>CM060942.1:454430647-455680647 GCA_030765085.1 Allium cepa
TATTTATTTATGTATTTATTTGAATATAAACTGTTCATTGATACCTGTTATATTTTATATGCTCTGTTGATGTTTGTTTAAATTGATGATGATTGAAATAAATTGGTTGATGATTGATATTGGGTGAATGGATGATGTGTTGTAACGACCCGCCGTTCTGACCGCCCCAGTCGGTAATTAAACCAACTTGAGACATTCAAAATGACGGATTGTTATTCAGTTTATAGAGTTTAAACAGAAACAGCCACAGAATCACAGAGTAATCATAATATTTCACATTAAATGAATTTTCTTACATATATCAGAGTTTGTACAATGCATTAAATTTTTATACAGCGGAATATTTCTTTTAAGTACAAAATTTTTTCGAAAAGCTAAAATGAAGCAATTTCCCCAACTCTCTCTAACTTCGCGGCCTGAAAATCTTCAAGCTGTAAAAATACTCGGTCTGACCCGAGCGTTTATTGCAAAACTAAAAAACACTCGAGTCAGGATTAATCTTAATTCAAGTAATTAAATTTGCAATGAACGTAAAGAAAATGGTAACAGCCCAAAATACAGTGTGTAAAATATGCAACAGAGATGATGAATCACATGAATCAATTTAAATCTATTATGGATTTTCATGTTAACAACTTCAATTTTTAAAATCTGTCAATCCTGTGTGGCTGCAGTACACACGTATATTTATACACATGTGCACTGCCTCGCCAACTCGTGTGCACCAAACAAAAGCACAACTATCAGATCAAAACAAGGTCAAACCCAAGTTTCAAAACTAGGTTCAACTCAAGGCCAATGCACAGATAAAAGAGTCAAGAAGGCATCAGACAAAGCAATACAAACAGCAATGTTGAAACAGGCTATCAAAGGCAGAGGCTCAGAAATGCCAAAGACACGAAGCAACGAAAGATTTACAAATACAACTCAAAGTTTGCAGAGTGCAGACCAAAATGAGCACAACTCATTAAGCTCATAACAACAAAGAAATAGACCATAAGAAATGCATCAGTGAATCAACATATATGAGCAAGTGAACTAGTCAACATGCATATATCTCAAAAACAAAGGGACTGCACTGTTTCAAATGAGACAACAATTTCAAACTCAAGTGAACAGTATAGCAAAACACATGTTCAAAAAAGATCAGGCTACAAAAGCATATGGTGGTGCAGACTACAATTGAGTGCAACAAAATAAACCAAATGCAACAGGGTATTAGAGTGTACAGAAGAAAATGAACGAGGCACTTGGTAATGGTTGTGTGCTAAAAATTTCAAGCATCAGGGAATTGCACAGGCAGGGACGTACGAAACAAGGATATAGGCAACTGGAATTGCTTGACCAATTTTCACAAGTTGGTTCATCTTACTGAACTTGATTGTTCCAATTTGTATTGCCTAAATATAAACATCTGGACCATATTTTAAAAATCAACTAACATCTGTATAATCTTTTTCCCCTTAAAAAAAACTCAGCTTGAAATAGATTGGATAAAAAGAAGTGAGTTTATTTGGGTGGACTAAAATCTGGAATGTAACAGAGCAGTAATAACTATGGCCAAACAAACATGCACAACCACAGGGGTCAACCATTTCCTAGTTTAAAGATATTCATGCATTAGTGGTTTACTGTGTTTTCCTTTTTTTAAATTATCTGTAAATTAAAAAAAAAACTACAGAAACTATATTTTAAAATTACCTTCAACATTAACAAAAATATTTCATTCAATCATCAAGGCCAAATATTGATGTTTTAGTGGAAGATTCAAATTTTGAAAAGAATTCTGGTCTGAAACAATAGATAACAGAGTGTTTGAATATACAGGTTACTTACTCATATAAACATATCTATAAATTCAGTAATATAAACACTAGAAGATTTTTTTTTATACATACTGGCACATCCAATATTCAAACATGCATTCATGTAAACTAATATTCATCATCGAAGCAAATTTCATTGCATGCATCATCATTCAATCTCAGATGAATTTTAAAACTGTTTTTAAGGTAATTTACTCACCTACCACTGATATCCCTGGTTTTCAGCAATCCTACTCATCTATTTTGCTGAATAATATTTTTGAAAATGATGTTATATTGGTACAAACATATCTTCCTTAAAGGTCATGACTTGAATTCAATTGAATACGAGAATATGAATTTAATTATGGATTTTTGGGTCCTGCTATCTTTTAGACAGAGGAGATGAATATGCACAGAACTAAGATCTGCACAGGCATCTGATAAGTACAACATGCAACCACAACCAATGTTCATATTCACACCTTAATCATGCTTCAATCATCTATCTCATCAATTTAATATATAGCCATATTAAAGTCAAAAGGATAAAGCTTGCTCATATTTTTTTTCAGTAAAAGAAATATGCATGATCTTGCTTCAACTAGTTACTGAAACAAAATGCTATGTCACAACATACTTTAACTTGTTCTCAACCTATCTTTCAGAAGGAATAAGGGAAGAGTTTCTGGTTTTTGACATGGTTTACACTGTAAACCAAAATTTATAGGTAACTGTATTCTCTAAAGTTTCCAGTAAAAGAAAATTTCAAAACTTACCTTGATTTTATTACTGGAAAACACAGTACAAATTTGAACAACTCAATCATGTTTATTTTTCAAATCCGATAACAAATAGAGAGGGGTTTGAGTTTGGTATATGAATACTGTAAATCATAACTCAGTGAAACAGGAAAGGCAATACATCCCCAGGCAAAAGAAAACACAAGCACAACCATTTATTCACATGCAAGTGTCTTTCAAACAGTCATTCAAGCATTTCAAACAGCAGCGAGTGATTTAATAAACAGGGGTTTACTCACAAACATTACAGAAATAAATCAAAGGTTGAAAAAGTTTGCTCACAAGTATTTTCAGAACTAAAGTATTTATTTTTCATACTACATTTTCCTTAACCAGATTCAAAAATCCATCACATGCAGCAAAAACAAACAAGCAAAATTTTTGATAGCATCTGTTCTTATCAGTTTAAAAACAAATTTTAATAGCATCTACTCTTATTAGTTTAGATTCAAGTAACCGAGCAAATGATAACAGACAACACCCAACAAACAACCATGCAGTGACTTATCTTGTCCATATCAGTTTAAATTGGATTGACCGAGCAAATGATAACAAATAACACCCCAAATCATAGCATGCAACCAAGCACCCAATTCAAACAAATCTAAAAACTTGAGTAACGATTAATCGTGAGAAAAAAACTCACCTTGCTTCGAAGCGGCGACGAATTGGAATCGAAACCGAAGCCCTAATTTGAATGACGAAGAGGAACGGCGAACGAAGATGAAGCTGAAGCCCTAATTGTTGAAAAGGGGGACGAAGAACGCTCGAGGTCGCCATTTTTTCGTATGTTTTTTTTTCTTCTGATGATTTGAAGAGAGATGGGTTTCGAATGAGAAAAGGGAAAAAGGAGGTATCGGCATGCTTTGAAATGAAATAAGCGTGATTTTAAGGCGTAGATTATGGCGTATGCAACGGCGTGGATTTAGGGGAGGAAACATGCTGGTGATGGTGAAAAGATTACGTTATGTACTAAGATGATTTTTTTATATCATTATTTTTTTTTTCTTATTTCTTTATTTTAAATCCAATTTGTTTTGTATAAATTATTTTCTTTTACTTTGTTTTTGTTTAATTTTGTTGTTAAAACTTTAACTAAGTGTATTAATTTATTTGTTTTGTATTGATTAAAATTTATTCCCTTTTATTTTAAAGAGAAGAAAATATTATTTAAAACTAACCATCCTTTTTAAATTTAAATAATAATTCTTGTATCCAAATTATTTTTCTAAGTCATTAGTTCGAATTTAAAATACAAATTCAATATTCAGTTTCAAACTCCAAAGTCAATTCAAATTTTTATTCAACTTTCAATAGATTAAATTCTAAAATTTACTCGTCAATTTATCCTGAAAATTTGAAATTCAAGTCAATCATCATTCGAATACTTAAAATTAATTAAATATTTTCATTTTTAAATTGTTCAAAATTCAGGGTTGTTACATGTGTTCTATATTATAAAAACTGCAAGTTATTATGCATTTTCATTTCATTCGGGATTGCGGTTTGAAATGATATACAACCGCATTTTTTTTATTTTTAAATTGCGGATTGAAATGATAAATATTCGTATCACTTGACCATAGGATATAAAATTATTTACAGGCACCGTGGTATATATATAATTATTTTTTAAATGATTTTCATGGTTTGGATATGATACGGTTTAATAAATATTAAATTTGGATATTATATAAATATATTTTATATATACATATATAGTTAATTTTTTTTGACTATAAGCTATGTATAAATCAGTTAAATAAAAATAAATAAGTTGAACAATGGAGTTTGATTATTTATGTTAAATGGTTAAGTAAATGTCGAAGATATCGTATGTATATATAGAGTTTTAATGATTTGAATCAGTTAAGATTGGGAGGTAAATTGGAAATTTATTTGATGGAACTTATTTAAAAACTTCTCTCCATAAGTTGATGTAAACTTATTAAAATTGGAAATTTTAAAGGTATGATATTTATAACTGGATTTTTATTTAAGATAAATTAAACGAATATTTCTAGCATAATAAATTGAAGGAAATATTTAAGTTGTTAGTAATTGGAATTTTAATTTAAATGAATTTGATCTATTATGTAAACATTTCAAAACTAAATAATAGGACAATGAATTTGTGGATAAAAATTTCCAACCTTAAGTTTTGATATCGTTAAATACTAAAAGTTAGAAATATATTGAAATTGAAGTGGTTTTATTTAAATGAAAGTGAATTTAAAATTTATGGATTTAGACTAAATTTTAAATGAATAAAATTGTGAAGACGCGGAAATTATTTTATAAAGTAATTTTAAATTCAAACTATTTTATTCTATATACTGTTGAATATCCATACCATTCAAGTTTTTGAAGTATGGTTTTAAAACTATGAGTTTCGAAGTATTATGTTTTGAATGTTATAATTCAAATGTTTGGTTTCCTGATATTATAAATTTTAAAGCAATATGATTTTGGATTATATTAATTTGGGTTTTATAAAAATAATATCAAATGAATTTGTTTTGAAATGGAAATGATATTGTAATTATACGGTTTTGAAATAGATACTTTATTCTGGTTTTGAAAGTATAAACTATTTTTAAAGACCGCGGTTTTATAATAACGTTTGGTTGTTGAAGAGACCGGGATCAGAAGTTGTCATACTCTCTGCCAACTCTGAAAACCACTTTAACAACCGTGTACGCGGTGGAGATTCCAGAATGAAGTAGGTTGGCGGCGGCGTTCCTTATAAGGTAATTACATGGGCCCAACTCCCCGTGAGTTGGTATAAGGTGGCTAAAACATGAGCGATTGACGGGTTAATAAGGTAGCACCTTTGATCGGACACTTCCCTTCGATACTATACACTGACTTTGGATTGATTCGGTGGCCACCTTCACTTTTGATTTCTTTGATTTGGTGGAGTTTGTTCGAGGTGGGCGGTAACTGCGCGCTACGCGTTACCACCAACCCGGAAGCATAATTGGTATATCTATCCTGGCATTGCCTAGTTGTGCCATGTCACCTACCAGACTGAGCCTTCTACGAGTTTGGTTTTCTCCCGTAGCCCGTGTGGTATCCTCTGGTGGCTTGCCGATCAAGAGGGACTATGTTATTGGATGGACTACTGGGACTATTATTGTGTTAAGGGGGAGATTGGATAACTCCTTAACGCTATTTAAAAGTAAGTTTATTTTACAATTAGACACTGTTATAATAGCGAAATATACTACATAGTAAATAGTTTAATGGATCCTTATGAGATGTGAATCCCGAGAATCTTTTAAGTTATTGCACTCATACCTGTTGATTTAACTTATATAAGATCTTTTAGTTCTGACTCGAGTGTTTAGTCTTTTCAATTCGCTCGGGTCAGTCCGAGCATTTCAGGATCTAAGATTTTAGCTCTGGAGGACGAAGACGAAGATTTCTATTATTATTATATATTATATTCCACTACACTCATATTGTTCCGCTGCATTGATATTTAAGGGTATGTGAACTCTGATGTTTATTGTATAAAGAAGAAGTAAATGTTTGTAAACAGTTTTATGAACTGTATATTTTTTATTATATTTTATCCTTCCATTGTGAGATTCTGTTTAGTTTTTTCTCTTCTTTGTTTTCTTATTTACCCCATAACAATCTGCCCTTTTGTATGGTTTGAATTGGCACGTGTGTCGATTTAAAGCGTGAGAAAGGGCGTAATGCTACATTTTTATTATAACTTAAAGTTAATTGTTGGACGTTATGTATTCGCATTACTACTAAATGTACTAAAAACCCACGTCTAGTGTTACCAAAAAAGAGATATAACATTATGGCAAGCAAATATTTTGTAGTTTGAAATGTATCCACAATTTGATTTTTGTTTACATTTTTCATAGATATAACATATTGTCAATATGTCATTAAAACTGAAGATTTTAGTGTGGTGAAAATTAGACGCTTCTGATACACTAGTGTCCAAAGCCAGTCAAATATTGTTGCAGGCCTAAGGAATAATGATCTAAATCAGGGATAAAATCAATCAGAGGTCCTTATTAGTGATTTTCAAACACTGAAAATACAATCACAATGCAAGTTTAAATTATAGTGGCTTAAAAATAAAGCATACTCTTTTACAATTACACTTAGTCCGCTTTCATTAATCTAAAATATGACAAGTTTCATTTGTAAACAAAATACGATTACTTTTATAAACAAAATTTGAATTTTGAGGCCGATGAAAATTCAAGGCCCTTGGCGATGACTTTGGTGACATAGGGCTACTGTCGGCCATTCCCATATCAAACTTAGTTTCGAATAATACAGACTATTTGTAAATAGGAATAAAAGAGATTTGAGAAGAAATGTGTAGATGACTATTAAAATAAGTAACGTGCAACGAACCATCCATTTGAGAATTTTCATACGCAAAATGATTTTTAAATAACAATATAATAACATAAGTTTGTCTAAAAAATCCGTCATTCAGAAGTTTTGCATTTTGCAAGTTTATCCAACTCTTACCATCCACTACTAGTGTTGCAATAAATTACTATTTTGAAACATTTTGGTTAAAAATTTGAAAATAAGAATACACAAAAATCCAAACTTCCTACCTATATTAAACTGGAAAAGCGAATACATAGCTTAAAATAAGTTGCATAATAACAAAACTGTGAAGACCCGCAAATCCGTACTCCTTGAATATACACTAATCTCCATAGATTAATTCAAGATGAGCAGAAATACGAATTCTCAATGTTTAAGAAAAAGAGAAAGACAGAAGAAGGTAGATAAAGATAGGAAATAGAGAGAAAAGAAAATAGGACGGGACAGAAAACAGCAGAACAATAACAGAATCTCACAATCGCAGCGGAACAACATATAATAAATAAATGAATAATCTTTAAACAAAGAACAATATCAGTTATTACATTACATCACATCATATCATCATTACATCAGAGTGTATAACAACAAACAACATCTAACAGTGCAGCGGAAAAAGAAATACTATATACTAGTAATACGCCATGCCATCCATCTTGCCTCCAGCAATTCCTGAATTCCAGAATATCCTGATAAACCTTAACTCTTGACTGCCCGTGTAGAAATTGGTGGGCACCCAGAGTTTAGGAAGGAAAACAATAAACTCCGAGTCAGTCATGTTACTGGTGTGAGAACTCAAAACAGTTTATTTATCTTTAAAATCAAAATAGAGGAATATTTTTAAAGTCAATCCGCAATGCTTTTAAAAATGAGACTACCATAAGGCCTCCCGCACACACACACAATGCAAACGCAGAATCGGAGGAGATTTCTCCTTATGATAGTCAAAGATCCTTGATACGCATTTAAAAGAACATTTGATATTATTACTAGTGCATAGTGTAGGAAAAATTCATTTCGAAAATAAAGATATAAATCTTAGCCGACATACGACCATTATCGTATGCCTACTGTAGCTAACTATGTTCAATAGCAGGTTACCGCCACATTCCACAGCAGGTTATACAACTAAAACCGTACATGTCTCGTATTGTTTCTTTGGATTTCCAACGAATGATCAGGCCAAGGAACTTCCCATTGCCACATGGAAACGCCTCTGGATGGACGTTCCGAGAACTTAACCAGCTCTCTGCCAACATAAGGCCGGGTTACCTTTATCACTAGGTACCTACTACACGAGTATGTCATCCCCCGGTCCTTTGGGACCTTTAACCGAGCGCTCGTAATCAATTCACGCAATCATAAAGTGTTTTCAACATGAGTAAGTATTTGGGCTCCATACCATGATACCACCCTTTTCCAGAAGGAAATGCACATACCCTAAAGGGCGCTACCCCTCATAACCTTGCCGCATCTTTCCTGTTTTGACCATTCCGGGGTGTGAGGCTCGACGAAGTCACGTCCACAAAAACATACTTTATACAAAAGCCATGCTTTGGGTCAACAAATGATCATAGAAATGATCACCAAGATAGACGATCAAATAAATGATCCTATCACAAATAATCAACACAATGATCATTTCACAACAACACTCAGCATGTCACATTACCAAATTGGAAATATATTGCTGATAACCTTCAACTACATAACCTCTGAGCTCGTACGTCTCAAAGAAGGGTGTTAAGCTAAAAGAATAAATTCTCCGCCACCAACAGAAATATATTTGAAAGAAATCGGCTTTATATCTCAATTTGTAATGTCAGACATACAATCCATACAAGTCTGTTCCGGGCTCGAACAGAACCGAAGGCACTTACAAGAAGTCCTTGCAATCCGGATAATCTCTAATCACGTCCGGACTTCCCATAACATAGGGAGTCTCTATACCGTAGCTACTCGGTGCGAAGACAATCGACGAGTTGTCCTTTCGCTTTCAAAAATATCCAGTCTTCAACACCGGTCATCAATGCTATCCATTACGTCGTATCACTATTCGGAATGGGTAATCCGAATAATGCGCGCAATAAATTTAAAAATAAGTGTAGCATTCAAATTCAAGCAAATCGCAACAAATACCTTTCAAAGGTAAATGTTGATAGTCGGTTATTGAACTATCAATGGATATGCACGACATCACTAGATTCCAAATAATTTTCCAAATTATTTATTTCCCAAAAATATCTTTACAAGATAAATAATTTTCATACTTCAAAAATAAATCAATATTTACTTTTAAACAGATTCCACTTTCTTTTATAAATTCCATAGTGAATTTATATTTCACAATATCCATGCATATACGATTTCAATTTTTCATTTCAATTTATCTTCAAAAAAGATAAATTCTCAAAATATTCACTTTATATTGGAAAAACATTTCCATGCTTATTTATTAATAAGTAATTCACAAATCCATTTATTTTCAACACTTGGAAAATATTCAATATACTTAAATCGAAATTAAGTATATATTTCATTCTTTAGGGAAATCATTCTCTTAAACATATTTATTTGGGTCAAAACGAATGTTGCGTAAAACATCGTTACAACAACCCAAAATCACTAGTATAGGGATTCGAAATTAAAAATAGATATATAAATCCTAATACTATACAAAACATTTCCTTTCGGAAATCATTTACTATAACAATAGTGTTATAGTCCACCATTTCCTTCTATTTCTCGAAAACATCTATTTCAACAATAAATGTTGAAATCTATGGTTTCGAATCTCAACACATTTAAAACATCGTTAGATCGTTTTAATTCTATTTAAAACATCATATCCAAAACATTTTCTTTAACATATTATTCACTGTTCAAAAATGTGAATATACTTGTTAACCAATTTCATCATTTCTATTCATTCTATTTTAAAGGATTATTCACTGTCTAAAATGTGAATATAACTCCATTAATAAGTTACAACAATTTACTTATCAAAATAAGTCGTTTGCGGATTTATAAAACAACGTTTATAAACTCCATTTCTATTTATTTTATAACAACTTCCTTTTATAAATTCCTTTATTAACCTATCTCAATTCATATCTCAATGATATACTACAGATTTATATTATAAGTTAAACACTTATAATTTATTTGTTTGCACAATCGTTCCTTTAAATTTCATAATTATAAATCTTATAACTTATAAGATTCAATTATTTATCCAAAACTATTCTTTCAATAACTTTATAAATTTTATAAACCTACTGCTTATAAAATTCCATTTATAACTTCACCGTTTATAATTCTATAAATTTCATTCATTCATGAAGTTCATTCACAATTCATTCTAACACTTATAAAAACTCGTTTTATAATTCCAATATTTTAATTTATAAATATCCATTTATAAATCCTTTATAAAATCAATTTATACTATTATTTTAAAACATCTTTAATCTCCTTTATAATTTCACCATTTTGATTTATAAAATAATCAAATTTTATAAATCCTATATTTAAACTTTTCACAATAAATTCAGAAACCCCGGTTTAACTATTTTATAAAATCATTAACCCCATGTTTTCAAAAATCAGTTTTTAACTATATTTCTCAAAAATATAATTTTCACAACATTAAAATTATAACGTTTATTTATTTAAAATGGATCAATTCCGAACATATAGTATATTTTCAAAAATCTCTTTAAAATCCATTTTAAAATTCCAAAGTTTGGTCCAATGATTCTACACACCAAATACCAATCACGACAAACAACGATATCATATATCGATATGATAATCCATCAAATATCAAAATATCTGAATTCAAATAAAAAACTGTTGAGGAATCCAGTTGGATCCCTCCAACCTGTTTTCCTGCATCCAAAAATATTAGCACAATACCAATTCCGCTCCAGTATGGAATTATCGCGGTATATGAGATTTAAAATATTATCCGCTTAATAGACGGCGCAAAAGGGTCTCATCCGCTATACAAATGCAGGAAATCAATAACTCCAATATATACATATGCCAATATATATATATATATATATATATTGCTATTATATATAATACCAATTTCACTGTTTATGAAATATTCGCGGTATATGTTTTTAATAAATAACATCTGCTTACTAACGGCGCATAATGTCTATTTTAACAATCAATAGATAACAATCATCATTCAAACATGCATTCAAATATTTTAAATCTAACTATTTAAAATAAAAATCGAAACCAATTCGATTGAGTGAGAAGTTCTCACCTTGATTTCAATTTCGTTTTAGCGATTTATTTCGAATAAAATTAAACGGACGTTTAATTTTACCCGAAATTCTCACTAACTCCAAATGACTCCAATCCAATTCCATAGCGTAGTGCTCGTCCATACGATTCCAACGCAACTGGTTTCGCGCGTTTTCGACCTCGTATGAAAAAGTTATGAATTTTCAAAGTTTTACATGAATTTTATATAAAATTTACAACATAAATTTTAATTTCTTAAACCTATTCAATCCTAGCCCTTGGATCCAAACCCCTGTAGATCTCGGCCGTAGCTTGCATCTCCTTCTCTTCCCAGTACACGTTCGTTCCCTCTATCATAGCCGAACCTATACTTGAATTTTAGGGTTAGGAAATTCGGCCTCATCGACGAACTATAGCACGATCAAATATGTCCATATCGAAGCCCCCCCATGCTCCATCTTCGGCCACGACCACCATGAGCTCCGCCCTGACCTGACCTCGAAACACGTGCATGAAGTTCGGCCTTTCCAGCTTCGATTGCCATCGATTCGTGCCACTAAAAACGATCACACCCGTATAGAATTGAAGCTCTCCTCACGCTCTTCCATGTTGTAGTTGACAACTTTGTGTGAAAGTTTGTGGATTGGAAGTTAATAAGTGATGAAGATGGAACAATTTCGGCCGTGGGTTGAGGGGTGGCGGCTGAAGAGAATTAGGGTTTAGGTTTATTTTTATTTTTTTTATTTGTGTGAAGGTGGGCTATTTATAGGAAATTTCGAACACTATTCATCCGGGTTTTCCGAACTCCGATTCACGCGCCGTAACCAGCGTTTCTAGGGTTTACCCCGCGTTGCGGACACAATGGAACAGGTTTTGGAAGCTAATTCGGACATCTGTGCGAGTTATGGCAATATACGTTCAATTTAAATTAAACCGATTTAAACGATTTTCTAGGCGTTTTAATTTGTACCGGACAAACGGTAAATTCGATTGACACGAAATTTGAAACCTTACAATAATATCACATTACGGATCCGATGAAACCGGTTTCGTCGAAATTCGAGACTTTTTGAAAAATGGCTATTTTAACTCGCCAAATTAATATTAAAAACAATTCGATGTGTTTCGAGCTGCTACGATCAAACGATAACTCCGATTGACACGAAAATTGAAATCCGGTAATAACTAACTATTACGGATCCAATGGAACTAGTCTCGTCCAATTCTGAGACTGTTCAAAAATTGGCTATTTTCACTAGTCGATTAAATATTAAAATATTCAATTTTCACAAATTAACTTTTAATTCGATTTTAAAAGTTCTAAAATATCATTCTAACTCCAATATGATATAATAAAATTTTACAAATCATTTTCAATCATATTTAACCTAATTTTCAATTATTTCCATAATTTAACATATTAAATTATTGATTTAATTATTCAATTAAATCCAATTATTCGAAATAAAATTTATTCGACTTATAAATTCACTTATTAATATTTAAAATTAATTAAATATTCAAATTTTAATTAATTAAAATTCTGGGTCGTTACAATCTTCCCCCCTTAAAAGAATTTCGTCCTCGAAATTAACAAGTAAGAAAAATTACAGAATCTATTAACTTTCCAAAATTCATAATTAAACTTCTTACAATACTTTACTAAGTTTCCAAATCATACTTAGTTATCTTTTCAAAAACAATTACTGTTGTTTAACTTTCAATTCTTAAATCAAAGTTAAAGTTTTCAAAAAATTTCCAATTTTCTCAAATTTTTTCTAACGCCTTAAATTTTCGGAAAAATTCGCCATAGTCTCCTTTGCGTGGCTCGATCCGAAAAAAAATGACAGTATATATATCACAAATATACATCTCATCAAGTGATGAGGCATCCCGCAGGGAAAAAAGTATAAAAGTACGGTATGTAATCCGAGATATGTACCTTATATTTTATTAGCAAGCATATACGGCTAATATAGCGCGAAAGCGAGCTCCAAATGCGAAGCAAACGCGATCCGCACCTACTAAACACTCAACAAACAACATGAGAATCATGCATATATGAAAATAGTATCGATATACAACATATAGCAACATAATAACTATATATGTCAACATAGCAATTGAAACAAAAGCAATATATTCAACCATCAACCAACTAGCATTCATAACCAATAAATATTCATTCATATTCTCATTAATATTCAATGAAATAGGCTTTCAATTTAATCACATTTGATTCATTAACAGTGGATGTTTACGAACATTCATTTTCAGTTAGTTTATATTCACTAATTCATATTCAAGTTGGTTCACTTCCAAATCAAATTCAATTCTATTTAAGATTCACTTAACTTCCAACTGAATTCCAATTAATTTAGCTTCCAATTTCATTAAATCTTAATGAATTATATATAATCAACCAACAATCATATAACAATCAATGTATATTAATTACAACCAAATTCCTTTGCTTTCAATTGGTTTAATTAATTGATTTTTATTCAACTATTCAACTTTCAATAACATTAGATTTTAATGAATTAACACTTATATTCATTATTTCACTTTGATACTAATATCAACTTCATTCAACATCTCTTAAGTTATACTTCCATTTTATAAACATCACTTTGTTTTACATAACTTAAATTCCCACTTATACATCAATTCAGATTTCAATTCTAAAGTAAATTTCCATTTAACTTTAAATTCATCCTTATTTTACAACTCATATTCATAAATATATTCATATAGTTTCACTTCTTATATATATATAAGTTTATTTCACAATTGTAATTCACTTTAATTATAATTCAATTCTTATAATTCATTTGCTTATACAATTATTCTTTAATTTAGATTATTCAAACAACTAAACAATCAACAATCTACTTATATACACTTTAATAATTCTGAAAAATTATTTCTTTATGTATAAAAAAATATAATCAAGGTAAAATTATTTCATTTACCCAATTTCAAAACAATATTGTGCCGAATTGTTCGATTCAAATGTTTATAAACCCCTTCGGCATAGTTGTCGAGACCGTGCTGACGAAGGTTCATATGCCACTCAATAAACCAATCATCACAATATAAAACAATTTTATATTCACTAACAAATACGCTCTCATAGCTATTATTACACTCAAACTCATTCTAGAGTACTACTGACTCTATCTCTAATGAGTAATACCCAACAGAACCATGGTTGTCGCTTAACCATAAGCTCTGATACCACCTGTAAAGACCCGCAAATCTGTACTCCTTGAATATACACTAATCTCCATAGATTAATTCAAGATGAACAGAAATACGAATTCTCAATGTTTAAGAAAAAGAGAAAGACAGAAGAAGGTAGAAAAAATAGGAAATAGAGAGAAAAGAAAATAGGACGGGACAGAAAACAGCAGAACAATAACAGAATCTCACAATCGCAGCGGAACAACATATAATAAATAAATGAATAATCTTTAAACAAAGAACTATATCAGTTATTACATTACATCACATCATATCATCATTACATCAGAGTGTATAACAACAAACAACATCTAACAGTGCAGCGGAAAAAGAAATACTATATACTAGTAATACGCCATGCCATCCATCTTGCCTCCAGCAATTCCTGAATTCCAGAATAACCAGATAAAGCTTAACTCTTGACTGCCCGTGTAGAAATTGGTGGGCACCCAGAGTTTAGGAAGGAAAACAATAAACTCCGAGTCAGTCATGTGACTGGTGTGAGAACTCAAAACAGTTTATTTATCTTTAAAATCAAAATAGAGGAATATTTGTAAAGTCAATTCGCAATGCTTTTAAAAATGAGACTACCATAAGGACTCCCGCACACACACACAATGCAAACGTAGAATCAGAGGAGATTTCTCCTTATGATAGTCAAAGATGCTTGATACGCATTTAAAATAACATTTGATATTATTACTAGTGCATAGTGTAGGAAAAATCCATTTCGAAAATAAAGATATAAATCTTAGCCGACATACGACCATTATCGTATGCCTACTATAGCTAACTATGTTCAATAGCAGGTTACCACCATATTCCATAGCAGGTTATACAACTAAAACCGTACAAGTCTCGTATTGTTTCTTTGGATTTCCAACGAATGATCAGGCCAAGGAACTTCCCATTGCCACATGGAAACGCCTCTGGATGGACGTTCCGAGAACTTAACCAGCTCTCTGCCAACACAAGGCCGGGTTACCTTTATCACTAGGTAACTACTACACAAGTATGTCATCCCCCGGTCCTTTGGGACCTTTAACCGAGCGCTCGTAATCAATTCACACAATCATAAAGTGTTTTTAACATGAGTAAGTATCTGGGCTCCATACCATGATACCACCCTTTTCCAGAAGGAAATGCACATACCCTAAAGGGCGCTACCCCTCATAACCTTGCTGCATCTTTCCTGTTTTGACCATTCCGGGGTGTGAGGCTCGACGAAGTCACGTCCACAAAAACATACTTTATACAAAAGCCATGCTTTGGGTCAACAAATGATCATAGAAATGATCACCAAGATAGACGATCAAATAAATGATCCTATCACAAATAATCAACACAATGATCATTTCACAGCAACACTCAGCATGTTACATTACCAAATTGGGAATATATTGCTGATAACCTTCAACTACATAACCTCTGAGCTCGTACGTCTCAGAGAAGGGTGTTAAGCTAAAAGAATAAATTCTCCGCCACCAACAGAAATATATTTGAAAGAAATCGGCTTTATATCTCAATTTGTAATGTCAGACATACAATCCATACAAGTCTGTTCCGGGCTCGAACAGAACCGAAGGCACTTACAAGAAGTCCTTGCAATCCGGATAATCTCTAATCACGTCCGGACTTCCCATAACATAGGGAGGCTCTATACCGTAGCTACTCGGTGCAAAGACAATCGACGAGTTGTCCTTTCGCTTTCAAAAATATCCGGTCTTCAACACCGGTCATCAATGCTATCCATTACGTCGTATCACTATTCGGAATGGGTAATCCGAATAACGAGCGCAATAAATTTAAAAATAAGTGTAGCATTCAAATTCAAGCAAATCACAACAAATACCTTTCAAAGGTAAATATTGATAGTCGGTTATTGAACTATCAATGGATATGCACGACATCACTAGATTCCAAATAATTTTCTAAATTATTTATTTCCCAAAAATATCTTTACAAGATAAATAATTTTCATACTTCAAAAATAAATCAATGTTTATTTTTAAACAGATTCCACTTTCTTTTATAAATTCCATAGTGAATTTATATTTCACAATATCCATGCATATACGATTTCAACTTTTCATTTCAATTTATCTTCAAAAAAGATAAATTCTCAAAATATTCACTTTATATTGGAAAAACATTTCCATGCTTATTTATTAATAAGTAATTCACAAATCCATTTATTTTCAACACTTGGAAAATATTCAATATACTTAAATCGAAATTAAGTATATATTTCATTCTTTAGGGAAATCATTCTCTTAAACATATTTATTTGGGCCAAAACGAATGTTGCGTAAAACATCGTTACGACAACCCAAAATCACTAGTATAGGGATTCGAAATTAAAAATAGATATATAAATCCCAATACTATACAAAACATTTCCTTTCGGAAATCATTTACTATAACAATAGTGTTATAGTCTACCATTTCCTTCTATTTCTCGAAAACATCTATTTCAACAATAAATGTTGAAATCTATGGTTTCGAATCTCAACACATTTAAAACATCGTTAGATCGTTTTAATTCTATTTAAAACATCATATCCAAAACATTTTCTTTAACATATTATTCACTGTTCAAAAATGTGAATATACTTGTTAACTAATTTCATCATTTCTATTCATTCTATTTTAAAGGATTATTCACTGTCTAAAATGTGAGTACAACTCCATTAATAAGTTACAACAATTTACTTATCAAAATAAGTCGTTTGCGGATTTATAAAACAACGTTTATAAACTCCATTTCTATTTATTTTATAACAACTTCCTTTTATAAATTCCTTTATTAACCTATCTCAATTCATATCTCAATGATATACTACAGATTTATATTATAAGTTAAACACTTATAATTTATTTGTTTGCACAATCGTTCCTTTAAATTTCATAATTATAAATCTTATAACTTATAAGATTCAATTATTTATCTAAATCTATTCTTTCAATAACTTTATAAATTTTATAAACCTACTGCTTATAAAATTCCATTTATAACTTCACCGTTTATAATTCAATAAATTTCATTCATTCATGAAGTTCATTCACAATTCATTCTAACACTTATAAAAACTCGTTTTATAATTCCAATATTTTAATTTATAAATATCCATTTATAAATCCTTTATAAAATCAATTTATACTATTATTTTAAAACATCTTTAATCTCCTTTATAATTTCACCATTTTGATTTATAAAATAATCAAATTTTATAAATCCTATATTTAAACTTTTCACAATAAATTCAGAAACCCGGTTTAATTATTTTATAAAATCATTAACCCCATATTTTCAAAAACCAGTTTTTAACTATATTTCTCAAAAATATAATTTTCACAACATTAAAATTATAACGTTTATTTATTTAAAATGGATCAATTCCAAACATATAGTATATTTTCAAAAATCTCTTTAAAATCCATTTTAAAATTCCAAAGTTTGGTCCAATGATGCTACACACCAAATAGCCAATCACGACAAACAACGATATCATATATCGATATGATAATCCATCAAATATCAAAATATCTGAATTCAAATAAAAAACTGTTGAGGAATCCAGTTGGATCCCTCCAACCTGTTTTCCTGCATCCACAAACATTAGCACAATACCAATTCCGCTCCAGTACGGAATTATCGCGGTATATGAGATTTAAAATATTATCCGCTTAATAGACGGCGCAATAGGGTCTCATCCGCTATACAAATGCGGGAAATCAATAACTCGAATATATACATATGCCAATATATACATATTGCTATTATATATAATACCAATTTCACTGTTTATGAAATATTCGCGGTATATGTTTTTAATAAATAACATCCGCTTACTAACGGCGCATAATGTCTATTTTAACAATCAATAGATAACAATCATCATTCAAACATGGTTTCAAATATTTTAAATCTAACTATTTAAAATAAAAATCGAAACCGATTCGATTGAGTGAGAAGTTCTCACCTTGATTTCAATTTCGTTTTAGCGATTTATTTCGAATAAAATTAAACGACGTTTAATTTTTCCCAAAATTCTCACTAACTCCAAACGACTCCAATCCAATTCCATAGTTTAGTGCTCGTCCATACGATTCCAACGCAACTGGTTTCGCGCGTTTTCGACCTCGTATGAAAAAGTTATGAATTTTCAAAGTTTTGCATGAATTTTATATAAAATTTACAACATAAATTTTAATTTCTTAAACCTATTCAATCCTAGCCCTTGGATCCAAACCCCTGTAGATCTCGGCCGTAGCTTGCATCTCCTTCTCTTCCCAGTACATGTTCGTTCCCTGTAACATAGCCGAACCCATACTTGAATTTTAGGGTTAGGAAATTCGGCATCATCGACGAACTATAGCACGATCAAATATGTCCATATCGAAGCCCCCCCATGCTCCATCTTCGACCACGACCACCATGAGCTCGGCCCTGACCTGACCTCGAAACACGTGCATGAAGTTCGGCCTTTCCAGCTTCGATTGCCATCGATTCGTGCCACTAAAAACGATCACACCCGTATAGAATTGAAGCTCTCCTCACGCTCTTCCATGTTGCAGTTGACAACTTTGTGTGAAAGTTTGTGGATTGGAAGTTTATAAGTGATGAAGATGGAACAATTTCGGCCGTGGGTTGAGGGGTGGCGGCTGAAGAGAATTAGGGTTTAGGTTTATTTTTATTTTTTTAATTGTGTGAAGGTGGGCTATTTATAGGAAATTTCGAACACTATTCATCCGGGTTTTCCGAACTCCGATTCACGCGCCGTAACCAGCGTTTCTAGGGTTTACCCCACGTTTCGGACACAATGGAACAGGTTTCAGAAGCTAATTCGGACATCTGTGCGAGTTATGGCAATATACGTTCAATTTAAATTAAACCGATTTAAACGATTTTCTAGGCGATTTAATTTGTACCGGACAAACCGTAAATACGATTGACACGAAATTTGAAACCTTACAATAATATCACATTACGGATCCGATGAAACTGGTTTCGTCGAAATCCGAGACTTTTTGAAAAATGGCTATTTTAACTCGCTAAATTAATATTAAAAACAATTCGATCCGTTTCGAGCTGCTACGATCAAACGATAACTCCGATTGATACGAAAATTGAAATCCGGTAATAACTAACTATTACGGATCCAATGGAATTAGTCTCGTCCAATTCTGAGACTGTTCAAAAATTGGCTATTTTCACTAGTCGATTAAATATTAAAATATTCAATTTTCACAAATTAACTTTTAATTCGATTTTAAAAGTTCTAAAATATCATTCTAACTCCAATATGATATAATAAAATTTTACAAATCATTTTCAATCATATTTAACCTAATTTTCAATTATTTCCATAATTTAACATATTAAATTATTGATTTAATTATTCAATTAAATCCAATTATTCGAAATAAAATTTATTTGACTTATAAATTCACTTATTAATATTTAAAATTAATTAAATATTAAAATTTTAATTAATTAAAATTCTGGGTCGTTACGAAAACAAAGTATGTTTGTAACTATTGATCATACATCTTATTGGAAAATAATATATTTTGTTTAAGTAAAGCGGTTTTATTGGAAAATAAATTATATAAGCTTCCTTTACTAAAATTTACTTAAATTGAGAGGTATGTATAAATTTATTAAATTTATGGAAAAACATGTAGTTTGTAAATATAAATATCATGGCAATACATTTATGCAAAAAGTTAATCCAGATTACGCTGACCAAGCATAAATATTATCTCAATTTATAAACATAAGTGAAATAATAGCTCCACGAGTAGATTACTATCAGAAGATGTAATAATAAGTTGTAAAATGCTTTTTAAGATACATAACATAAACCATCTACAAAGCTAATTCTTCCATCAAATTTATTTCATACTAGAATACCATGAAAGCACATTGTATCAACTTTGATGACTTAACATTTGATGTTAAACATTATCATTTCACCGGTGAAATAGTTGAAGCTTGATTATGCCCTTTTCTTTGTTGATACAACGATGTAGAACGATGTCATTTACTTTCTTCATAACTGGTTATTGGATGATGCTTTTCTTCTTGTTCTTTTGTGCATTGCAATTCTTTTGTGCACTGTGGTTCTTTAGCGCATTGTGATTCTTTAGTGCACGGTGGTTCTTTTGTGCATTTTAGTTCATTCATACATTGTTCGTCCATTGTAAGTTCATTTAATGTTGGATGTTGCAATTTGCTTTCTCCATCAATGGTCATTGGATGATCCTATTCTTTTTGCTCTTTTGTGCCTTGTAGCTCTTTTGTGCGCTGTAGTCCTTTTGTGCATTGTAGCTCTTTTTTGCATTGTAGTTTTTTTGTGCATTCTAGGTCTTTTGTATATTGTTCATTCATCGCATGCGCATTTACCATTGGATGATTCCACTTCTTTTTTTGGTCATAATTTGTCGGATGGTGCCTGTTAACGCTAAAAATGTACGCTAACACCCGGTGTGAGTTGAGTTATAGCGAAAGCACCACCCGTTGGTACGAGAACTAAAAGTAAGCAGAAAATAGCCGAAAATAGTAAAGAGACAACGATTTTTATAGTGGTTCAGCTCAAAGTCAAGCCTACGTCCACTTAATCTTTTCTCTTATCGACTTGATTACAGGTTTCACAATAATTCTCCAATTACAACACCATTAATGCAAGAAGTTAGAACTTTGATGCAGAAGAGCTCTTTGAATTCATGTTGAATGAACTTGATCTTCTCTTTAGGTTCCTTGAAGTTTCTTTGGTGTTTGAAGTGTTGTAGAAGTTGTGAAGCAGCAAAGACTGGGGGTTCGAAAAAGATCCAAAAGTCCCCCGTCAAAGTGGAGTAGGTGGAGTATTTATAGGGGAGTCTTGGAGTTGGTCGTGTGGCGTAGGCCGTGGGCGACCTAAGGAGTTGCGACCTAAGAGTGATCCCGAGGTAGTATAAGTCACAAGCGACTTAATGGAGCCATCTTGGATGAGATGTATGATGTGAGCGACTTAACATGTATAGCACAAGTGTTATCTCGGCTTGCTTAGGTCGTGAACGACCTAATGGAAAAGGCAGTGCGCATGCGGCTTAACCCTAAAGCTTGTTGGGTTGCTAGGCCATTGAGACGCTAGGTCGCTAGGTCGTTGAGACGCTAGGTCGTTGAGATGTGCCATGTTGAACCGTTCTGTACTTTAGATTGTTAGGTTGCTCCCTGTTGTAAGTCATTGGATCGCTTTGTGCTTTAGGTCGGTAGGTCGCTTCCTGCTGTAGGTCGTTGGGTCGTTGAGTTGTGTAAGTCGCTAGGTCGTAAAAAAGAGTGCTGTTAACACTTGTCCCTCCAAGTATATGCCTAAGGATTTGGTCGTGTGCTTCAATACCTCTTAACTCGCGCCATTCTGAGTCGCTAGGTCGTGAGCGACTTATGAGAAAGGTCGTTCGTGTCGATTTGAGTTCCACTGCCCCGGTATATCAGTAGCTTATGTCGTTCCTTCTTCATCTCATCTGCCCTAACATTCTAACTTGCCATTGAGAAATTTTCGAGCTCTCGAAGACGAATTCAAATTAATCAGCCGTTGATCATCTTCACCGCTACATTACGTAATTGAATTCGATCAATATTCAACCACGTCCATCACCAAATCACAAATCCTCTATTTTTTGACCCTAATCCAATTTCATGTGCTGCATTTTACCACGAATCTTGTTACAATCGATCTGTGATTGTCTTTGGACGCATCGTCGTTGTAATTCTTGGGAACACAACAACATATTGGATCCAAGATGGATCAGATGTGATTTGAATCGGTTTTGGATGATTGGGCGCTGTGGAAAGATGATGGATTCTATGTGGAGATGATAATGGCTTATCAGGTTTGTGAGTTTGGCAGTTGTTGAATGAAGAAGAGCTAGCGGGTTAATGAGAGTTAGGAAATACCCGGCTTAGGAGCTTCGTACGACTTAGGGCTTAGTAGTTTGGATATGAATCGCACGACCTAATGGCTCAACGAGTTAACATCCAAGTTCTGAGCGACATAAGAGAGTGCAACCCAGATGACTTGCGACTTAACTTGCCAGAATAGCATATGAATTTAAAACAGAACGACTTAGGGAAGCTCGACCTATGTTAAGTCATTTGGGAATGATCTGGGCGACTTAAAGAGTCCCGAGCTAACTTAAGTTGTTCCTGCGACTTAAGGAATGAATAGGACTTGAATACTTGCAAAATTTGACAGAACTTGATTGAATTTCCAACTTGAGTTGCCAGAATGAACAGCTTAAACTTGTCGCACTCTTTCACAGATTATATTAACTTTTAAGCCAACAACATGTTAAATACAACATTTGCAGAAAACTAGGACGAATATACTACCATTTACTGCCCACATCAAATGACAGATTAGTCGATAAAGAATAATCAACTTAAAGGAATTATGTGAAAGAAGTGCTGTGAATTAACAAGTTCAAGTGAAGTATTAAAGTAAAGCTAAATTAATCAACTAAAGCTGATCTGTTTGCATCCACACTGTACTTGGACTTAAAATAACAAGCCCTGACACTTTATAATTGAAAATGTCAACTAATTTAATTCCAGTTATATTTGCTTGTCATTTTATTAGTTATGCACAACACTTCACACATTTAGGAAATGTGCACCTTCATATTTGAATATCCAGTTCCTTTTGTAGAATGACTTCTCAACAAATGCAATAAAAGATACCAGAGCGAGCCGATGATGTCTTCCGAATAGCTGACCCTTTAGAGAATCCTCCGGAGAGAGTTACAACTTCATTGAGCCAACGGGCTTTCATCTAGCTATATACTCAATTCGGCATTGCTGAAGCGTGCTTCCAGGGGTAAATGACACTGCCGATAGGCCTCCTCCTGGCTTCGTTGCAGTCAACCGTCAAATGTGTATGAACGGAGCTATTCCCCCCTTCAAAAAATTTCTTAGAATTCTCCTCATTCGATTAACTATTTCTCCATTCCAGATGCACCCTAACGGCTACGCTATTTTGATGGGGTTGTGTGTACTGTTTAGGAGGACGCTTAACTGCCTCCCAAGCTTCGAGGAGATCTATTGCTTGTGTTCATTCGGGAGGAACAAAGATCACCCTTCCATCGCTCTTGTAAGGAGTGCAAGAAACCGTAAACTGATTATAGATCTTCCCGAGAATGCTCACGCGTTTTTAAATCAGTTCTTCTTTGTCTGCTGCCCCTCGGGATTCTACGGCATCTGGAGAGTAGGAAGTAAGACTACATATCCCCGTTCACTTCATTTCTGAGCCTTTTAAAATTCAAGTCGTCAAGTGCTAACTTCATTCTTTACTTTTGCAGCACTTCCTCCTCCCTCTAAAGATTCTAGCCATAAACCGACTTTCGAAAGATTGAATGCCGTAGCTGTTGATGAGAGAAGTACTAAGTTTTTACTAAAAGATGACTTTCTGCACGAATTCGGACTTTTGCATTATACTCGATCCACTCAATCTCGTGATGCCCCTAGTTCTCAAGCAGAAGTGTCAGATGCCCCAGCCTCCGTAAAGGAATTTGCACCGAAGGAACATATTGTAGAGGCTTCATTAGTGAAGTGCTCCAGTTCCGTTGACGGTGAGGGAGTATCTGGTAAATCTAAACTTCCCCCAGTTATTGAAGAGGAAGAATTTCCTCAACATTCCAGGAAGGCTGCTGGAGAAGCTGACGAGGGTGCTGGGAAAGAAAGTTTTGTTGCGAAGAGTGTAAAGCGTGCTGAAGAGAGCACTGCTGATGTGGTCCATCCCGTTGGGCACGATGGTGATGATGTCTTTGGGGGACTGAATGACCTTATGGTGACTTCCCAAGAGCTTTTTAAAGATGACACCGTCACCTCTAAGCTTGAAGTGACATCTATTTTGCGATCAACTCCATCAACCCAGGAGTTGACTCCTGTTGCAAAAGCCGACATCACTCCGAAGTCGAAGAGTGGTTTGTAGCTTGACGCGCGTAGTTCACACGTCACACACACTTAGGATTTTTGGCAATTATGCGCACTTAGCTTCTTTATTTTGAAGATTTCTAATTTTGTCTCTTCTTCAATTTCAGGTACTCCCATGGGACGCAGTGGCTCATATTATGATGACTTTCTGCGCTATGCGAGGCGTGATTCTTACGACCCCAGGCGCTATCTTCCTGCCTGTAGGGAAACTGATGAGGAAAGTGCAGCTAGGAAAGCTCGTGAGAGGCAGGCTCATGAGGGGCGCTATGGAAGGAGAGATGACCGACATGACGATGACTCCCATAAGAGAAAGTCTCATGACGACAAAGGGAAGAGTCATATAGCCAAAGATCCAAGTAAGCGAGCCAAGCTAAGCAAAAAGTCTTCATCTGAAGTTTCCAAAGTGCCCGCTGCTCCTACCTCTATAGACATCTCCTCTAGCTCCCATGCCCTTCAATGAACTAACATTCAATCAATCATTAATAGGCCTCCTTATCAAGTTGAGAGACCTCCGCCTGCACTCCAAACCCGATTTCCACATTGGTGTTTGAAAGGAGTACACTTTGATTTGGGCTTGGTTCCCATTGACAAACGGGCCATGCTGAGAAATCTTGATGCCGTCAAGCTTGATATCGAAAGAATGCCTCGCTGGCAAAAATTAGTTGATGAGCTTCAGAGGGTAAATCGCTTAAATCTTGAGGCCATGCCGACCATGGAATGTGAAAAATCTGAGTGTCAAAAAGTTCTTGATCAGCATGATACAGAGATGAAAAACATCACTGCCTACAACGAGAAACTTGAGGCTGAAGTCAAGAAGCTTAAAGAAGATCTTGCCACCTCTTCCACTTCTTATACTTAAAAGGAAGAGGTGCTTCAAAAGCAAGTAAGAGACGCCCACGCTGCTCAACGGGATGCTGAGGCTAAACTTGGGGCGCAGTAGAAAATTGTGGAAAGTTATCGCAATGATGTTGCTCAGTTGCGGAAGAAGACTAACTCCCAAGATTTGGAGATTGAAATGCTAAAGACCCAGCTTTCCGAGGCTAAAAAGGAGCGTGACGAGGCCATCGCTGGAAAAGCAACAGATGAACAATCGCATGAAGCGACTAAGGCCAACGTCAGCTCCACTCTATTCGAGCTTTATCTTCATAGCGTCTTGGGACGCGGCAGTCTTTCATTTTTGGGCCCAAAGTATTAAATTACCCTCGCGGAAGTGTGGGAGGCAGTAGTTGATATGCTTAAGGGCGCTGGCTACGCCGAGGAGGACCTTGAGTCTTACTTTTTGGATGATGAGAGTCGTGCCGCCCTTGCCAAAGGGAAATAACAACTTGCCAAGGAGCGAGCCGAAGCAGCGGAAGGAGAGCATATAGGGAAGGCACCTTTGACCGACCCAACTCGTCCTTCGGCTTCCGCTGACGTCGGTATTATCGGCTCCAGTTCTCACTCTCCGCCTTCTGCCAAGGATGAAACTGAAATTACAACTGCCCATACCGAAGAGAAGGCCCAAGAAGACACTAAAGCTCAAGACATTGAAAATGACATGATAACGCCAACCTCTCCTGGTAGCTTCAGTGTCGATCCAGCTCAAGTGGACTACTCATTTGCTTCACATTAGCTCGATGAACTTCTTGCTTATTACTTAAACCCCGACGTGCCACTATCTCCTCTCTTTTCGAGAAATACTGATGTTAATTTTTCTTCTTCTGTAGTGAAAATAACAAGTGTTGTACAAGCTTCGCGTCCTCCAGCCGTTGCCCCTCCATCTCTTCAAGTTACTCATTGTCTTGCTTCTCAACCGGGGTAACAAGAAGAATAAATAGAAGCTCTTCAAGGCTTAGATGACCCGACCGCTTCACAAGAGCAGAAAGCTGAAGAGCTTGAAGAGGGTGAGTGGACCCCGGAGGAATTTACTGCCAATGATACAAAGCTGATTGATCTTATCACTCTGGGCAATGAATTTTATTCAAAGAAGAGGGAAAAGCGTGGAACTTCAAAGAAGAAAAAGGGCACTTCTGCTGGTGATGAGAAAGCGGAAGAAGACCCAATTGCACCTCTCTCTCCTTCTTCCCCAACTCGTTCAGCCCGACTCAAGAAGTTAACCATTAGGCCAGGCGAGGGTTCCAAAGGCGGCGGGAAGAAGAAGTAATGGGCCTGGATTTATCCTCCTTTTTTATTTGAAGACCTGTATTGATCGGAGATTGTGCGGGTACCGGCCCCCGCTTTTTGAAACCCACACATGTATACAGATTTTTATAGTATGGAATAAAATGTTTCTTTATACTTGTACAAACTTTTGTCTGTATTTATAAATGCATTTATTCTTTTTTATCACACAAGTTTCTTTATTTTTCTTGTATGATATTGCAGTGAGCTCGTGGTATGTTGCTTGAGCATTGCTTTTATTAATGCAACTATATTATATTGCTCCCTAACCACGGCTTATTGCAATCTTCTCCATTTCGAGAAGGTGCCCCTTTGGTGGAATCACCAACTGTTTGTAAAAAGCACTTCTTATGTAGGAATTGAATCTGGAATTTTTATGGCTTGACATTTGCTTATCGAGTGATTTGTAGGAATCGCTTGGCCTTGTGTTGTGTTGAATAGGTAAGCTTTGCTTTGATAGCATGCATTATTAAATTGAAATTTTAGCAATATATTTAAGATACATGCACATCGAAATGAGACAGGCATTTTATAGTAATCAAGAACACAAGATTTATAGTGGTTCGGCCAAGAATTGGGCCTACATCCACTTTATAGTTCTTATTATTGATTTGCACTTATTTTACAATGGCCCATAATACAAGAATGGTACATCCACAATCATTTTACAAATTTATGCATAGCTTCTAAGTAATGGACGCAAGTGATTGCTGTTCCAGGCCCTCGAAATTGGATCTCCTTCGACAGTTGTGAGCTTGAAAGTGCCATCGAGAAGTTTTTTGCCTATGACGTATAGCCCTTCCCAGTGTGATGACCCGACTTTTTCTCCACAGAAAAGTCGTATCATCGTGAAGAAAGAAAGGGATAGAAAAGAGAAAAGAAAGAGAAGAAAGAAGAAACAACATCAGAATCTCAACAGCGGAACGAATAAATTATATTAATAACATAAATATTACATAGTTTACAACCATCATCAGAGTTACACAGAATATCATCACATACTAGGCAGTTATAAACACCTGTCTATTTATAAAACTCAATACAACTCAACAAAAGATACCAACACAGAGAATACATAGCGGAACTATATATCTACAACGCAGAAGCCTCCTGCTCCATTGCTCCTCTATAATACGTCAAAGCAAACCTGAATCGCCTGGCTACTCGTAAAAATTTGAGTACCCAAGAGTTTAAGAAAACAGAAGATAAACTCTGGGTCAGACATGGGTCTGGTGTGAGTAACAGGTTAAAGTTGCTTAACTTTGAAAAACCGTTGAAAAGAAAGGTATCATGTAAGACTTCCTATACATAAACATGGAAAAGTTTTTACCTTACGCTAACCAAAACATTTGATAGCAAATCCAGTGATATTCTAAAAGGTTTAGGGTTTTCAAGTAAATATGAAATAGCCGAAATTGTTACATCTATTAAATTCTAGCTACGAGCCACAAAAGTGGGTAATACAATCAAAACCGTTGGGACTTGTTGGATTTTGGATTCCATCAATGGCTGGGCTACTAGGGTACCGCCCGTCACAGTACGTGGCCTAGATCAACGTACCGAGGAGTACGCCCGCTCCCCTACAACACAAGACAGGAACCATCCCTTACTGGACAGTCTCGAACAAGACAACCCCACATTTGTCGTACGTTCCAACCGCCCACACAGCCGAATAAAAAGGGACCTCTAGATAGGGGAAAATCTCGTCCTACTTGGGCATGAACCACTTAGCCTTGCTGTGCCTCCCCTGTTTTAGCCATTTCTGGTTGATGAGGCTTGAGGCTACGATTACCTTTAGAGAACACATCTCTTAAAATGCTCATCGCCCACCTAACGATGTTCTGAAAGCATTCAATCCATACAAGTTCGTTCCGGGTTCGAACGAAACCGAAGGCTTTATCTCCTTACACTCATTTTGGAATCACCCTCGGAGTTAACGACGATAACCTTTGCACTCTTAATCACCATCTCGAACCTATAAGAACTAGCTCAGTCAAACTTATCATGAAATCACCCCCAGAGTTATACTGACGTATAGTTCTTATACCTCGAGTCTTCACTCTTCACAAGAGATTCACGACCCATCGTTATTTTGGATCGATATGGTTTTCCGATATCCAATATGGAAACCTGATCCCGGTCTCATCGAAATCCAAAGCGTGTCTTTTAAGGCCAAGTTGTTCTAAAGGTTTAAAACAATTCAATTATCTATATACACAGATAGATAAATCACAGATTCACAATAGATAATCAACTTTATCATCACAACAGATTATCCATGTTATCATTATCAAAAGATAATATGTATCAACATCACAATGCAACTAATGCATCCATATCATTCAATATCACCTATCTCATATCTGAGATCAAACCATTCAAGGCAAATAACATCATCGATCTGTAAAGCAAAGATTAATAATCTCACCAAATATAATTAATTTAAAATGAATTAAATTAATTTCATCATTCTAATTAAATTTAAAGCAAATTAAATTAATTAGTTCAGCAATAAAAATCTTGCTTATATTACCATTAATTAATTATCAATCAATTAATTAATCATCAATCAATTATTCATTTTAATTAATCATCCCTGATTAATTAACCTTTAATTACATTGAAGTAATTATCCACTAATTAATTTCTCAAATTAATCATACTTAACTAAATACAGTAATTAATCTTTAATTACTTTCTTAATTAATTAACCATAATTAATTACATTACTTCTTAACTAATTACATTAATTAATTAATTTATTAATATTTCTAAATAAATCATTTTTTAATTACATCATTAATTATAATAATTAATGATCTTTTAATTACCGTTTCCATTTAAATTAATTACATTAAGTAATTAATCTAAAATTAAACCATAATTGTTAATCACCCTTGATTAACTCCATTCAGTAATTAACTACCATTAATTACTTCACCAAATAAATTAATTACTCATTAATTAATTATCTCAAATTAATCCCTTGATTAATTTTCAAAGTAATTATACTCAAATTACTTCATCAACAAATCACCTTCAATTAACTACATACAGTAATTACCCATTAATTACTTCCTTAAGTAATTTAGCTTCATTTAATTACATTAAGTAATTATACTCCACCAATCATCAAATGATTATTTTAAATTAATTAAACTGAATTAATTAACTTAATCTAATCAAATTAACTAAATTAATTACAATAAGTAATTAATTCCTTAATTACTTCCATAAGTAATTAAACCTAATCACTTAAACAAATGATTATCTTAAAATTTATTAATCTAATTAATAATTAAAATTAATCATGTTAATTAATTATTAAATAATCCTTATTTAATGACCTTCATTAACTATTAAACAATTCATTAATTATTTTTCTAAAGTAATTAACTTATTTTAATCATTATTAATTAAAAACTAATTAATCATTAATAACCCATTAATTAACCCCTAATTATTTAATTAATTAAGTGTTAACTTTAATTAATCCTTTATAACTTGATTAATTAATTATTAATCATTAATTAAAATCAAATCTTATTTAATTAATGAATTTAAAATTCCAAGTTAATTACTCTAAGAATAATTAATCTTAAACCTTTAAGATTAAACCCTTAATTACTTTGAGTAATTATTTATTTTATTGATTTATAAAATTCAATTATTCATTTAGTTATCCTAATAATTAAATGCATAACAAATCATTAAACTATAATTTAGCTTCAACAAGTTTTAAAATCATTTTAAAACCTTTAAATGATAAATAATACTTTTCTTATAAAAGAAGTTTTTCAAAAGTTAAAACAAATTTCTTTTTAAATTCAAACCATTTAAATTTTACATTATCATTCAAATTTGTTTTAAACACTTAAATTTATTTTAAACCAAAGGTTCAAATTCAGAATTTGAATCAGTTTAAACTGTGTTTAAAACATTTCTTTATATTTTAAAATTTCCAATTTAAATTCAAATTTCTAAAAAAATATTTTTAAACAATAAACCCTTTAAAGTTTTTTTAAGGCAAATTTTAATTTAAATACTTGGTTATTTACAGCTATGATTCAAAATGAAATTTGAATTCATAATTTAAACTTAGATTTAAAACTCACTTTAAATCTTTGCTTACACTTTTAAAATTCAATTTAAATTTTGAAAACAAGACAAGTTCAAACTTAACAACTAACCCGAGCTATACATACATCACTCGAGTAAAACACTAAATAAACTCGAGTAAAACTCGAGTAACTCTTTCATCTTGAAATCATTCAATTCAACTACAATCAGGTTTTTCACAAACCTGTAACAACAATCTCACCCGAGCCCACACATCAACCCCTTCGAGTCCAACATATCCTTGCTTCGAGCAAATCACAATTCAACCCGAACAAAAACGCGAGTACCCCTCTTTCCCAAACCAGTTGATACCCAAGAACCATGTGCACCTGCACCACCGGAGCAACCATCTCCATCCCCTCGCGACCCTATACGCAAGTCGCCGACCACCTTCCAACTAATTTCCAACCACCAAGTGAACTGCAGAACCCCTAAATCGAAATTGTGCATTCGAGCTAAAAAAATGGAAAATGGTCGAACTGGAAATGCCTCAAATTCCAAAATCTGATCATCGGAGAAATTACGCCACCGGCCTCGAACTCCACCACACTCCATCAATCACTTACTAAAATCTGGTAGAACTCGTTCGCTTCTAGAGTTTGTGGCGATAAATCTTTTTCCAGGTGAACAAAACCGGGGTTTAAAATTTTGATTCAAAATTATCACTGCCCCAAAGCATTAATCCATTTCCCTATAATTTTTCCAGCAACTTCAATCAACACTCCATTACCAGAAAAGAAACTAGCCATCCAAACTTCCGAGATTGACAGTTCTAACCCCAAATTTGGTTTCTGGTTAAACCAGAAATACACAATTATGTTCAAACTAAAAATTAAAATTTTCGTTTTAGAATTCATGTCTTTGTTAAAGTAATCAGTTGATAATATTGAATCAAAAATATTGGATGATTTAATTCCTACTTTAAAGAGTTTGCTCTGTTGTACTTTGAGTTTCAGAGACATTACAGGTTTTCTTTTATTATTATTATTATTTTTTAAAAATAAAATAAAATTATACTTTAACTTATATTACATACGTGCCTGTTTAAATCATAAACTATAACAAGAATTTAAATATGAGATCATGAACTTGATCAGGATTTTAAACCTGAATTATAGAACAGGCCCAAACACACATTTTCATAGTAAGCGTACATTCATAAAAACCCATACATATATTCAAAGAATTTCATCATATTCATCCGCACACTTATTTCCAGAGTTAACAAACAACTAATTTTATACTTAAGTTTATTGAATAAAAAATATTACTCACCGATTTTATGCGTAGAGCACATTCCTGAAAATGCTTTGCTTTTTAAAGACTACAGCTTGCATTTTAAAACATTCATCTTGCTTTTGCTTTTTAAAACTTAAATATGGATTTATTGCTTAAGCACTTTTCAGCTACATGCATTTGCTTCCAGATTCCCTTTTGCATGTTTCCAGAAAACAAAGAATTGTAGGCTTCAGAAAGGAAAATGCATGCAGGACTTTGATGTTGCAAATGATTTCCATTTTTATGAATTGAAGGGCTACAGGTAATTTGCATTAAATTTTGAAGAGGGTTTCAGTTAGCTTTTGAGGGAAAAACAGATTTTGTAAATTTTGATTTAGATTTGGTTTCGAGGGAAATTTACAAGTTTGTTTTGATCAAAAGTTTTCTGGTTTTTGAAGAAGTTTTCAGATTTCATTTAAACAGAATTTTCTATTTTGTTGAAGAAGAAGTTTAGATTTCAGATTTGGTTTTGATCAAAAGAATAGCAAAGAATCTAAAAATTAGAGGAGATGGGTTTATATAAGTATATTTTGATTTTATTAAAAAATACAAGAAAAAGAAAAAGAATAAGACACATTTTCAATTGTTAAACATTTGTCACAAAGATAACTTAATGGCTTAACACATGTCTTTTAAAGTCTTAATAAACTTACACATGTATTAAGTATTTTAATTTTAATTAAAAATGTTAATAAACTTTTAAATCTTATTTTATTCTTATGTATATATAAATGAATTTATCTCTTTTCAAATTAAAAAGAAATGAAAACAATCAAATTATAAATATAAGCTTATTCAAAAATATTTAAGTATTTATTCTTTTAAATTCAAAACATTAGATTCAAGTTTTAAATTAATTTTTCAAAATTCAATTTTAAAAATCAAGTTATATATATACATATATAACTCTTATTAAATTTAAAAATAACAAATCCTCTTTCTAACAAAATTTATTTATGTTTATAAAACTAAGTATTATCACTATTATTTGAAAATAACAAACTAAGAAGCAATATTAAATAATTCATAAAAGAGATTATAAACAAATTAAAATCATTTGTAAATGTTATTTTAACTTCTTATATATTAATTTCAAGCAATATTTAAGAAGAAAATAAAACAAAGCTTTCAAATATTAATCTAATTTAAATTCATATTTAAGCTAATTAAAATATAAATTTAAACAAATAAGATTTATCATAAGTATAAACCATATAATTATTTATTAAATTGCTTTGAAAAGCCAATTGTTATTTTTTTATTTAAATCAAATTTCAAATTTACCAAATATAAATTAGAATTAAAAATTGATTCATATACCAAATTCCATATCAAATTTTATAAATTTACAATATATACAATTATAAACTAGAAAACAGTTTATTAATTTTAAAAAGATAAAATCTTCCAATTTAAATATTCATTAAAAGTAGATTATTAGAACAATTCAGAGTTTATTATCAAATCAAATTAATTTTTAAACACAGATTTTTAAATTTATATTGCCAAATTTCCGGGATATCACACCCAGTTTGGCCCAAACACTCATGTTGCTGTCATGACCCTTTCCAAGACTAGATCCCCAATTCCAAAGCTGCGTTGGCGAACTTTAGAATCGAAGTGCCTGGCTATCCTTTGCTGATGGGCTGCAACTCTGAGTCCAGCTTCTTTCCTTCTTTCGTCAAGCAAGTCAAGTGCTTCAAGTTGCAGCTTTTCATTTTCAGCTTGGTTGAAATGAATTCTCCTGTGTGAGGGGACCTCTATTTCGACCGGAATCATGGCTTCTGATCCATATGCTAATGAGAATGGAGTGTGCCCAGTCGCAGTCTTGTGGGTAGTTCTGTATGCCCATACTGCTAGCGCCAGCTTATCGACCCAACCACCTTTTGCTTTTTCCAGCTGTTTTTTGATGGTTGATTTGATAATTTTGTTCACTGCTTCCACTTGCCTGTTTGCCTGCGGATGAGCCACTGCTGAGAAGCTTTTTTGGATCTTGAATCGCCTGCAAAAGTCCTGGAATTCTTCGCTTTCGAATTGACTACCATTGTCGGTGATTATCTTTTGAGCCACACCATACCTGCAAATGATATTCTTAGTCACAAAGTTTATCATCTTTTTAGAGTTAATAGTAGCCAACGGTTCAGATTCAACCAATTTAGTGAAATAATCAACAACAACAATAGCATATTTGATTCCGGACTTGGCAGTTGGCAAAGGCCCAATGAGATCTATCCCCCAAATGACGAATGGCCATGGACTGACCATCTGTTTTATCTCGGTGGAAGGTGCTCTTGGGATTTTTGCAAATCTCTGGCATTTGTCACACTTTCGAGAGAAGCTAGCAGCATCTCAATTAATATCTGGCCAAAAATACCCAAAACGGAGAATTTTCTTTGCTAGAGTTTGACCACCTGAATGATCCCCACACTCTCCTCCGTGCACCTCAGCTAAAATTGTCTTAGAGTCTTCCTTACTATCACCTTTATCTGTGTATTCTGCAATGAAGCCCGCTAAAGCTTGTGCATTGATTTCTCTTCGGGGATGGTAAATGATTTCATATTGGCTGAGCTCAATATTCCACTTTAAAAGATGACCCGAAGTTTCAGGGCGAAATAAGACTTGCTTTAGAGGTTGATCAGTGAGTACTTTAATAGGATGAGCTTGGAAATATGGCCTCAACATCCTGGATGTAATCAACAGACAATAGGCGAGCTTTTCCAGCTTTGAATAATTCATCTCTGCCCGAGTGAATCTTTTGCTGGTGTAGTAAACCAGGCGCTGAACTTTTGCGTCTTCCCGTACCAATGCTGCACTGAGAGCATGAGATGAAACCGCTAAATATATGAAAAGATCTTCACCATTGCTGGGCTTAGAAAGTATTGGAGGCGTTTCCATGTGACGAATCATTTCATCAAAAGCTTTCTGACATTCAAGAGTCCTTTCAATGTTTTTCTTTCCTTTCTTCAGAGCGTCAAAGAAGGGAATGCATTTGTCAGTGGCCCTGGAAATAAACCTACTCAAAGCAGCGACTTTCCCGTTGAGGCTTTGCAATTCCTTCTTTGTCCTAGGGGCTTTGACTTCTCTTAAAGCAGTAATCTGAGCAGGATTGGCTTCAATGCCCCTTGCACACACAATGAAACCTAAAAATTTTCCGGACTCTACCCCGAATGAGCATTTAAGAGGATTTAGCTTCATCCCATACTTTCGGAGGACCGCGAACATTTCTGCCAAATGATCCATGTGGTCAACTGCCTTCTTCGGTTTCACCTACATATCGTCAACATATACTTCCATAGTATTTCCAATCTGGGGCTTGAACATGTGATGCAGCAAGGCATATAGGAATTCAGAAGTTAAACCATATTAAATCGTGCACGAGTCAAGGAGCTTTGGATTTAACTCGTGAGTCGTACACAAGCTTAAAACGTGCATGCTTGATAAGTCGGTCACGAGATGGAGGACGCATGAGTCGGTTCCGGTTTAACAAAGCCTGGAGGAGTTCGAGTTGGATGAGTCGTTACCGACTTAAGAGATTACAAGGGGGAGATAGCATAGGTCGAATGGAGGCAACTTTAGAAGTAAGTCGTCCACGACTTAACTTGAGTCGTCTACGACTCAACATGAGTCGTCCGCGACTTAACAATCCAAGAGGAAAAAGACTGCGACCTAATGAGGCTGAAGGAAAAATGACCGACCTAAGGAAGCCGGAGTGGGAAAGGTGCGAGCTGGTGAAGAGGGCTGAGTCGGAACCGAGCTAATGGGCTACGACCTAAGATGAGTCGGCAAGGAGATAAGCTGTGGATCTTGAGTCGGTCGTGTTGAGTTGAGTCATGTATATATGAGTCGGTATTGTATGAGTCGTGAGTCGTCTTGTTCTTGAGTCGGAGGAGTTGTATTGGCAGGGTTGTTAAGTCGCTGGATTTGATGAGTCGGTTACCTTTGAGTCGGACCTGTATGTAATGTGTTGAGTCGTATTAACTGCTGTGTCTATAAGTCGTGCCTTGTTGAGTCGGCAGCGACTTATGTTGAGTCGGCCGAGATGAGTCGTGTTTGTTGAGTCGGTGCCGACCTAGGAGTTGAGTGTTGTATGTTGTGTTGAGTTGTAATGCCTATAAATAGCGGGTGTGTTGTAAATTTTTGAGTTGTTGATTTTTGAATAAAACTCTCTTTTGTTAGCTTTGTGCTTTCATACCAATTGGTAGTTGAGTGTAATCTCCTATCTCCACTTACGTCATTCGAGTGCGCTCGAATCCACGTTTGTTGAAGCCGATTCACGGAATCTAGTGCGCTAGATCAACGTGCGAAGAATCGTAGATCTTTGAACACGGTATAGTGCGCTATCAACGTGTTTGAGATAGCTAGAGTTCGGTATCTTTGGATCAACGAACTTGGGCATTTTGGTATCTTCAACTCACCGATTGCTACATTTCATCGATTGAAGTTTTGTTTGATTATTCCGCTGCGTCATTATTGGTATCGGAGCCATACTTAGCCAATCATAGCTAAGTTTGATTCTTGGAGCCAAGTTTTTGAAGTTTTTGAAGTTTATGAAGTTTGAAGTTGTTCATTGTGTTCATATTGAAGTTGCATCAAGTTTGAAGAGTTTGATCCATTCCATTTAGGATCAAAAGGAGCAAAGGTGTTTGAATTTAGTCTTGTTGAAGTTGGGCGCCAAGGTTTGAAAGGTGAGGCCGTGTATACTTTGTGCCAAGCCGAGACAAGTGGGAGCCGATCTTGCTTGAGTCGTTAACTCGTTGCCGAGTTAGTGAGAGCCGAGACAAGCATCGCCGTGTAGTGTTGAGCCATAACTTGTTATTTTGTTGAAGCTTGAAGTCTTGTGTTGAATTTTTGAAGTCTTGGGAAGTTTTTCAACCATGCCACCGAGGAGAGCTAACCGTCATCAAAACGTTGAAGCTTTGTATCGTAGAGAAGAAGCTGAACTTATGGAACAACGTATTAATGATAAATTCGATGAAGGCATTGGTAAACTGGAGAAATTGATGATTGATATGAGTCAGAATCGAAGAAGAGTTTCACCTGAATCAAACCGTGGAAATAGCAGAGTTTCATCACATTCTGAACGGGAGAGAAGAGGAAGTCAAGAGCATAGAAGTGTTGACAATCGAAGTAGGAGGAATGTTGATGATCATGATAGAAGGGATGTTGGTAGTAGGAGTGGTGTTAGAGATGTTGGAGGACGAGAACAACAACGATATACATCAGACTTTGAGGATGAGTTTGACGGTGAAAGAGGCAGTGTTCATTACAGAGATAGAGATCAAGGACAACGTTCGTATCGGGTTATTGATGATGATCGACGTTGGGAATCGGGTATGAAGATGGAAATTCCGGAGTTTAAAGGCGGGATGGTTGCTGAGGAGTTCTTAGATTGGTTGTCTAATGTGGAGGAAATCTTTGATTTCAAGGAGGTGCCGGAGAATCGAAGGGTGAAGTTGGTTGCTACTAGGTTGAGGGGGAGAGCTTTGGCGTGGTGGCAGCAAACTAAACTTACTCGAGAACGAATGGGGAAGTCAAAGATAGAATCTTGGGAGAAGATGAAAAAGTTGATGAGATCTACATTTTTGCCTTATAACTACCAATCACTTATGTACCAGAGGTTGCAGAATCTGAGGCAGGGGACGAAGTCTGTTAGTGATTATGCTGATGAATTTTACCAACTCATTGCTAGAAACGATATTATGGAGACAGAAGAACAGCTGACAGCTAGATTCGTTGGGGGTTTGAGAATGCAGATCCAGGATATGGTTAATATGTTTGATCCTAGATCCGTTGTAGAGGCACATCAGAAAGCGTTAGCTTGGGAGAAACAAGGAAGGCGTGGAGGTGGTGTGTTTACTAACTCTAATAATCAAGCAAGGGGTGCTGGTGGAAGTTCTAATGTTCCTAAACCAGTTACAAAACCAGTGGTGAAGGAGGTTGAGAAGGCGAAGGCTAGTAGTATTTTCAAATGTTATAATTGTCAGGAGTTGGGTCACAGAAGCAACGAATGTCCGAAGCCGAAGAAGAGAACCATGGTTGCAGAGGTTGAAGCAGATGATGGTGAGGAGGCAGAGTATTCAAATGTACCTTATGTTGAGGAGGAAGAAAAAGTGTCGGGTGATGAAGGTTGTAATCTTATGATGAGGAGAAGTTGTTTGACACCTAAGCAAGAGGAGGATTGTAGTTGGCTGAGAAGCAATATTTTTCAATCGACATGTACTATTCTGGGGAAAGTTTGCAAGTTCGTTATTGATGCGGGGAGTTGTGATAATATTATTTCTACAGAGGCAGTTAGGAAGTTGAATTTGAAGACCGAGAAGCATCCTAAACCATACAAGCTAGCATGGTTAAGGAAAGGAGGTGAAGTGAAAGTGTGTCGAAGAGCTTGTGTGAATTTTTCAATCGGAAAGAAGTACAAAGATGAAATCTGGTGTGATGTCGTAGATATGGATGTTTGTCACTTATTGTTGGGCAGACCATGGCAGTTTGATAGAGCAGTTCAGCATGACGGTCGTGCCAACAGTTACAGTTTCATGTTCGAGGGTACTAAAATCACTTTAGTTCCTAAGAGACAGCAGCAGAAGGAGAGCAAGCTAGAAGAGATTGAAGAATTAAAAACTCTGTTGACTTTGAAGGAGTTTGTTAAAGAAGTGGAGGAAGAACCGGAAGTGTTTTTGTTGATTGGGAGAGAGAGTAGCGAAGAAGTTGAGATTCCTGAAGAAGTAAAGCCTGTTTTGAAAGAGTTTGAAGATGTCTTTCCAGAGGAGTTACCGAAGGAGTTACCACCACTTAGAGACATTCAACATCAGATTGATCTTGTTCCCGGAGCAGTGTTACCACACCGACCACATTACAGAATGAGTCCGAAGGAACATGAGGAGTTACGAAGGCAGGTGGAAGAATTACTTGAACAGGGTCGTATTCAGGAAAGTTTGAGTCCGTGTGCTGTACCTGCATTGTTAGTACCAAAGAAGGACGGAACTTGGAGAATGTGCACTGATAGTAGAGCTTTGAATAAGATCACTGTTCGTTACAGATTTCCTATGCCGAGGTTGGATGATTTGTTGGATCAGTTGAGTGGGGCAACTATATTCTCGAAAATTGATTTGAAGAGTGGTTATCATCAAATTCGTATCAGACCTGGAGACGAATGGAAGACAGCTTTCAAAACTAGAGAGGGGTTGTACGAATGGTTGGTTATGCCATTTGGTTTGTCTAATGCACCTAGTACATTCATGCGGGTGATGAATCAAATTTTTAGACCATTCATTGGAAAGTTCGTCGTGGTGTATTTCGATGATATTTTGATTTATAGCAGGAGTACGGAGGAGCATGTTCTACATCTGAGGGAAGTGTTGCTTATTCTTCGTGAAGAACAATTTTATGCTGCTACAAAGAAATGTGTGTTTATGACACCTACTGTTTTATTCCTGGGTTATGTTGTTTCAGGGAAAGGTATTCAAGTTGACCAGAGCAAAGTTGAAGCAGTCAAGAATTGGCCACAGCCAAAGACAATTACAGAAGTGAGAAGTTTTCATGGGCTAGCGTCATTCTACCGAAGGTTCATACCACACTTCAGTAGCGTGATGGCTCCAGTGACTGATTGCATGAAGGGTAAACAGTTTGTGTGGTCAGAGGAAGCGGGGGTTGCCTTTGAGAAGATTAAGGAATTGTTAACGTCTGCACCAATTCTTGTTCTACCTAATTTTCAGTTATTGTTTGAATTGCATACTGATGCTTCGAAGGTTGGTATTGGAGGAGTTCTGAGCCAGAATGGAAAGCCAGTTGCTTATTTTAGTGAGAAACTGTCAGGGGCAAAGATGAGATACAGTACATATGACGTTGAATTTTATGCTGTTGTTCAGGCTGTTAAGCATTGGAGACATTACTTATTTCAGAAGGAATTTGTTCTGTACACTGATCACGAAGCTTTGAAACATTTACAGGGGCAAGATAAAATTTCTGCGAGACATGCATCATGGATTACTTATCTGCAGCAGTTTACTTTTGTCGTTAAGCACAAATCAGGGGTGACAAATCGAGTAGCTGATGCTTTGAGTAGGAGGAGTCATTTACTAACGACAATGAAGGTTGAAGTAACGGGGTTTGAATTACTACCAGAGATGATTGAAAAGGATCCTTACTTTGTGAAATATGTTGAGAAAGTGAAGGATGGAAGTGCGGATGAATTTATGTTGGTTGATGGTTTTCTGTTTAAAGGAAATCGTTTATGTATTCCGGATTGTAGTTTGAGGATGAAAATTGTGAAGGAATTGCACGAGGAAGGACATGTGGGCCGTGATCGTACTTTGCAGTTGATTTCACAGTCTTACTTTTGGCCGTCGATGAGGAAAGAGGTTGAGAGGTTCGTGGAGCGATGTCATATTTGCCAGGTTTCAAAGGGGACAGCAACGAATGCAGGGTTGTATATGCCGTTACCAGTACCATCTAAGCCATGGGTTGATATCAGCATGGATTTCGTTTTGGGTTTGCCGAGAACTCAAAGGGGAAATGATTCGATATTTGTTGTGGTGGACAGGTTTTCGAAGATGGCACATTTTGTTGCTTGCAAGAAGACAGCAGATGCAGTTCGAGTCGCACAGCTATTTTTCAAGGAGATTTATCGACTTCATGGTTTACCAGAATCTATTGTTTCTGACCGAGATACTCGTTTTCTGAGTCACTTTTGGTTGAGTTTGTGGAAGATGGTGGGAACGAAACTGAAGTTTAGCAGTGCTTATCATCCACAAACCGATGGGCAGACAGAAGTTGTTAACAGGTCATTGGGAAATTTGTTGCGATGTCTTGTACAGGATAATTTGAGAAGTTGGGACATGAAACTATGCCAGGCAGAATTTGCTCATAATCATGCAGTAAATCGAAGCACAGGATTCAGTCCGTTTCAGATTGTTTATTCAAATTTACCCAGGGGGCCATTGGATTTAGCAGTTGTACCACAGTCAAAGAGAACAGTTAAACGAGCTACTGATTTTGTTGATGAGCTGACTGAATGTCATAGAACCGTTCAGGAACGATTGGAGAAATCGAATGAGAAATATAAGAAGTTTGCAGATTTGAAACGTCGAAATGTTGAATTTAAGGAAGGTGATTTGGTTTATGCCGTATTGACAAAGGATCGTTTTCCGGTGGGTGCTTATAACAAGTTGAAGGCGCGAAAAATTGGTCCAGTTGAAGTGTTGAAGAAAATCAATGAGAATGCTTATCGATTAAAGTTACCAGATGATGTTTATACTTCTGATGTTTTTAACGTCAAACATTTAATTCCATATCATGGGGGTGAGATTGTTGAGGAAGAATTTACAAATTCGAGGTCGAATTTTTCTCAACCAGGGGAGGATGATGCAGCAAGGCATATAGGAATTCAGAAGTTAAACCATATTAAATCGTGCACGAGTCAAGGAGCTTTGGATTTAACTCGTGAGTCGTACACAAGCTTAAAACGTGCATGCTTGATAAGTCGGTCACGAGATGGAGGACGCATGAGTCGGTTCCGGTTTAACAAAGCCTGGAGGAGTTCGAGTTGGATGAGTCGTTACCGACTTAAGAGATTACAAGGGGGAGATAGCATAGGTCGAATGGAGGCAACTTTAGAAGTAAGTCGTCCACGACTTAACTTGAGTCGTCTACGACTCAACATGAGTCGTCCGCGACTTAACAATCCAAGAGGAAAAAGACTGCGACCTAATGAGGCTGAAGGAAAAATGACCGACCTAAGGAAGCCGGAGTGGGAAAGGTGCGAGCTGGTGAAGAGGGCTGAGTCGGAACCGAGCTAATGGGCTACGACCTAAGATGAGTCGGCAAGGAGATAAGCTGTGGATCTTGAGTCGGTCGTGTTGAGTTGAGTCATGTATATATGAGTCGGTATTGTATGAGTCGTGAGTCGTCTTGTTCTTGAGTCGGAGGAGTTGTATTGGCAGGGTTGTTAAGTCGCTGGATTTGATGAGTCGGTTACCTTTGAGTCGGACCTGTATGTAATGTGTTGAGTCGTATTAACTGCTGTGTCTATAAGTCGTGCCTTGTTGAGTCGGCAGCGACTTATGTTGAGTCGGCCGAGATGAGTCGTGTTTGTTGAGTCGGTGCCGACCTAGGAGTTGAGTGTTGTATGTTGTGTTGAGTTGTAATGCCTATAAATAGCGGGTGTGTTGTAAATTTTTGAGTTGTTGATTTTTGAATAAAACTCTCTTTTGTTAGCTTTGTGCTTTCATACCAATTGGTAGTTGAGTGTAATCTCCTATCTCCACTTACGTCATTCGAGTGCGCTCGAATCCACGTTTGTTGAAGCCGATTCACGGAATCTAGTGCGCTAGATCAACGTGCGAAGAATCGTAGATCTTTGAACACGGTATAGTGCGCTATCAACGTGTTTGAGATAGCTAGAGTTCGGTATCTTTGGATCAACGAACTTGGGCATTTTGGTATCTTCAACTCACCGATTGCTACATTTCATCGATTGAAGTTTTGTTTGATTATTCCGCTGCGTCAACATGGCACTGACAAGTCTTTGATAAGTTGCCCCTGCGTTCTTCAGTCCGAAGGGCATGACTTTATAGCAGTAAAGACCAACATCAGTGATGAAGCTCGTGTCCTCCTGATCTGGCTCATACATCATGATTTGGTTATATCCTGAGTAAGCATCCATAAAAGACAATAGTTCATGCCCGGCTGTTCCATCCACCAACTGATCAATCCTGGGTAACGGGAAACAGTCCTTGGGGCATGCTTTGTTTAAGTATGAAAAGTCGATGCATACTCTCCACTTTCCATTTTCTTTTTTAACCAACACTGGATTAGAAACCCAATTCGAATAAGTGGATTGTCTGATGAAGCCATTTTCCATGAGCCAATCTACTTCTTCTTTCAATGCTGCCGACCTTTCAGGACCCTGGGTTCTTCTTTTCTGCTTTACGGGTGTGAATTTCGGGTCAATATTCAAAGCATGCACCGCGATATCTGGAGATATTCCACACATGTCGGCATGACTCCAAACGAATACATCCAGGTTTGCTTTCAAGAATGATATCAACATATTCTGAACCGTCACACCGAGTTGTGAACCCACATTCAACACCTTGTTTGGATCTTTCAGGTCAACAGGTATTAGTACCGTCACTTCCACCGGCACCACTCTACTCTCCCCCGCACTGGTTTTTCAGGGGTCAATCTCTTTTCATGCACCACTATGCTCACCAGTGCACGGTCTACCCTGTAATTGCTACAATGTAGGCTCTTTGATGTGGAGCGGAGCTGCCGCACCCTCACCCGTTTCTCTCTTCTTTCCCTCCCGTAACTCTAAGAGATAGCATTCTCGCCCGGCATTTTGGTCTCCTTCACAACACCAACTCCATTATCAGTGGGGAACTTCATAGTCAGGCACCATGGGGCGAGAATGGCCTTGAATGTGGCAAGAGCCGGTCGATCCAAGAAGCATTATAAGTAGAGAATTCATCAACAATCACAAAAGTTTGCTTTCGGACCACCTTCTTTTCCCCTTCTCCGAGCTCTACAAACAAGCCAATGGTCCCAACAGGCTGTTTTGGTTCTCCAGTGAACCAAACAATTTTCTGTGAGGAAGCTTGGAAATCAGCCATGGGAATTTTCATGTGATCAAATGTCTTTTTGAAGAGGACATTGCAAGAGGCGCCACATTCAACAAGCACCCTTCTTACGATGGCTGGTCCGATGCCTGCAGATATTACCAAGGGATCCATGGTGGGAGACTCCACACCAACAGAGTCTCTAGCCCGGAATATGATGTCATAGTTAAAAGTTCTCTGCTGTTTTAAAGGTGCAGCATCTTCCAAGATGATAAAACTTTCTTCCGCTGGGGAATATCTCAAAGCGTGAGCATATCTTTCTATCTCACCCGAACTTCTGCCCGCTGGGTGAGGACCCCCTGTGATAACATTAATGACATGCCTCTCAGATTCGTGCACCGTAGCCCTCTTACCTGAGCCGGATTGATGAGAAGGAACTTGTTGCCCCTGAATAGATGAGCTCGGGTCACTTCTATTCCTCTTCACATATTGTTGCAATTTATTCTGTCTCAGCAGCTCTTCAATCAAATTCTTTAAATGGCGACATTCATTAGTGTCATGGCCAGGTTGATTGTAGAACCGACAGAATCTCCCATTATGCGCAGCATTTTTCCCAGGCTTCATCTTAGGTGGTTTGGGGTATTCAATATTATCCTTGGTTGCGAAAAAGATATTTTCCGGAGTATCAGTTAAAGGAGAAAAATCTGAAGGTCTAAAGTGGCGAGCTTTCTTCGCATTTTTCTGCTTTTTTCCACCGTCATTCTCCCTCTTCTGACCACCAGATTCGTTTTTGTTAGAAGCAACAATGTTATTCTCAACTTCAGTCACAAATACTTTTTCCGACACAGGAAGGCTTTCCAGGTGCATAAATTCATCGGCCTTTCTGTAGAACTTCTCAAGTGAATTTGGATCTTTTATCTTTAGCCATTTCCCAAATTCACTAGATTTGTCAATAGCTCGCATAAAGTAAGTTAGAATCATCTGAGGCTCTGCATTATCAACTTCAGCCATGGCTATATTAAAGCGATTCAAGAAAGATCTGATAGACTCTCCGGGGCTTTGTTCAAGGCTGGAAAGTGACATTATGTCCTTGGCCTTCGAAGCATATAACCTGAACCGATCTTTGAATTTCTCAGTCAGGTCGGAGAACTGATCTACTGATCGAACTGGCAGCTTTGTGAACCAAAGCAGGGCCACTCCCTCCAAGTATACAGGAAAGTATCTGCACTTGATCTCATCTTTGATTAAGGAAATATCAATCCAGTACAGAATCGTTGATGATAGTAAATCATCTTTGATTAAGGTGATTGTGATTAAAGAGATTCTAGCCATATAATCGTCTTTATTAGTAATTTTAAATCAATGTCTAATTTGACCTAATTATGAATTAATCTTAACAAACTTTGTTAATTAATTATTCGTTTATTTGATTATCTTAATTTATTAATTCTTAATTGTTAACTAATTAAGTTTAATTACCTTTATTCATTTACTATTCTTTAATCGATTAATTATTTATTTATAAAATCGTTACAAAAACATTAAGTGTTAATTACTATTTCATCATCATAAATAAATTAGGTTTTTAAATTAACACTTAAATATTTGATTTATCTTTTAAATCGTTATTAAGTTAAGTTTTAAAACAACCTTTATTTAAAAGAAGGTATACAATCGGAAAATATTTTTCTATTTTGAACTACATACATCTTAAATAATTGATTCAATACTATTTACCTGAGATTCCATTTACAGTTATCATTAATTTATTCATAAAAATGATTTAACTTGTGTTTCCAATTTTTTTAGTTAAAACTATAATCTACTATTTTTATGTCCAACCCGTGGCTTCCCCGAGTAATCCTCAAGACAGCCATCCCCTTACTTCGAGTTCTAGCCCAAATACCCGTGTTAAAAATTTTTAACAAAAAAATGTTTAAGTCTTAAAATTAACCCGATACAATGCTAAAACGACTCGAGTCAGACTTCGAGTCTTTCCTCCATTCCCCCGCATACTGCTTCGAGCTACGACCTATCTTCCCCAACCATCACAATTGACACCAACTCTGCCACGCGCACGTGCACGGCCAAGTTCGTGAACATTGGTCGAAGCTGTAGCCATCCACGAGTCGACTACCATTCCCCAAGATGATACAAACACCCAGCATGTGATACAAGCGCCGCCTCCCCTGACCGTTAGCGGGCACCAAACTTTGCCTCAAGCTTCAACATCATGCGACGCATTGATTTGCCCCATTGACACGCAGTCCGATCAACCATAGCTGGCGCGGCATGATCATTCCTAACATGAACCGAAATGGGTTCTTCAACCCTAATTTAATCTCGATTTGAAGATTTAGGGATTTATAAATCCTATTCGTATTTTTCTAGTGATCTCGCACATTTGACCCAACCCTGACGGTGAACTCGAGACCCACCATTGTTTGGATCATAAAAAATGGTCAAAATTCATCTCTCTGTTCAACTTCCATTATCTCGGCCAAAGCTTAATGAAAAATTTGCATTTTGTTTTCAAAAATCATCTTTTTTGAAGTACATTCAAATGATATTACTGAAATTGAAATCTGTAGAGTTTGATTTTTTGCAAAAATCAAGTGGTGACTGCTTTTAATAAATTTCCAATGAAAACAAAATAATCTTTGCTTAAACTTTTATTACTGGAACATATTGTAATTTTTAAAGCAAAAACTTCAACTTGCTTTTCAATTTATTCCAGAAGAAATGAGGGAGAGGGAGAGATCTGAATTTGATCTTGATATAGTTTACTCTTGTAAACCTGGTACGTAAATGAAACTCTGTTTTTTACAGTTTCTGGAAAAAAGAAACTTCAAAATTTTGCTTTGATTTAATTACTGAAATGAAATACAGGTTTAAAACAATATTTCAACTTGTTTATAATCCCTGTCAGAATCAAAGAGGTGGAGATTTAGATTTGCTTTGATACGGGTTAACATGTAAACCAACATTTAGAAGTAACTGTGTTTTACAGTTTCTAGAAAGAAGGAAGCTTTCAAAACTTTGCTTTGATAATTTACTGAAAACACAAAGCATACCCAAAACCATAGTTTATCATACAATTTCAACAGGAATAGAGGAAAGGTTTTTTTTATGGTTTGCACTGTGAACCAAAGTGTTACAGGAAACAGAAGAAAAAAAAGCAGAAGGAAGAAATCACATTTCCAGGCATAGAAAAACAAAAGCATAGCAATCCATTCACAAGCCAAAGCTATTCACATTCATGCATGCATTTAAACACAAAAGGAATTGAATAAAGCATGGAGTTTACTCACATTTTTCAGAGAGTTTCCTGAAGAGAGAGAAGCTCTTGACAATTACAAAGAAAAGATGAAGCCTGCAAATTTCTTCTTCTCCTACTCTAAAATTTGGAGTTTTAGATCTGCAAGTTAGAGTTGCAGATCTTTGATTATTCCTTATTGTATTTACTTATTAATCATTAATAACAACAAATCTTCAATTGACTTGCAGTTAAAAGTTTTCATAACAGAGAAAGCCTTTTTTTCTGCAACTTTAAAACTAGAAATTGTTTTGAGTCTTTGATGTTCAGTTTTCCTACAAGTAATTGATTGAATGTTATTGTTAAATCATTTCTTCATTATAGATTATGACTTCAAACTCAAATTTAAAAAAAATTAAATGCCTTAAAATTATTTCCAGAAAAGAAAAATTGCACTGCATTGTACTGTCAAAAACCTAAAACTTCCCCCATAAGACAAATCTGCGGTTTTTGGTTTGAATTTGTTGTTAAAATATGATTTGAAAATCATAATTTCATTAACTATAAAGTTTTAAAAACTTACCTGAGCCTAAAGCTTTAAGATGATTCAGATATTTCTTTTTCCTTTAAATTTAATTGAGGATAGGCAGTTTTTCTTCTTTTTCCTCTATTTTCTGAAGTTTTCTTGTTTAAGTGTTGGAGCTTAAAGATTACAAAATCTATTGGTTACTAAAATTTTCAGATATTTGGAGGTTTAAAAATTTGAATTGGGAAGGTGAAAAGTTTTTCTGAAATTTTTTATTTGATTATTTTATTAAGGTACTGATGTTTTTGTGCCATTTGTAAGAGATATCATAAGCCCTAGATTTTTGTTGATAACTCAACTCCATCCCACATGTCCGTGTATGTTCATATGTGTGATTTTTACCAGACAAAATAAATATATAAACTTTATTTTTTTATTATATACACTTTATAAATAAATGTATATCTTTGTTCATTTGTATATATATGTATAAAATTGTTAAAGAAATTGTTTTTAACTATTATTTATATATATACACACACACATTACATATATTACATCTTAAAAATTTTAAATGCTACTTACCTTTAAAAACATTTATTTTAAATTTAAATTTGGAATTTAAATTTTAAACTTGAAATACAAACATTTATGTCCAATTGTTATGTACACCTATATCCTAAGTAATTTAAATTAATTTCCAATATGTATTCAATTTACTCATATTTATAATATACATATATATAAGATTTTTAAATTAAAATGGCTTTTATAAACATTCATTATTTCAATAATTTAAACTCAAAACAAAAATTGGAATTTTATTCATATCTAATTTCCACTTATTTTATTTGTTTAAAAATTTAAATGACTTTTTTTCTTTTTTCCCAATTTATTTTCAAATTAAATTCCAAGGTTTAAATATATTATTAATTTTAGTTGATAAATTTTTAGGATATTTTTTATTTGTTTATAGATATTAAATATAGAATTTCAAATCCATAATTTAAATTTTGAAATCAATGTCCAAATATCCTATTAAATTTTAAAAATTCAAATTAGTCTACAATTTTATTCAAAATTTTATTTTTATTATCAATTTAGTTTTAAATACAAAAATTGGGATCGTTACACTTAAATTATTTTGAAGTCAAACTTTTCAATTTAAAATCATTTGGCAAAATTTTCAATTTAAAATCGTTTGGCAGCAATTCCTCTCCTGGAAACTCGAAAACGAACACTGATGATGTCGCGATCATCACCAAATTATTTTCCAGTGACCGAAATGAGTTTAGAGCTTTTCATCGCTTCAAAACATTTTTCCAAAACCTTTGAAAATCATTTTCAAACCAAAAGCGAGTTAAACTTTCCAAATCCCCAAAATTTTTCTTTTCAAAACATTTCTCTGGAATTCCATTCCAAATTACAAATTACATTTACAATTTATATTCTCAAATTCCATTTGTAAGTGAATTTATTTCTTAGCTTTCGATTATGATAATCAATGATAATAATTTAATGTTATCAATTCCTAACATCCAAACAACCATATATTATAATAATTTATAAAGATTATTTCCTTTATCTACGAAAATAGTTTTGGGTAAAATTATTTCATTTACCCTATTTTAAAATGATATCGTGTCGAATATGTTCTGCACAAGTGTTTAGAGATCCCTATCAATAACGTTAATTACTCGTATTGACCAGAATCCGTATACCACTCAACAAACCAATCAACACAATATAAAACAATTTTATATTCACTAACAAATATGCGCTCATATCTACTATTACACTCAAACTCTTTCTAGAGTACTACTGACTCTATCTCTAATGAGTAACACCCAACAGAGCCAAGGTTATCGCTTAACCAAATGCTTTGATACCACATTGTAAAGGCCCGCAAATCCGTACCCCTTTTGAGCTAGAAAAATCCCACAACAATTTAGCCTAAAGAGGAACAAATTTACGAATCTTTAGGGTTAAAGATGAAAGAGGTAGAAGAAGAAACAGGAACAATAACAAAATCCCACATATCGCAGCGGAACAAATATAATAGATAAATAAATATCTTTAAACAGAATCACTATATCAGTTATTACATTACACCGGATTACATTATCAGAGTGTACAACAACAAATAGTGGAAAGTAATATTACATATATAAGTGATAAGCCTCGCCGTCCAGCTCCAACTCCTAATTCCACATCATCCCTTTTTTTGACTTTGCTCCCGAATAACTGCTAACCCAACTCTAGGCTGCCCGTGTGGAAAATTATGGGAACCCAAAGTTTAGAAAGGGAACAACAAACTCCAGGTCAGTCGTGGGACTGGTGTGAGATCTTAAAAGCAGTTATTTTCACAAAGAAAATAAAAAGAAATCCGCTATGCTTTTGGAAAATGAAATTACCATAAGGCCTCCCGCCACACACAGAATGCAAATGCGGAATTGGAGAAGATTTCTCCTTATGATAGTCAAACATGCTTAATACGCAAAATCTTTTTAATATTATCATTAGTGCATAGTGTAGAAAGCATTTCGAAAGTATAATATTAATCTTAGCCAACTTACGACCATTATTGTATGCATACTATAGCTACCATGTTCAATAGCAGGTTACCGCCACATTCAATGGCATGTTATACAGCTAAAACCGTATAGGGCCCGTATTGTTTCTTTGGATTTCCAACAAATGGTCAGGCTAAGGAACATCCTACTACCACATGGGTACGCCTCTGGAAGGACGTCCCGAGAACCTACCCGGATCTCTACCAACACAAGGCCGGGTTACCTCTGTAACTAGGTAACTACTACTCGAGTATGCCATTCCCCGGTACTTTTGGACCTTTATCCTAGGATCCTCTACACCTACACTTTTTAAAAATTCATGCTTTGATCAACAAATGATCAACAGCACTTCTTATGTCATGTTACCAAATTGGGAATGTATCATTAGTCACCATCAACTAGATAACCCCTGAGCTCGTACGACTCAGAGAAGGGTGTTAAGCTACGAGAATAAATTCTCCGCCACCAACAGAAATGTATTTGATGGAAACCAACTTTACATTTCAAAGTGTAACGTCAGACAGACATCCATACAAGTCCGTTTGGGGATCGAACGGAACCGAAGGCACTTCAAAGAAGCCCTTGAAAATCCATATATTCACAATCACGTCCAGATTCCCAATCACAAAGGTGATAAATCTATATACCGGAGCAACCTGGTCAGAGACATTCGACAGGTGATCCTTTCGCTTTTGAAAATACTCGGTCTTCAACACCATCTTCAAATGCAATCCCATTTCATCGTATCGTTATTCGGAATGGGTTTTATGAAACAAGGTCCTCTCCCGGCTAATTCGAATAACGAGCGCTTTTTTTTTAAATAAGTGTTACATTTAGATTTCAACAAATTACAACCATTTTTCTCTTTGATCTTCTTAAACAAAAGATCCATCACAATCATAATGATTCGATGTTGTTAACACTAAAAATGCACGCTGACACCCCGGTGTAAGTTGTAGTATAGTGAAAGCACCACCCGTTGGTACGGGAACTGAAAATAAGCGGAAAATAGCAGAGAAATAGTAAAGAGACAACAGTTTTTATAGTGGTTCGGCTTAAAGTCAAGCCTATGTCCACTTAATCTCTTTTATTGCTGATTTGATTACAACTCCTTCAATGATTCTTCAATTACAACACGATTAAGAAGAGTAGCTAGAACTTCGATGTAGAAAAGCTCTTTGAATTCATGTTGAATGAGTTAGATCTTTCCCAAAGTTCCTTGAAGAGTCTTCGGTGTTTGAAGTGTTGAAGGAGTCGAGAAAACAGCAAAGTATTGGCGTTCCAGAAATGATCCAAAAGTCCCTTTCCTTGAGGAGTAGGCGTGTATTTATAGGGAAATTCTGGGTCTAGGTCGTAGGTCGTAGGCGACATAGGAGTAGGTTAGGTCGTAGCTCGCCAGCGACCTAATGGATACAGTCTATGGCTTGATCAACTGCTTTTGCTGGTAGGTCGTAGCAACCTATGGGAGTGGAAGGCGACTTATATGGAGCGACTTAGTAGAGGTAGCGACCTAAGGTTGGGAGCGACCAATATGCATGCGGCTTTACTCTGTTTTAACTCGCTAGGTCGCTGGACCTTTTAACTCGTTAGGTCGCTAACTCCTTAGGTCGTTAGGTCGCTTCCCTTCTAGCTCGTTAGGTCGCTGAGTACTTTAGGTCGGTAGGTCGCTGAGTCCTTTAGGTCGTTAGGTCACTGAGTCCTTTAGGTCGGTAGGTCGCTTAGTCCTTTAGGTCGTTAGGTCCTAACTCGTTAGGTCGTTGAGTCCCCTGTTCCTTTAGGTCGCTGGGTCGTTAACTCGTTGAGTCGCTTATTCTTTAGGTTGTTAGGCCGCGCCTTGTTGTAAGTAGTTGAGTCGCCATTCAGAAAGGGATTAACACTTGCCCCTTGAAGCATATGCCTAGGTTATAGGCCGTGTGCTTCGATCTAACTCTGCTAGGTCGTGGGCGACTCAAGAAGCTCGTTAACTCGCGCGCCCATTCGTCTTCTCCACTGTCTCCTATATAAATCGTTATGTTGCTTCGTCCTCTTCACTTTATCGCTTATCACTTTGCTGCATTTGTTGCATTCGAGCTCAGAGGTTAACACGAAATTCCCTTCTTTGCACCCCCAGTCACTATTTCCAACAGCAAATTTAGGTAATTCCGTTCATCTATCCATTACGTTTACCATCGATTCCTCCATAACCATTTCAATACATTTTTCGCTTCCATGTTGTAAGATTATACTCCGATTCGCCCCCTGATCATCGTCGAATCATTGGCAATTGCCTTAAAATGAATCGGCTTAGGATCTCATGGAGTTATTTGGCGAGTGTTCAAATTTGTGGAGTCAATGATGGTTTTCGAAAATTTGGAGGAGGCGATGAGGTTTTAGGCGTTTGGAGGAGATGAAGAGATATTTGGTTAACGGGTTAGTGGATTTTAGGTTATTCCATGGCGTTTCTGGTGGGGCAAGGGAGATGGATACGTGGCAGCGTGTGAGTGGAGAGCAGGATTCAATGTTTTTTAAACGGAAGACAGCTCGACATCTCTGGGTTACTTCTTAGAGCGACCTAGGGCATGAAGCAAGTTAAACATGTAGAGTTCCTTAGGACATTGAGCGACCTATGAACTTTGTGACTTAAGGAAATCTGAACGACTTACAAACTTGCGACTTAAGATGTATAACATATTTCTTCGGACGAGATAACTCTTCTAACAACCTTTCTTTGGGTTGCACTATGACCTGGGCGACTTAACTTTTTGTAACATAACCTTTTAGGTCGCAGACGTACTTGGACGAGTCAACACTTAATCAAATTTGATTTGTCTCGACTTAAAGCCTTATGCCTTAACATGCAGCGTAGCTTTTAACTCGTAGGAAGATAACTGATGAACTCCATAACTCGAGCAGAGCGACTTAGGGAAGCTCAAATTATGTTAAGTCATTTGAACTTGATCTGGAGGATCTAAGGAGTTCCGAATTAACTTAAGTCATTCCAGCGACCTAAGAAATGAACAGGACTTGAACACTTGTAAAATTTGACAGAACTTGGTTGAATTTCCAACTTGAACAGCTAGAATGAACTGTTTGAACTTGTTGCACTTTTTCTTAGATTATATTAACTTTTAAGCTAACAACCTGTTAAATACAACATTTGTAGAAAACTTGGTCGAATATACTTCCATTGACTGCCCGCATCGAATGACAGATTAGTCGATAAAGAATAGTCAACTTAAGTGAATTGTGTGAATGAAATGTTGCGAATCAACAAGTTCAAATGAAGTATTGAAGCAAAAGCTAAAACTATCAACTAAAGCTGATCTGTTTGCATGAACACTGTACTTGGACTTAAAATAACAAGCCCTGAAACTTTATAATCGACAAATGCCAATTAATTTAGTTCCGGTTATATCTTCTCGCCATTTTATTGGTTTTGCACAACACTTCACACATTTAGGAAACGTGCACCTTCATATTTGAATATCCAGTTCCTTGTGTAGAATGACTTCTCAACAAATGTAAGAAGATATACCGAAGCGATCCGATGAGGTCTTCCAAATAGCTGACCCTCTAGAAATTCCTTCAGAAAGAGTTTCAACTTCATTGAGTCAAAGGGCTTTCAACCAACTATGCATTCAATTTGGCACTGCTGAAACGGATGCTCTGTTTCCCGGAGTAAATTACACTGCCAATAGACTGCCTCCTAGCTTCGTTGCAGTCAATCGTCAGATGTGCTTGAATGGAGCTATTCCTCATTTCAATGATTTTCTCAGAATACTCCTTCTTCAATTGACTATCTCTCCATTGTAGCTGCACCCTAACGGCTACGCTATTTTGATGGGGTTGTGCGTACTGTTTAGAAGGACAATTAATCACCTCCCAAGCTTCGAGGAGATCTGTTACTTGTGTTCGCTCGGGAGGAACAAAGATCACCCTTCCATCACCCTTGTAAGGTGTGCCAGAAACCGTAAAATGATTACATATCTTCCTGAGAGTGCTCACGGGTTTTTAAATCAGTTGTTCTTTGTTCACCGCCCCCCGGGATTCTACGGCATCTGGAGAGTAGGAAGTAAGACTACTTATCTCCGTTTACTTAATTTCTGAGCCTTTTAAAACTCGAGTCATTAGGTGTTAACTTCATTCTCTACTTTTGCAACATTTCCTCCTCCTTCAAAAGATTCTAGCCACAAACCAACTTTTGATAGATTGAGTGTTGTGGCTGCTGAGGAGAGAAATATTAAATTTCTGCTAAAGGACGAGTTCTTGTACCAATTCGAACTTTTGCATTCTTCTCGGACTACTCATCCCTGTGATGCCACTAGTTCTCAGGAAGATGTTTCAGATGCCCCAGCCTCCGTGAAGGAATCCGCACCGAAGGAATCTATTGTTGAGGCTTCGTGAGTGAAATGATCATGTTCCATTGACGATGCGGGATTATCTGACAAATCTGAACTTCTCCCAGTTATTGAAGAGGAGGAGCTTCCTCAACGTTCTGGGGCGGCTATTGGAGAACCGATGAGGAAGCTGAGAAAGAAAGTCTTGTTATAAAGAGTGCAAAGTGCGTTGAAGACGGCATGACTCATTCCATTGGGCATGATGGTGATGATGTTTTTGGGGGACTGAGTGACCTTATGGTGACTTCCCAAGATCTTTTTAAAGATGACACCATCACCTCTAAGCCCGTTTCTCCATCAATTGAAGTGACGTCTGTTTTGCGGTCAACTCCATCAATCCAAGAAATGACTCCTAAGCTGAAGAATGGTTTGTAGCTTGACGGCCGTAGTTCACACGCCACACAAACTTCGGATTTTGGCAATTATGTGTACTTAGCTTCTTCATTTCGAAGATTTCTAAACTTGCCTCTTCTTCAATTTCAGGTTCTCCTATGGGACGCATCGGTTCGTATTACGACGACTTTCAACGCTATGGGAGGCGCGATTCTTACGACCTTAGGCATTATTTTCCTGCCCCCAGAGAAACAGATGAGGAAAGAGCAGTTAGAAAGGCTCACGAAAGGCAGGCCTACGAGGAGCGGTATGGTAGAAGAGATGACCGCCATGACTCTAACCAAAGGGATGATGACTCTCATAAAAGAAAGTCTCACGACGACAAAGGGAAGAGTTATGAAACTGAAGAGTCCAGCAAGAGGGCCAAGCCTAGCGAAAGATCTTCAGCTGAAATCTCTAAAGTGCCCGCTACTTCTATTTCTTTAGACATCCCTTCTAGCTCCCCTGCCCTCAAAAGAGCTGAGATTCAGACAATCATTAATAGGCCTACGTATCAAGTTGAGAATGCTCTGCCTGCACTCCAAAGCCAGTTTTCAAACTGATGTTTAAAAGGAGTACACTTTGACTTGGACTTGGTTCCCATTAACAAACAGGCTATGCTGAGAAATCTTGATGCTGTTAGGCTTGACATTGAAAGAATGTCCGGGTGGCAAAAGCTAGTTGATGAGCTTCAAAGAGTGAACGGTTTAAATCTCGAAGCTATGCTAACCATGGAAAGTGATAAATCTGAATGGCAAAAAGTTCTTGATCAACACGACTCGGAGACGAAGAACATCACTGCATATAATGAGAAATTTGAGGCTGAAGTCAAGCAACTTAATGATGATCTTGCTACCTCTTCCACTTTTTATACTCAAATGGAAGAGGTGCTTCGAAAGCAAGTAAGAGATGCCCATGCTAGTCAACGAGATGCTGAGGATAGGCTTGAGGCACAGCAGAGAATTGTGGAAAGCTACCGCACTGATGTTGCTCAGTTGCGGGAAAAGACTAGCTCCCAAGACATGGAGATTGAAATGTTAAAAGCTCAGCTTTCTAAAGTTGAAAAGGAGCACGACGAGGCCATTGCTGGAAGAGCAGCGGCTGAAGAATCTCATGAGGAGACGAAGGCCAATGTCAGTTCCACTTTATTCGAGTTTTACATTCACCGCGTCTTGGGGCATGGCAATCTCTCATTTTTGGGCCCAAAGTATGAAATTATCTTGGCTGAAGTGTGGGACGCAGCATTTGAAATGCTTAAAGGTGCCGGCTACGCTGAGGAGGGTCTTGAGGCTCATTTTTTGGACGATGAATGTCAAGCCGCCCTTGCCAGAGGGAAAGAACAGCTCGCCAAAGAACGAGTCAAGCGGTGGAAGGAGAGCATTTAGGGAAGGCACCTTTGACCGACCCGACTCATCCTTCGGCTTCAGTTGACGTCGACATTATTGGCTCTAGTTCTCATTCTCCGCCTTCTGCAAAAGTCGAGATTGGAATTATAACTGCCCACACCGAGTCCCAGGAAGACATTGAAGCCCACGATTTTGAAATCGACGTGATAAAGCCAACTCCTCCAGGTAACTTCAACACTGATCTAGCTCAAGTGGACTACTTGTTTACTTCACATGAGCTTGATGAACTTCTTGATTATTACTTAAACCTTGACGTGCCATATCTCCTCTCTTTGCGAGAAACACTGATGTTAACTTTTATTCTTCTTTAGTGAAAACGAGTACTGCACAAGCTTCGCCTCCTCCAGCTGTTGCTCCTCCATCTCTTCAAGTTACTCCTTCTCTTGCTTCTCAATCGGGGTCACAAGAAGAACAGACAGAAGCTCTTCAAGGCTTGGATGACCCGGCCGCTTCATAAGAACAGAAAGCTGAAGAGCTTGAGGAGGGTGAGAAGACCCCGGAGGAATTCACTTCGGATGATACAAAGTTGATTGATCTTATTGCCCTGGGCAGCGAATCTTCTTCAAAGAAGAGGGGCAAGCGTGGAGTTTCGAAGAAAAGGAAGGAGACTTCTGCTGGTGATGAGAAAGCAGAAGAGGACCCAATTGCGCCTCTTTTTCCTCTTTCCCCGACCCGTTCAAGCCGACTTAAGAAGTTAACCATTAGGCCGGGCGAAGGCCCAAAAGGCGGAGGGAAGAAGAAGTGATGAGTCCGGCTTTATCCTTCTTTTTTTGCTTTTTTACTTTTTGCTTGTATTTAAAAACTTGTATCGATCGGAGATTGTGCTGGTACCCGGCCCCCGCTTTGTGAAAATTGCACATGTATACAGTTTTTTTATAGTATGAAATAAAATGATTCTTTTTACCTGTACAATCATTCGAATGTATTTGTGAATGCATTTATTCCTTATTTTCACACAAGTTTCTTTATTTTCTTTGTGTGATATTGCAGTGAGCTCGTGGTATGTTGCTTGAGCGTTGCTTTTATTAATGCAGCTATATTATATTGCCCACATATCACGGCTCATTGAAATCATCTTCATTTTGAGGAGACTTGTACTCTTACTTTAGAGAACAATTTTTCCATTTTGAGAAAGTATTATTTTGCTTTAGTAGAGTGTCCTTTGTATTAGAGAAGTCTCCTCTCTTTTGTTTGAAAAAGTTTTTTCACTTCACTTTCGAAGATGGTCACTTTTATTTTTGACAAGTGGATTCCCCTACGCGGTGAAGTGGGCCTCCGTAAAGGGCTTTGATTTGTTTGTGCCTCCGGAGAGGGCTTTTTGTTTGTGCCTCTGGAGAGGGCTTTTGTTTGTGCCTCTGGAGAGGGCTTTTTTGTTTGTGCCTCTAGATAGGGCTTTTTGTTTTTTCCCAGTACGCGGGGAAGCATGCCTCTGAAGAGGGCTTTGGCACTTCAACTTGGTGAAGTGGGCCTCCGAAGAGGGCTTTTGGCATTCCCCCTTGTGAGGAGAAGTGAGCCTCCGAAGAGGGCTTTTGGAACTCTCACAAGGAGTGGGCCTTCGAAGCGGGCTTTGGCACATCAACTTGGTGAAGTGGGCCTCCGAATAGGGCTTTTGGCACTCCCCCCTTGTGAGGAGAAGCGGGCCTCCGAAGAGGACTTATGGCACTCCCCCTTGTGAGGAGAAGTGGGCCTCCGAAGAGGGCTTTTGGCACTCCCCCCTTTTGAGGAGAAGTGGGCCTCCGAAGAGAGCTTTTTGGTTCTTCCCCCCTTGAGAGGAGAAGAGGGCCTCCGAAGAGGGCTATTTGGCTCTTCCCCCCTTCAGAGGAGAAGAGGGCCTCCGGAGAGGGCTTTAGGGACCCCCTTGTGAGGAGAAGTGGGCCTCTGAAGAGGGCTTTTGGCACTCCCCCTTGTGAGGAGAAGTGGGCCTCCGAAGACGGATTTTTGGCTCTTCCCCCTGAGAGGAGAAGAGGGCCTCCGAAGCGGGCTTTCTGGGTCTTCCCCCCTTGAGAGGAGAAGAGGGCCTCCATAGAGGGATTTTGCTCCGAAGAGGGCTTTGTTGTTCGCCTGGAGGGCTGCATCTCACAGTTAAGTGGATCCACGGAGCAGACGCAAGCTACCTAACTGGATGTTTGTTTGTACAAACGATCGCCATTAACTAGCGAAGGCCTGGAACCTTCAGTTTGGGAAGGTGCCCCTTCGGTGGTTCCGCTAACCTTTTTGGTTGAGGTACAAGATTCCATTTTGGTTGTCCTTTTTCTTCTTGCCCATGTCTTTCCACTATCTGCCTCTTAGCGATTCTTAGTTATCGCCTCCAAGCACATTACTTTTCCTTTGCAAGTTGTTTGCTTTTCTTTTTTCCAAAGAAATGTATTTCATTGTTAAGTGAATCCACGGGCAGACGCAAGCTACCTAATTGGACGTTTGTTTGCAGAAATGATCGCAACCAGCTAGCAAGGGCCCGGAACCTTCACTTCGGGAAGGTGCCCCTCTGGTGGACGAGTCAACACTTAAGAAAATTTGCTTTGTCTCGACTTAAAGCCTTATGCCTTAACCTACAGCATAGCTTTTAACTCATAGGAAGATAACTGATGAACTCCATAGCTCAAGCAGAGCGACTTAGGGAAGCTCAAACTATGTTAAGTCATTTGAACTTGATCTGGATGACTTAAGGAGTTCCGAATTAACTTAAGTCGTTCCTGCGACCTAAGAAATGAACAGGACTTAAACATTTGTAAAATTTGATAGAACTTGATTGAATTTCCAACTTGAACAGCTAGAATGAACTGCTTGAACTTTTTACACTTTTTCATAGATTATATTAACTTTTAAGCTAACAACCTGTTAAATACAACATTTGCAGAAAACTTGGACGAATATACTGCCATTGAATGCCCGTATCGAATGACAGATAGTCGATAAAGAATAATCAACCTAAGTGAATTGTGTTAATGAAATGCTGTGAATCAACAAGTTCAAGTGAAGTATTAAAGAAAAAGCTAAAACAATCAACTAAAGCTGATCTGTTTGCATCAATACTGTACTTGGACTAAAAATAACAAGCCCTGGAATTTTATAATCGACAAATGCCAATTAATTTAGTTCCAGTTATATCTGCTCGTCATTTTATTAATTTTGCACAACACTTCACACATTTAGGAAACATCCACCTTCATATTTGAATATCCAGTTCCTTGTATAGAATGACTTCTCAACAAATGCAAGAAGAGATACCGGAGCGATCCGATGAGGTCTTCCCAATAGCTGACCCTCTTGAAAATCCTTCAGAAAGAGTTTCAACTTCATCGAGTCAACGGGCTTTCACCCGACTATGCATTCAATTTGGCATTGCTAAAACGGATGCTCTATTTCTCGGAGTAAATGACACTGTCGATAGACTGCCTACTGGCTTCGTTGCAGTCAATCGTTAGATGTGCTTAAATGGAGCTATTCCTCCTTTCAACGATTTTCTCAGAATACTCCTTCTTCGATTGACTATCTCTCCATTCCAGCTGCACCTTAACGGCTACGCCATTTTTATGGGGTTGTGCGTATTGTTTAGGAGGATGCTTAATCACCTCCCAAGCTTCGAGGAGATCTGTTCCTTATGTTCGTTCGGGAGGAACAAAGATCACTCTTCCATCACCCTTTTAAGGAGTGCGAGAAACCGTAAATTGATTACAGATCTTCCCGAGAGTGCTCACGGGTTTTTAACTCAGTTCTTCTTTGTTCGCTGCCCCTCCGGGATTCTACGGCATCTGGAGAGTAGGAAGTAAGACTACTTATCTCCGTTTACTTCATTTCTGAGCCTTACAAAACTCAAGTAATCAAGTGTTAACTACATTCTCTACTTTTGTAGCAATTCCTCCTCCCTCGAAAGATTCTAGCCACAAACCACCTTTCGATAGATTAAGTGATGTGGCTGCTGAGGAGAGAAGTATTAAATTTCTGCTAAAGGATGAGTTCTTTTACCAATTCGAACTTTTGCATTCTTCTCGGTCTACTCATCCCCGTGATGCCTCTAGTTCTCAGGCAGAAGTGTCAGATGCCCCAGCCTCCATGAAGGAATCCGCACTGAAGGAATCTATTGTTGAGGCTTCGTTAGTGAAATGCTCAAGTTCCATGGACGATGCAGGATTATCTGGCAAATCTGAACTTCTCCCAGTTATTGAAGAGGAGGAACTTCCTCAACGTTTTGGGGAGGCCACTGGAGAACTAATCAGGGAGCTGAGAAAGAAAGTCTTGTTATAAAGAGTGCAAAGTGTGTTGAAGATGGCATGACCCATTCCATTGGGCACGATGGTGATGATGTCTTTGAGGGGACTGAGTGACCTTATGGTGACTTTCCAAGAGCTTCTTAAAGATGACACCATCATCTCTAAGCTCGTTTCTTCATCAATTGAAGCGATGTCTGTTTTGCGGTCAATTCTATCAATCCAAGAATTGACTCCTAAGCCGAAGAGTGGTTTGTAGCTTGACGTGCGTAGTTCACACGCCACACACACTTAGGATTTTGGCAATTACGTGCACTTAGCTTCTTTATTTCGAAAATTTCTAAACTTTTCTCTTCTTCACTTTCAGGTTCTCCTATGGGACGCAGCAGTTCATATTACGACGACTTTCAATGCTATGGGAGGAGCGATTCTTACGACCCCAGGCGTTATTTTCCTGCCTCCAGAGAAACCGATGAGAAAAGAGCAGTTAGAAAGTCTCGCGAAAGGCAGGCCTATGAGGAGTGGTATGGTAGAAGAGATGACCGCCATGACTCTCACCAAAGGGATGATGACACATATAAAAGAAAGTCTCAGGATGACAAAGGGAAGAGTTATGAAACTGAAGAGTCTAGAAAGTGGGCCAAGCCCAGCGAAAGATCTTTAGCTGAAATCTCTAAAGTGCCCGCTACTTCTATTTGTTTAGACATCCCTTCCAGCTCCCCTGCCCTCAAAAGAGCTGAGATTCAAACAATCATTAATAGGCCTATGTATCAAGTTGAGAATGCTCCACCTGCACTCTAAAGCCGGTTTCCAAACTGGTGGTTAAAAGGAGTACGTTTTGACTTGGACTTGGTTCCTATTGACAAACAGGCTATGCTGAGAAATCTTGATGCTGTTAGGCTTGACATTGAAAGAATGTCCGGGTGGCAAAAGCTAGTTCATGAGCTTCAAAGAGTTAACCGTTTAAATCTTGAAGCTATTCTAACCATGGAAAGTGATAAATCTGAATAGCAAAAAGTTCTTGATCAACACGACTCGGAGATGAAGGACATCACCACATATGATGAGAAACTCGAGGCTGAAGTCAAGCAACTTAAAGATGACCTTGCTACCTCTTCCACTTCTTATACTCAAAAGGAAGAGGTGCTTCAAAAGCAAGTAAGAGATGCCCATGCTAGTCAGCGAGATGCTGAGGCTAGGCTTGAGGCACAACAGAGAATTGTGGAAAGCTACCGCACTGATGTTGCTCAGCTGCGGGAAAAGACTAGCTCCCAAGACATGGAGATTGAAATGTTAAAAGCTCAGCTTTCTAAAGTTGAAAAGGAGCACGACGAGGCCATTGCTGGAAGAGTAGTGGCTGAACAATCTCATGAGGAGGCGAAGGCCAACGTCAGTTCCACTTTATTCGAGTTTTACATTCACAACGTCTTGGGGCATGGCAATCTCTCATTTTTGGGCCCAAAGTATGAATTACCTTGGCCGAAGTGTGGGAGGCAGCAGTTGAAATGCTTAAAGGTGCCGACTACGCTGAGGAGGGTTTTGAGGCTCATTTTTTGGATGATGAAGGTCAAGCCAGCCTTGCTAGAGGGAAAGAACGGCTCGCCAAAGAACGAGCCGAAGCGGCGGAAGGAGAGCATTTAGGGAAGGCACCTTTGACTGACCCGACTCATCCTTCGGCTTCGGATGACGTCGACATTATTGGCTCTTGTTCTAATTCTCCGCCTCCTACAAAATCCGAGACTGGAATTACAACTGCCCACACCGAGTTCCAGGAAGACATTGAAGCCCACGATTTTGAAATCAACGTGATAAAGCCAACTCCTCCAGGTAACTTCGATCTAGCTCAAGCGGACTACTTGTTTGCTTCACATGAGCTTGATGAACTTCTTGATTATTACTTAAACCTTGACGTGCCATATCTCCACTCTTTGCGAGAAACACTGATGTTAACTTTTTTCTTCTGTAGTGAATACAACAAGTACTGCACAAGCTTCGCCTCCTCCAACTGTTGCTCCTCCATCTCTTCAAGTTACTCCTTCTCTTGCTTCTCAACTAGGTTCACAAGAAGAAAAGGTAGAAGTTCTTCAAGGCTTGGATGACCCGGCTGCTTCACAAGAACAGAAAGTTGAAGAGCTTGAGGAGGGTGAGAAGACCTCGGAGGAATTCACTGCCGATGATACAAAGTTGATTGATCTTATTGCTCTGGGAAGCGAATCTTCTTCAAAGAAGAGGGGAAAGCGTGGCGTTTCAAAGAAAAGGAAGGAGACTTCTTCTGGTGATGAGAAAGCAGAAGAGGACCCAATTGCGTCTCTTTCTCCTCTTTCCCCGACCCGTTCAAGCCGACTTAAGTAGTTAACCATTAGGCCGAGCGAAGGCTCCAAAGGCGGAGGGAAGAAGAAGCGATGGGTCCGGCTTTATCCTTCTTGTTTTTCTTTTTTACTTTTTACTTGTATTTAAAGACTTGTATCGACCGAAGGTTATGCGGGCACCGGCCCCCGCTTTTTGAAACCTGCACATGTATACAGATTTTTGTAGTATGGAATAAAATGATTCTTTTTACATGTACAATCATTCGACTGTATTTGTGAATGCATTTATTCCTTATTTTCACAAAAGTTTCTTTATTTTCTTTGTGTGATATTGTAGTGAGCTCGTGGTATGTTGCTTGAGCGTTGCTTTTATTAATGCAGCTATATTATATTGCCCACATATCACGGCTCATTGCAATCCTCTTCATTTTGAGGAGACTTGTACTCTTACTTTGGAGAAAAATTTTTCCATTTTGAGGAAGTATTATTCTGCTTTAGTGGAGTGTGCTTTGTATTGGAGAAGTCTCCTCTCTTTTGTTTGAAAAAGTTTTTACACTTCACTTTCGGAGATGTTCACTTTTATTTTTGACAAGTGGATTCCACTCCACGGTGAAGTGGGCCTCCGAAAAGGGCTTTGATTTGTTTGTGCCTCTGAAGAGGGCTTTTTGTTTGTGGCTCTAGAGAGGGCTTTTGTTTGTTGCTTTGGAGAGGGCTTTTTTTGTGCCTCTGGAGAGGGATTTTTGTTTTTCCCTGTATGCGGGGAAGCGTGCCTCGGAAGAGGGCTTTGGCACTTCAACTTGGTGAAATGGGCCTCCGAAGAGGGCTTTTGGCACTCCCACCTTGTGAGGAGAAGTGGGCCTCCGAAGAGGGCTTTTGGCACTCACACAAGGAGTGGGCCTCCGAAGAGGGCTTTGGCTTTTCAACTTGGTAAAGTGGGCCTCCGAAGAGGGCTTTTTGCACTCCCCCCTTGTGAGGAGAAGTGGGCCTCCGAAGAGGGCTTTTGGCACTCCCCCTTGTGAGGAGATGTGGACCTCCGAAGAGGGCTTTTGGCCCTTCCCCCTTGCGAGGAGAAGTGGGCCTCCGAAGAGGGATTTTTGGCTCTTCCCCCCTTGAGAGGAGAAGAGGGCCTCCGTAGAGGGCTTTTTGCCTCTTCCCCCCTTCAGAGGAGAAGAGGGCCTCCAGAGAGGGCTTTTGGCACTCCCCCTTGTGAGGAGAAGTGGGCCTCCGAAGAGGGCTTTTGGCACTCCCCTTTGTGAGGAGAAGTGGGCCTCCGAAGTGGGATTTTTGGCTCTTCTCCTCTTGAGAGGAAAAAAGGGCCTCCGAAGAGGGCTTTTTGGATCTTCCCCCCTTGAGAGGAGAAGAGGGCTTCCGGAGAGGGCTTTTGCTCCGAAGAGGGCTTTTTTGTTCGCCTTGAGGGTTGCATCTCACAGTTAAGTGGATCCACGGTGCAGACGCGAGCTACCTAACTGGATGTTTGTTTGTACAAATGATCGCCATTAACTAGCAAGGGCCTGGAAACTTCACTTTGGGAAGGTGCCCCTTCGGTGGTTCCACTAACCTTTTTGGTTGAGGTACAAGATTCCATTTTGGCTGTTCTTTGTGTGCTTGCCGATGTCTTTCCACTATCTGCCTCTCAGCGATTCCTAGTTATCATTTCCAAGCACATGTTCTTTTCCATTGCAAGTTGTTTGCTTTTCTTTTTTCCAAAGAAGTGTATTTCATTGTTAAGTGAATCCACGTGGCAAACGCAAGCTACCTAATTGGATGTTCGTTTGCAAAAACGATCGCAAGCAGCTAGCTAGGGCCTGGAACCATCACTTCAGGAAGGTGCCCCTCCGGTGGAATCACCAACTATTTGTAAGAAGCACTTCTTATGGAGGAATTGAATTTGGAATTTTTGTGACTTGGCATTTGATTTTTGAGTGATTTGTAGGAATCTCCGAGCCTTGTGATTTGTTGAATAGGTAAGATTTGCTTTGATAGCCTCCAATATTAAATCGACATTTTAGCAATATATTTAAGACATTTGCATATCGAAATGAAACAGGCATTTTATAGTAGTAGAGAACACAAGATTTATAGTAAAATCAGTATGAATCCATACAAGGATGATACATCCATAATCATTTTACAAATTTAAGCATTGCTTCTAAGTAAAATATGGACGCAAGTGATTGCTGTTCTAGGCTTTCGGAATTGGATCTCATCAGTACTTGGAGCTGACAAGACTTTCACAGGAACCCATCCTAATAATTGAGCTTTGCTAGAGCTTGAATACTTTGCTAGAGAATCTGCCTTCATGTTCTCTTCCCGAGGTATATGGCTTATTGATCAGAATCATCAAGAAGCTACCAGGCCTTTTACAAGTAAGCAGGCAGATTTCCTCCTTTAGTCTGAAACTCTTACTTGACTTGGCATAGTACAAGCCAGGGCATATCTCAAATCATGAGAATATCTTTCCATCTCACCTAAACTTCTGCCCGCTGGGGAGGACCCCATGTGATAACATTAATGATAGGCCTCTCAGATTCCTGTGCTGCAACCCTCTCATCTGAGCCGGATTGAAAAGCAGGAACTTGTTGCCCCTGAGTAGATGAGGTTGGGTCGTTTCTGTTTCTCTTCAAAGTTTATTCCGTCTTAACAGCTCCTTAATCAAACTCTTTAAATGGTGAAATTCATTAGTGTCATGGCCGGGTTGATTGTGGAATCGACAGAATCTTCCATTATGCGCAACATTTTTCCCGAGCCTCAGCTTAGGTGGTTTAGGGTATTCAACAACATCCTTCGTTGCAAAGAAGATATTTTCTGGAGTATGAGTTAAGGGAGTGAAATCTGAAGGTCTAAAGGGGAGAGTTTTCTTTGCATTTCTCTGCTTTTTTCCACCGTCATTCTCCCTCTTCTGGCCACCAGATTCCTTTTTGTTAGAAGCAACATTGTTATTCTCAACTTCATTCACGACTACTTTTACCGGCACAGGAAGGCTTTCTAAGCGCATAAACTCATCGGCCTTCTTGTAGAATTTCTCAAGTGAATTTGGCTCTTTCATCTTTAGTCATTTTCCAAATTCACTTGATTTGTCAATAGCTCGCATTAAGTAAGTCAAAATCATCCGAGGCTCTGCAATATCAACTTCGGCCAAGGCTATATTAAAGCGATTCAAGAAAGACTTGAGAGGCTCTCCTGGGTTTTGTTCGAGGCTGGACAGTGACATTATATCCTTGGCCTTTGAAGCATATAACCTGAACTAATCTTTGAAATTCCTAGTGAGGTCGGAGAACTGGTCCACGGATCGAAATGGCAGCTTCGTGAACCAGAGCAGGGCTACTCCTTTCAAATACAGCGGAAAGTATCTGCACTTGATGTCATCCGATGCTCTGGCACCAGTCATATGCCAGTCATACTTGTACAAGAACTGGTTAGGGTCGCTTGTTCCCCGATAAGCTGGAATAGTAGGAGGAACAAACTTCTTCGGAAATTCAGCTTTCAGGATTCTTTCAGTAAAAGGAGTCTTGCTTGGAGCAAACCCCCAATCATTCTCATCTTCTTCCCTTTGCATGCTTTCTTTCATAATTTCTCGAATCATTCCCGAGAGGTATTCCTCATCGTTTAGAGGCCCCGTGGGATAGACATCAGCTAATTTTTCGGAAGTTTGCCTGGACAAATGTTCGCGAAGAGTTGGCTGCGGCCTTGAACCTCGGGCTTGGGGAGGTGCCCCTTCGGCGGTGCCAGCTGCCCGTTGAGGAATACTCTTTCCTTGAGAATCATGAACATCTTCGGAAAAGGTTTCTTCATTGTTTTCTGGTTGACGGTTAACTCCAAGAAAAGCATTTAACCTGTCCAACATCAATGTGTTCTGGGCTTCCATTTGTTGATACAGCCCAAACACTACAACATCCAACTCCACCCTTGTGACTCCAACACTAGGAGCCGCTTCATTCGACACAGGAGAAGTGGCGGTATTATCACAAGTATCTTCAGATCTAGTAGATCTACGTTTTCTTCCAGGAGCCATAATTTCAGATAGACTTCTGGTTTGTAGAGAGAGTCTTTCAACAAATCTTTGTGAAGCAATGGTTAGAGCACTCCTGAGTTCAACCCTCAGTGAAAGCACCAAAAATGTTAACGCTAAAAATGCACGCGAACACCCCGGTGTAAGTTGTAGTATAGTGAAAGCACTACCCGTTGGTACGGGAACTGAAAATAAGCGGAAAATAGCAGAGAAATAGTAAAGAGACAACAGTTTTTATAGTGGTTCATCTTAAAGTCAAGCCTACATCCACTTAATCTCTTTTGTTGCTGATTTGATTACAACTCTTTCAATGATTCTTCAATTACAACACGATTAAGAGGAGTAGATAGAACTTCGATGTAGAAAAGCTCTATGAATTCATATTGAATGAGTTAGATCTTTCCCAAAGTTCGTTGAAGCGTCTTCGGTGTTTGAAGTATTGAAGGAGTTGAGAAAACAGTAAAGTATTGGCGTTCCAGAAATGATCCAAAAGTCCCTTTTCTGGTGGAGTAGGCGGGGTATTTATAGGGAAATTCTGGGTCTAGGTCGTAGGTCGTGGGCGACATAGGAGTAGGTTAGGTCATAGGTCGCCAGCGACCTAATGGATACGGTCTATGGCTTGATCAATTGCTTTTGCTGGTAGGTCGTAGCGACCTATGGGAGTGGAAGGCGACTTATATGGAGCGACTTAGAAGAGGTAGCGACCTAAGGTTGGGAGCGACCTATACGCAAGCGGCTTTACTCTGTTTTAACTCGCTAGGTCCCTGGACCTTTTAACTCATTAGGTCGCTAACTCCTCAGGTCGTTAGGTCACTTCCCTTCTAGCTCGTTAGGTCGCTGAGTCCTTTAGGTCGGTAGGTCGCTGAGCCCTTTAGGTCGTTAGGTCGCTGAGCCCTTTAGGTCGTTAGGTCGCTGAGTCCTTTAGGTCGTTGGGTCCCCTGTGCCTTTAGGTCGCTGGGTCGTTAACTCGTTGTGTCGCTTATTCTTTAGGTCGCGCCTTGCTGTAAGTAGTTGAGTCGTCATTCAAAAAGGGATTAACAAATGTAGTTTTCGGATATCCACTTCGAATCCGACTTCCGGTCGCAACAAAATTCAAACGTCATTTAAAAGGCAAATATTGATAGTCGGTTATTTAACTATCAATCAACATTCACAACAATCGCTGGATTTCAAATAATTTTTTCCCCAAATATCATTTTCAAAATATCTTTGCAGGATATAATTTTTGCGCTTCAACCATTTGAAAACAAATTTCAAATTAATTTTCACATTTCAATACTTTGAAAACAAATTTCAAATCACTTTTCACTCATGGAATAAAATTCCCAATATTATTTGTTTCCACTGAAGGTCGGCCGAGTTAAAATACTTTAAAATAATTTAAATTACTTATCCAAACATATATACTTGGAAATATTTAAAATGAAACTATTTTAAAACACTTACTTAAATCTTAGTTATGAAAATACTATATAAAAATCTCGTATAAAAATTGAAGGCCAAACTAATTTTAAAATAAAATTAGTAGATAGGATATAACAATTTAAATATCCAATTTCTAAAACAAATATCAATTAAATCTTTACTCATTACTTCTATAATTAATTAAATAAATCACTACTTTAAAGATTTACAAAATAACATAAAGAAGCTAATTTTTCCGAAATATTCTTTTAAAACCAACCCTAGAACTTTTAATTATATTTCAAAAGCTATTTTACAAACATACTCAGCTTTTCAGGTAAACAGTACACCTTCCTTTTCAAAATAGATTTTATTTTATCAATTAATAAATCCTTCTGGATTTTTTTCAATTTACACTCCAACCTATAAATTTCTTTTCACACCGTTAAAAATAAAATAATATTTATTTTTAAAATAAATTTCCCTTTCTTTATAAAATTCCCATTGTGAATTTAAACTTCTAAATATCCATTGATATACGATTTTCAAATCTATTTCCAAATATTCATTTTCATCACCGAATTAAATCCTAAATTGATTTCCAAATTTATTTACAAATACCAAATCAATTTCCAAAATTTATTTCTAAATTTATTTCAACACCCAATTTATTATCCTTTGAAACAAATTCCTTCTTTGAATTTACTTAATTTTCTAAAATTAATTTACTATAAATTTTCTACTAAATTTCAAAAATCCAATTTTATTTATTTCTGGTATCCTACGACAACAAAAATATATTTGGCTAAATTGTAGCCTTCAACAGTTTAAATCACAATATAATCACATACAGATTTTAAATAAATCAACACACAATGTTGAAACTAATTCAAATATTTGAGGAATCCAGTTGGATCCCTCCAACCTGTTTTCCCTACATCCACAGACGTTAGCAAAATAATTAAATACCAATTCCATTTCGAGGCGGAATATCACGGTATATGGGAGTTTTAAAATATCATCCACTATTATGCGGCGCAATAGGGTCTCATCCGCTATATAATGCGGGAAAACAACAACTCCAAATACATATATAATACCAAATCCACTTCGAGGTGGATATCGCGATACATGGATTTAATATAATAACCTCCGCTATTATGCGGCGCAATAGGGTCTAAACTAATATAACAGATAATAAATTAATCATGCAAGCACGCAATCAACAATTAAATTTGACTATCAAAATTCAATCATCAATCAATAAATGAAACTTTCAATTATTAAAATTTGAGTTAGAAGATCTCACCGTTAACAATGCATGCAATGCATTTTCCATTACGGCTTGTTTCTCGGTTCTAGACCTTGTATAAACAATTAAATGATTTTTTATTAATACTTGAACTAATCTGATAATTAATTTCCTTTCTAATAAAATTTAATTAGTTAAGAGTTTAATTCTTAAAAACATCTTTTAGTAACTAAAATAAAGTCAATAAGTTAATTGAACAATTTAAATCACCAAATTCGTTAATTTAAAAGTAACAGGTAAATCTAAATGTTTGTATATGCATATATACTTTTATTTCTGAAACTTCATGTATATATACTTATCAAAATAGTCTATATATATTTAAAAATCTATTTTATATATATACTCTAACGTTTTAAAATTTTCCATTTTCAAAATATTACTTATATATATATATATTTTTAATGTTTTATATTAAAATATATATGTGAATATATACACACACACATACTTATTGAGTTAAAACTGAATTATTCTACACCATCTTGCTAAAATTTGATTAAGTAATAATACTTAGGGTTGAAAGATTATCAAAAGACAAGAAAACGAATCTAAGTACGACAGCACCATACATCGCCTTACTCGAGACACCGATATCTTGCCTCGGCTGAAACACAATCGAACCCATTGCCGCAGCTTTCGCGGATCACCAACCCCCTAACGCGATTCACAAACACGACGAAAAGCAGCGCTACCTCTTATCGCGATAATCGACACGACCATGAGCCACACGTGCCCTAAAACTCAAACAAATTGAGCCGATCTCGATCGCGTGACTACCAATTGAAGCGCCACCCGATAGCAATCCAGAAATCACCTTCAAAAATTAGAAGACTAAAGAAGTGAAAGGGGAAACTCGTGATTATACTACAGGAGGAGACGAGGCACGATTTTAATTCGCGAATGAAATTTTGAAAGGAGGATGGGAGACGCGATTTCATTCGGCCATGAATTTTTTTCTTGATCTGAAGAAAAAGGGATCTCGGCTAATGTTTTAAGTAGGAAGATGCCTTGCGCGAGAATCCTACAGAGCTACGGTGATAGAAAAAAAAGAAAAAGGTTTGATGTGGATGGAATAACGGCAGTTGATTGGAACGTATAAATTTATATTTAAATTAAATCGATTAATTATTGTCTAGGCGTTTATGTCTCGTACGATCACACGATAGCTCCGAAAGCTACGAGATTTGAAATCCGATAATAATACAATATTATGGATCCCATGGAACCGGTTTCGTCGAATTCCGAGACTGTGCCTCGGAAGGCTATTTTTAAATATCGATTTAACGATATATTTTCAAAACTGAAAAAAGTATTTCCAAATTCAATTCTAAAGCTTTTATTATCTTCAGTATTATTAATATAAATTTTCTAAGCCATCAAATTATTTTTAACAAGCTTAAAATTGAAAATTCAAATTTTTACCCATCATCAATAAATTAAATTAAGAAATTTAATTGCCAAATTCATATTTATATTCGAAATTCAAGTTAAAATAACTTCCAAATATTTAAAATAAATTAAATATTCCACTTCAAATTTTAAAAATTTCCGGGTCGTCACAACTACCAACACTGGTACTATTACTAACACTATTATCCATGTCACCGGTTCATTTGTAGAAGGTCAGTCTACTGTCAGACCACCATTTTTTAATGTCAGTAGCTATGCATATTGGGCATGTAGGATGAAAACATACTTACAATATGTAGGATTAGACACTTGGAAAATCACACAAATTGAATATTCTTAACCCACAACTGATTTTGCACAGTGGGCCACTGAGTAAAAGACTGTTGCACAAAATAATTCTAAAGCAATGAATTTTCTGTTTTGTTCACCTGATAGGAATGAATTTAACAGAGTGTCAGTTTGTAAGTCTGCATATGAAATCTGGAAAACTTTGCAAGTGACTCACGAAGGAACAAGTAAAGTTAAACAGACCAAAATTTCCATGCTCACAAATCAGTTTCAATTATTTAAAATGACTTCTAATGAGGTTATTTCAGATATGTATAGTAGATTTCAGGATATTGTGCATTCTCTAATATCCTTGGGAAAGGAATTTTCGAAAGAAGATCAAGTCGATGAAATTTTAAATTCTCTTACTCCAGAATGGGATCAAAAGACACTTGCGATCGAAGAGGCAAATGACATCAGTACCTTCAAGATAGAAGAATTAATTGGAAATCTAATGTCGTTTGAAGTCCAAATGATCGGGAGAAGAGAAAGCAAAGCATCTGAAAAGAAATCAATGGCATTTAATGCATTGACTGATGGATCAAACTCAAATAGCGATAATGATGAAAATATAGCCTTTGTGACCAAAAATTTTTGGAAATTTTTGAAATACATAAAGATGAATAATCTCCAGAGAAACAACTATAAGAACTCTGGAAATCAGAATGTGGTGCCAAACAATGTCAAATGTTTCAACTGTGATGAACCAGGCCATATCAAAAGAGAGTGTCCATATTCAGAGAGGAAAAATCCTCCTATAAACAATGATTCATTGAAGAAATGGAAGCGTGCATTTACTGTTACTCTAGATGACTCAGACTCGTCCTCAAGCGACGATGATGATCAGAAGACAGATAATTCAAATTTATGTTTCATAGCAGTTCACTACTCCAACGAATTCAGAGAAACGGACTCAGAAAAAGGTACACATTTACAATACAATTGGTTGAAATTGCATGCTTAGAATTAGATGCTTGATTGCTTGATTGATTGATTTTGAATTGGTGTGTTATTTGAATTTTAATTTTTTTTACTATTATTTTATTATTATTTTTATTATTATTTTATTAGTATAATAATATATTATGGTATATACTATAATTCTAATAATATTCCAGATATATATAGACATTAAAAATAATAAGTGTATATATATATATTAGAGTACTTAGGAAAAATAAATCGTAGAAATTCACAAGCACATTGTTAACATAAAAATCAGACGCTAACACCCCGGTGTAGATTGAAGTTGAGTGAAAGCACCACGCGTGTACACGGGAACTACAAACAAGTAGAGAAATCACAGAAAAAGCAGAAAAAACAACAGTTTTTATAGTGGTTCGACTTAGGGTAAGCCTACGTCCACTTTAACTCTCTTTATTACTGAATTGATTACAACTTTTACAACAATCTTCAATTACAATTCCGATGAGACAAACAACTAGAACTTTGATGTAGAAGAATTCTTTAAATCCATGTAGATTGTGTTAGATTTCCTCTCGAAGTGATTTGAGATGTCTTTCGTACTTGAAGTGCTGAGTGAGTCGAGAATTCAACAGAGTATTGGCGCTTCAAGAGATCGGCCAAAAGTCCCCTTCATGCTTGAGGTAGGTTGGTATTTATAGGGGAATACCCCCCTTAGGTCGTAAGTCGTGACCGGTCTAAGGCAAGTCGTGGCCGACTCATCTGGCCCCTCCATGGTTTCACATAGGTTCATTTGCATAAGTCCCAGGTGTCGCCACCGAGTCAATATAACCTCATATCAGTAATACGGCATCGGGCTTACATCTAGTAGATTTAGGTCGTGGACGACTCAAGCTAGGTCGTGAGTCGTGAACGAGTTAACTGGCAACTGGATCGTGTACGAGTCAAGAAGCCACTGTGCCAAGTAGCTGCATTGAACTTGTCTTCCTTTGCTTGGGTCGTGAACGACTTAACATTAGTCATAGGTCGGCTGCGACTTAGGTCGGTAGCTATCTTGGGTCGGTAGCTATCTTGGATCGGCATTCTGTTTTTAGGCAGTTGGGTCGGCAACGGTGTTAAAGTATTAAGTCGGCATCCCTCTTAGCCTGTTAGGTCGGTATTCTTCTTAAAGTATTAGGTCGGCATACTTGTTGAAGTATTAGGTCGGCATACCCTTTAGGCCTTAGATCGGCATCCCTGATAAGCCTTAGGTCGGCATCTCTTTGAGTCATAGGTCGGTATCCCCTTAGTCCTTAGGTCGGTATCCCCTTAGTCCTTAGGTCGACATCTCTTTGAGTCTGTTAGGTCGGCCATCTTTAGGTCGCCAGAAAAGAGGAAATAACACTTGCCCCTCGAGGTGCATGCCTAGGTCGTAGGTCGTGTACTTCGACCAAACTTTGTTAAGTCGCGGGCGACCTAAGAGATGGCTTAATCTGCACATCTACTTGCTTCTGCCCTATATAAGCGTTAGCTCGTTTTCTTCCTCCTCATCAACTGCTCCCACATCCTTTTCTGCCATTAACAATTTTCCTGAGCTCCAAAAGGCGATTTCACTCCAATTAATTACCGACAACCTTTGTTACTCATAGCGTAAATGATTCTGCTCTTCTCTTGATCCCTTATTGTCATCGATTCACGAATTCCATTCAAACTAAACCCACCCCTTGCGCACCGCTCTACTGCAAATCTGATTACACCTGTAGTTTATGAGCCCGAGTTAGCTTGGTTTTGGCTTTAAATGATCGTTGAGATGATAGGGATGGTTTACTGATTCAGGCTAGTTGATTTTGATTTGCGTTAGGATTGCAAGGTGTTGAATTTTTAGCGGTTTTGAATTGGTTTATTGGATGATCCGATAGCATGAATGAAACAGCATGAATGGAATGGGGAGCGGCTAACGGGTTAACGGGTTGAGTGGAGCGAGGTACTGACTTGGACGCGACCCAGTGATTTTGGGTGACCTAACCTTTGGTCGACCTAATCCTTAAACCGTGACCGAGTTAACCCTGGGGGGAAATTGCAGACCTAACCTTCTGCCGATCCAACCCTTAAACCGTGGCCGAGTTAACCTTTAATCTGTGGCCGCGTTAACCCTGGGGGAAAACTGCAGACCTAACCTTCTGCCGATCCAACCCTTAAACCGTGGCCGAGTTAACCCTTAAACCGTGGCCGAGTTAACTCTTTAAACCATGGCCGAGTTAACCCTTGGGAAATTTCACACCACTTTTTGAACCGGAGCCTCTACCCTTCCTACTTCTTACAACTTAAAGAGCCAACGATCTAAAGAATCAGAAACTTAATCTCAATTTGTGAGAGACTCCTTGGGTCGCCGCCGAGTTAACAGTTGGATGCCCAACTCGAGTTCTCACTTGAAAGCATAGTTCCAATTTGAATTCTTAACTTAATCTACTGGACTGAACTGCTTAAATCCTGGATTGTTTTAACTTTGTTGCCTTATTTCACAGACCACATTGACTCATAGGCTAACAACCTGCTGAAAATAACAATCACAAAAAAGAAAAACAAGGCGAATATACTGCCATTGACTGCCCACATCGTATGACAGATTAGTCGACATGAAGTAATCAACTTAAATACACTGTATGAAATGTTGTGAACCAATCAACTAAAGTGAAGTATTAATGCAAAGCATCGCTAACTTGTACCGATTTGTTTGCATCAACATTACACTTGCATATTAAAACAACGAACCCTGGACTTTATAACTGACAAATACTTGCTAGTTTTTATTCCAGTTACATTTGCTTATTGCTTGATTGATTTTACACAACACTCCACACACTTTTGGAAACATGCACCTTCATGTCTGAATATCCAGTTGTTTGTGTAGAATGACTTCCCATCAAGAAGAAGAAGGGGTAGCTCAAGCTGAAGAGACCTTTCCGATAGCTATTCCCATAGAGAACCCTCCAGAGAGAACTTCGACTATCTTAACACCGAAAGCGTTTATTCAGCTACGCACTCAGTTTGGCTTTGCTAAAAATGATGCTCTACTACCCGGACCAAATGATACTGCCGATAGTCCTCCTCATGGTTTTGTCGCACTCAATCGTCAAATGTGCTTAAGCGGGGCGATTCCTCCTTTTAACGACTTCCTTCGAACCCTTCTCCTTCGGTTGGCAATCTCTCCATTCCAACTTCATCCTAATGGCTATGCCATTTTGATGGGGTTGTGTGTCTTGTTCAGAAGAACTCTTGATCGCTTGCCGAGTTTTGAAGAAATTCGCTACCTATGCTCGTTTGCAAAGAGTAAAGACCATCCTTCCCTTGTTATTGTGAGAAGTGCTAGAAACCGCAAGCTCATTTCTGATCTTACTGAAAGTGTTCATGGATTTCTGAATCAGTTTTTCTTTTCTTGCTGCCCCCCAGGGTTTTATGCCATCTGGAGAGTAGGAAGTAAGATTACCTGTTTCTATTTTCTCCATTTTCAAACTTTTTCCGAGATCCGAACTATCAGTTTCTAATCTCATTCTTTGCTCTTTTCAGCACTTCCTCTCCCTTCTAGAGACCCAATCCATAAGCAAGTTTTTGAAAGACTGAGTGCCATGGCCGTAGAAGAGAGAAGTGCAAAGTTTTTGTTGAGGGATGAATTTTTGCATCAGTATGGGCTTTTACACATCTCTCGCTCTACACATCCTCATGAGATCCCAGACTCCCCGGCTAGAGCATCAGATGCCCCGGTTTCTTCTGACGCACCCGTACCAAAAGATCCCGCTTCCGAAGCTTCTTTAGTCAAATGTTCTACTACCGTCGATGTTGCGGGGTCATCTGGCAAACTCACACTTGCCCCAGTTATTGAGGAAGAGGAGCCTCAGGGATCTCCCCAACGTTCATAGAAGTCTGCCGAAGAAGCCAGGAAAACAAGCCCTGTTAGGCAGAGCGGGGACGACACTTTCGAAGGGTTGAGCGACCTCTTTGCCACCTCATAGGAGATCTTTAAAGACGATCCTGTCACTGCCAGGGTTTCTTCTTCAGTAGTGGAAGCGACTTCTTCTTTGCAACAAGCTCCGTTGAACCAAGAGTTGACGTTAAGTACTACCCCCACGATTACTCCGCAATCAAAGAGTGGTTCGTTGTTTGATGCACGTAGCTTGCACATCACACACACTTAGAATCCTTCGGCACTTTTATACTCCTAACTCTTTGTGCTTTGAAGATTCTAAAGTTATGCTTCTTTTCTCTGAAGACTTTTAAGACTTGTCTCTCTTTTTTATTTCAGATTCTCCGATGAGACGCAACGGCTCTTATTATGACGACTTCCAGCGCTACGGGAGGCGTAGCCAATATGATTATAGGCGCTACCTTCCCGTTCACAGAGAAACCGATGAAGAGAGAGCCGCCCGAAAGGCTCAGGAGAGGAGGGCTCAAGAAGAGCGTTATGAGAGAAAAGAAAGGGAGGAGCGCCACGATTCTTCCCAGAGAGGTGACGATTCTCACAAGAGAAAGTCGCATGATGATCGGGGAAAAAGCCACATAGTTGAGGACCTAAGCAAGCGTGCCCGACACGGTGAAAAGCATGCTTCTACAACCCCTGAAAAGGTCACTGCCCCCGTCTCACTTGACATTCCTTCTGGCTCCCCTGATCTCGGGAAGACAGACATTCAGACAATAATCAGCAGGCCTAAATTCCAAGTTGGATCAGGCCCGGCTACTCTGTAAAGCCGGTTCCCACACTAGTGCCTGAAGGGAGTGTGGTTCGATCTTGACTTGGTCCCTATTGACAAGCCTGCCATGCTACGAAATCTCGATGCCATCAGGCTTGATATTGAAAGGATGTCAAACTGGCAAAAGCTTGTTGACGAGCTTCAAAGGATCAACCGTGCGAATATAGAGGCCATGCTTACTATGGAGAATGATAAGGCCGAATGGCAGAAGGTTCTTGAGCAGCATGATACCGAAATGAGGAGCATCACTACTTACAATGAAGAGCTTGAAGCGAAAGTTGAGGAACTTAAACAAGAGCTTGCTACTTCTTCTACCACATATACTCAAAAAGAAGAAGTAATTCAAAAGCAAGTTCGTGATGCTCACGCCGCTCAGCGACATGCCGAGGCACAACTTGAAGCTGAGAAAAAAACAGCGGGAAGGTATCGTGCTGAGGTTACAGAGTTACGGGAGAAAGTCAACTCTCAGGAGGCGGAAATTCAAATGCTAAAGCTTCAACTTTCCAAGACTGAAAGAGAGCGTGATGAGGCCGTTGCCGGTAAAATTGAAGCTGAAGAATCTCATGAGGCAACGAAGACCAACATCAGCTCGACACTGTTTGACTTCTACCTGCATAGCGTCTTGGGGCGCGGTACCCTCGCCTTCCTAGGTCCCAAGTACGAAATTACTCTGGCTGAAGTGTGGGAGGCCGCACTTGACATGCTTGGCGGTAAAGGTGCTGGCTATGCCGATTTAGCTCTTGAGGAGCATTACTTAGATGATGATGCTCGCGCCGCTCTCGCCAAGGGAAAAGAACAACTTGCAAAATTAAGAGCTGAGATGGCCGAAGGGGAACGTTTAGGAAAAACCACTTCAACTATTCCAGTCCAGCCTTCTCCTTCGGTCGAAATCGACATTATTGGCTCTAGTTCTCATTCTCCATCCCTGGTCAAAATTACAACTGAGATTACGAGTACACAGGGTGGAGATGAAGGTAAAGAGAGCACCGAAGCACGGGCCTATGAGGTCGATATCAGGAAGCCAACTTCTCCAGGTAACTCTACTGTTAATCTTGTCCAAATAGACTGCTCATTTGCTTCTTATGAGTTCGATGAGCTTCTCGATTATTTCCTGAACCTCAATGAGCCTTTATCTCCTCTCTTTACTGACTTTAACTTCTTTTCTTCTGTAGAAAAAGCATCGAGCATTGTTCAAACTTCCCCTCCTCCAATTATTCCTCCTTCGGTTCTCCAGGTCACTCCTCCGTCCGCCTCTCAACCCGGGTCGCAAGAGGAGCAAATAGAAGCTCTTCGTGGCTTAGATGATCCTATTGCTTCTCAAGAACATGGGGAAGAAGGGCTTGGAGAAGGCAATGAGTCTCCCGAGCGAACCACTTCTGATAACATAAAATTATCTGCTCTTGTAACTTCGGGAAGTGAGTCTTCTTCAAGGAGAAGGAGGAAGCGTGCCACTTCCAAGAAGAGAAGGAAATGCATTCTTGTTTCTGAAGAGGAAACGACAGTTGATCCGGCAGTAACCCTTTCTCCTTCATCCCCGACTCTCCCAAGCCGTCCTAAAAAGCTTCCTATTAGGTCAGGCGAAGGCTCTAAGGGTGGTGGCAAGAAGAAGAAAGGGGTCCTGCTTTGATTTATCTTTACTCTTTGCTTTTTCCATGTACTGGCCGGAGATTGTGCGGGTACCGGCCTCCGCTTTTCTTTTTCTTTTCATTTTGAAACCTGTACCTGTACAAAATTTTGACAGTGTTGAATAAAATGATTCTTTTTGTTTGTACAAACTTCTGTCTGTATCTGAGAATGCATTTACTATTCATTTTCGTACAAGTTTCTTTATATGATATTGCAGTGAGCTTGTGGTATGTTGTTCGAGCGTAATTTTTACCAATGTAGCTATACCATGTTGCCCCTATACCATAAGCTCGTTGCAATATTTTATACTCTGAGGGGATTTATACTCTTATTTTATGGGGAATAACTATTCCATACTTGGAGGAATACTATTCTGCTCGAAATAGAGTACAGCTCACTCCGTATGAGTTTCTACGCTTCATCCTTCAAAGATATCACTTTTTCTTTTGTGCTTTCACACATTTTTGCCAAGTGAATTCTCCTATGTGGTAAAGCGGGCCTCTGAAGGGCACTTTAACTTCTTTTTGAGGAAGAGTATTTTCAAGAATAGAAGAACCAATCTTCCTTTGAAAGCTAAAGTGTGCCTTGGAAGAGGGCTTTTTTTTATTACGCCTCGGTGGAGAGCTCTCTGATCTTTGCTTTGCATTTCTGGTGAAATGCTTCTTTGAAAAGTTGTACCTCTGAGGAGAGCTTTTTCACGTTTCAACACTTGGAAGTTTTATTTCAATCTCGGTGAAACGTGTGCCTCCGAAGAGTTGTGCCTCCGAGGAGGGCTTTCCACGTGTCAACACCTGAAAGTTTTATTTCAATCTCGGTGAAACGTGTGCCTCCGAAGAGGTCTTTCTGTTCGATTGTGCCTCTGGGAGGAGGTCTTTTTATTTCTGCCTCTGGGAAGGTCTTTTTTGTTTCTGCCTTTGGGAAGAGGTCTTTTGTTTGGTTGTGCCTCTAGGAAGAGGTCTTTTTGTTTCTGCCTCTTGGGAGAGGCTTTTATTTTTTTTCCTGTTCACTGGGAAGCGGGCCTCCGAAGAGGGCTTTTCAAATTTCGTCTCACGGGAGTGTATCACCGATCATGGTGAAATGTGTGCCTCTGAGTAGGGTTACTGCCTGGAGGTTTGGAGTTTCTTTCTCTCGGTTGGACGGATTCACGGGAGTGTATCGACCGATCATTCTGCAACGTTGTATCTAGAAAGATCTCTCTTTTTATGGTTTGGCCCGCTCGAGGTCTTTTAGCATTTCAACTATGGTAAAATGGGCCTCCGAAGAGGGCTTTTCACGTTTCAACACCTGGAAGTTTTATTTCAATCCCGGTGAAACGTGTGCCTCTGAGTAGGGCGTTTGCCTGGAAGTTTGGAGTTTCTTTCTCTCGGTTGGACGGATTCACGGGAGTGTATCGACCGATCACTCCACAACTTTGTATCGAGAAAGATCTCTCTTTTTCTGGCTAGGCCCGCTTGAGGTCTTTATCATCCGAAGAGTTGTGCCTCCGAAGAGGGCTAGTGCCTCCGAAGAGGTCTTTTGCTGATTGATGCTTGCTTGCCCATGTCTCTTTGCCATCTATTCATGTTGGCGATCCCCGTTGTCTTTTGCAAGTGTCATCACTTTTTAGTTGCAAATAATTTCCCTTATCCAAAGAAATATACTTCATAGTTAAACGAGTTGGTGGTGGTGACACAGGCTATTTAACTGATTGTTTGTTTGTTCAAACATTTGCAGTTAGTTAGAAATGGTCCACTTCCATCCACATTGCCAAATTTTGTTCGAAGCACTTCTTTTGTAGGATTTGAGTATGGAAATTTTGAATGGTTTGATGTTTGCTTGCTGAGTGATGTCAGAGATCGCTTGGTCTTGCGATGGGTAAGCTTTGTCTTTGGGGCCTGCATTATTAAATCGACATTTTAGTAAAACAGTTAATGTATTTTATATGTCGAAATAAAACAAAGCAGTTTATAATAGTAGAGAACACAAGATTTATAGTGGTTCGGCCAAAAGCTGGGCCTACATCCACTTTATAGCTTTTCATTATTCACTTGCTTTACAATTGCTTTCAATACAAGAATCATATATTCGTAATTCTTTTTACAACATTTCAGCAATGCTTTCAAGTAAAATAAGGACGCAAATGATTGTTGTTCCAAGCTCTTGGGATTGGTTCTCCTTCGACAGTTGTGAGTTTGAATGTGCCATCAAGAAGTTTTGCGCCAATAACATACGGCCCTTCCCAGTTTGGTCCAAACACACCTATGGCTGTCATGATCCTCTTCAGGACTAAGTCCCCAACTTCAAAGCTGCACCGACGAACTTTGGAATTGAAGTGCCTGGCTATTCTTTGCTGGTGAGCTGCAATTCTGAGCCTTTCCTCTTCTCTTCTTTCATCGAGGAGGTCAAGTGCTTCCAATTGCAATTTTTCATTCTCATTTTGATCAAAATGGATCCTTCTGTGTGAGGGGACTTCAGTTTCCACTGGAATCATCGCTTCTGATCCGTATGCCAATGAAAATGGAGTATGCCCAGTCGCAGTTTTGTGACTGGTCTTGTATGCCCATAGTGCAAGCGGTAACTTATCGACCCAACCACCTTTTGCTTTTTCCAGCTGCTTTTTGATGGTTGATTTGATGATTTTGTTTACTGCTTCCACTTGCCCGTTTGCCTGCGGATGAGCCACTGTTGAGAAGCTTTTTCGGATCTTGAATCGTTTGTAGAAATCTTGGAACTCCTCACTTTCAAACTGAGTACCATTGTCTGTGATTATCTTCTGAGGCACACCATACCTGCAAATGATATTTTTAGTTACAAAACTTATCATTTTCTTAGAGGTAATAGTAGCCAATGGTTCGGCTTCAGCCCATTTAGTGAAGTAATCAACAGCCACGATAGCATATTTAACCCCTGATTTGGCAGTCGGCAAAGGCCCAATGAGATCTATTCCCCAGATAGCAAACAGCCATGGACTGACCATTTGTGTTAGCTCAGTGGAAGGTGCTCTAGGAATTTTAGCGAATCTCTGGCATTTATCACACTTTCGGGAATAGTCGGCAGCATCCTGATTAATCTCTGGCCAAAAGTATCCATAAAGGAGGATTTTCTTTGCTAAAGTTTGACCACGTGTATGATCCCCACATTCTCCTCCGTGTACTTCAGTCAGAATTGTCTTAGCTTCTTCCTTTGTCACACATCGGAGTAATGGCATTGAAAATCCTCGTCTGTACAAACGACCATCTTGAACTATATATCTAGAGGCTTTCCTCATGAGCTTCTGTCGTTCTTTTGAACTTTCTGGCAAAGAACCATTGATTAAATATTCAAGTATCGGAGTCATCCATGATTCTCGTTCTTGGGATACACTCATAATCCAATCAACATCCATTTCATCTGTGCTTGGAGCTGACAAGACTTCGATGGGAACTAATCCTAGTAGTTGAGCTTCACCAGTTCTCGAATACTTTGCAAGAAAATCCGCTTTCATGTTCTCTTTGCGGGGTATATGTTTTATTGAGTAACGGTCAAAATCTTGAAGGAGCTCCCAGGCTTTTGATAAATAGGCAGGTAGATTCCCTCCTTTAGCTTGAAATTCCTTCTTTACTTGGCAAACAATAAGTTTAGAATCATTGAAGATCTGCAATGACTTGATGTTTAGTTCTTTAGCGATCCTTAGACCAGCGATGAGATCTTCATATTCAGCTTCATTGTTTGTCGAAGGGAATTCTAGTCTCAGCGCATAACATAGCGATCGCCCCTCTGGGGTTTCAAGGACAACCCCTGCTCCGGAACAGTAATCATTCCTTGCGCCATCGACATATAATTTCCATTGTATTAGGACGCTATCAGTGACTTCTTCCTCACTATCACCCTTATCCGTACATTCTGCGATGAAATCTGCCAAAGCTTGTCCATTAATTGCTTTTCGGGGATGGTAAGTGATGTCATATTGGCTGAGTTCAATATTCCATTTCAAAAGACGGCCCGAAGTCTCTGGACGGTATAGGACTTGCTTTAGAGGTTGATTAGTGAGGACTTTGATGGGATGAGCTTGGAAATACGGCCTCAATTTTCTTGATGCGATCAACAGACAATAGGTGAGCTTTTCTAATCTTGAATAGTTCATCTCTTCCCCAGTGAATCTTTTGCTGATATAATAGATTGGGCGTTGAATCCTTGCGTCTTCCCGTACCAACACTGCACTGAGAGCATGAGACGAAATTGCCAAATATACGAAGAGATCTTCACCACTGTCAGGCTTTGAAAGTATCGGAGGCACTTCCATATTACGAACTACCTCATCAAATGCTTTGTGACATTCAGGAGTCCACTCAAAGTTTTTCCTTCCTTTCTTCAGAGCATCGAAGAATGGAATGCATTTGTCAGTAGCTTTGGAAATGAACCGACTCAAAGCAGAAACCTTTCGATTGAGACTTTTCCATTCCTTCTTCGTTCTAGGAGCCATAACCTCTCTCAGGGCAGTGATCTGAGATGGATTGGCTTCAATGCCCCTAGCGCTCACAATGAAACACAAAAACTTTCCGGACTCCACTCCAAATGAACTTTTTAGGGGATTAAGCTTCATTCTGTACTTGCGGAGTACTGCAAACATCTCTGCCAAGTGATCCATATGGTCCACTGCTTTCTTAGACTTTACTAGCATATCATCAACATAAACTTCCATTGTCTTGCCAATCTGTGGTTTAAACATGGTATTAACAAGCCTTTGGTAAGTCGCCCGTGCATTCTTGAATCCGAAAGGCATGACCTTGTAGCAGTAGAGTCCAACATCTGTGATGAAACTAGTATCCTCTTGATCTGGCTCATGCATCATAATCTGGCTATATCCGGAGTAAGCATCCATAAAAGATAACAATTCGTGTCCTGCCATCCCATCCACCAACTGATCGATCCTGGGCAGCGGGAAACAGTCTTTGGGGCAGGCTTTGTTCAGATCTGAAAAATCAATGCATACTCTCCACTTTCCATTAGCCTTTTTCACCAGCACTGGATTTGATACCCAATCTGGATAAGTAGATTCTCTGATGAAACCGTTCTCCATGAGCCGATCCACTTCCTCTTTTAACGCTGCCGTTCTCTCAGGACCCTGAGTCCTTCTCTTCTGTTTCACAGGTGTGAACTTTGGATCAATGTTCAGAGTATGTACTGCAATCTCTGGGGATATTCCGTACATGTCAGCATGAGTCCAAGCGAATACATCCAAATTAGCCTTCAAAAATGAAATCAGAACATTCTGGACTGTTGTGTTGAGCTGCGAACCCACATTAAGCACTTTTTTTGGGTCCTTTGGGTCAACGGGCACCGGCACTGTTACCTCTACCGGTACTACCCTATTCTCCCCTGCACTGGCTTTCCTTGGATCCATCTCTCTTCGTGCACCACTACATTCGCCAGTGCAGGGTCCACCCTATAATTGCTACAAGGTTGGTTCTTTAATGCGGAGTGGAGCCGCCGCACCTTTTCCCATTTCTCTTTTCCTTGATTCTCGCAACTCTGCAAAGTAACATTCTCGCCCCGCATCTTGGTCTCCCTTAATCACACCAACTCCATTATCTGTGGGGAATTTTAGAGTCAGACACCATAGGGCAAGAACAACTTTGAACGCAACAAGAGTCGGTCGGCCTAAAAAGACATTGTAGGCAGAGAATTCTTCAACAATTATAAAGGTTTGCTTTCGAGCCACCTTCCTCGGTCCCTTTTCAAGTTCTACAAACAAATCTATGGTCCCAATCGGCTGTTTGGGTTCTCCAGCAAACCCAGCAATCTTAAGTGATGAAGCTTGAACGTCAGCCATTGGAATTTTCATTTGATCGAAGGTCTTCTTGAAGAGGATGTTGCATGAAGCTCCACAATCAACTAGAACTCTCCTCACAGTTGCCGGCCCAATACCAGCGGATATGACCAAAGGATCTACGGTCGGAGCTTCGATACCCAAAGAATCCCTGGCACTGAACACAATATCATCTGTGGAAGTCTTTTGTTGCTTTAAAGGCGCATCATTCTCTAAAACAAAAACATTCTCTTCAGCTGGTACATGCCTCAGGCCCGGGCATACCTTTCCATCTCGCCCCAGCTTTTACCTGCTGGGTGAGGTCCTCCAGTTATTATATTGATGACAGGCCTTTCCAATTCATGTTCCACAGCCTTCTCACTTGAGGCAAGACGGTGAGCGGGAACTTGTTGTCCTTGAGTTGACGAAGCTGGGGCATTTCTGTTCCTTTTCACATACTGCTGGAGTTTGTTTTCCTTCAAGAGTTGTTCAATCACCTCTTTCAACTGACGGCATTCGTTGGTGTCATGGCCGGGCTGGTTGTGGAACCAACAGAACCTTCCACTTTTTTCCATCTTAATCGCAACTCTCACTTTAGGTGGTGTCGGATAATTGCCATCATCTTTGGTTGCAAAGAAGATGTTTTCAGGGGTATCGGTCAAGGGTGTGAAATTGAAAGAACGGCCTTTCTTAGCGTCTCCCTGTTTCTTTCCACCATCATTTCCCTTTTTCTGAGTGTTAGGTTCTTTCTTATTCGAAGCAGCACCATTGTTCCCAGCTTCCGCTGATACCACCTTAGCCGGTGTTTGGAGGCTCTCCAAGTGCATGAATTCATCCGCTTTCTTGTAGAATTTGTCGAGCGAGTTTGGTTCTTTCATTTTCAACCATTTTCCAAATTCGCTCGATTTGTCAATCGCCCTCATCAAGTATGTCAGGACCATGCGTGGCTCAGCATTATCTACCTCAGCCAATGCTATGTTAAAGCGATTCAAAAAGGACCTGATAGATTCTCCCGGATTTTGCTCTAGACTTGATAGCGACATTATATCCTTTGCTTTAGAAGCATACAATCGAAATTGCTCCTTGAACTTCCTGGTCAAATCGGAAAATTGATCGATGGACCTGACCGGCAGCTTCGTAAACCACAATAGAGCTACACCTTCTAGATAAACCGGGAAGTATCGACATTTAATTTCATCAAACGCCCTGGCACCAGTCATATACCAGTCGTACTTATACAGAAACTCGTTAGGATCACTCATTCCCTTGTAAGACGGAATAGTAGGGGGAACGAATTTCCTTGGGAACTCTTCCTTCAAGATCTTTTCAGTAAATGGAGTCTTGCTTGGAGCAAAACCCCACTCTTTCTCGTCTTCATCTCTTTGCATACTTTCTTTCATGATTTGACGAACCATACCCGAAAAATAATCTTCATCATTTAGAGGCTCTAGAGGGCACACATCAGCCACTCTCTCTGAATTCTGCCTTGACAGTCGTTCACGAAGGGTCGGCTGCGGTCCTGATCCTCCAGCTTGAGGAGGAGTCCTTTCTATAGGGTCTGCGGCTTTTTGAGAAATGTTTCCTTCAAGATCCTGAACTCCCACAGTAGGGTTTCCATCATTATTTCCCGGTTGACGGTTTGCCCCAAGTAGATCATTCAACTTACTTAAGATCAGGGCATTCTGGGAATTCTGGGCTTCCAACTGTGCATTCTGAGCATTCAATTGTTGATTCAAACCCAAAACTACGGTGTCCAGTTCTGCTCGTGTAACTCCAATAGTTGGAGCTGCCTGACTTGAAGGAGGAGAGGTAGCAGTATTCTCTTGAACATTGTCGGATCTTACAGAACTTCGTTTTCTCCCAGGAGCCATTATTTCCAATAAACTTCTGGTTTTGAAAGAAATCCTTTCAACAATCCTTCGCGGAGCAATAGTGGAAGTTTCCTGAGTTTCTCAGTGAAAGCACAAAAAATGTTAACGTAAAAATCAAACGCTAACACCCCGGTGTAGATTGAAGTTGAGTGAAAGCACCAACCGTGTACACGGGAACTACAAACAAGTAGAGAAATCACAGAAAAAGCAGAAAAAACAAAAGTTTTTATAGTGGTTTGGCTTAGGGTAAGCCTACGTCCACTTTAACTCTCTTTATTACTGAATTGATTACAACTTTTACAACAATCTTCAATTACAATTCCGATGAGACAAACAACTAGCACTTTGATGTAGAAGAATTCTTTAAATCCATGTAGATTGTGTTATATTTCCTCTCGAAGTTAGTTGAGATGTCTTTCGTACTTGAAGTGTTGAGTGAGTCGAGAATTCAGCAGAGTATTGGCGCTTCAAGAGATCGGTCAAAAGTCCCCTTCATGCTTGAGGTAGGTTGGTATTTATAGGGGAATGCCCCCCTTAGGTCATAAGTCGTGACCGGTCTAAGGCAAGTCGTGGCCGACTCATCTGGCCCCTCCATGGTTTCACATAAGTTCATTTGCACAAGTCCCAGGTCGCCACCAAGTCAACATAACCTCGTATCAGTAATACGGCATCGGGCTTACATCTAATAGCTTTAGGTCGTGGATGACTCAAGCTAGGTCATGAGTCGTGAACGAGTTAACTGGCAACTGGATCGTGTATGAGTCAAGAAGCCAATGTGCCAAGTAGCTGCATTGAACTTGTGTTCCTTTGCTTGGGTCGTGAACGACTTAACATTAGTCATAGGTCGGCTGCGACTTAGGTCGGTAGCTATCTTGGGTCGGTAGCTATCTTGGATCGGCATTCTGTTTTTAGGCAGTTGGGTCGGCAACAGTGTTAAAGTATTAAGTCGGCATCCCTCTTAGCCTATTAGGTCGGTATCCTTCTTAATGTATTAGGTCGGCATACTTGTTGAAGTATTAGGTCGGCATACCCCTTAGGCCTTAGGTCGGCATCCCTGATAAGCCTTAGGTCGGCATCTCTTTGAGTCTTAGGTCGGTATCCACTTAGTCCTTAGGTCGGTATCCCCTTAGTCCTTAGGTCGGCATCTCTTTGAGTCTGTTAGGTCGGCCATCTTTAGGTCGCCAGAAAGGAGGAAATAACACACATATCGACATGGTCCCTACCATAATGTCGACATGGGTACAGAATTTGAAATTCAAAATTTGAATTCAAATGGTTGAATTTCCCTCCACATTTTCGATCATTCAATTCTCTGAAAAGGCATCTTTTGACCAGAGAACATGTCCTTTGACAATCTATTTATTCACTATCTTTTATCACATCTTTTCACTCTCATTTTCAAATTCAAACTCTCTCTTCAAAACTTCAAACTCTCTACTCTCTACACTAATGGCTTCTTCAAGATACCCCTCCACCATGAGAATTTCCAGAAAGATAAAAGAGCAACTCTTCAATGATCCGAAGGCTATAAAAGCATACATCAATTATGCTAACTATGCGAAAGTCCATCCTAGAAAGTTTGCTATATTTCAAGATTTCTCTTCTTATGAAATTGATTCTCTTTTTGCAAACAATCAAATTCTTAGTCTTATTGATGCTTCTCAAAATGATTTTGTTTGTTATCCAAATCTTTTTAAATTTTTCTATGCAAATTTAAACCGTGGATTTTATATTGGAAATGATGATGAAATTTGGAGTAGTGTCAAAGGCACTATAATTGTTTTGAATTGTGATCTTTTGGATAACATTCTAGATTGAAAGAGTATGGGAATGGATCTTTCTAATTTTAAAATCGATGAAAATGGTCGTGAGACATTTCATCACATTTTCGAAGGAAATGATAGTTTTGAATTTAAAAATCGAAATTTCGGCCACAAGCTAGAATTGCCAATCTTCTTTTACAACATAATTTGACCCCAAGATAAGGAAATTTTCACAATCCTACTTCAAAAGTTTGCAAAGCACTTTTTGCTATTTTTGGAAATTATGATATTAATTGGGCGTAAGTTATTTTGGATGAACTTCGTCCCAAAAATCTTGAAGTGGGTGAGAATACTTTGTATCATGAAATTTATCTCACTCGGATTTTTAACTATTTTGGAGTGGATTTCCAAGGAGAAGAATTTGTTTCTAGGAAAGTTTTCAATCATTCCAACATTTCGCTTATGAAAATTCCATTTGTTTTTCAACCTTATGAGACTCTTGCCAAAAAGGAAGAGCGTTTGGCTCATGAGGAGATGGAAGAAGAGGAAGAGGAAGAAGAAGAAGGGGATGAAATGGAAATTGAAGAAAGAAGAAGGTGAAACTTGTTTGAAAAGCATCGACTATTCTCCTAATCCATCCAACAAAACCCTTCTCTAAAACCAAAAGACTATTGTTAAGAATCAACGGATTCATAAATGATCCGTTAGTAAGAAGTTGGACAAAATTTCATCCATGATGAACAAGTTCATTTCCAAAGTCAGCAAGAAGCTTGGATTATCTTCATCGTCATCATCCTCTAACTAGTTCTACCTTTCTGTATATCGTTGTATTAGTTTTAGTTTATTTTGATTTGAATGTACGTGTAGTTCTTTGTGTTTAATCATTGTATTGTGTTATCATGAAATGAAATTGAATATCTTTTCTGTTATCTAGTGTGCCGATACGAATTTTCACATTCGAAAATCGACATCCATAATTTACATCATACTCGAATGCAGCAGATTCGACCGTTCAAATCTGAGTCGCCGGAGCTTATAACACCATTAAGTATAACAACACAGCGGAAGAAAAATTAATAATACATTGATATTCAGCATTGACACAATATCTAATCCAACAGATTATACAATAAATATTAATATACATCAGAGATATGATACAATAAAATAGCAGTAGAAAAGAAAATAGATAACACTAGCAGCGGAACACATAACTCTAAGATAGTCCTCCAGAGAGAACTCCAGCAGCAGCTCGATCCAACATCAAGATGCACTAAGACAAGCAAGTCTCATCCACAACCAAATGCTCTGAATAAGCTCTAGATAATCTACTAAACCTGACTATCTGAAAAACCCAACTCTAGACTGCCCGTGTTGAAAAATTTTGAGCATCCAGAGTTTAGGAAAGAACAATAAACTCTGAATCAGTCGTGAGACTGGTATGAGTAACAAAAATAGTTTATCTCTAAAAACAAACAAAGAAATAATTTAAAATAGATCCGCAATGCTTTTAGAAAATGAGATTACCACAAGGTCTCCCGCACACACACACAATGCAAACGCAGAATCGGAGGAGATTTCTCCTAATGATAGTCAAACATGCTTGATACGCAAATTTCTTTGATGTTATTACCATAAGTGCAAAGTGCAGAAAATCATTTCGAAAGTATACTACAAATCTTAGCCAACAAAGACATTTCGAACTGTGCCTACTATAGCTACCATCCAAACAGTGGGGCTCCAATATAAGTAGATGGCAGGCTCTACAACTAAAACCGTACAGCATTTTGTATTGGGAATTGGATTTCCAACAAATGGTCAGGCCAAGGAACTTCCCAATGCCACATGGGTACGCCTCTGGAAGGACGCCCCGAGAACTTAACCGGATATCTGCCAACACAAGGCCGGGTTACCCCTTAACTGGGTAACTACTGACACGAGTATGCCATCCCCCGGTCGCAACCGACCTTTATCCGAGCGCTCGATACCAACAACCACAAAGAAGTAAATTCGTGGTAACCACATAGGCTAAATATCTGGGCTCCATACCATGATACCACCTCTATCCAGAAGGAAATGATCATACCCTTAGAGGGCGCTCCCCTCAAATAACCTTGCCGCATCTTTCCTATTTCGACCATTTCCGGGTTGTGAGGTTCGACGAAGTCTCGTCCACAAAGCTACGCTTTTCACAAAAGCCACGCTTTGATCAACAAATGATCAGCAGCACTCAGCATGCCACATTACCAAGTTGGAAATATATCGCTGATAACATTTAACTACATAACCTCTGAGCTCGTACGTCTCACATAAGGGTGTTAAGCTAAGAGAATAAATTCTCCGCCACCAACAGAAAAGTATTTGAAAGAAATCTTCTTTATATATCAAATTGTAATGTCATACATACAATCCATACAAGTCTGTTCTAGGTTCGAACAGAACCGAAGGCACTTCCGAAGAAGTCCTTGCAAATCCGGATAATCCCTAATCACGTCCGGACTTACCATCACATATGGAGTCTCTATACCGGGGACTAGACGAAGCAAAGACATTAGACGAGTTATCCTTTCACTTTCGAAAATATCCGGTCTTCACCATCGGTCTTCAAAAACTATCCATAACGTCGAATCATATATTCGGAATGGGTTATACGACACAAAGGTCTTTTACCGGCTAAACCGAATAGTGAGCACAACATTTAAAACATTTGGATATGGGATTTCAGTTAAGTCAGAACTTAATAATTCAAAACTTTCTTTCAAATGGTTTAAACCAAATACCATTTCAAATCTTTTGAACAAAAAGATTCATTTCACAAAGTTCACCCTGTTTCATAAAGATCCATTTACGGGTTTCAAGGCAATTCTTATTTTAATTGGATTAACTCGTTCATCTTTAAATTAAGATTTAATTATAACTTTCAAACTCGTTTCCAAAGATTCATTCATAACCTTTCAAAACAATACCATTTTAAGTTAAATTAACTTATTCGGTCTTTTAATCAAAGATTCATTTTCATAGCTTTCAAAACATTTTAATTCTATTTCAGACATGAAATCCTTTAACACAATTTGGAAATCCTTTCTTTAAATGAAAGCTATTTTTATTTGAAAATAAGTAGTTTTTGTTTTGAAAATATCTGATCTCTTTTATACAAGTTAAAAACTTTGGTTGAGTTCAAGTTCCCAAAAAACAACACTTTAAAAAAAATGGTTTAAAACCCGTATAAACTTGAATAATTCTTTTTTGAAATCATAAATACCAATATAGGATTCAATTTCAAATATTGAATTCCAGTTTAAATCAAATTATTCAAATCTCAAATCTTTATTAAGTTATTCAAAATAACTTACATTTTTAAAGCAGTTTTTCAAAAGCTTTTCTCTTTAAACCCATTCCATTTCCAACCATTTGAATTTAAAAATTCAAATTCAAAACTATTTTCAAAAATCCATGACTTAATCGATTTCCTCGTGAAATCCATATTTATGTGTGTATGGTGTGGTCCAGGGGTTTAACACAATAGTGCAACATCATTCAATCACCATAGATCAAAACAAAGAAATATAGTTGATAAGCGATATAAACTATAACACTTATCGTTCATTCACAGATTCAAAGATAATATAGAAATGTATCACGAATAAATGAATAAAATGCACAGCTCAATCCACAGAACAAAATATCACAGATCAGATAGGACAATCAATTCAAGGCATCTCATACGGTACAATCATTCATAAGTAAGGTCAAGCATTCAATAATCATTTATAAGCAGGATTAATTAATTGTTTAATCTTAATTAATTCGATTTATTTCCAATTAAATTAATTACTTATGAATTAATTTTCCAATCTCGATTTATTAATTACAAATCATTTGATGTAAATTAATTTATCAAACACATTAATTAATTAAATTATTCTTAATTAATTCTATTAATTAAATTGACCTCTGAACCAATTACATAATTAATTAACCCTTTAATTAATTATTTTAAGAAATTAAACCTTTAATTACCTATTTAACTAAAAAAAATTCATCAATTAATTAAATAAATAAACTATCCATTTTAATTGACTTAATAATTAATAAATTACCATCATTAAGTTTTCATTTAGTTTAAGATAAAACTCACTTTTATTAACGATTTAATTATCACTCACAATATATATTTGAAACCATTTATTTTAAATTTACTTTTAAAATTTCATCTTAAATTTCAAGCTTTAAAATGAATACCAATTGATCTTTAAATCAATTTTTTTTGAACTAACTTTTAAAACATTTAAATTAAGTTATAAAAAAAATTTAAAAGATTTTGGAATCAAATTCCTCTTAGGTTCACGTATTAAAATATACTTACAACATTCTAAACTTATCTAAACATTTAAATTTATAAAACTCATTTTATTTCAAAATCTTGATTTCAGATTTAAACTTAAGTCCAGGTTTAAAAATGTTGATTTAAATTCATTCTTGCAATTTCAACTTTTAAATTTTAATTCAAATTTTCTTTAATCCTTTAAATACTTTAAAGTTATTTAAACAAGTTTAAATTTTAAAAACTTTACTTATCCCTAACTTAAGTTTCAAACTAAATTGGGGTTTACGGTTAAACTTTGATTTTAAGTTCATTTTAAGCTTTGTTATATAATTTGAAATTTAATTTTAAAATTTCAAATCAGAACAAAATAGGTTCCCTGTTTTAAACCTGAACAACAATCTATCCGAGCCATTCCCCCTACTTGCTTCGAGTCAAACACTTAAATACGTCGAGTAAGCACTCGAGATAAACTCTCGTGCAACCCTATTCCACCCAGGCTTATCAAATTGCCCAGACCACCAAACACGGTGCTCGTGCACGTGCACGACGCCGGCGAGTGAACTCAGGCAACTCCACGTCATCGACCAAGTCAACGGTCGTCCTCGAATCAATCTCAGATCATCACAAAACCCATCCTCCTCGCGAGTTCGAATTCGAGTATAACTTGAAACCTAGAACACGAATTTGCCTCATCACAAAACCTAGAAACTATCGCCGTTCTCGACACCCCGACAATTCGAGTTCGTGCAACTCCGGTCACGTGATCGTGAACCTCCCCTCTTCCATCACCCACGGTTTCGTCGCACTCGATCCATCATAGAGGACGAGCGAATCGAAACATTGAACTTTGACAAAACTAGGGCTACAAACTGGAACCCATCACCGCCTCTTCCACGATCAACTACCCACCATCACACTATTTTTCCTGCAACCACCATTCAAACTTCCATCACCAGCAAAGTCCCCGATCACCACAAATCAGAGAATCACCAAAATTTCCCAAAAGAGTTATTTTTAATCAAACTCGAACTGCACGTTAATTCTAACTCTAAAAATTATGGTTTTTGCTTTAAAAATCATGTTATAGGATACGAATTCAAGTTACAAACCTGAATTTGTAAATTAAGAAATTTGAAATTTGATTAATTTAAAGTTTTACTCAGTATCTTGGTTTTCCAGAGACATTAACAAGTTGTTTTAACTTGTATACATTTTTTTAAAACTTAATATATATACTGTAACAACAATTTTTGTTTTAAATCTTAAGCCCAAAGACATTGACAAGTTGTTTTAAGCTTAATATGTACTGTAACTAGTAGACAGAGGACACATATGAATAATAGCCTGCACATAGTTCATTCCTCATTCACTTATACACCGAGGGTTTAAATATATATACTAACATACTCATCATAGATATAACTTGCAATAGAACCAACTTTTAAAAATTTTCATGTTACTCACCTTTGTTTTGAGAAGAAAGACAGAGCACATTTGTTTTCAAACAGCTTTTAAACTTTTTAAAACTGGAAACGTTTTTGCTTTGATCTTCCTTTAAATCATCTTGCTTGATTGTTGTTTTGAATTGGTATAAATGAAAATGTTATCTTATTCTTCTCTAGCCTGTTTAGTTGTGATCAACGAATAGAAATAAGAAGGGATATATATATATATATAGAAAAGTGTTTGTATAAAGTAGGTGTTAACTGGGTATATGCTTCCTTGATTATATTTCTTTTATTTTTTATAAATTGGGTCAGAGATTTTGGAGGCTGAAAGGATTTTGTATATTTCGAATTGACTTTGTTTGCTGCCAAGATGATGGCATTTAATGCATAAGTACTTTGTTTCCCATGCTTGCCCACTTATGCTCCATACTTATCTCTTTTATTTTATTTGTGTTCATACTTATCTTTTCAGGTCTTGATATATATTTGTTTCTTTTGTCTTGTTTGCTGTTCCAGGTTGATGTTGCATTTATAAATGTTTTGAGGGCTGAGATGATATATACTTTCATATAAATGTCTACTTGTTTTATACTTGAGCATGTATTTCTTTGCTTTGTCTTATAAGCTACAGCCTTATCCATTTATAAAATAAAATGAACTTCTTTTATTTTTTCATACTTATATATATTATTTTTCTTTCTTTTCTTTTACTTTGTCTCACTACTTAATAATATAAATAAATTCCAATAATTAATATGTTGTTATATTTTAACTAACGTATTGATTTTATATTGTATATACATGAGTGTATTTTCTAACTTAAATATTTATATATATTTATAAATAATTTGAAATGACAATTTCTATTTAAAATAAGAATTCATTTGCAAATACATTTTATTATAAATATTGTTTAAAAATAACTCCTTATTGAATTAAAATAATTTATAAAAGAAACCATTTCTTTATTAATAAATTACATATTTAATTTGAATTTGGAAAAACTTAAATCAATTTATCTTTTAATTTCACAATTTTAAATCAAAAATTAATTTAATTATCAATTTAAATTTTATTAAAATCGGGATCGTTACAGATTCCCCTCCTTAAGAAATTTCATCCTCCAAATTGCCAAGGAGATAACAAAGATAGATGAAGAATGTTTCATCAAATCAAGCTGAATATCTATTCTGCATTTGGCTTACCAAATCATAATATCATAAGATATGAGAACGAGTCTATTTAGCACTTCGCACGATACTCGGCTTATCCAGATCTACGAAATACGCAGGGGCATTGGTTAGTTCGAAGGGATAACTAACCGTTCGTAGAATATATCTGACCCTAGATAGATAGAGAGATTCAATTTCTACAATTTCTCAAACACAAGATATGGATTCCAAATCCAAGTCGGAATACCGAAAGTACATATAATTTGTCCCTCTTCGGACTTCAATCTACACAAGAAACAACAATAGAATTTCAAATTTGGTTTTAACCGATATCGTTTTTTCAATACAATTTAAATTTAGCTTCATATTCAATTAATCAAATTTTAACTCAAATTCAAATTTCTTATTTATAATTTTAAATTTCCAATTTATTCATATTTATTAGAGTTTAAATCGAGAAACTGATAAGAAACCAGTGAAATACGAAGTAAGGATTTTCTACAACGATTCGTAGAGCATATCCACACCGAAATTTCTTTCTGGAACCGCTACAAAGCCCGTCAAAGAATTGAAATCGAATCAAAGGAGATTGAGAAGAGAAAGATTGTTTCCCCTATTGCAGGGTACTGACCATTTACAATGGTACTTCCCTGTCCCCTATCTCGTTCTCTTCTTGCACTCATACTCACTATCAGTGGAAAGTAAGAGAATTTATTGAGGCATACGAACGGATATCTTAGGGGTACACTCATCCTAGGGTATACTTCACCCTCTCCAATGAGCTACTTAACGTGTTATACTCCTGAGCTAAAATTTAACCCTCATCTCTGATACCAAATGTGACGATACGAATTTTCGCGTTCGAAAATCGACATCCATACTTTACATCGTACTCGAATGCCGCAGATTCGAACGTTCAAATCCGAGTCATCGGAGCTTATAACACCATTAAGTATAACAACACAATGGAAGAAAAATTAATAGTACATTGATATACAGCATTGATACAATATATAATCCAACAGATGATACAATAGATATCAATATACATCAGAGTTATGATACAATAAAATAGTAGTGGAAAAGAAAATAGATAACACTAGCAGCGGAACACATAACTCTAAGATAGTCCTCCAGAGAGAACTCCAGCAGCAGCTCGATCCAACATCACGATGCACTGAGACAAGAAAGTGTCATCCACAACCAAATGCCCCGAACAAGCTCCAGATAATCTACTAAACCTGACTATCTGAAAAACCCAACTCTAGACTGCCCGTGTGGAAAAATTTTAAGCACCCCGAGTTTAAGAAAAAAAAAATAAACTCCGGATCAGTCATGAGACTGATGTGAGTAACAAAAACAGTTTAAATTTAAAAACAAACAAAGAAATAATTTAAAATAGATCCGCAATGCTTTTAGAAAATGAGACTACCATAAGGCCTCCCGCACACACACACAGTGAAAACGCAGAATCGAAGGAGATTTCTCCTTATGATAGTCAAACATGCTTGATAAGCAAATTTCTTTGATATAATTACTATAAGTGCAAAGTGCAGAAAAACATTTCGAAAGTATAATATAAATCATAGCCAACATAGACATTTCGAACTATGCCTACTAAAGCTACCATCCAAACAGTGGGGCGCCACCATAAGTAGATGGAAGGTTCTACAACTCAAACCATACAGGGTTTCGTATTGGGAAATGGATTTTCAACAAATGGTCAGGCCAAGGAACTTCCCATTGCCACATGGATACGCCTCTGGAAGGACGCCCCGAGAATCTTACCGGATCTCTGCCAACACAAGGCCGGGTTACCCCTTAACTGGGTAACTACTGACACTAGTATGTCATCCTCCGGTCGCAACCGACCTTTATCCGAGCGCTCGATACCAACAACCATAAAGAAATAAATTCGCTGTAACCACATAGGCTAAATAAATGGGCTCCATACCATGATACCACCTCTGTCCAGAAGGAAATGAACGTACCTTCAGAGGGCGGTACCCTCAAATAACCTTGCCGCATCTTTCCTGTTTCGACCATTTCCGGGTTGTGAGGTTCGACGAAGTCTCGTCCACAAAGCTACGCTTTTCACAAAAGCCACGCTTTGATCAACAAATGATCGGCAGCACTCAGCATGCCACATTACCAAGTTGGGAATATATCGCTGATAACCATCAACTACATAACCTCTGAGCTCGTACGTCTCAGAGAAGGGTGTTAAGCTAAGAGAATAAATTCTCCGCCACCAACAGAAATGTATCTGAAAGAAATCTACTTTATATCTCAAATTGTAATGTCAGACATACAATCCATACAAGTCTTTTCTGGGTTCGAACAGAACCGAAGGCACTTCCGAAGAAGTCCTTGCAAATACGGATAATCCGTAATCACATCCGGACTTCCCATCACATATGGAGTCTCTATACTGGGGACCAGTCGATGAAAAGACATTCGAAGAGTTATACTTCCGCTTTCGAAAATATCCGGTCTTCACCATCGGTCTTCAAATGCTATCCATAACGTCGAATCATATATTCAGAATGGGTTATACGACACAAAGGTCCTTTCCCGGCAAAACTGAATAGTGAGCGCAACATTTAAAACATATGGATATGGGATTTCAATTAAATCACAACTTAATAATTCAAAACTTTCTTTCAAATGGTTTAAACCAATTACCATTTCAAATCTTTTAAACAAAAAGATTCATTTCACAAAGTCCACCCCATTTCATAAAGATCCATTTATGGGTTTCAAGGCAATTCTTATTTTAATTGGATTAACTCGTTAAATCTTTAAATTAAGATTTAATTTATAACTTTCAAACTCGTTTCCAAAGATTCATTCATAACCTTTCAAAACAGTACCATTTTAAGTCAAATTAACTTATTCAGTCTTTAAATCAAAGACTCGTTTTCATAGCTTTCAAAAGATTTTAATTCTATTTCAAACTTGAAATCCTTTAACATAATTTGGAAATCCTTTCTTTAAATGAAAGCTATTATTATTTGAAAATAAGTAGTTTTTTTTTCGGAAATATCCGATCTCCTTTATACAAGTTAAAAACTTTGGTTTAGTTCAAATTCCCAAAAAACAACACTTTAAACAAAATGGTTTAAAACGTGTATAAACTTGTATAAATCTTTTTTTAAATCATAAATACCAATATAGGATTCAATTTCAAATATTGAATTCCTGTTTAAATAAAATTATTCAAATCTTAAATCTTTATTAAGTTATTCAAAATAACTTACATTTTTAAAACAGTTTTTCAAAAGCTCTCTTTAAACCCAATCCATTTCTAACCATTTGAATTTAAAAATTCAAATCCAAAACTATTTTCAAAAATCTGTGACTTAATCGATTTCCTCGTGAAATCCATATTTGTGCGTGTATGGTGTGGTCTAGGGGTTTGACATAATAGTGCAACATCATTCAATCACCATAGATCAAAACACAGAAATATAGTTGATAAGCGATATAAACTATAATGCTTATTGTTCATTCACAAATACACAGATAATATACAAATGTATCACAAATAAATAAATAGAATACACAGCTCAATCCACAGAAAAAATCTCACAGATCAAATTGGACAATCAATTCAAGGCATCTCATACAGTACAATCCTTCATAAGTAAGGTCAAGCATTCAATAATCATTTATAAGCAGGATTAATTAATTGTTTAATCTTAATTAATTCAATTTATTTCTAATTAAATTAGTTACTTATGAATTAATTTTCCAATCTCGATTTATTAATTACAAATCATTTGATATAAATTAATTTATCAAACGCTTTAATTGATTAAATTATTCTTAATAAATTCTATTAATTTAATTAACCTTTACATAATTAATCAACCCCTTAATTAATTATTTTAAGAAATTAAACCTTTAATTACTTATTTAATCAAATCAATTCATCACTTAATTAAATAAATAAACTATCCATTTTAATTGACTTAATAATTAATAAATTACCATCATTAAGTTTTCATTTAGTTCAAGATAAAACTCACTTTTATTAATGATTTAATTAGCACTCACAACATACATTTGAAACCATTTATTTTAAATTTACTTTTAAAATTTCATCTTAAATTTCAAGCTTTAAAATGAATACCAATTGATCTTTAAATCAATTTTTTTGAACAAACTTTTAAAACCTTTAAATTAAGTTATAAAAGAAATTTAAAAGAGTTTGAAATCAAATTCCTCTTAGGTTCACGTATTAAAATATACTTACAACATTCTAAACTTGTTTCAACATTTAAATTTATAAAACTCATTTTATTTCAAAATCTTGATTTCAGATTTAAATTTAAGTCTAGGTTTAAAAATGTTGATTTAAATTCTTTCTTACGATTTCAACTTTTTAATTTAAATTCAAATTCTTTTTAATCCTTTAAATACTTTAAAGTTATTTAAACAAGTTTAAATTTTAAAAACTTTACTTATCCCTAACTTAAGTTTCAAACTAAACTGGAGTTTATAGTTAAACTTTGATTTTAAGTTCATTTTAAGCTTTGTTAAATAATTTGAAATTTAATTTTAAAATTTCAAATCAAAACAGAACAGTTTCCCTGTTTTAAACCTGAACAACAATCTAACCGAGCCATTCCCCCTACTTGCTTCGAGTCAAACGCTTAAATACTTCGAGTAAACACTCGAGATAAACTCGCATGCAACCCTGTTCCACCCAGGCCTATCAAAATGCCCAGACCACCAAACACGGTGCTCGTGCCCGTGCACGACGCCAGCGAGCGAACTCAGGCAACTCCACGTCATCGAGCAAGTCAACGATGATCCTCGAATCAATCTCAGATCATCACAAAACCCATCCTCCTCGTGAATTCGAATTCGAGTATAACTCGAAACCTGAAAGACGAATTTGCCTCATCACCCAAACCTGGAAACTATCGCCATTCTCGACACCTCGACCATCGGAGTTCGTTTAACTACGTTCACGCGATCATCAACGTCCCCTCTTCCATCACCCACGGTTTCGTAGCACTCGATCCATCATAGAGGACGAGCGAATCGAAACATTGACCTTTGACAAAACTAGGGCTACAAACTGGAACCCATCACCGCTGCTTCCACGATCAACTACCCACCATCACACTATTTTCCTTGCAACCACCATTCAACCTTCCATCACCAGCAAAGACCCCGATTACCACAAATCAGAGAATCGCCAAAATTTCCCAAAAGAGTGATTTTTAATCAAACTCGAACTGAACATTAATTCTAACTCTAAAAATTGTGGTTTTTTCTTTAAAAATCATGTTATATGATACGAATTCAAGTTACAAACCTGAATTTGTAAATCAAGAAATCCGAATTTGATTAATTTAAAGTTTTATTCAGTATCTTGGTTTTCCAGAGACATTGACAAGTTGTTTTAACTTGTATACATCTTTTAAAACTTAATATACACTGTAACAACAATTTTTGTTTTAAATCTTAAGCCCAAAGACATTGACAAGTTGTTTTAATCTTAATATATACTATAACTTGTAGACAGAGAACACATATGAATAATAGCCTGCACATAGTTCATTCCTCATTCACTTATACACAAAGGGTTTAAATATATATACTAACATACTCATCATAGACATAACTTGCAACAGATTCAACTTTTTAAAAATTTCAAGATGATGTTACTCACCTTTGTTTTGAGAAGAGGGATAGAGCACATTTGTTTTCAAACAGCGTTTAAACTTTTTAAAACTGTAAATGTTTTTGCTTTGATCTTCCTTTAAATCATCTTTCTTGATTGTTGTTTTGAATTGGTATAAATGAAAATGTTATCTTATTCTTCTCTTGCTTGTTTAGTTGTGATCAACGAATAGAAATAAGAAGGGATATATATATATATATATATATATATATATATATATATATATAGAGAGAGAGAGAGAGAGAGAAGTGTTTGTATAAAGTAGGTGTTAACTGGGTATATGCTTCCTTGATCAGATTTCTTTTAAATTTTTTATAAATTGGGTTAGAGATTTTGGAGGCTGAAAGGATTTTGTATATTTCGAATTGACTTTGTTTGCTGCCAAGATGATGGCATTTAATGCATAAGTACTTTGTTCCCATGCTTGCCTACTTATGCTCCATACTCATCTCTTTTATTTTCTTTGTGTTCATACTTATCTTTTCAGGTCTTGATATACATTTGTTTCTTTTGTCTTGTTTGATGTTCCAGGTTGATGCGGCATTTATAAATGTTTTGATGGCTGAGATGATATATACTTTCATATATATGTCCACTTGTTTTACTCTTGAGCATGTATTTCTCTGCTTTGTCTTATAAGGTACAGCCTTATCCCTTTATAAAATAAAATGAACTTCTTTAATATGTTCGTATCTATATATATTATTTTTCTTTCTTTTCTTTTAATTTGTCTCATTGTTTAGTAATATAAATAAATTCCTATATTTAATATGTTGTTATATTTTTACTAACGTATTGATTTTATATTGTATATACATGAGTGTATTTTCTAACTTAAATATTTATATATATTTATAAATAATTTGAAATGACAATTTCTATTTAAAATAAGAATTCATTTGTAAAGACATTTTATTATAAATATTGTTTAAAAATAACTCCTTATTGAATTAAAATAATTTATAAAAGAAACCATTTCTTTATTAAAAAATTATATATTTAATTTGAATTTGGAAAAACTCAAATCAATTTATCTTTTAATTTCATAATTTTAAATCAAAAATTAATTTAATTATCAATTTAAATTTTATTAAAATACGGGATCGTTACATCTAGCTTATCTTATCTCCAGAATAAATATTAGTATATTATACAAATATTTGTGTGTATATATATATACACAAAATTATTCACAAAATCAAAATAAGTCATCAAAACTCACCGGACCATGTCGACATCGCCCCTACGACCATCTCCACATGTACTAGTCAGAAATGACATTTCATTTTGAATTTGAAATTTGAATAACAACCTTATGTCTATTCATTTCAAATGAATTTCAACACCTATAAATACCGATTTCTTCCAGAATTCATCACTCAATATTATTTCTTATCACTTTGTCTCTCATTCTTCTCACAAACTTGAATATGGCTAATCCAATTCATAATTTATCCGAGAATCTTGAAGAAACTCTTAATTCTTTCAAGAATATTCTTTCGTTCGTTCTTCTTAACCAGCGACACTTAGAATTGAGTCAAATGCAGATGATTAAAGAGCTAGAAAGGTATTTCGATGCAATGCGATGGATGGTTTCCTCCTTGCACAAGGACGATAACGAAGCACATCCTCTAGTCTCCCTCGCTAATGATAATGAAAATTGGGATGCCATTAAAGCAGACCCTATATTTGGAGAAGAAGGATAGGTGGAAGTTCCTCGTAATGTTTGATTTGATTGGTTTGTTTGATTTGATTTGAACTGAATTGATTTGGATTGATATTTGGTGTGAAAAACATGTATAAAATATGCATTAATATTTATATGTTCTTTAATTAATTATCATGTCTATCAGTATAATTATCTCTTACTCTGCCTATTATATACTTCATTTGTATAGTTTATTAATGCAGGTACTTTAGTCCAAGAATGAGGGGGAGTTACATAGTTTGGAGATTATATAGTTTGGAGTTAGATTTTGTTGATGAAAAAGGGGGAGAAATATAAAATGGGATTGTTAGGCATAGATTAAGAGGGAGTTATTAGGATATATGTAATATTTTATAAACAAAGGTTGTCATCATCAAAAAGGGGGAGATTGTTAGTCCGTGAGATGATGGTTTTGATGACAATAACCTTAGAATAGGATTATAAAATATAAATACTAACATTATAGTTTAGAAATATATGTAATTGCAGGATTTAACCATGCAGGTACTAAGAATGAAGACTGTACAGTATAATGATTTAAGATATCAAGATTGAAGACTAATGAGTATTAAGAAAATCAAGATTATCAAGAGTTCAAGATTTCAAGTAATTTATTTTTTAATTAGGAATTTTGTTAAAACTCCTAGAAAAGCACTAACATCTAAAAATCCAATTTATTCGTGGAATGGAATACACTTCGAGCCCGTTAAATGGATGGAACCCTAAGTAGGATGGAACCTACGAAAATCTAGTGGAACATTGTTTTGTATCTACTAACTATTTATTCAAAATGATTTTACAAAATTAGATCTGGTTTTCAAAATGTTTTCAAAACCTTCCTTTTAAAAGAATCAAAAACACCTATCCTGATTTCAAATACTTGTAGCCGCAAAATAATCTTTAATTTCAAAATCAAATTATTCGTAGTTTCAAAACTATCTTTAATAATAATTAATATTTAAACTTAGATTTAAATATAAAATTATATATATATATTATTCTCTATATTTACTTATGTATTTTAACTATAGTCAAGTATATTTATAAAGTTTAAAATAGTTTTTAATAAAAGATAGAAGTCATTTTTAAAGAAAACAAACCGATGTCGACATCCACAATATACCCGTGTCAACATAGTGTCAGTTAATTTCAAATTTTAAATTTCAAAAGAAGTGTATGTTCATCATAGCTCTTCACGAATGGACATGGCTGTTGTTCTTCTATAAATAGGGGTTGTTTTCAATGAATTTTCAATCATATTTTCTTGTTTCCGTTTCTCTTCTTCTTCCACATTTCTTTATACACATTCCTACCATTACTCTACCAAAATCAACATTGAATCTAACTAGATTATCTCTGGTTTGATTCTCTATCACTATCTCAACAAGATCCTCAATGTCATTCAGAATTATAGGCTTCTTTGTAATCAATTATGTGAGAAAAGGAGTTATTGTAGCCTTGGAAATCAATCAAGCGAGAAAAGGTGTGATTGTAGCCCTGGAAATCAATTGGGTGAACTTGTTGCTCGATAAATCAAGTATCTTTACCTAGAGGATTGTGAATCTGGAGGGTGTACCTCGTGGCCTTGAAATCGAGGATGTAACTGTACAATTGCTTTTGAAAGGAAATCCGTGCTTGTGAGCGGGACTGGATATTGGATAACTCCGAACCAGTATAAAATCCGGTGTGTTCTTTCCTTTATTGCTTTTACTTTATTTCTACATATGTGTTTGATTCTGTGATCATATCTGCGTATGAATATTGCATATGTTTAAATTAACAAAAACTCAAAAAGATTTAATAATTCCTTAAAACATATTCACCCTCCCTCTAGTGTTTATCCTAGCCTTAAGATGTGCAATCCGCATATCTCACACTTACACTTGTCCTTAAAGAAATTTTATTTAATTTTAAATGTTAATAAAGGTTTTATACTTACTTTATTATGTATAAATGCTTATCTTTATATGTATATGAATTTCCTCAAAGAAATTAAAATAAAATAGAATAAGTTACACACATATTTTTATATTCAAAATATTTTAAAATACATAAATTTTGAATTTAAATTTAAATCCAAATTAAAATTCAAATTAAATTCAAGAACGCAATTTAAAATAACAACATATTAAATTTGAAAATAACAATTCAATTTTTTTAAATCTATTTATAAAAATAACACATTATTATTATTGTATGAAAATAACAAATTGCTAATTTTAAACAATTTATAAATAAAATTATCTCTTTACTTATAATTTACTTATTTTACTAAATGAATTAAGGATCATATGCAAATTGTATTTTAAACTTATATAAAAATATTTTAGATCATATTTATCAAGTAATATTTAAAATGAAAATATAACAAACCATTTTATTACTCTTATTTATATTTAAACTTAAGCTTAATATATTTCAGAAAATTAAACATTTATCTTAAGTACTTAAAAGTACATAACTATTTATTTAAATAGCTTTGAAAAAGTATTATATTAAATTTAAATCATAATTTCCAAATTGCCAAATATATTTTAGAATTTGAAAACAAGATTTTATTTATTAAATTCCAAACCAAAGCTTTTCTATTTACAATATATAAAAATATATTATAAATAGAAACATTTTATGAATTTTTAAAAGATAAAATTTATCAATTAATATTTATTAGCTTTTAAAATAATAAATTGCTAATTTAAATTAAAATCATAAAAGACAATTATCAAATCAATTTAATTTTTAATATAGATTATTAAATTTATATTGCCCAAAATTCTGGGTCATCACGTTCCTCCCCCTTTAAAAAAAATTCGTCCCCGAAATTTAAAAGCAAAGTTAATTTAATAACCCACCGAAGATTTTAATTTAAATCAAAAGCACATATTATCAACCATATGCATACAACCATAGCAACTAATTCACTCAATCAAACAAATCTAATGATCCTGACATAAATCATGATAGACTTCCAAACACTATCTAGAGTTTCCTAGGTATAAACACCGGGTACTCGCTCTAGTGAATCCAAACTAGCTATACTACTAGGCTACAGAACTACTACTCATCTATATCTGCAATATAAACAGGATATCAAACCTTAGACAAGTCTAACTCGACTACCAAATTCTCCTGAACTACTAGTTCCACAACCAGTGATGGATCATACACGTACTCTCTCAGAGATACGTGAAACACATTGAATCCCAGTCTTCCAAACTGGCAATTCAACCCTGAATACCAAAGCACAAACCTTACAAGAATACAGAAAGAACCAATATACCTCAAAGCTAGCTTTCCAGTCTTACCAAATCTTATAGCTCCTTTGACTAAAGAAAACTTATTCAAAATTAGAACTCCGACTTCGAAATCCAAATTCCTCCGTCTCTTACCCACAAAACTCTTCTAACGATCCTGGCTGCCATTATCCTTCCTGATCAGCTCGACCTTCGCTGATGCCTCTAGAAACAATTTGTACCAAAAACAACCCAACAGAATGATTCCCTCAAGATCAATCCAAAACCAAGAACACAAACTCCACTTCGCAAACATCAGATGACTACAAACTTACTCTTCCAAACCGGAAAAGACAAAACAGATGCGCTCACAAATCTTGCCTCATATTCTGAAAAATTTCCTGTAGAAATCCTCTAATCAAAACAATGCAACTTTCGGTTGCTTCTACTCTAAAACAGCTGCTATCTCGCTTCCGCTGTGCAACTCGGATCTGGAGTAGATGAGAATGCCGATGATGAACACAAGCACAAACCTGACTGACACATCCACAAAGACACGGTTCATCAAATCCATAAAGAGAAAACTCAGAAGTTCCACCAAATCCTGAGCTGGCTCACCATATCCTCACCCTCGGAACCAACCTTCTACTAAGCTAAACCCCTGGTAACACTCCTGGAATCTGGGTCGATAAGCAAACTCAATCTCCAGATGCCTCAAGAAAAAGATAACCCAAGAAAACACTCTACTATCACAAGTCACATTTTCGATCAATCCAGACCAATATCCAAAAATAATGTTCTTTCTTTTCCAGTCGGAACAACTTATACTAGACTAACTAATCCATTAAAGAAATGGATCCTCTCTGATGCTTCTGAACCCACCTCCTGGATAGTACTTAGCAAGATGACCTTCTTGTCGGAACACAGAACACTCCGAGCTGCAATGCTGACACTGATGCCAAAGACTTCCTATCCAAAGTTCATAGAGAAACTGAGCCTCACAGCCAAATCATCCTGCTGAACCTAGCCACCTCACCGATGCAGACACACCTCCTTAGAGTTGCCTTAAATAAAACATCTTTGGAAACATCCGTAGTTACTGTATCTTGGCACGCAGCTGCTTCTTCCTGAAGTTGCCAAGATACCATCACTTGCTTCGGCTAAACCGACAGATCCAAACTCTACTAATCCAAATTTGCAATACAAAGATGGACTCTGAACCTCCAAAAGACTTCCTTCAGATATTGGTGAAATCCTTACACCACAGTAAAGCTTACTCGAGACGGTATTATGTGTACAGTCTCAACAGACACACTTCCAACCTCCACAATCAGACTCCTTCAATTAGTAGTCGTGCTACACACACTACCGCCTTTTCTACCTTTATAACTTATATTGGAAAATCCGAACAGGTAACCCAACGAATAAGTAGAAATATATATATATATATATATATATATATATATATATATTAAAATTACAAATACGCTCTCTCAACCAAGAAATCACTTCAAAGCCTAGGTATTCACTCAATCAAGTGCTCTGATACCAAACTAAATAACCCGCCTTATTCTCCATGATAAAACGGATCATTATTAAGAAAGAAAGGGATAGAAAAGAGAAAAGATAGTGAAGAAAGAAAGAAACAACATCAGAATCTCAACAGCAGAACGAATAATTTATATTAATCACATAAAATAGTACATAGTATTCAACATCTATTAGAGTTACACAGCATATACAACACATACTAGACAGTTATAAACACATGTCTATTTATTACAACACAAGATACAACCCAAACAATGACTCATAGATCACACAGCGAAACTACAAATATATCTACAAACACTGAAGGCTCCTGCTCCATTGCTCCCCCAGAATTCGTCAAAGCAAACCTGAATCCCTTGGCTACTCGTCAAAATTTGAGTACCCAAGATTTCTGAAAACAAATGATAAACTCCAGGTAAGACATGGGTGAGGTGTGAGTAACAGGTTAAGGTTGCTTAACTTGAAAAACCTTTGAAAACAAAAGGTATCACATAAGACTTCCAACACATAAACATGGATAAGTTTTTGCCTTACGCTAACCAAAACATTTGATAGAAAATCTAGTGATATTATAATAGGGTCTATGGTTTTCAAGTAAAATACAGAAATAGCTGGAATGCTTACATCTCTCGTTCCAACATAGTTGGGCACAACTAAAATGAAGGACACTTATTGGAGAAGGGATTCAATAGGCAGGGCTACTAGGTACCGCCCATCACAGTACGTGGCGTAGATCACCGTACCGCGGATTAAACCCAATCTCCTACAACACAAGGCCGAACCACCCCTTACTGGGTAGTCCCAAACAAGACAGCCCCAGCAGTTGGAGCTCACAACTGCCCATACAGCCGAATAAAAAGGGACGTCTTGACAAGGGAAAATCTCATCCTACTTGGGTGCTACCCACTTAGCCTTGCTGCACCTCCCTTGTTTTAGCCATTCCCGTTTGATGAGGCTTGAGGCTACGATTACCTTTGTAGAACACATCCATATTAGAATGCTCATCGTCCACCTGACGATGTTCTTAAAGCATTCAATCCATACAAGTTCGTTCCAGGTACGAACGAAACCGAAGGCACTATCTCGTTACACTCATTTTGGAATCACCCTCAGAGTTAATAACAATAACCCTTGCACTCTGAATCTTCCTCTTCACTTGAGATTCACGGCCTATCGTTAATTTGGATCGATGTGGTTTTCAGATATCTAAATCTGGAAGCCCAATCCCTGTCTCATCGAAATCCAGAATGCCAACTTTTAAGTCCAAGTTGTTTTAAAGTTAAAACAATTCAATTCATTGTCTATAATCACACATATAGATAATTCACATTTCAAAAATTGATAACTCACATTATCATCACAAATAGATAATTCACATTATCATCACAAATAGATAATTCACATTATAATCACACTTCAACCAAACATCCGTATCACACAACATCACTTATCTCATATCTAAGATCTCAAACAATTCAAGGCAACCAATATTATCTAACCATACATAAGCAATGATCCATACCATTTCTAATTAATTTAAAGTGAATTAAATTAAATACTTCCTCTCTAATTAATTTAAAATAAATTAGATTAATTACTTCGTTCTATAAATCCTACTTACTTAACCATTAATTAATTACTAATTAATTAATTAATCATCCTCTAAGTATTCATCTTAATTAATCACACTTGATTAATTATTCTCTAATTTCTTTAAGTAATTAGCCTTTAATTAATTACACGAATTAATTATCCTTAACCATTCGCAGTAATTAACCTTAATTACTTTCATTGATTAATTAATTATAATTAATTGCATTAATCCTTAATTAATTACATTAATTAATTACTCGTAAATCACTTCATTAATTAATTATCCTTAATTAATCAACCCTTAATTACATCATTATATTAATTAATGAACCCTAATTACTTCTTTAATTAATTACTCTATTTTAATTAATAAATTACATTAAGTAATTAGTCTTTAATCAAAACTCATTTATTAATCAATCTTGATTAATCTCATTCAGTAATTAACTATCCTTAATTACTTCATTAAATAGATTAATTTCTCCTTAATTAATTATCTTTAATTAATCCCTTGATTAATTACAAAAAGTAATTAAACCTAAATTACTTCCATTAATTACGTCCAGTAATTATCCATTAATTACTTTACTAAGTAATTACACTTCATTAATTACATTAAGTAATTATACTTAACAAATCATCCAGTGATTATCTTAAATTTATTAAACTTAATTAATTTACTTAAAATAATCACATTAAACTTAATTATCTACACTAAGTAATTAATCCCTTTAATTACTTCATTAGTAATTTTACTTACCTCATTTCATAAATGATTATCCTTAATTAATTAATCTAATTAATTATTAAAATTAATCATGTTAATTAATTATTTAATAATCTCAAGTTAACGATCTTCATTAATTATAAACAATTCTTTAATTACTTCTCCTAAGTAATTAAACTTAAATTAATCATTATTCATTACAAATTAATAAATCTTTAATAACCTATTAATTAATCTCTAATTATTTAATTAATTAAGTGCTTAACTGTAACTTAATTAATCTTTAATTACTTGATTAGTTAATTCCTAATCACTAATTAATATTTTATACTTATCTAATTAATGATTCTTAATTACAAATTAATTAATCTTTATTTAATTAACTTAACCCTAAATTACTTAATTAATTAACTCTTAATTAATTAAATAACAACCTATAATTACTAATTAATAAACACTAAATCATTAGTTAATTAACTAAATTAATCACTAATCATTGAAATCTAAATTTTCTGTAGGATAAATCATTCTTTTATTAATGACTTTAATTATTATTAACATATTCATTTTAAACATTTCACTTTCAAATTTACTTTTAAATTTCAAATTTAAAATTTAAAAAGATTAACAAATTTAAAATTTAACCAAAATAAATCAATTTTATAAACCTCTTAATCAAATGTTAAAGGAACCTTACAAAGGATTTTATATAAATAAGTTTTAAACGTTTTATCGAAAAAACCATTTCATTTCAAAACATACCTTAAACATTTAAACTGGTTTAAGCAATTTAATTTTTATTTCAAAACTTTATTTATTTTAAAACAAGGATTCAAAAGTTAATTTGAATCCATACCTCAAAATTTGATTTTAAACTTTTGCTTAAATTCTTGCTTTCATTTTTAAAATTCATTTTAAAATTTTGAAAATAGACAGGTTTTAAAACCTCTAACCATCAAACTGTCTCGAGCTCAAAACTCAAAAACCTAAGCCAGATCTTGCAAAACTTCAAGCAAACATTTCGAACTACTCGAGAAAAACACGAGTACCTTGTTCTCTGCTCAAGCCAAACTCACCAGAAAAACAAGGAAATGCATAGTGCACATGCACAGTGAATCCAACCCACTCCGATCATCGCCAAAGCTTTACACATGTCGCCGATCATCCTCGCAACCTGATCCTGACCATCCAAACATCGACAGCCCCTCAAAATCTAAATCGAGCATTACCTCTCAAACTTGGAACAAAATACCTAAGCTGGAATCTTCTCGTTCTCGCCACACCGACCACCAGTGTATGTGAAATTCCGGCTATGCCTTCGTCAACACACCCACCTCTATTTCCCAAAAACTGGTAGCACTCGATCCACCAGAGAATCCGTGGTGGATCATTTACTGACCATCAGCAAAACTATGGTTAAGAACATAAAATGGTCACCGCTTCCACCACAACGCCTAGATCACCACTCTGACATTTTTGCTGACCTCTCCGATCGTTCCACTGCCAGCGGTAAGAACCTCGACCACGTCGAGCAACTAGTTCACCAGAGGCAACCCAAAACACCCAAACTGATCAAACTAGAACTGCTTCTTCATTCCTTAACTAAAAATCATAATTTCATTCTTAAAAATCATGTTTAGGGTTAAAGATTTAGTTTATGTTCCTGAATTGATGAATTAAAATGTTTGAATTTTCACTTACATCAAACTTGCTCTGATGTTTTTGTTCCTAGAGCCATTTCATATTTATTTCGACTGAAATAAAAATTTTAAACTATAATTTAGGATGAAACAAACAAGTTTTTTTTAAGTCTTAAATCCAAACCAAGTCTAAATCAAAAGATAATGATTTTAAATCAAATTAGAGCTTGAAATCAAAGAAACAGGAATGCTACAGGAAAGAAGCATGCACGCATTCTATACATCCATATAAACAGATATTTCACTCATATAAAATCACACAAAACATATTTATTTTCCATATATTAACATGCAACAGATACAGGTACTTTAACTTTTTTTGAAAAGTGATGTTACTCACCTGATTAAGATGGTGAACAAAGCCTCTTGAAAAAAACTTTTAAACTGTGTGTTGAAACTGGAATATGCTTTTGCTTCTTCGATTAAAAACTTGAATTACTAATTTATATGGAACTGGAAAGCTTGCAAACAGAGATTGCTTTGATTCCAGGCTTGCTTTTAAAAACAGAGTTGATTGCTTGAACATGCTTTGATAAATTCTCAGGTTTGCAAAGAACAGGCTTTGAATTGTTTGGATTTGAAAAGAATATTCAAGTTTTAGGCAAATGGTTTGATTTTGAAATTGAATAACTGGTTGAATTATTTGATTTTCTGGTTGAAGAGAGGTTGATCACTGATAAGGATGAGTTTTCTGGTTTTTGAAATGATACAGGTTGATGATTTGAAAAAATACGGTTTGCAGGCTTTGATATTGATCTTTGAAAATGTACAGGCTTGAACTTTGATTTGTTTTTTGGTTTTTGGAAGTGTTTACAACAGATTTTGTTTTGAGTACAATCTTTAAATTTTTCTTAGTTTTTGATTTGAAAAGAAAAAAGAAATTGAAGGGAAGAGGCATATGTTTTTATAAGATGAAAGTATGATTTAATAAAAATAAAAGAAAAACACAAAATTCAAGATGACACATGTTAAAAATTTAACATTTATCAATTGCCTTAGTTTATTAAGTAAAATTTGTTATAATGTGTCTTGATATTCTTACACTTGTCCTTAAAGAAATTTTATTTAATTTTAAATGTTGATAAAAGGTTTTGTACTTACTTTGTTATTTATAAATGCTTATCTTTATATGTAGATGAATTTCCTTAATGAAATTAAAATAAAATAAAATAAATTATGCACATATTTTTAAATTCAAAATATTTTAAAATATATAACTTCTGAATTTCAATTTGAAATCCAAATTAAAATTAAAATTAAATTCAAAAACCCAATTTAAAATCAACAACATATTAAATTTGAAAATAACAATTCAATTTTCTTTTAAATCTATTTATAAAAATAACACATTATGGTTATTTTCTGAAAATAATAAATTGCTAATTTTAAACAATTTATAAAAGAAATTATCTCTTTAATTATAATTTACTTATTTTACTAAATGAATTAAGGATCATATGTAAATTGTATTTTAAACTTATATATATTTCTTTGAATCATATTTATCAAGTAATATTTAAAATGAAAATGTAACAAACCTTTTTATTACTCTTATTGAAATTTAAACTTAAGCTTAATATATTTCAGAAAATTAAACATTTATCTTAAGTATTTTAAAACTATATAATTATTTATTTAAATAGCTTTGAAAAAGTTTTGTATTAGACTTAAATCATAATTTCCAAATTGCCAAATATATTTTAGAATTTGAAAACAAGATTTTATTTATTAAATTCCAAACCAAAGCTTTTCTATTTACAATATATACAAATATATTATAAATAGAAACATTTTATTAATTTTTGAAAGATAAAATTTATCAATTAATATTTATTAGCTTTTAAAAGAATATATTGCTAATTTAAATTAAAATCATAAAAGACAATTATCAAATCAATTTAATTTTAAATATAGATTATTAAATTTATCTTGCCCAAAATTCTGGGTCATCACACATACTCTTTTACTATTACACAGAGTCCTCTTTTATTAATCTAAAATACGACTGGTTCCATCTATAAAATAAATACAATTACTTTTATAAACAAAATTTAAATTTTGAGGGCGACGAAAATTCAAGGCCCTTAGCGATGACTTGGGTGACATAGGGCTACTGACAGCCATTCCCATATCAAACTTAGTTTTGAAATATCGATTTGTAAATAGCAGCAAATGAGACTTGAGAAAAAATGTGTAAATGACTATTAAAATAAGTAACGTGAAACAACCATCCATTTGAGAATTGTGCTGACCATCCACTACTAGTATTGCAATAATTTAATAACATAAGTTTTTCTAAAAAATCCACCATTCAAAAGTTTTGCATTTTGCAAGTTCATCCAACTCTAACCATCCACTATTAGTGTTGCAATAAATTACTATTTTGAAAAATTTTGGTTAAAAATTTGAAAATAGGAATACACAAAAATCCAAACTACCTACCTATATTAAACCGGAAAAGTGAATACATAGCTTAAAAAAAGTTGTATAATAACAAAACGAAACATGTTTATAACTGTTGATCACACATCTTATTAGAAAACAATATATTTGGTTTATGTAAAGCGGTTTTATAGAAAAATAAATTATATAAGCTGCCTTAACTAAAATTTAATTAAATTGAGAGGTATGTATAAATTTATTAAATTTATGAAAAAATAATTAGTTTATAAATATAAATATCGTGGCAATACATCTATGTAAAATTTAATCCAAATTATGCTGACCAAACATAAATATTATCTCAATATATAAACATAAGTAAAATAATAACTCCACAAATAGATTACTATCAGAAGATGCAATAATAAGTTGTAAAATGCTTTTTAAGATATATAGCACAAACCATTTGCAAAGCTAATTCTTCCATCAAATTTATTTCATACAATAATACCATGAAAGCACGTTGTATCAACTTTGATGACTTAACATTTGATGTTAAACATTATCATTTCACCGGTGAAATAGTTGAACCTTGATTAGGCCATTTTCTTTGTTGATACAATGATGTAGGACGATGTCATTTACTTTCTTCATAACTGGTTATTGGATGATGCATTTCTTGTTCTTTTGTGCGTTGTAATTCTTTTGTGTACCGTGGTTCTTTTGTGCACTTTGGTTCTTTTGTGCATTTTAGTTCTTTCGTACATTGTTCATCCATTGTATGTTCATTTAACGTTGGATGTTGCAATTTGCTTTCTCCATCAGTAGTCGTTTGATGATCCCATTCTTTTTGCTCTTTTGTGCATTGTAGCTCTTTTGTGCACTGTAGTTCTCTTGCGCATTGTAGCTCTTTTTTGCATTGTAGTTGTTGTGACGCCCCACCTCTATACCCATACTAGCCAAGAACACTACGGTGTAGAGTTGTCAACTAGCACGGAGAATAAGGCTGTTGAGGAGCGACCATCCTGGTGATTTCTTATCACGCGGTGGCTATAATAATCTTCGGAAACAAACATAGAAATATGCATAACACAAATCAGTCACAGACATCCATATCACAAAGGCGGAAGAAGATATGAATATATAACTAACACATGAAAGTGTACATCAGAGTAGTGGTCAAAAAGATCCACAATAATACAAAAGAATAGCAACACGTGCTATGCAAAAGAATACATCTATGAGTCTATATCTCAAGTGTAAACGACAAAAACTGCTAATCTAAAAGGTCAGCCAAAAGTCAGAGTAGTAAATCCCTGGGGGAGAAGTCAAGCAGAAGCACCTGTAACATCTCGGTCTGACCCGAGTATTATTTATAAGAAAATAATAAACGGATCAGTCTAGCTATAAATATCAGATAACATGATATAAACAATAGATATGGCAAGAACATATAGTAACCATAAAGACATACTATGATAAGCATGTAAATGAAGATCATCAAGAGATCAAACAATATCAAAAGAATCTTCTAAAAGATCAAAATTCACCTAAACATAAAAGTTGGAAAATCATAACAATGAAAGTCATGAAAATAGGTGAAGCACAAATTCCAGAAGACTACACAAGAAATCCAGAAATTACAATATAGGAGCATGAAAACTCACAAAATGGGAGCATGAAAACTCACCTACACGTGTAACACAAAGCGAGAAGCTATCTCATGGTTGCAAGCCATTAATTTTGACACACGAATGGCCCGAAGACCATGGGGCGCTACCCCACATATGTGATGGCGAAACATCACACAAATGAGATGGCGAAACATCACAAGAGCGGGGTCTAGTCTCCCTCGTAGACAAAGAGACATCGCACAGTTGCTAGTCTAAAACACAAAAATGATCGTCATGATCATCAAGGAGTGTCAATTACACTAAGTTAGTAAATATAAAAGTTTAACTTCATGTCCCATAACCACTTGCTTAACTCAAATATTTACTAACAAACTGTAGATCTCCACTAGCAAATTGTCACAAGAGATTCAATCGAACAAGTCCAAGAATTAACCGAAGAAGTAAACGCAAGCGTTTCATACCACTTGTTTTACCAAGTCATTTAATTAGATTTCTCATACGAGTGAGGTAAAGGTTTGTATATACTAATAGATTGGAAAACGGTTTAAGGGAAAAGCTTTGTTATTAAAAATAGAGTTGAAATCGTTTTGCTGAAAGAGTTTTGATATTTACTACTAGCATTGAAACCTTTATTTTATTAAAGTGACAAATCACAAAAAATTCGCGTTCAAAGACGTGAATGAAATCCAAGGAAATCAACTCAAAATGCATCTTTCATCAAAGAGCCCCAACGGAGGGGGGTCCAGGGGGGTGGCAACCCCCCAAGGTGGGGGTGCGGGGGCAACTTAAGGGACTCGCGACCTAATGTGTCATGCGACTTAACGAAGGCAAGGACGAGCGAGTTAGGGGGATGCACGACCTAACAGAGGCGAGCGACTTAAGGGACCCGCGACCTAACAGAGGTGAGCGACTTAACGGACCCGCGACCTAACAGAGGTGAGCGACTTAAGGGACCCGCGACCTAACAGAGGTGAGCGACTTAAGGGACTCGTGACCTAACAGAGGTGAGCGACTTAAGGGACTCGCGACCTAACAGAGGTGAGCGACTTAAGGGACTCGCGACCTAACAGAGGTGAGCGACTTAAGGGACTCGCGACCTAACAGAGGTGAGCGACTTAAGGGACTCGCGACCTAACAGAGGTGAGCGACTTAAGGGCATCGCGACCTAATAGAGGTGAGCGACTTAAGGGTTATAAGGTGGAACGACCTAACTGATACGCGGCTTAAAACCCACGCGACCTAACGACCTAACAGGTCATACGATCTAGTGGTCGAGCGACCTATCGATTTTAACCCGCGAGCGACCTATCAGTTCTACGACTCAAGGGGTCAACGACCTACGGGTTAAGACTCAACTCGCGAGCAACCTAACACTGCAGAGGGGGTTTAAGTCCAGCAACGACCTAAGTGTTAGCGACCTAACGACCTATGGTCCAAACAACCTACGACTTAAAGCCCAACGACCTAATTCCGAGATGACAATACGTGCAGTGCGACCTAGCGCGTTAACACGCGAGCGACCTAAGGGTTATGTCGTGAACGACCTAACTCCGAACACACGAAAATGGCCAGAACGACCTAAATGCAGAAAATTCACCAAAACGCTAAAAATTGGAGTTTTTCGCCAATCCAATCCAAACCAAATGCCAATGTGCATGCAAAAGTGATAGGGAATCATTCCCAATGGGCCAATATAGTTATAGGCTAGAATTGTGAGATAAAATTCTCACCTTTGCACTAAAATTTATGAAGATGAAGCTTGAAAGCAAGGAGAAGCAATCCAAAGCTTGAATCCAATATCTTCTACTTGAATTTGGAGTTGAATGTTGGATTTGCAATTGAATTTGTGCTTGGAGTTTTAATTTTCCATTCTCTTCACCATTAATGCCAAAGCTTGAGTTAGTTAGGAAATTTATGAAGAGTGAGGAGAAGGGGGTTGGAACTTAGGCTTAATAGGCTAAACTAACCCAAAGTCCAAGGTGGGAAAAGTTAGTGAAATTTCACTAACTCCAAACCTATCAATGTTTATACTTAAAAAAGTTGTAAACGACATTTCGAACTCAATGGAAGTGGTCTCGAGTCCTAATTTTACCGTTTGCAAAAAGTACCTTTTCGGACCAATATTCGATTAACGACAAAATAATTAAATAAAATATTTAAATATAAAATCGATAAATATGCGGGTTGTTACAGTTGTTTTGTGCATTCTTGGTCTTTTGTACATGGTTCATTCATCACATGTACATTTACCATTAGATGATTCCACTTCTTCCGTTCGTCACAATTTGTCGGATGGTGCCACTTACACTTTTCATCAATGATTGTTGGATGATGCCACTTGTTTGGTAGTTCATTAGGTTGCAGCAACTTTGATGCCAAGGTAGATTCAATTATGATAAAAAAGAACAACACTAAAGCTAATGACGCACTATATGCTTTTGTCATGTTTATGTGTGGTATGTTGTTCAAGAAAGAAGATGGTTTTTATAAGATTTGAAGATAAAGTTTGGAATCATGAAGTCAATTAAGCCATTGTAAACTAATTAACGATCTCATTTAGTTTTGTCCGCTTTCATATTCTGGATAAGCATATAATATTAAAGTAGATAGTGTTTTAATAAGCCTTCTACAAAAAAATAACATGCAAAATTTAATTATAATTCACCAATCATTATGTTATTAACAGAAGGCGGTGCAGCATATCAATCACTAATTTCTTCAACCTAAGCTTCTTGCATCATAGGAAATATATAAAAAGCCCAATTTAGTGAAAAAAAATATTGGTGTCATCTAAATTATAATAAAAAATGTGTGATTGCCAATACAACCAAAAAGAAAAGGCAAAACAGGTAGTTACGATGTAAATTGAAATGAGAAATTCTAGGATTAAAAACAGATGTCTCGTTTTGTCATATATTTTATCCTCTTAATAATTTTGATAATATTAGTATTGTTATCATAACAATATATTACTACACTATTAGCGTGTATGTTTGCAAATGTGTATATTCGTATATTTCGATTAAAATTTACTATATTTTGATTATAAAAGATGTTTATTTTCTTGTTGTGGTGTTTGGAACTTACACATTGTCAAATGTCTATTATTTATTTAACCACCTCAAATGTAGGTTTATCGTTTCACTTACCGTTTTCACTAAGACTTAAAGTTAATTGTTGCACATTATGTAATCGCATTACAATTAACTGTATTAAAAACCCAAGTCTAGTGTTACAAAAAGAGAGATATTTGTTTAACTTTGTGGCATGCAAATATTTTGTAATTTGAAATGTATCCACAATTTGAATTTTATTTACATTTTGCATAGATATAACATATTGTCAATGTCGTTAAAACTGAAGATTTTAGTGTGATGAAAATTAGACGCTTCTGATATACTAGTGTCCAATGCTAGTCAGAGCTTGTTGTAGCCTTAAGGCATAGTGATCTAAATCAGGGATAAAAACAATCAGAGGTCCTAACTAGAAATTTTCAAACATTGAAAATACAGTCTCAATGCAAGATTTACATTATAGTGGTTTAAAAATAAAGCATATTCTTTTACAGTTACACTGAGTCCACTTTCATTAATCTGAAATATGACAAGTTCCATTAATAAACAAATTACAATTACTTTTATAAACAAAATTGGAATTTTGAGGCCGATGAAAATTCTAGGCCCTCGGGGATGACTTTGGTGACATAGGGCTACTGTCGGCCATTCCCATATCAAAATTAGTATCGAGTAATAACAACTATTTGTAAATAGCAGTAAATGAGATTTGAGAAGAAATGTGTAGATGAATATTAAAATAAGTAACGTGCAACGAACTCTCCATTTGAGAATTTGAGTATGGAAAATGGTTTTTAAATAACAAATTAATAACATAAGTTTTTCTAAAAAAATTCATAATTCAAAAGTTTTGCATTTTGCAAGTTCATCCAACTCTAACCATCCACTACTAGTGCTGCAATAAATTACTATTTTTAAAAAATTTAGTAAAAAATTTAAAAATAAGAATACACAAAAACCCAAACTTCCTACCTATATCAAACTGGAAAAGTGAATACATAGCTTAAAGTAAGTTGTATAATAACAAAACAAAACATTCTTGTAACTATTGATCACACATCTTATCAGAAAACAATATTTGGTTTAAGTAAAGCGGTTTTATTGGAAAATAAATTATATAAGCTTCCGTTACTAAAATTTACTTAAATTGAGACGTATGTAAAAATTTATTAAATTTATGAAAAAACATTAATTTATAAATATAAATATCGTGGCAATACATTTATGTAAAAAATTAATCCAAATTATGCTGACCAAACATAAATATTATCTCAATATATAAACATAAGTAAAATAATAACTCCACGAATAGATTACTATCAAAAGATGTAATAATAAGTTGTAGAATGCTTTTTAAGATATATAATAAACCATCTACAAAGCTAATTCTTCCATCAAATTTATTTCATACTATAATACCATGAAAGCACATTGTATCAACTTTGATGACTGAACATTTGATGTTAAACATTATCATTTCGCCGGTGAAATAGTTGAAGCTTGATAATGCCATCTCCTTTGTTGATACAACGATGTAGGACGATGTCATTTACTTTCTTCATAACTGGTTGTTGGATGATGCATTTTATCCTGTTCTTTTGTGCATTGTAATTCTTTTTTGCACAGTGGTTCTTTTGTGCACTGTGGTTCTTTTGTGCATTTTAGTTCTTTCGTACATTATTTAACCATTGCATGTTTATTTAACGTTGGATGTTGAAATTTGCTTTCTCCATCAGTGGTTGTGGATGATGCTATTCTTTTTTCTCTTTTGTGCATTATGGCTCTTTTGTGCACTGTAGTCCTTTTGTACATTGTAGCTCCTTTGTGCATTGTAGTTCTTTTGTGCATTCTAGGTCTTTTGTACTGTAACAACCCGATATTTTCAGCCATTCGCATTCGCACATGTCGGACTTGAATTGCTCAAAATACCGCGTTGTAAATAAATTTGGAGCAAATGAAATACAATCACAGAATCACAGACACAGAAATATCAGAATAACTCGCAGTGGAAATAAAAATACCATAGTAGTTCATGAAGCTACTATAACAAACTCTCAAAACATAATACATAATATTAGTCTGAAACATATACAATAGAAATCTCAAGTACATAGAAGTTTATAAATACTAGAGCTGAAATAGAACAATGAAAACTGAAAGGAAATAGATCACTAGACAAGCAGAATCTCCAGCGATTCCTAGCTCCAGAAAAGAAATCCAAAGCTAAGTTGTAAATACGCAGGCTGACCCGAGCGTAAAGTAAAACAGAAAACACTCGAGTCAGGACAATATATACTTATATAATGTAAGCCAACTCAAGTGAACTGTAGTAGAAATGCACAATAACTTAAAGGATGCTCGGGATCGCCCATCCTTTAAGAATCAGTTAAACTATACATTAAATACATCCCGTGGTCAAAATTTCAAAATGGTATTTTATACTTCAAAATAAAATATCATTTCAAAATTCAATATCATTCAAAATCCATTTCATAAATATCAAAATATAATATCTTCCAAATCACATTCATTTTTATTTAATTTAAATACCATTACAAAACACATTTCAAAATAGTTTATATTTCGAAACAACTTACTTCCTTTTAAATCATAAAATGAAGTTATTATATTTAATAATTGAGAGTGTAACAACCCTAAATTTTTCATATATTTTAATATTTGAATTTATTTTATTTTGAAATTATTTTTAAACTTTTTTTATTTCAAACATTTCACATTTTTAAATATAAGTGTTGATTATTATGTGAATTATAATTTCAAACAGGTATAAATTGATATTTTACTGAAAGATGAATTTATGTTCAAACTGGTCAAACTTTGACTTTTAAATTTCAAATTTAAATATTTAAACTCCTAAATTTTATCTTTTATTATGGAAATAGATTTAGCAACTTGAATACTGCTTTTTGTTTCGTTGAAAACGGACTTAAACTGTAAGTTATGCACATTTCAATTTTGAGTATAATTTGTTTTATTTTGCAATTTTGTCTATTTTAGATTATATAAATCATATTTTCTTTGTTATATTTTATTTTAATATGTTATTTTATGTATATTTTTGTCTTTTAATATTTTTAAAATGATAATATAATTTTTCCAAAAGTTGTTGCATATATTTTCTATTTTTAAAGGCTAGTTTCCATTTTTTTGCTATTTTCTTCATTTAAATTATATTTAACTAAAATTTATTTATTTATTTTCATGCGTGCATTTTGTTTTTGTGTCTTTATCTTTATTTATAAATATTTTTCAAGTACACAAAATTTTTCCAAATTTCATTTCATTTATTTTCAAATTTTCTAGCCTAGTTTACATTTTCTTTGCTATTTTCTTAATTTAATTATATATAATTAATATTTATTTTTTTATTTTTTTATTTACTAAATTTTCGTGTTTTCATCTGAATTTATACTTATTTTTCAGTTATTTAAAATTGCAAAAGAAATGGTGGAAATTTGAAGAGTTTTGCGACCTTTGATTTGCTTAATGCTTTTTGTCTTCTTGTTTTTTCACATTTCAACCATCACTTTTTCATTATTTGCTGCCATAACTCATTCCCTTCAGCCGACCACTTCTCCGTTTCATTTTTCACGAATTTTTTTCTTCTCAAACTCTAAAAAATTCGGCCATCTCCTTTGTGAAAAGCTTTGGTAAATTCTCAATTCTTTTGCTCTTATTCTTCTTGTTTCTTATGATTTTGTGCACTTGCCTTCACCTTTGTAGCTCAGCCCTAGCTCCTCCATCACCTTGGCCTCCTCCACCACCACCACATCAGGTTTCCACCACTTCCAGCCCTCTGCCCAAGACTGGCCATGCACCATTAGTTGATCAAACTCCACCAAAACTTGCACAAACTCCACTTGAATTGCCATAGCCAATCACCTATGCTATCACCACCTCTCTCTTCCACCTAGGCCGACCAAACACCACCTCCACCAGCCAAATTCCGACCTGGAACACCTCTGCACACCACTACCTGACCCCACCTAAAATAACCATGCCCCCTTGGCCTTGGTCGAGCCATAAGATGCTTTGAAATCTATGCTTTTGCCTTTGAACATTAGATCTTGCTTCACAAATATTTGCACCAATTTCTCTAGGTTAGGCCGACCCCTATAGGTCCATAACCAGACCCTAGAACATGCCATAGTCGTGTATTTTCCAGCCATGGCTGAGTCTATGCGAGATGGAGGCAAGTGCAATTGGTTTGGATTTGATTTGTGCTTGTATATATAAGTTATTTAAATATATGTGAAGTGTTTATTCATGTATATTGCATTGTTTTGTTTGAATGTTTCAAGGGGTATAGCCTTGGCTCTCCCACTCTCAGATCATTGTAGTGTTGTCGTGCCTTCATAGTGTCAGTATTGTTGTTTTGGTAGCGATCTCCATCTTTGAACAGATGAGTAAATCTCACCAGACTAATATGTACTTATATAGTGATACTCTGACATCACCTGAATCTGTAAATGCATATCATCCTATTATAACTGCTATATTATATTCATATGAAGTTCACACCTATATTTACACTTGTTATACCATATGTTACTGTTATTTCATGCTATTCTGTTATTTTCATCAGTTTATCACACTACAAGTTCCTTGTAGACTAGAATCACTATGGGTTGAAATGATACATACCTGAACGGACATTAGAATAGGAGAAAATCATTATGGGCTGAAATGACAGGCCTGAATGATTTTCCATTATTTTCTTTTACTTGGGATTGCGGGTTTGAAATGATCAAACCTGGGTTTTCTTTGTAAATTACGGGATGAAATGATATATTAGCCGTATCACTTCATCTAGGCTAGAAAATGAAATACAGACCCGTTGTTAAAATATGTTTTTCTAAAATTTTTAAATTATTTTAGAAATGTAAATATTATAATATTTTGATTTAAATTTGATTAAAAATGAATTTTGTAAAGCATTACTGATTTTCTGAAAATTTATAAGTGAAATAAATAAATGGTAAAGTTAGAAAATCTGAAATGTAAGTTATTTTGGAAATTAGAATTTGGTGATAAATGGAATTTAAATTAAATATGAAAATATGATAAATTTATGATAATTTGAATTAAATGAATTTAAAATGATTTTATAATATATTAATGATTTTTTAATAAAGTTAAAATGTGAAATGAATGAATATTTATGTTGAAATTTGGAAATATAACTAAAATTGGAAATTTGTGAATTTGGCTTAAAAGTGAATTTTAGGTTAAGTAAATAAAAATGAAATTAAGTTATATTTGAAAATTTTAAACTTAAATGTTAAGTTAAATTTAATTTAATGAATTTAAAATTTAATGTTGGAATTTAATTAGTGAATTATTATTAAATTTTGATTTTTGAATGGAGATTTAACTTTATAAAATCATGAATATAAGGGTATTTGAATGACTGTTTTAAAAGTGAAATTATATGATTTTATAAGCTAAAAATGATTTAAATAAAAATATAATTGTTTGTGAAATTATATTGAATACTTGAAGTTAATTAACTGCATTTCTGAAATGCTATTAATTATAATGTAAATGATAATACAACATTTGTAAATGCTGTAGTTGATAATAATCAACCAAATGACTAAGTTTAATTAAAGGTTATTATAGCATTTTTGTAAATGCTATAATTGTTGAATTTAACTAAGTTTTATTTGAAACTAATGTAACCCTATTACAACATTTCTAAATGCTATCTTTTGTTAAATTGAACTGTTTTGAATGTAACTTTCCGTAGCAATTTCTAAATGCTGCGAAAGTTGAATTTTCATCTGTTTTAATAAATTAAGTGAATGAATGAATTTTGAAAGACTAAAATTTTGGAAATTTAATAATTTAATTATTAAATATAGTAACTTCATTTTATGATTTAAAATGAGGTAATTTGTTTCGAAATATAAACTATTTTGAAATGTGTTTTGTAATGGTATTTAAATTAAATAAAAATGAATGTGGTTTGGAAGATATGATATTTTGAATGATATTGGATTTTGAAATTATATTTGATTTTGAAGTATAAAATACCATTTTGAATTTTTTACCACGGGATGTAATTAATTTATAGTTTAACTGATTCTTAAAGGATGGACGATCCCAAGCATCCTTTAAGTTATTGTGTATTTCTACTACAGTTCACTTGAGTTGGTTTACATTATATAAGTATATATTGTCCTGACTCGAGCGTTTTGTGTTTTACTTTACGCTCGGGTCAGCCTGAGAATTTACAACTTAGCTTTGGATTTCTTTTCTGGAGCTAGGAATTTCTGGAGATTCTTCTTGTCTAGTTATATATCCCTTCAGTTTCATTTGTTCTATTTCAGCTTTGTTATTGATAAATTGCTATGTAATTGAGATTTCTATTGTATATGTTTTTCAGACTAATATTATGTATTATGTTTTGAGAGTTTGTTATAGTAGCTTCATGAACTACTATGGTATTTTAATTTCCACTGTGAGTTATTCTGATATTTCTTGTCTATGATTCTGTGATTGTATTTCATTTGCTCCAAAATTATTTACAATGCGATATTTCGAGAAATTCAAGTCTGGCATGTGTGGATGCGAATGGCTGAAAATATCAGGTTGTTACAGTTGGTATCAGATCTTTGGTTTCTAGGCAAACCTTAGCCTGCGGAGCAAAAAAAACTGATTTGAGATAGGGTAGAAATAACCAAAAATGAGTGAAATCAATCTCAGAATCATTTCCTTTTGAGAGAACGTATTTTCGAAATATAAAATGATTTCCAAATGATTTTAAAGGATTTTTTTTAAAGATTATTTTGGTATAAAATTTTCTTGTTTTGAAAGAAAATTTCTGGACTTTATCCCTTTCGTATCCACCTTGTTAGTAAGTTTTGTTGATTAGGATTTCCTTAAAATTTTGAACTTCTATCTTGGTTGGGATTTCTTCGATTAGGATTCCTTTGAATTTTGGAACATTCCTACTTGTTCTGAAATCTATTCCTATCTCCCCTAATTGCATTCTTTTGATTTTTGGAGCTTTCCATAACTCCACTTTGAATAACCTCTAAAGATCCGCAGTTCCGCCAATCTTTAAATGATTTGTAAGGGAGTGAAATTCCTTTACAATTGGCATTGATTCACTAGAGAATCTACATCCTCGGATGTCGATGCTATCTATCTCCTACTCTACCCTGATTCTATCTCTGGCGAACGAAGGTCGATTTGCCTTAGATTTCCGTATTGATTATATTCCTAAAGTCTCGGTTGACCGGTTAAGGTCGCCCGTGATTTATATAGGCTTATCTATCCTCTATTTGGTAATTAAATTATCTCAACTTCATTTGAGTTTATCTTCGAACGAGAATTCTATTTGATTAGAGTTCCTCTAATTTTGAATCTTTGGTTGTTTGAAATCCTTCCTTGAATCATCCTTTGGAAATTTGTGTTTGGTTGTATTTTGAAATTGTGCATACATCGAAATTATTAAGGATGGCCATATTTTTATATATAAAAGTGAAATGTTTTCGATAAGGACTATATACCTTTCAAAAATGAAAATTTGAAATTTCGAAAGAATTTGAAATTTTCAAAATTTTATAAGAAGTTGATTTATATAAAAATGATTTATAACTGAAGGGTTCTGAATTTGAATTTCGAGCAATCGAATTCCGTTGTCTTGAAATCGGTTTTAAGATTTTGGAAATTATATAATAATAATATGATTTAAAGATATTTTTTTTCAAATAAGAAATGTTTCAAATGTATTCGAATGAATTTCAATGATTTCGAAGGAATCAAAGAAGTTTTTCAAAGTTAATTGAAGTCCAGAACTCACTTATGTCACTGGAAACTAATTTCGATGATGAATGCATGCATCATCGACATTGATTTTCTAGTTTCTGAGTGAGGGAGAGGCCACTCTAGTAGCTTTGCTATGCGAGTGATTTCGTGAAACCAATTTTGATTTCAGATTTCGAAGTATGGTTTGATATTCGAAAGATAGATCATATATATATATATATATATATATATATATATATATATATATATTTGAAAAGATTTAAAGTATGTCGGTGTTCAATTCTTGAGTTTCAGATTTTGAAACCTAACATTTGAAATTGATTTACTGATTTAGTGTTGATTTTCAACTCTTGGATTGAAAATATGACTTCTTCGACTATTTTAAGTTTCGGGCACTTCCAAATCAAGGTTAATGTTTCAAAGCTAATTTTTTTTGAAAGGTATAAGGCATTTGATAAAGAATATAAGTTTAGTTTGTATGTTTCAAGTATGAAATAATATGATTTTTATAAGTTGAAACTATTTTGTTAAGTAAATAAATAAGACTATTTTGAATTATACTAATATGAAATTTAGTTTTGAAATGTTTTGGATAAAAATTAGTCTTCAAATATTTGAGAAAAATTTGTTTTTAAATGTTTTAACTTGGTAACATCTTTATGAAACTATTTATTTAACAAGTTGGAATAGATACATAAGTTGTACGTATGTTGTTTTATTCGCATAATTAATTTGATCCAAGTTTGAGTACACAAGTTCGAGGTGAATTACACCATTTCGTGTTAGGATTTTTCATTTGAGTCTTGATGGCGAACATTTGATATGGATTTTGGCCTGATTCTAGAATTCTCTATCATAGTATATGGCTATGCAAGGAGACTGATGGCTTCTAGTCAAGAAACCATATCGAAGTTCGCATTAGGGAAGTCGAATGGACAATACTAGTTCGAAAGCGAACTTGTGTGATCGAGCGAGCAATCGAATGTAATGTTGCGAAATGATGACATATGTACATCTTATATCCTAATATCATTGGTATACTTGACACTGAAATTGAAAGCTGTCGGGTTGGATATCTTTGTAATTTAATTGGAAATTTTCTTTTATGAAAAACCATAGTTTAAGAAAAAGAAAAATAGTTTTGAAAAATGGTTTTAAATTTCATGGTGGTTTTTCATAAAAACTATTTTATATACAAAACTATTCTTAATAAAAATCTTTTAGTAAGAAAAGATGTTCAATCCCATATGGCTTTTCATGTAGCGAAATTTATTTTTTGAAAATTTTGATCCTTATATAAGATAAACTTTATGTAAGTATAAAATGATTTTGAAAACTATTGATCTTGATAAATTTATAATTGAAGCTTATATTAGTATGAAAGGATATTTGGATTACCTGTAATTTGATTTTATTTAAAAATAATGGATTTATGAAATAAATATTTCAACACTAAGTAATAATGAAGTAAAATTTGAGATATATGAAATTATAAAATTTAGTTTGAAATATGGTATATTTAAGCCTTGAAACATATTTAAGATTGAATTATTTATTTTGTAAATCAAATCTATATTTGAAATTGGATAATATTTGAAATGGTTTCGTTGGAAAACTAAATTGAATTGTGTTATCCCATTTTTTGGACAAAACTGGAATATCAATGTTGTGTGCATTTCCACCACGACCGGAGCAAGAAGAAGCAGCCAGCAAGCGTATATAGATCAGGGATTTCACTCAAGGTTCGAATATAAAGTTCATTCGGTGAAACAATACCAGAGCTCATTCGGCACTCATCCCATTCGGCATGCCTAAGTTCATCCGGCATCCCAATACAAGAGCCCATTCAGCAACACGAAGTGAGAACTCATTCGGCATTCACAACACAAGGCATCATTCGGCAGATCCATTCGGTAGTACCAAGACCGAATCAACTCCACTTCCCTTCCCACCGGATCAACTACAAGCTCCATCTTCCACCACCCACTACCGGTCCAACATCACCACCGAACCAGCTGCCCTACATCCCTATGCCGAACCAACCCACACCGAACCACACACCACTCAACCTAACACCGGACCAACCTTTCTCCCATTGCCGAGCCAACTCCCTTCTCCACATAGCCGAATCAACCTCTCTCCCACTAATTACCGAACCAAAGCCTCGCCGAACCAGAACGCTACCAGGCCAGATTGCTTCAGCCCAGGCCCACCAGCAGCTATATACGTTCAGGACCCCTGCCCCCAGCCTCACTCTATAAATAGAGGGGCAGGGGTACAACAATGGCAGACAAGTTTGAGAGCTCAAGCCTGGAAGGAACTCTCAAACAACTTTAGATACTTGTAATCAAAGCTTTGTACTTGTAATCTGAAGGAAAAAGGAGAATAACATATAAAGTGGACGTAGGCACGTTCTGGCCGAACCACTATAAATCTGTGTGTCTTTTACAGTTTAGTCCCTGCTTTTTATATATTTGCATAAATCACCCAAATCACTAAAAACAACATAAAATCAACCAACTCATACGCCTTTGGGTGTTTGCGGCCATTTTTTACGCAAACATTTTGGTGCTTTCACTGAGAAGAATCAGCTCCCGCTACATCGGATAGAAGTTGAATTTGAAAATCTAGGAGTTCAGATCTAAGAGTTATGACGAGACAAACAAGTAGAAGGCAAAGGCCAGAGAGAAGTGAACACCAAGGAAGTCAAGAGGCTTCCTCAGGAGGGAATCAAACGTCGATCTTCATCACTAGGGATGAGATGGAGGCCATGATGAGAAGACAAGAAGAGATGATCCAGAACTTACTTCAACAAATTGGGCAAATCGGAGCACAAATCCAAGGAGCAGCTGGAGTTCAGAACGGAGCAGGACCATCTGGCGCAGCACCAGAGCTAGGGGGCACTCACACAGAGCATGTTGATCCGACCCCGGGAAGTGAGATGGGGGCATCCGAACCACCTGGTAGCAATAGAGGAATGAACGTTCAGCCAGGGAGGCATACACATGAAAACTCCCGCGGACTTGGGGGGCAGGTCGAAGGCAGTGAACGAGAACTACAGCTTGGAGACAATGACAGATTAGCAGAGATGGTTAGAAGAGCTATGAGAGGCGGTTTAGTAAACAGAGACTTGGAGGATGTAAACAGGAGTCCTTTTTCTTCTGCGATTAGGATGGCTAGGAACCCACCAGAATTCAAGCTACCATCATTGGACATGTACAACGGGAAAACGGACCCCACGGTCCATCTAACGAAGTATATGAGACATATGGAAGTGCTGGGGGCATCAGAGGAGGTTATGGCCCGGTGCTTTCCACTGTATTTGACGGACATTGCAGCGTTATGGTTTAGGCAACTGGAGAGCGGCTCCATAGGAACATGGGCAGAGTTAACTGAGAGATTCATGAGGCAATTCAGGGTTCATATTGCGAGACCCAAGAATGTGATGACTTTGGCAACCTTGAAACAGAAAACTGGAGAGACTTTGAGGAGCTTTCTAACGCGATTTAATGCGGTGGCAGCATCAGTGGATCGACCAGATCCATCTATGGTCATGATGGCGGCTGTATCTGGAATAGCTGGTAATACAGAGTTCAAGAATTCATTAACCAAGGACCCGCCTATGAATCTGGGAGAGTTCTATCATGAGGCTGAAAAGTTTCTACGTTTGGAAGATGCTAGTGCAGAAAGAGAGGAAGAAGATGACGTTTACGTAATCAAGAGCGGAAACCCACCTGGAAAGGGAGCGGAGACTAGCAAAGGAAAAAGAAAGGCTGAGGATAATGATGACAGGACAAAGTGGCTACGAAGAGAACCACGCTTCACCACCTATTCAGAGCTGAATGAGAGTTTGGAACGGATTTATCAGGATACCAAGGGGCAGGTTCCGTATCGTAGACCAATGCGAAGGGATCCAACCTCTGACGAAAGAAAATCAGATAAGTTTTGTGTATTTCATGAATTGAATGGTCATAACAATAATGATTGTAGGCATTTGAAGGACGAGGTAGAAGGGCATATCAGGAACGGTATGCTCCTTCAGTATGTGAGGAGGCGAACTCCAGCGGTGGAGCCGGAGCGACCGCCCTCTACGTCAGCTAGAGGTGACCCTGGATCAAGGCACCATTTGATTGTCCATTGATTGCTTGATTAAAATAACGATGAACAGGTCGTAAGCTTCCACTAACGCAATTAAATCGTTTACACATGTACGAGATCGCGAACGATCTCCAGGCATGCTCTGAATGATCATTGACTACTTCGGAGTGGGAACTTACACTTTGACATCCTTGCTTTGCTTTTGTTTCGATTTGAACATTTGAATTCTTCCTGTTTGGACATTTCTGCTGTAAGGTACTATTGCTTTAACATTCACAATTCTATGAAACAATTATTTACTTGTATGCCCGTTGGATCGCGAACGGTCCACGAGCACCTATTGCATGACAACGAACTGCCGAAGTCTTTGATTCGAAAAATTCCCCCAAACAATGACTCCAACACTGATAATATTAAGTCCCCCCGGGCACACTCATTCGCCTCGAACGGCACCCGACTTCGAACAGTCACAACTCGCCTCGAACGGCACCCGATCGCGAACGATCACAACTCGCCTCGAACGGCACGACTCGCCTCGAACGGCACAACTCGCCTTACCTCAAATGGCTCGATCGCGAACGGTCGTCATTTGGGGTCCGCCACCTGATCACTGACTGTTACACCTTATCTCAAATGGCTTGATCGCGTACGGTCGTCATTTGAGGACCCCCACTCGACCGCGCACTGTCGCACTTTACCTCGAATGACTCGATCCCGAACGGTCGTCATTTGAAGTAAATCGCTTGACCTTGAACGGTCACATTTCACTGCAGATGACTCGATCCCGAACGATCGACGCACGGATTTATGCGCTTGACCGCGCACGGTCGCACTTCACCTCAAATGACTCGATCGCGAACGGTCGTCATTTGAAGTTAGGCGCTTGACCATGAACGGTCGCGCTTCATCCCAAATAGCTCGATCCCGAATGGTCGTCATTTGAGGCCATATAAAATATCAAGCTCTTTACAGGTTGTCAACGGGATACGAACATCCAGCTCATGGCATTACAAAACACGCCTTCCTACCGCAAGGCATATTTTGGGGGGCAAAGTGTTATCCCATTTTTTAGACAAAACTGGAATATCAATGTTGTGTGCATTTCCACCACGACCGGAGCAAGAAGAAGCAGCCAGCAAGCGTATATAGATCAGGGATTTCACTCAAGGTTCGAATATAAAGTTCATTCGGTGAAACAATACCAGAGCTCATTCGGCACTCATCCCATTCGGCATGCCTAAGTTCATCCGGCATCCCAATACAAGAGCCCATTCAGCAACACGAAGTGAGAACTCATTCGGCATTCACAACACAAGGCATCATTCGGCAGATCCATTCGGTAGTACCAAGACCGAATCAACTCCACTTCCCTTCCCACCGGATCAACTACAAGCTCCATCTTCCACCACCCACTACCGGTCCAACATCACCACCGAACCAGCTGCCCTACATCCCTATGCCGAACCAACCCACACCGAACCACACACCACTCAACCTAACACCGGACCAACCTTTCTCCCATTGCCGAGCTAACTCCCTTCTCCACATAGCCGAATCAACCTCTCTCCCACTAATTACCGAACCAAAGCCTCGCCGAACCAGAACGCTACCAGGCCAGATTGCTTCAGCCCAGGCCCACCAGCAGCTATATACGTTCAGGACCCCTGCCCCCAGCCTCACTCTATAAATAGAGGGGCAGGGGTACAACAATGGCAGACAAGTTTGAGAGCTCAAGCCCGGAAGGAACTCTCAAACAACTTTAGATACTTGTAATCAAAGCTTTGTACTTGTAATCTGAAGGAAAAAAGAGAATAACATATAAAGTGGACGTAGGCACGTTCTGGCCGAACCACTATAAATCTGTGCGTCTTTTACAGTTTAGTCCCTGCTTTTTATATATTTGCATAAATCACCCAAATCACTAAAAACAACATAAAATCAACCAACTCATACGCCTTTGGGTGTTTGCGGCCATTTTTTACGCAAACAAATTGAAACTGATGGTTTGAATGGAATTAAAATTTGAAAATTTTAGATTTTGGTTTAATTGAATAAATTTGTGAAATGTAAAGAACTAAAGGAATGTTTTATGATTTCAAATGCATGATTTCTAGATATTATGATTTTCAAAGTGTAATGATTTCAAGTATTTTGGTTTCGAATGATTCATAACTTTGAAAGTATTATGACTTTTGAAGTGAATATATGTTTGAAATGGAAATGAATTTGTTTGACCTAAATTTTGTAGATTTGGAAATTTGGATTATTTTCTAAATCTATTGTTTTAAGAAACTTTGAAACTGAATATATGTAATTTGGAAGAAATGATTTGGTGAAACCATATATGATTTTTAAACTGAAATACTATTGGAATGAATTAAAATTGAGAACCTTTTTTTTAAATACTTTGATTTGAGAGTTATCGAACTTATATAAAATTGATTTGTATAAGTATGCAGTAGATTTGAAAACTATTGATTTGAAAACTGTTGATTTGAAAAGGTACCCAATTTTGAAAAGTAAAATCTTATATAATCGAAATCTATATAAGTGTGATTTGATATACTATTGTTTTGAAAAGTATTTGATTTGAAATGAAATCTTATATAAAATGAACTTTATATAAGTATGATATTTGGAAGTGATTTTGAAAGGTACTATATGATACATATTTTCGATGTAAAGATATGGAAAGTGCCTTCTGCTTGATATCCTCTTTGTGGCCACACTATGGATTCATTCTATCGATATTATTCTCTCTCTTTGATTTGGGTTTTTCGGATATGATACTCGAGGGTCCAACGAATTCCATGGCGATCTCCATGGTCTTATGATCGCGACTGCATAGCGTAACCGCCTGGCTGAGCTGGCCTAGGGGTACGGATTGTTTCTTGGGGGATCCAGGCGTAACCATTGTGTATCCTACACTTTATTTAGGTCGCATTAGTAGCGCAAATGCCTGGCTGAGCTGGCCTGGGGGTACAGATTGTTTCCTGGGGGATCCAGGCGTAACCATTGTGTATCCTGCATTCTACTCGTCATCATGGCGTAACTCGCAAGGATGAGAAAGCTTACGGATACGGATTGTTTCCTGAGGGATCCCGGCGTAACCATTGTGTATCTGCGATCCATGGTTAGACAACTATTTCCGTTTGGTTGATTTGTCTGGATTGTACTTTCCATATCTGTTTTTAAAAGTGTTTCATTATTTTCAATGGGTGTTGAAACAAGTCTACTAAGTACTTGGAGAATTCTAGATTTGCGCCTGATCAACGCATAGCCAGAGTCTGCAGGAACGAAGGTAAACGTGTTAAGACATCGAGTTATAAAAGTATTTTGATAAAAGCATCTTGATAAAGTACTGTATAAAGAATATTTTGATCAGTTATTTTCCCTTCTAAAAATTTAAAATGTTTTAAATATTGTTTACCTTGAACCATCAAATTTGAATCAAATGACTATTCATCATATTATAAAATGTTTAAAATGTTATGAAATTTTAATTGAAATGTATAATTGTTTAAATAATGGTTCACCTTTGTCTTCCAACATGCTTCCCTTCCTAGCTACCTTTTCTCTACCTTCTTTCGAGGATGTCTTCCAACCTATTATTCTTTCCTGTTGTTTCTCTGCTTCCTTCCTTTTCGAGGACGAAAAGATTTAAGTGAGGGAGAGTGTAACAACCCTAGATTTTTCATATATTTTAATATTTGACTTTATTTTATTTTGAAATTATTTTTAAACTTGTTTTATTTCAAACATTTCACATTTTTAAATATAAGTGTTGATTATTATGTGAATTATAATTTCAAACAGGTATAAATTGATATTTTACTGAAAGATGAATTTTTGTTCAAACAGGTCAAACTTTGACTTTTAAATTTCAAATTTAAATATTTAAACTCCTAAATTTTATATTTGATTATGGAAATAGATTTAACAACTTGAATACTGCTTTTTGTTTCGTTGAAAACGGACTTAAACTGTGAAAGTTACGCACATTTCAATTTTGAGTATAATTTGTTTTATTTTGCAATTTTGTCTATTTTAGATTATATAAATCATATTTTCTTTGTTATATTTTATTTTAATAGGTGTTAATATGTTATTTTATGTATATTTTTGTCTTTTAATATTTTTAAAATGATAATATAATTTTTCCAAAATTTATTGCATATATTTTCTATTTTTAAAGGCTAGTTTCCATTTTTTTTTTTGCTATTATCTTCATTTAAATTATATTTAATTAAAATTTATATTTTTATTTTTATGCATTCATTTTTTTTGTGTCTTTATATTTATTCATAAATATTTTTCAAGTACACAAAATTTTTCCAAAGTTAATTTCATTTATTTTCAAATTTTCTAGCCTAGTTTACATTTTCTTTGCTATTTTCTTAATTTAATTATATATAATTAATATTTATTTTTTTATTTTTGTCTATTTACTAAATTTTCGTTTTTTTATCTGAATTTATACTTATTTTTCAGTTATTTAAAATTGCAAAAGAAATGGTGGAAATTTGAAGAGTTTTGCGACCTTTGATTTGCTTAAGGCTTTTTTCCTTCTTGCATTTTCACATTTCAACCATCACCTTTTCATTATTTGCTTCCATAACTCATTCCCTTCAGCCAACCACTTCTCCACTTCATTTTTCATGAATTTTTTTCTTCTCAAACTCTAAAAAATTTCGGCCATCTCCTTTGTGAAAAGCTTTGATAAATTCTCAATTCTTTTTCTCTTTTTCTTCTTGTTTCTTATGATTTTGTGCACTTGCCTTTACCTTTGTACCTCAGCCTAGCTCCTCCATCACCTTGGCCTCCTCCACCACCACCACATTAGGTTTCCACCACTTCCAGCCCTCTGCCCAAGACTGGCCATGCACCAATAGTTGATCAAACTCCACCAAAACTTGCACAAACTCCACTTGAATTGCCATAGCCAATCACCTATGCTATCCCACCTCTCTCTTCCACCTAGGCCGACCAAACACCACCTCCACCAACCAAATTCTGACCTGGAACACCTATGCACACCACTACCTGACCCCATCTGAAATAGCCATGCCCCCTTGGCCTTGGTCGAGCCATAAGATGCTTTGAAATCTATGCTTTTGCCTTTGAACATTAGATCTTGCTTCACAAATATTTGCACCAATTTCTCTAGGTTAGGCCGACCCCTATAGGTCCATAACCAGACCCTAGAACATGCCATAGTCATGTATTTTCCAGCCATGTCTAAGTCTATGCGATATGGAGGCAAGTGCAATTGGTTTGGATTTGATTTGTGCTTGTATATATAAGTTATTTAAATATATGTGAAGTGTTTATTCATGTATATTGTATTGTTTTGTTTAAATGTTTCAAGGGGTATAGCCTTGGCTCTCCCACTCTCAGATCGTCGTAGTGTTGTCGTGCCTTCATAGTGTCAGTATTGTTGTTTTGGTAGCGATCTCCATCTTTGAACAGGTGAGTAAATCTCACCAGACTAATATGTACTTATATAGTGATAAACTGACATCACCTGAATCTGTAAATGCATATCATCCTGTTATAACTGCTATATTATATTCATATGAAGTTCACACCTATATTTACACTTTTTATACCATATGTTACTATTATTTCATGCTATTCTGTTATTTTCATTAGTTTATCACACTGCATGTTCCCTGTGGCCTAGAATCACTATGGGTTGAAATGATACATACCCGAACGGACTTTAAAATAGGAGAAAATCGTTATGGGCTGAAATGATATACCTGAATGATTTTCAATTATTTTCTTTTATTTGGGATTGCGGGTTTGAAATGATCAAACCCGGGTTTTCTTTGTAAATTACGGGTTGAAATGATATATTACCCGTATCACTTCATCTAGGCTAGAAAATGAAATACAGACCCGTTGTTAAAATATGTTTTTCTAAAATTTTTAAATTATTTTAGAAATGTAAATATTATAATATTTTGATTTAAATTTGATTAAAAATGAATTTTGTAAAGCATTATTGATTTTTTGAAAATTTATAATTGAAATAAATAAATGGTAAAGTTTGAAAATCTGAAATGTAAATTATTTTGGAAATTAGAATTTGGTGATAAATGGAATTTAAATTAAATATGAAAATATAATAAATTTATGATATTTTGAATTAAATGAATTATCATTTTAATATATTAATGATTTTTGAATAAAGTTAAAATGTGAAATTAATGAATATTTAGGTTGAAATTTGGAAATATAACTAAAATTGGAAGTTTGTGAATTTGGCTTAAAAGTGAATTTTAAGTTAAGTAAATAAAAATGAAATTAAGTTATATTTGAAAATTTTAAACTTAAATGTCAAGTTAAATTTAATTTAATGAATTTAAAATTTAATGTTGGAATTTAATAAGTGAATTATTATTAAATTTTGATTTTTGAATGGAGATTTAACTTTATAAAATCATGAATATAAGGGTATTTGAATGACTGTTTTAAAAGTGAAATTATATGATTTTATAAGCTAAAAATGATTTAAATAAAAATATAATTGTTTGTGAAATTATATTGAATACTTGAAGTTAATTAACTGCATTTCTGAAATGCTATTAATTCTAATGTAAATGATAATACAGCATTTGTAAATGTTGTAGTTGATAATAATGAACCAAATGGCTAAGTTTAATTAAAGGTTATTATAGCATTTTTGTAAATGCTATAATTGTTGAATTTAACTAAGTTTTATTTGAAACTAATGTAACCCTATTACAGCATTTTTAAATGCTATCTTTTGTTAAATTGAACTGTTTTGAATGTAACTTTCCGTAGCAATTTCTAAATGCTGCGAAAGTTGAATTTTCCATCTGTTTTAATAAATTAAGTGAATAAATGAATTTTGAAAGACTAAAATTTTGGAAATTTAATAATTTAATTATTAAATATAATAAATTCATTTTATGATTTTAGATGAGGTAATTTGTTTCGAAATATAAACTATTTTGAAATGTGTTTTCTAATGGTATTTAAATTAAATAAAAATGAATGTGGTTTGGAAGATATGATATTTTGAATGATATTGAATTTTCAAATTATATTTGACTTTGAAGTATAAAATACCATTTTGAAATTTTAACCACGTGATGTAATTAATTTGTAGTTTAACTGGTTCTTAGAGGATGGGCGATCCCAAGCATCCTTTAAGTTATTGTGCATTTCTACTACAGTTCACTTGAGTTGGTTTACATTATATAAGTACATGTTGTCCTGACTCGAGCGTTTTGTGTTTTACTTTACGCTCGGGTCAGCCTGAGTATTTACAGCTTAGCTTTGGATTTCTTTTCTGGAGCTAGGAATTGCTGGAGATTCTGCTTGTCTAGTTATCTATCCCTTCAGTTTCAGTTGTTCTATTTCAGCTTTGGTATTGATAAACTGCTATGTAATTGAGATTTCTATTGTATATGTTTTTCAGACTGATATTATGTGTTATGTTTTTAGAGTTTGCTATAGTAGCTTCATGAACTACTATGGTATTTTAATTTCCGCTGTGAGTTATTCTGATATTCGTGTGTCTGTGATTCTGTGATTGTATTTCATTTGCTCCCAAATTATTTACAATGCGATACTTTGAGCAATTCAAGTCTGACATGTGTGGATGCGAATGGCTGAAAATATCGGGTTGTTACATGTACATTGTTCATTCATCGCATATGCATTTAACATTGGATGATTCTTTGTTCGTCATAATTTGTCGGATGGTGCCCCTTACTCTTTTCATCAACGATTGTTGGATGATGCCACTTGTTTTGTAGTTCATTAGGTTGAAGCAACTTTAATGCCAAGGTAGTTTCAATTATGTTAAAAAAGAACAACACTAAAGCTAATGATGCACTATATGCTTTTGTCATGTTTATGTGTGGTATGTTGTTCAAGAAAGAAGATGGTTTTTATAAGATTTGAAGATAAAGTTTGGAATCTTGAAGTCAATTAAGCCATTGTAAACTAATTAATAATCTCATTTAGTTTTGTCCACTTTCATATTCTGGATAAGCATATAACCTTAAAGTAGATAGTGTTTTAATAAGCTTTCTAGAAAAAAATAACATGCAAAAGTTAATTATAATTCACCAATCATTATGTTAATAATAGAAGGCGGTGTTGCATATCAACTACTAATTTCAATCTAAACTTCTTGTATCATAGAAAATATATGAAAAACCCAAATTAGTAAAAAAAAAATTAAATAAATATTGGTGTCTTCTAAATTATAATAAAAATGTGTGATTGCCAATAAAACCAAAAAGAAAAGGCAAAACAGGTAGTTACGATGTAAATTGAAATGAAATATTCTAGAATAAAAAATAGATGTCTTGTTTTGTCATACATTTTATCCTCTTAATAATTTTGATAATGTTAGTATTTTTATCGTAATAGTATATTACTACACTATTAGCGTATATGTGCGCAAATATGTATATTCGTATATTTTGATTAATATTCACTATATTTTGATTATAAAAGACGTTTATTTTCTTGTTATGGTGTTTGGAAATTACACAATATCAAATGTCTATTTTTTATTTTACCACCTCAAATGTAGGTTTATCGCTTCACATCTCGTTTTCACTAAAACTTAAAGTTTATTGTTGGACGTTATGTATTCGCATTACCATTAACTGTATTAAAAACCCAAGTCTAGTGTTACCAAAGAAGAGATATATGTATAACTTTATGGCATGCAAATATTTGTAGTTTGAAATGTATCCGCAATTTGATTTTTATTTACATTTTGCATAGATATAACATATTGTCAATATGTCGTTAAAACTGAAGATTTTAGTGTGGTAAAAATTAGACGCTTCTGATATACTAGTGTCCAAAGCCAGTCAAATATTGTTGTAGGCTTAAGGCATAATGATCTAAATCAGGGTAAAAACAGTCAGAGGTCCTTATTAGTGATTTTCAAACATTGAAAATACAGTCACAATGCAAGTTTAAATTATATTTGTAACAATCCGCATATTTAACGATTATATATTTAAATGTTATATTTAAATATAGCGTCGTTAGTCGGATTTAGGTCCGAAATGTTGCTTTTTGCAAATGGACGAATTGGAACTCGAAACCATTTCCATTGATTCCAAAATGGCGTTTGCGATCTTTTTGAGTATAAGCTTTGATATGTTTGGAGTAAGTCAAATTTTGCTATTTTCTAAGTAGACTTTTGTGTTTGGGTTTCACCCAAACTATTCTTTAAACCAACTCAGCCCTTTCTCTCCTTCCATTCACACATTTTCATTTCTTAAGCTTAAGCAAAAACTGAAAATGGGGGAAAGGAAGAGGAATTAGAAATTCCAAGCCCTAGTTTACCTTTCAAACTTGAATTCTTGCTCCAAAATCAAAGAGAAGCTATTGGTAAGCCTCCTCTTCATCTTCTCCAACTCTTTCTCCTTCAATTTCAGAAAATTTCCTAAACCTAACTTAGGAAAATACTTGTTTTGATCTTAGATTGAAGCTAGTAGAGTTGAAGTGGAAGTGGTTGGTTGTTTTCTTTGCCATTGAGCTTCTCTATTCTTGTTTTGAATTAAAAGGTGAGTTTTAAACTCACATCTACTTCTCTTGATATTATTGATGATAGGTGAGATTTTTATTCCACATTTATGTTTACAGCTATCTTGGGTTATTAGGAATGAGTTCCTAATATGTCTACATGTTCATTTGCTTTCGATTTGGATTGCTTTGGTGAAATTGCCAAATATTGATTTTTGAAGCCAAATCTAGGTAAAACCTTATATGGTTGATGTTTATTTTTTTCGGAGTGTTTGGGTGTGTCGTTAAATTGGGTAGTCGTTTGACATAAGCCCATAATCAACTCGCATCCGATTGCTTTCGATTTGTTTGGCCATAGATGGCCTAGGTTCAGGAAATGCCTGACCATCAGGTTTCAGACGTTTGAAACCCTATTTCAGACGTCTGAATTTATATTCCAGACGTCTGAAAGTGCTAAATTTCGACCAGAAAGGAAATAGGCAAAATAATGCCTATTTCAGACGTCTGAAAGTTTGGAATCAGACGTCTGAATTCTGTTCTGGAAAACATATTGATTTCCAGATTCAGACGTCTGAACCACTTCTTTCAGATGAATCTATTGTCTTTTTCCAATTTGCCTTGTTCGCTTAGTTTTCCAAATTTGATCGATGCATATTGATTCCAATTAGTTGTTTATGCATATTTGACCTTGATGATTCCTTTTTGAATTTATTCACGGGTTTTTATAAATGATTTCTGCAAATCGTATTAAAAGTTCGCTTCTCCGATTTATAAATTCTATTTAAAACACACGCACAATTTTGCACTTCGAGCGAAGTGGAAGGGTGATTAAATGGTTGGGCAAAACACGGACCATGAATCTGTGCGTTTATCCTTCCGATTAATCCCCGACCTATTCAATTGATCGTTTTGACCTTCGGGCTTGGTTTACCGATGACATGAGGTGAACTTTGTACTGCTTTGAGTGTGAAAGTGACCGACGGATAGTAAACCGTTTAGTGTGAAGGAGTGGTTATGGGATGCACGTTGATACTTTTTGGATTCCTTTTCGAGAGTTGTGACACATTCCGCCAGTTAGTGGTGTCCAATATTGGGTCTTCGACCTTCACCACTACGGTTTGTTGCCTTTGGGGCTTATTGCCTTCGGGGTTTGTTGCCTTCGGGTATGTTCCATTCGGGTATGTTGCCTTCGGGTTTGTACCTTCAGGTTTGAGCCTTCGGGTTTGTTGCCCTATAGTATCGCTTTCGATGTTGGTCGTTATGAGCCGCATGGGTGATATTGGGTTTGGAGTCTTTGGGCTCATGGATCCTTGTTTATATAGTACTGAGCTCGAGCAATTTTCTGATGTTTCATTGATATGTATATTCCCTAGTTATCGCCCTTCGGTGTTGGTCTTTTTGAGCCGCATGATATGTAGCGATTACCTCGTGGAACTTGCGAACCTTTATTGGTATTTCTTATTTCCTTTTGGCTTGTTTTGGGATATTCCTATCCTTTGTTTCTATGAGTTGCCGATGATATGAGGCTTGTCTTGTTATCATATGATTCAACTTTTTGTTAGATGATTGTGTTATCTCTTTTAGAGATATTTGTTACACTTTGTGACCTTGCAGGTTTATTGTTGTTCAGTTTATCTAGCTGATTTGTTTAGCTAGACTGACCCGTGTATTTTATACTCGGGTCAGACCGAGATATTTCAGGTTAGGTGCTTCTGGACTTAGCCTATTTTGCTTTCGCATGGACTATTCAGCTTGCCCCTTTTTGTTAAAGCTTTTTGTGTAGTCCTTTTATTGTAACTCTGATATATGTATTCTTTTGATTCGTTTGTATATTGTGGTTTGCTATACCACTCGGCATGTATTATTCTGTATACTCTGTTATGTATCAATATATGTATATATGATGATCTACTGTTCTATGATGTATATTACATTTGAGTTGTTATATTCTGTTCTGATAGATCCTTCAACCGCCTATGGTTTTGTTTTAAGTATTCATTGGGTGTGTCGGCCTGCTTGGTATGTTTAGTGTCATGTATTCAATAGATAGTTAGAGCAAGGCTATAGATGGTCGCTCCTAACCAGCCTTATTCTCCGTGTTAGTTGACGGCATTACCCAGTAGTGTCCTTGGCTATCATGGGTATAGAGGTGGGGCGTCACAGCGTGGTATCAAAGCTAAGTTCAGAACAAAGTACGATAAACACAGAATAGATGCACATATTACAATACATCAGAGAGTAATAAGTGATACAAATTTTTGAATCATCATGTCTCTCTATTCCTTCCACCATCAAAGGTTAGATAGAATTTGGGGAATACGTCTAGGAATGCATTTTATTCCGTAGTATTCCGTATTGAAGTATCTACCTTGTGATTAGTCTTGTTCTTATCATACTTTCAACGTATGGCTGGAAGAGGCAGGGGACGATGTTCGGATGTTGGGCGATCTAGTGGTTGACATCCGGATGGCGTCTATATGTCTGCCGATCAGATTTTGGAATTGTTTAGGAGCACTCAGCCTCCAGTTCCTCCTCGAGTTTCTCCACCTCGCAAGTCTGCCTTTGCATGCCAGTGTAGTGATTTGGCTCATCTTGGAGGAAAGCGGTTTAAAGGCTCCGAGTCCGTTCTTGAAGTCCAAGCTTGGTTTTGCACGTGCGAGCGTATCTTCTCTCGTATGGATCTTTCTGACCATGATAGAGTTCTTATAACTTCTAGCTTATTACAAGAGCGTGCTCTTGATTGGTATGAGCTTCTTATAGCCGAAATTGATGAGTCTACTCTCTCTTGGACTCAGTTTCGGGAGCGATTCGAACTCAAGTTCGTTCCTGAATCTGAAAAAGTTTTATTGACCCGTCGCTTCCTTGAGTTGAAGCAAGGGAAATCTTCTGTTTCTGAGTATGTTGCATCATTCAAGGCTTTATCTAAGTATGGTCTTGAATTCATTAGAACTTCTTATAAGAAGAATTTGAAGTTTGTTTCTGGTCTTGAGAAATATCTTAAGAAGTCTTTGTTGCTCTAGCTTAAGCTTTCTTTTGAGGAGTTAGTTGATTCGGCACTTCATCTTGAAACCGTCGAGAAGGAGTGTGATAGTGATGTTGATGTTGAGGTTTACAAGAACCCCAACAAGAGGCAGTTTCCATTTCAGAAGAAGCCTTTTCCTTCTAAGAAGAAGAAGACTGGTGGTTCTAGCTCTCAGCCTCAGTCTTCTGGAATACCTTTCTTTCGGAAGTGTTTCAATTGTGGTTCTCCTGATCATATGATTCGAGCTTGTCCTAAGCCTCTCTTCTGCCGTTATTGCAAGAAGGAAGGTCATCATGTTTCCACTTGCCCTACTGTTCCGGCTAGTGCCAAGTCTAGCAAGCTTTATGCTGCTAAGGCTTCTGAAGGTCCCTCTCAACCCAAAGGTATATCTCCACCTATTTTGGAAGGTTCTATTTTATTTCATGATCATAGTATTCGAGTTCTTTTCGATACGGGTGCATCACATTCCTTCGTATCGAAAAAGCTCGTTGATGATTTATCTTTGGATGTTTCTTGTTGGTTACTTCTTTAAGGATTGCGAATCCTATTGGGGGATCACCGACCCTTAGCCTGCTTTGTGATGATGTTGAGATTGTTTTATGTGGCTTCTCTTTTCGTGCGAGTCTGCATGTTATTTCTTGTCTGGGATTTGATTTGATTTTGGGTATGGACTAGCTAGTAAGATATGATGCCAGGATTATTTGTTTGGAGAGAACTATATATCTTCGACATCCGGATTCGCCTACTCAGCCATCTCTTATTCTTCGGGATGTGGATAATTCCGAAATGGCTTTATATTCTCTTGACTCGCGAGATGATGATGATACATCTCGTATTCCTATTGCTTGTGACTTTTCTGATGTTTTTGAGCCTGTCTCGGGTTTGCCACCTAAGCGGGCAATTGAGTTCCGCATTGATCTCATTCCAGGCGTGCAGCCAGTTAGTCGTCCTCCTACGAGGATGTCTACAAGGGAAAATGAGGAACTCAAGAAGCAGCTTTTAGAGCTTGAGTCCAAGCAGTTGATTCAGTCTAGTTTTTCTCCGTGGGGATCTACGGTCGTCTTCGTGAAGAAGTCTGATGGAACTCTTAGGCTTTGCATTGACTATCGCAAGCTTAACGAGTTAACCATCAGGAATAGGTATCCATTGCCTAGGATCGATGATATGTTCAATCTATTAAGTGGTGCTAAGGTCTTTTCTCACCAAGACCTTGCCACAGGTTTTCATCAGTTACGACTCGTGGAGGATAGCATACCTCTTACCGCTTTCCGCATTCGTTATGGTTCTTTTGAGTGGCTCGTTATGCCGTTCAGGTTGACGAACGCTCCTGCTTTCTTTGTCGATCTCATGGATCGGGTATGCCTGAAATATCTCGATAAGTTCGTCCTTGTGTTCATTGATGATATCCTTATTTACTCTAAGTCTGAAGCCGAGCATGCTAATCACTTGAGAATTGTCTTGAGTACTCTCCGTCACCATCAGCTTAAAGCCAAATTCTCCAAGTGCCATTTTTGGGGGAATAGGGTTAAGTTCTTAGGCCATGTTGTATCTTCCGATGGCATTTCTGTCGATCCCTCAAAGATCGAAGCCATCCAGAATTGGAAGAGGCCTGAGAATGTGCATGAGATTCGTAGTTTCCTTGGATTGGCGGGTTATTACCGTCGGTTCATTAAGGATTTTTCCCATGTTGTGCTTCCTTTCACCAGCCTTACTCGGAAAGGCATTCGTTTTATTTTCTCCGACAAGTGTGAAGCTTCCTTTCTGTCATTAAAGGAACTTCTCATTAATGCTCTTATTCTTGTGGTTCCCGAGGATAATCATGATCTTTTGTCTACACCGATGCTTATGGTAGTAGTCTTGTGCTGTTCTTATGCAAGGATCGGGTAGTTGCTTATGCTTCTAGGCAACTGCGTCCGAATGAAGTTCGCTATGCCACTCATGATCTTGAGTTAGCCGCCATTGTCTTTGCCTTGAAGATTTGTCGACACTGTTTATTAGGCGAGCGCTTCATTCTTTATACCGATCATAAATCCTTGAGGTACTTGTTCACTCAGAAGGAACTCAATATGAGACAATAGCGGTGGCTCGAGTTTCTTTCTTCCTGTGACTTTGATATCCAATATACCCCTGGAAAGGGTAATCGTGTTGCTGATGCGCTTAGTCGTAAACATTTGGCTATCGTTTCTATGATGCTTGCCGAATGGGATATTCTTGAGACTCTATCTTTTTGTGAAATTCGTGATCGAGGTTCATCTTCTGACTCTCCAATTCTATTATTTAGTCTGGGAGCTCGACCTATTTTATTGGATCGTATTGCCGATGCCCAGTAGCGTGATCCTGATTTGTTGCATCTTATTCAGCTTTGTGAGTCTGGATCCTGTGATGAGGCATTGCGAGATTTCAACATTGATTCTCATGGGTGTCTTAACGAGAAGAACCGACCTTTTGTGCCTTCTGATTTTGCGCTTAGGCATGACATTCTTGATGATTGTCACCGTTCTAAGTATACCATTCATCCTGGTAGTAGTAAGATGTATGCCGATATGCATCGTCTTTATTATTGGGAAGGCATGAAGCGTGATTTGGCGAGTTATGTGAGTAATTGCATAACCTGTCAGCGTTTTAAGGCCGAACATCAGCGTCCTTCTGGTTTTCTTCAGCCTCTAGAGATTCTATTATGGAAATGGGATCAGATTTCTATGGATTTCATTGACGGCCTACCTTGTTCGAGATCGGGTCATTCTAGCATTTGGGTTATTGTTGATCGCGTCACCAAGTCTGCTCATTTTGTTCCTATTAAGTCTAATAGGACTACTTCGCATTTGGCTAGGTTGTATGTCAAGGAAATCGTGAGACTTCACGGTGTCCCTAGTTCTATTGTGAGTGATCGTGATCCTTTATTCATGAGTCATTTTTGGATGAGTCTTCAGCAAGCTTTGGGAGCAAAGCTTAATTTTAGCACAGCTTATCATCCGCAGTCTGACGGATGGACTGAACGGGTGAATCGTATCTTGGAAGATCTTCTCCATATTTGTATTTTTGATTTCGGTGGTAGTTGGGAGGATCATCTACCTCTTGTAGAGTTCTCCTACAACAATAGATTTCAGTCTAGTATCGGTATGGCTCCTTTCGAAGATTTATATGGAAGGCCGTGTCGATCATCTTCTTGTTGGTTGGAATCTGGGGAGAAGCTTATTCTTGGTCCAGATTTTGTTCGTGATTCTTCCGAGAAGATTGATCTTATCTGGTTGAGAATGAAAGAGCACAGAGTCGCCATAAATCCTACGCGAATAGCCGTAGGAAGCCTCTCGAGTTCTCGATTGGTGATCTTGTTTTTATTCGTGTTTCTCCTTTGAAAGGGGTTATGCGTTTCAGTACGACTGGGAAATTGGCTCCTCGCTATATAGGACCATTTTCTATTACTAAATGTATTGGCCCTGTGGCTTATAGAGTTTCACTTCCTGCTCATTTATCTGGCATTCATGACGTGTTTCATGTCTCGCAGATTCGGAAGTGTCTTCGGGAATCGGATTCTGTTATTGATTCTCCGGATTTGATTGAGCTTGAGGTCTCACCGGACTTATCTATTGTACAGCAGCCTATTTGCGTACTTGACACGGAGGTGCTACACCTTCGGAACAAGGACGTGCCGCTCGTTAAAGTTCAATGGTCCGCTAATCCCAATGACTGTAATTGGGAAACCATCGAGTTTATTGAGCGATCCTATCCAGGTTTTCTATCTTTGCTTGGAAACGGTGAGTATATCTTTTCATCTCAAGCTTATTTTCCTTTCTTTTGAATGTTGTATGTATGTAGTTGTTACAATTATAGTCTCTAGGAATTGCAGGGACGCAATTTTGTTAGGAGGGGAGATCTGTAACAACCTGCATATTTAACGATTATATATTTAAATGTTTTATTTAAATATAGCATCGTTAGTCGGATTTAGGTCCGAAATGTTACTTTTTGCAAACGGCCGAATTGGAACTCGAAACCATTTCCATTGATTCCAAAATGGCGTTTGCGATTTTTTGAGTATAAGCTTTGATATGTTTGGAGTAGGTCGAATTTTGCTATTTGCTAAGTAGACTTTTGGGTTTGGGTTTCACCCAAAATATTCTTTAAACCAACTCAGTCCTTTCTCTCCTTCCATTCACATATTTTCATTTGTTAAGCTTAACCAAAAATTGAAAATGAGGGAAAGGAAGAGGAATTAGAAATTCCAAGCTCTAGTTTACCTTGCAAACTTGAATTCTTGCTCCAAAATCAAAGAGAAGCTATTGGTAAGCCTCCTCTTCATCTTCTCCAACTCTTTCTCCTTCAATTTCAGATAATTCCCTAAACCTAACTTAGGAAAATACTTGTTTTGATCTTAGATTGAAGCCAGTAGAGTTGAAGTTTAGAGTGGTTGGTTGTTTTCTTTGCTATTGAGCTTCTCCATTCTTGTTTTGAATTAAAAGGTGAGTTTTAAACTCACATCTACTTCTCTTGATATTCTTGATGATAGGTGAGATTTTTATCCCACATTTATGTTTACAGCTATCTTGGGTTATTAGGAATCAGTTCCTAATATGTCTACATGTTCATTTGCTTTCGATTTGGATTGCTTTGGTGAAATTGCCAAATATTGATTTTTGAAGCCAAATCTATGTAAAACCTTATACGGTTGATGTTTATGTTGTTCGGAGTTTTTGGGTGTGTCGTTAAAGTTGGGTAGTCGTTTGACGTAAGCCCATAATCAACAAGCATCCGATTGCTTTCGTTTGTTTGGCCATAGATGGCCTAGGTTCAGCAAATGCCTGACCATCAGGTTTCAGACGTCTGAAACCCTATTTCAGACGTTTGAATATTGTTCTGGAAAAGATTTTTATTCCCATATTTAGACGTCTGAATTTATATTCCAGACGTCTGAAAGTGCTAGATTTCGACCAGAAAGGAAATAGGCAAAATAATGCCTATTTCAGACGTCTGAAAGTTTGGGATCAGACGTCTGAATTCTGTTCTGGAAAACATATTGATTTCCAGATTCAGACGTCTGAACCGCTTCTTTCAGACGTCTGAATCTATTGTCTTTTTCCAATTTTCCTTGTTCGCTTAGTTTTCCAAATTTGATCGATGCATATTGATTCCAATTAGTTGTTTATGCATATTTGACCTTGATGATTCCTTTTTGAATTTATTCACAAGTTTTTATAAATGATTTCTTCAAATCGTATTAAAAGTTCACTTCTCCGATTTATAAATTCTATTTAAAACACACGCACAATTTTGCACTTCGAGCGAAGTGGAAGGGTGATTAAATGGTTGGACAAAACACGGACCATGAATCTGTGTGTTTATCCTTCCGATTAATCCCCGACCTATTCAATTGATCGTTTTGACCTTCGGGTTTGGTTTACCGATGATATGAGGTGAACTTTGTACTGCTTTGAGTGTGAAAGTGACTGATGGATTGTAAACCGTTTAGTGCGAAGGAGTGGTTATGGGACACACGTTGATACTTTTCGGATTCCTTTTCGAGAGTTGTGACACATTCCGCCAGTTAGTGGTGTCCAGTACTGGGTCTTCGACCTTCACCACTACGGTTTGTTGCCTTCGGGGCTTATTACCTTCGGGGTTTGTTTCCTTCATGTATGTTGCCTTCGGGTATGTTGCCTTCGGGTTTGTAGCTCCGGGTTTGTGCCTTCGGGTTTGTTGCCCTATAGTATTGCTTTCGATGTTGGTCGTTATGAGCCGCATGGGTGATATTGGGTTTGGAGTCTTCGGGCTCATCGATCCTTGTTTATACAGTACTAAGCTCGAGCAATTTTCTGATGTTTCATTGATATGCATATTCCCTAGGTATCGCCCATCGGTGTTGGTCTTTTTGAGCCGCATGATATGTAGCGATTACCTCGTGGAACTTGTGTTACCTTTATTGGTATTTGTTATTGCCTTTTGGCTTGTTTTGGGATATTCCTATCCTTTGTTTCTATGAGTTGCCGATGATACGAGGCTTGTCTTGTTATCATATGATTCATCTTTTTGTTAGATGATTGTGTTATCTCTTTTAGAGATATTTGTTATACTTCGTGACCTTGCAGTTTTATTGTTGTTCAGTTTATCTAACTGATTTGTTTAGCTAGACTGACCCGTGTATTTTATACTCGGGTTAGACCGAGATGTTTCAGATTAGGTGCTTTTGGACTTAGCCTATTTTGCCGTGCATGGACTATTCAGCTTTCCCCTTTTTGTTAAAGGTTTTTGTGTAGTCCTTTTATTGTAACTCTGATATATGTATTCTTTTGACTCGTCTGTATATTGTGGTCTACTATACCACTCGGCATGTATTATTCTGTATACTCCGTTATGTATCAATATATGTGTATACGATGATCTACTGTTTTGTGATGTATATTACATTAGAGTTGTTATATTATGTTCTGATAGATCCTTCAACGCCTATGGTTTTGTTTTAATTATTCATTGGGTATGTCGACCTGCTTGGTATGTTTAGTGTCGATGTATTCAATAGATAGTTAGAGCAAGGCGATAGATGGTCGCTCCTAACCAGCCTTATTCTCCGTGTTAGTAGACGGCATTACCAAGTAGTGTCCTTGGCTATCATGGGTATAGAGGTGGGGTGTCACATAGTGGCTTAAAAATAAAGCATACTCTTTTACAATTACACCGAGTCTTCTTTCATTAATCTAAAATGTGATAGGTTTCATTTATAAACAAAATACAATTACTTTTATAAACAAAATTTGAATTTTGAGACCGATGAAAATTCAAGGCCCTTGGCGATGACTTTGGTGACATAGGTTTACGGTCGGCCATTCCCATATCAAACTTTGTTTTGAATAATACCGACTATTTGTAAATAGCAATAAATGAGATTTGAGAAGAAATGTGTAGATGACTATTAGAATAAGTAACATGCAACGAACCATCCATTTGAGAATTTGCATATGCAAAATGATTTTTAAATAACAATTTAATAACATATGTTTTTCAAAAAAATCCATCATTCAAAGTTTTGCATTTTGCAAGTTTATCCAACTCTAACCATGTGACGACCCAGAATTTCGAACAATTTAGATTGGAATATTTAGTTGATTTTAAATATTTGAAAGCTTAATTTTAACTTGAATTCCAAATATCACTATTTACTTGATAATTAAATTTATTGAATTATATAATTTGAAATTGGGTAAAACGTTGGATACGGAGTTTAAGCCTGTTAAAAATAATTTGAAGGCCTGTAAAATTTAAGGTAGTAATAGTGTTGAAATAGAATTTGTAAGTGTTTTGTTAAGTTTTGAAAATATATCGTTTAAATTCACATTTAAAATAGCCTTCCGAGGCACAGTCGCAGAATTTGACGAAACCGGTTTCATTGGATCCGTAATATTGTATTATTGTCGGATTTCAATTTTCGTAGTGTTTGGAGTTGTTTTGTTAGTGTACGATATGTAAACGCACTGAAATTTATATCGAAATTCAATATAATAACCGATCCAAAAAGCTATCTTCTCCATATGACTGAATTTGGCTCAAAAACACGTTCCATTGTGTTCGGAATGCGGGTAAAATCTTGTAAACGCTTGGCGGCATGTCTGATTCGGAGTTCGAGATTTCGAGTTATGCTAAACGAGATATTTTGGAAATTTAATAATATTAAAAATTTAAAAGTCAATCAGCCACCCTATAATCGTACTCGAGCCGCCCTACCATCTGAAACACGTAGATCTACTTTCCCCCTTTCTCCTTTAAATCACGCTCAACCATCATGGAAAAAAATCAAAAACATAGATAATAAAAAAAATCATTCATTCGTTCACAACTCCAGATCAAAGATGAGGGAGGGGACTCGCGTGAACCTCCTCTTCCACAGGAATCGAGTTTGGAAATTGGAATCGAATTCGAGGTGGGCATATTCGAGAGGGTTTCGGCTTCACGTTAATCGAGGGCGAGGCTCGCGGCTTTGGGATGGCGAATGCGAGCGCGACTGGGTGGTCGCGACCGGAGTTTTTGTGAGTATAGGGTTTGCGTGATGGAACTCGACGATGTTGGTTGGGTAGTTGGCGGCGATACTCGACGACGAGGTGAGATTTTTTTCTACCCTATTTTAGTTTAACTCAATTACTATATATATGAAGAATAGAAAGATAAGATCTTGAAAATCAGATCTTTACAATGATACATATTTTACAGTAAGAATATCTTATATATTATGCAGTTTAAAATTTTAAGTTGATCTTAATATGTGTGAATAAACGGAAAAAATATATATAATAATACACTGCAGCAAAGTATATATATACACAGTTTACATATTTTGAAATTTAATGATATATATATAGATAGATATATGGGTATGCAGTAAAGCAGAAAAGCTTATATAAGATTTGAAAAAAAAGGTGATTTTCAAATGTTGAAAGTTATATAAAAATCAGATTTTTAACCCCTATAAATTATTTTTATAGGTGTAGTTTCAAAGAATATAAATAAATATATTTTCATTGACTAGTTTATTTCAAATAATTTATTTAGGTGAATGATTTGTTAAATTAAATTTATTTTTAAAACCAAATTAATAGTTTAAATTAAATAAGTAAGTTGTAATTAACTGCTCGATTAATTCAAATATTAATACATTGTATAAATATTTATACAAGGTCAATAATCATGGAATCAAATCGAGGATGAAGTGGATTTGCAAATTTAAGGGGAAAAGGTGAGTTAATCTCACTCGTCTGGGTTCCATTTCAATTTAAATGGTTAAATTTAAATAATAGGTTGAATGATTGAATTGATTTGTTATGCACTATGCATTGATGATCTGGTGGCTCTGGTTTTGGTTGGTTCTCGAGTTAACTGTTGGTTGACTCAAAGTATTGGGGTTTTAAATTGTTTTAAACTTAAACCATAAATAAGAAAATATTTTAATTTTAAAGTTAATAAGGGCTTAACGATTTGTGATTCATTAAATTAGTAGGGTAAATAAAATGGATAATAAATTAATTCAATTAATAAATGATTTGGGTTAATTAATCTAGTAATTAAGGGTTTGAATTAATTAATTAAGGATTAAGTTAATTAATGAAGTTTAATTAAATTAGAATAATCATTGGATGGTTTGAAAGGTAATTACTTAATGTAATTAATAAAATATAATTACTTTATGTAATTGTTCAAGAGATTTATTAAGATAATTAATTAAGGAGTAATTAATTTATTCAATGAAGTAAATAAATGCGTGGTTAATTACTGGTTGAGATTAATCAAGAGTGATTAATAGTTGTGTTTTAATTAAAGACTAATCAGTTAATGTAATTAATTTGGATTAGGACAAATTGAAATGTAATTAGGAATCATTAATTTGTATAATTAATGATGTAATTAAAGGTTTATCAATTAAAATTAATAAATCAATAATAACTGATTTATGAGAAATTAATTAATATAAGTAATTAAGGATTCATGTAATTAATTATATTTAATTAATTTATGAAGTAACTGAAGATTAATTACTGTTTTCGGTTAAGAATAATTAATTTGTGTAATTAATTAAAGATAAATACTTGAATGTAATTAAAGGATAATTAATCCAAGAGGATTAATTAAGATGGACGATTATTGGATGATTAATTAATTGGTTTGGAATTTATTAATAAGCAGTATTTAAAAGTAATTAAAGTAATTGTTTTAATTCAATTGTGGTTAAATTAATTAATTTGAGATTGTATGGTTGATTAATCTTGCTCACGAATGATTGAATGATATTGTGTGCCTTAGATTAGTTGATATCTATGGTATGTGATGTGTGATGTTATATGATTTAATATGTTGGGTTAAAACAGTGACATCCTGTATTTTAAGTTGGAAGGGTATTTCATTTGAATAATTTGGGTTAAGACGACATGGAATTCGAAGAGACCAGAGTCGGGCATTTGCAAATACTCGAAACAACTTCGATTTGTAAAATCTTCTATAAATTCCTTATAGAGTTGATATGTGAAATAAATAGGCTGAATGAAATGATTTAAGTAATTGGACCATTGTAACATTGTAGAGGTCCATAGATAATGATATATGAAATAAGTATTGACTATAATAAGTTGAGAACTCATCATGAAGTACGAGTTACCCTGGTTTTAAATAAGTTTATGCATTAGTATTCCCTATGAAATGGGTTTATTCACGCTAGTTTCCAGCCTGATCCGGGTGTTTCTTGGATGTAATGCTCGGGTAAGACCGAATGTTATAGATTTTCAGATAAGGACGTTCTGGAGCATAGGAGGCGAGCTGAAACGATCCTGAATCGACCTTCGAAAATCAACACCGAATACGACGCTCATATTCAAATGTCGCAGATCTAAACATCGAATCTGGTTCGCCGGAGCTTATAACACTATTAAGTACAACACAGTGGAAGAAAAAGAATAATATCATATACACATCTGATAAAATATCTAGATACAAAGATGATACAATAGAATGATACAACTGAATATAAATACTATCAGAGACACAAGGAATAGTAGCAGAAAAGAAAATCTTCAATTCCAAACTCCAAATAATCAATCTCCAATCCAAAGCTTGCGAGAACTCGCATATAGTCGCACAAGCTAAGCAAGGTCAGCTATGAAAGCTGAAGTGTAGAGAATGCGATCCCCAAATCCAAAAGGGCTTCGAAGGCTGTCGAATTAGATCCAACTGTTCGACTATCTGAAAAACCCAACTCTAGACTGCCCGTGTGGAAAATAGTGGGAACCCAGAGTTTAGGAAATGAACAATAAACTCCGGGTCAGTCATGGGAGTGGTATGACTAACAAAAACAATTTATCTTTAAAACAAGCAACAAAGGAATTTAAAACCGCAATGCTTTTTGAAAATGAAACTACCATAAGGCCTCCCACCGCACACCATGCAAATGCAAAATTGGAGGAGATTTTCCCTTATGATAGTCAAACTTTCTTACTATGCAAAATTCTTCTTTTTATATTATTATTAGTGCATAGTGGAAAGCATTTCGAAAGTAGAATATAAATCTTAACCAGCATACCACATTTTGTCGTATGCCTACTATAACTACCATGTTCAATAGCATGTTACCGCCACATTCCATTGCAGATTATACAACTAAAACCGCACAAGGCTCGTATTGTTTTGTTTGGATTTCCAACAAATGGTCAGGCTAAGGAACTTCCTACTGCCACATGGGAACGCTTCTGGGGGGACGCCCTGAGAACCTACCCGGTTCTTTGCCAACACAAGGCATGTTTCCTCCCTGCCCGGGAGTAATTCCTACAGATATGCTGTGATGCCCCACCTCTATACCCACGCTAGCCAAGGACACTACGTGGTAATGCCGTTGACTAACGCGGAGATTAAGGCTGTTTAGGAGCGACCATCTATAGCCTTGCTCTAACTATCTATTGAATACATCGACAATTGTCATACAAGCAGATCGACATATCCAATGAACACTTAAAACAAAACCAAAGGTGGCTGGAGGATCTATCAGAACAAAATATAGCAACTCAAATGTAATGTGCATCACAAAACAGTAAATCATCATATACACATATACAGATACCTAACAGAGTATACAAACTAATACATGTCAAGTGGTATAGCAAGCCACAATATACAGACGAGCCAATAGAATACATATCAGAGTTACAACAAAAAGGACTACACAAAAATCTTTAATAAAAGGGAGCAAGCAGGATAGTCCATACGGAAGCAAAATAGGCTAAGTCCAAATGCACCTAACCTGAAACATCTCCATCTGACCCAAGATGAAATACACGGGTCAGTCTATCTAAATAAATCAGTTAAATAAACTGAACAACAATAACCTGAAAGGTCACAAAGTATAACAAATATCTCTACAAGAGATAACACAATCATCTAACAAAAGATGAATCATAACAGAACAAGCCTTATCTCATCGGCAACACAAATAAACAAAGGATATGGATATCCCAAAACAAGCCAAAAAGGCAATAACAAATACCAATGAAGGTAATAAAAGTTCCACAAGGTAACCGCTATGTATCGTGTGGCACAAAAAGACCAACACCGAAGGGCGATATCTAGGTAATATAATTACCAATTAAATAACAGAAAATTCCAATTGCAACAAACCCAAATATCTCATGAGCGGTGGTGAAGAAACCACTCCAATATCTCTCGAGCGGTGGTGAAGAAACCACACCGATAACTCTCGAGCGGTGGTGAAGAAACCACTCCGATAACACTCGAGCGGTGGTGAAGAAACCAGTCCAATATCTCTCGAGCGGCGGTGAAGAAAAACCACCCCGAAAGCAATACTAAAGGTAACCAACAATCCCAAATATCTATCGAGCCGGGGCAAAGGACCAACTCCAAAAGCGATATTAAAGGCACCAAGCCAGAAGGAGACAGTCCGAAGACACTATCCCAAAGGCAACATGTGTCACAAACTCCAAGAAAGGAATCCGAAAAGTGGTAACGTGAGTCCCCTAACCACTCATTCGCACTAAACGGTTCATTATCCGTTAGTTAATTTCACACTCAAAGCAGTACAAAGTTTAGCTCATCTCATTGGTAAACCAGACCAAAAGGTCAAAACAATCAATCGAATAGGTAGGGGAATAATTGGAAAGATAAACGCACGGATTCATGGTCCGTGTCTTACCTAACCATTTAATCTCCTTTCCACTTCGCTCGAAGTGCGAAATTGTGTGTGTTTTAAATAGGATTTATAAACTAGAGAAGCAAGCTTTTAATACAATTTAAAAGATTATTTTATAAAAACCCGTGGATTGAAATTAAAAAAGGAATCATTAAAGTCGAAATAAATGATAACAACAAATAGGATCATCATGAATCGATTCAAATTAGAAATTCAATCCCAAAAGGCAAAGTGGGATGAAAGAACAAATTCAGTTAACTAAACAGAGAATTCAGTTGACTAAACAGCAAATTTAGTTGACTGAACAGAGATTTTCAATTGACTGAATTTGGCCTGGAAACCTTCTGTTTCCAGGTTCAGTCGACTGAACAAAGAATTCGGTCGACTGAATCATGCCTGGAAACTTTCTGTTTCCAGGTTCAGTCGATTAAACAGAGAATTCAGTCGACTAAATCATGCCTGGGCTGTTTTTCTGCTTATCCAAATGAAGAGCAAACTCTTCCAAAATGCAACCGGATGAACATTGGCTCTAAGGTTTTATGCCAATCGACAACTCGGCCCTATATGCTCCTCGATGCATCACCAAAAGCATGATCAAACATCCATAAAAGGATTTTCACATAAATTGACTTAAAAACACAAAAATTGAAATATTCACAAAACCAATCCAAATCAAGAGAAAACGCACATGAAGAAGTGTTAGGAATTCATACCCAGGAACCAAAGATAATTATAGTCATAGATGTGAGGTAAAAATCTCACCTTTAACCCAAAACAAAGAAGAAGGAGCTCAATTACAAGGAGAAGACCAACCAATCTCTACTTCAACCAAACAAGCTTCAATCTAAGATCAAAATAAGTATTTCCTAAGTTAGATTTAGGAAACTTTCTGAAATTGAAGAGGAAAAGAGTTGGAGAAGATGAATAGGGGGTTTACCAATAGCTTCTCTTTGATTTTGGAGCAAGAATCCAAGTTTGCAAAGTAAATTAGGGCTTGGAATTTCTAACTCCTCTTCCTTTCCCTCATTTTCAGTTTTAGCTTGAGTTTAGAAGTGAAAATGAGTGAATGGAAGGAGAGGGACTGAGTTAGGGTATTTAGTTGGCTAGTGGGCTGAACCCAACCCAAAACCCAACTAGAAAAAGTAGCAAAATAGGACTTACTCCAAATCTATCGAAGCTTATACTCAAAAAGATCGCAAACGACGTTTTGAACTCAATGGAAGTGGTCTTGAGTCCCAATTCGATCGTTTGCAGAAAGTAGCCTTTTGGACTATAATCCGACAAATGACGTTATATTTAAATAAAATATTTAAATATTCAACCGATAAATATGCGGGTTGTTACATATGCCACCCCCGGTCCTTTGGGACCTTCATACGAGGATCCTCTATACCAACAACATCATACAGTAATAAAATATACTATAGTGCCCACATGAGTAAGTATCTGGGCTCCATACCATGATACTACCCTTTTTCCAAAGGAATGGCCACACCCTAGGGGAGCTACCACTGAAACCTTGCCGAATCTTCCCTGTTTTGACCATTACCGATTTGTGAGGCTCGATGAGGTTTCGTCCACAAAGCTGTGCTTTACACAAAAGCCATGCTTTGGTCAACCAATGATCAACACACAGTAGCACTTAGCATGCCACACTACCAAGTTGGGAGTATATCGCTGATAACCTTCAACTGCATAACCCCTGAGCTCGTACGTCTTAGAGAAGGGTGTTAAGCTAAGAGAATAAATTCCCTGCCACCAACAGATATGTATTTGAAAGAAATCTGATTTATATCTCAAAGTGTAGTGTCGGACATACAACCATACAAGCCTGTTCCAGGTTCGAACAGAACCGAAGGCACTTCCGAAAAAGCCTTTGCAATTCGGGTAGTCACAATCGCTATCGGACTTCCCATCACTTAGGGAATCTCTATACCGGCGCGACTCAGTGCAGAGACAATCGATGGGTCATCCTATCGCGCTCGCAAATATCCGGTCTTCACCACCGGTCTTCAAATGCTATCCATATCGACGTATCATTATTCGGAATGGGTTATATGACACAAAGTCCTCTCCTAGCTAAACAGAATAATGAGCGTAATATTTAAAAATATATGGATATGGGATTTCAGTTAAGTCACAACTTATTATCCAAACTTTTCTTTCAAATGGTTTACACAAATTACCATTTCAAATCTTTTAAATAAAAGATTTATTTCGCAAAGTTCACCTAGTTCACAAAGATCCATTCATGGATTTCAAAACAATTTCCATTTCAATTGGATTAACTCGTTAAATTTTTATAATAAGGATTTAACTTATAGCTTTCAAACACGTTTTCATTATTCGTAACTTGGGAAACCATTTTTAATTCAAACTTGAAATTCCTTGAACAAAAATTGGAAGTTTATTACTTATGTGAAAGCTTTTATTATTTGAAAACAAACAGTTTTCGTTTCAGGAAAATCCAATTATATTTACACGAGTCAAAGCCCTTGAATTAAATTCAAATTCCCAAATCAATATTTTTAAAATGGTTTAACCCATATAACAAGTATAAAATCTTTAATCCCTAGTTTCAAATCATATAATTCAATTTCAAATTTTGAATTCAAATTTAAACCAAATTATTTAAATTTCAAAGGGTTATCAAGTTATTCAAAAATAAATTTTATCTTTGAAATTCTATTTCAAAAGCTTCTCACATTTAACCCGATTTCATTATCAAACCATTTGAATTCAAATTGTCTATTTAAAAATCATTTCTAAATCTGTGACTTAATTGATTTCCTTGTGAAATCCATATTCTTGTGTGTGGTGTAGTCCAGGGTTTAACCCAATAGTGCAACAACATCATCATCGCAGATCAAAACACAGAAATATAGTTGATAAGCGGTATAAACTATAACGCTCATCATTCATTCACAGATCACAGATTAATAACAATTGTATCACAAATAAATGAATAAAATTCACAGCTCAATCCACAGAATAAAATATCACAGATCAGATAGGACAATCAATTCAAGGCATCTCATACAATACAATCATTCATAAGTAAGGTCAAGCATTCAATAAACATGTTAACGTAAAAATCTGACGCTAACATCCCAGTGCAAGTAAAGCAAGTGTGAATGGACCGCCCGATGATACGGGAATAAAAAATAAGCAGGAAAATATCAGAAAGATAGTAAAAGACACAGTTTTTATAGTGGTTCGGCTAATATTCAAGCCTACGTCCACTTTATATCTCTTTATTGCTGACTCAAGTACAACTTATACAACTTTCTTCAATTACAACACACTTTAGACTAGTAGTTCAAACTTTGATGGAGAATAATCTTTCGAATTCATGTTGAATGATGTAAATGTTCTCTTGAAGTTTGTCTTAGTGTCCTTGGTGTTTGGAGTGCTTGAAGTGCTGTTCGAGTTGAGAAAATGGCAGAGTATCGGCGCTTCGAGAATGAGCCAAAAGATCCCCAAAATGTCGTGGCTCATGCTGTATTTATAGGGTTCTTCGGAGTTAGGTAGCTGATAGATAGGTCGTAGGTCGGAGATAACGACTTAAGGTAGGTCGTAGACCACATGTGAGCGACCTAGCAGAGGGAAGCTTCGGCCCTTCCTGGTAACACTGGTCTCTTCTGGATGAAGTACTAGGTCATGGACGACTTAGGGGAATGGTTGGCAACCTTATAGCACTAAGATATCTGATGTAGCAACCTAAGCTAACTTGTTAATCCACTATGTTGCATATCCCATTAGGTCATTAGGTCGCTTGTGACTTTAGGTCGCTAGGTCGCGGACTTCTTAGGTCGGTAGGTCGCTACCTGTTAGGTCGCTAACTCGCTTCTTACTTTAGGTCGCTAAGCCGCCAGGTCTTTTAGGTCGCTGAGTCGTGGCTTCCTGTAAGCAGTTAGGTCATCCACTTCTCTAAGTCGTTAGGTCGTCCACTTCTCTAAGTCGTTAGGTCGTCCACTTCTCCAAGTCGTTAGGTCGTCCAATTCTCTAAGTCGTTAGGTCGTCCACTTCTCTAAGTCGTTAGGACGTCCACTTCTCTAAGTCATTAGGTCGTCCACTTCTCTAAGTCGATCGGTCGTCCACTTCTCTAAGTCGATAGGTCGTCCACTTTTTTAAGCAGTTAAGTCGTCCCATACCTTAGGTCGTGAGGTTGTTTCAAAACGAGGTTAACACTTGCCCCTCGAAGTGCACGCCTAGGTCGTAGACCGTGTGCTTCGACTTAACATGCTTGGATCGTGACTGACCTAAGAGATAGCTTAACACGCACATCCATTTGCCTCCGCCTTATATAACCGTTAGCTCGTGTCTTTCCCTTTAACTGTTTCCATAATCCATTCCGCCATTAGCGATTTCTCGAGCACCCCAAAGATAATTTCGAACCAATCAATCACTGATTATCTTTAATACTCAATTAGTAAGTGAATTTGCTTTCCGTTCAATCTTCGGTCATCATCGGACCACGAATCTTATTTTCCGTTTTCGACCTACCTTCTTACGTCGCATTTTACTGTGAATCCTGTTTCATCGGTTGTTGGTGGACCGGATGTAGTTCGATTTAGCTTTAGACGATTCGTATTGAGAGGATGATGGGTTATATTGTGTTAGGTTAACTGATTCATGATTCTGGAGGGAGCGAGGAGATTATCTACCGGTTAGCAAGTTATGAGGGGTGAGACTTAGGGTTTCTCCAAGGGGAAATGGCCTGAGACTACTGAGTTACCCATGGGACAATCTAGTGGATCAAGCGAGTTAAACATTCTTGGAATCCAGGGAAAAATGAACGACCCACTGGCTCACGACTTAGGGTGCCTGCGATCTTTCTTTCTCGTGACTTACCATACTTGGACGACTTAGGCTTTAAAGTAGAACGACCTTGTTTGACAACGACCTATCTGTCAACAGCATAAGGATTAGGTCGTCCCCGAGCTAAGACTTGTTATGACTTAACTCTTTAGGCCGTGTTAGCAACCTAGGCTTTAGGTCGTGTAGACGTCTTAGGACTTGAACAATTATCAAACTGCTTCTTGCGACCTAGATCCGCTCTGACTTTCCTGTTAGGTCGTGAACGACCTAGGACTTGAACAACTTTACCCGAGCCACCTTTTTCCTTCAATATACATTACGACCTAAAGAGCAAACGACTTAACTTAACCCGCGGCACATTCTTTAGGTCGTAGACGAGCTAGCACTTTGCTAAAAAATGTTTGGACCGACTTGAAGCATAATTTTGACTTGAATTCTCAATTTGAACTGCCGGAATAAATTGCCCGAATTTTTGAATTGTCTGAACTTTGTTGTACTCTTTCACAGATCACACTAGCTTACAAGCTAACAACTTGTGGACTATAATATTCATAGAAAACTGGGACGAATATATGCCATTGACTGTCCACATCAGATGGCAGATTAATCGATAAAGAATAATTAACTCAACTTAAGGAAATTGTATGAAATGCTGTGAGTTAACAAATTCAAGTGAAGTAGTAAAGCAATGTTAATCAACTAAAGCTGATTTGTTTGCATTAATACTGCACTTCTACTTGGACATAGAGCGACAAATCTTGAAATTTTACAATTGATACATGTTCATTAGTTTAATTTCAGTTATATTTACTTGTCACTTTATTAGTTTTACACAACACTTCACACATTTAGGAAACGTGCACCTTCATATTTGAATATCCAGTTCCTTGTGTAGAATGTCTTCTCATCAAGAGGAGGAAGTAGAACAAACTGGAGAGGCCTTCCTGATAGCTGATCCACTGGTCCACCCACCACAAAGAACTCCAACTACTCTGAGTCACCGGGTGTTCAACCAGCTACGCGCCCAGTTTGGGATTGTAGAAGCAGATGCTATTCTCCTTGGGCCAAATGATTTTGCTGATAGTCCTCCCTTCGGCTTTTTTGTCGTCAACCGCCAAATGTGCCTTTGTGGTGCCATTCCTCCTTTCAACAATTTTGTCCAACAACTTTTTTTCCGATTGGCTATTTCTCCTTTTCAATTGCACCCCAACGGCTATGCCATTTTGATGGGATTATGCGTTCTCTTCAGAAGAACGCTTGACCGCCTCCCAAGCTTTGAAGAAATCTGCTATTTATGTACATTTGCGAGAAATAAAGACCATCCTTCCATTATATATGTGAGAAGCGCCAGAAATCGCAAGCTTATCACTGATCTCTCTGATAGCGCTCATGGTTTTCTGAGCCAGTTCTTCTTTGTCCGTTGCCCCCAGGGATTTTATACTATTTGGAGAGTAGGAGGTAGGCTTACTTATCCCCATTTTTTTCCTTTTCTAAGCTTTGCGAGATCAGAATTGCTAAATGTTAACTCCGTTCTCTACTTTTGCAGTCCTCCCTCCTCCTTGTAGAGACTTTAGCCACAAGTCAACTTTTGAGAGGCTTAACGCTGTGGCGGTTGAGGAGAGAAGCATCAAGTTTTTGCTAAGAGACGAATTCCTTCATCAGTTCGGACTCTTACACCCTTCCCGCTTTACTCAGCCCTATGAAGTTCCTGATTCTCCAGCTGAGACACCGGATGCACCAGTCTTTGTTGAGGAGCCTATACCGAAAGAACCTGCTTCTGAGGCTTCTATGGTGAAGTGCTCTACTTCTACTAATGTTGCGAGGTCATCTGGCAAGCTTGCATTTGCCCCGGTCATTGAAGAAGAAGAGCCTCGAGAACCTCCCCAACATTCATGAAAGTCCGGTGATGGAGGGGCTGGAGAAACAAGTCCTGCCAAGCAGAGCGGGGATGACACTTTTGAAGGTTTGAGTGACCAGTTTATCACCTCACAGGAGCTCTTTAAAGACGATCATGTCACTGCTAGAGTTCCCTCTTCAGTAGTTGAAGCAACATCCATTTTCAACAGACTCCGTTGACTCAAGAGTTGACGTTAGCTACTACACCCATCATTTCCCTGCAACCGAGGAGTGGTTCGTAGTTTGACGCGCGTAGTTTGCACATTACACACACTTAGGAATTTTCAGCACCTATTTGCACTCAACTTTTGTGCTTCAAGGACTAATCAAGTTTTGCCCCTTTCTCATTTTCAGGTTCTCCAATGGGGCGTAGCGGTTCCTATTATGACGACTTTCAACAGTACGGAAGGCGTGGTCAGTATGATTATAGGCGCTATCTTCCCGCCCACAGGGAAACTGATGAAGAGAAAGCTGCTCGAAAAGCTCAAGAAAGAAGAGCGTATGAAGAAAGGTACGGAAGAAGGGATGAGCAACATGACTCTTCTCGCAAAGGCGATGACTCTCATAAAAGAAAAACTTATGATGATAGAGGAAAGAGTCATGACATCGGAGACCCAAGCAAGCGGACCAGGCTTGATGAAAAGACTGCATCTGCAACTTTAGAAAAGGCCGCTGCTCTTACTTCTCTTAAAATTCCTTCAAAGTCTCCTGCCCTTGAAGGAGCCGACATTCAGACACTTCTCGGCAGACCCTCGTCCCAAGTTGAGAGAGGTCCGCCAACCCTTCAAAGTCGGTTCCCGCATTGGTGCTTAAAGGGAGTCCGCTTCGACCTTGACTTGGTTCCCATCGACAAAGAGGCCATGCTACGAAATCTTGACACTGTTAAACTTGATATTGAGAGAATGTCAGGGTGGCAAAAGCTCGTCGATGAGCTTCAGAGGGTGAACCGGGCTAACCTTGAAGCTATGCTGACGATGGAGAACGACAAGTCTGAATGGCAGAAAATTCTTGATCAGCACAACACCAAAATGAAAAACATCGCTGAGTACAACGAAAAGCTTGAGGCAGAGGTCGAGAAACTTAAGCATGAGCTTGCTACTTCTTCCACCTCTTATACTCAAAAGGAAGAAGTGCTTCAGAAGCAAGTTCGAGAAGCTCATGTCGCTCAACGGTATGTCGAAACCCAACTTGAAGCTTCACAGAAGATGGTGGAAAAATATTGTGCTGACTTTGCAGAGCTACGGGAGAAAGCTAACTCCCAGGACTTAGAAATCATGAGGCTGAAAGATCAACTATTAACGAATGAGAAAGAACGTGATGAGGCCATGGCTGGAAAGAGATCTGTTGAACAATCTCATGAAGAGACAAAAGCCAACATCAGCTCCACTCTGTTTGATTTTTACATCCAAAGCGTCTTGGGGCATGGCAGCCTTGCATTTTTGGGGCCTAAATATGAAATCACTTTGGCTGAAGTGTGGGAGGCTGTAATGGATATGCTCAAAGGTGCCGGTTATTCCGAAGATGAACTTGAGGCGCATTACTTTGATGACGAAACTCGTGCTGCTCTTGCCAGAGGAAAGGAGCAGCTTGTTAAAGTACGAGCCGAAATGATAGAAGGGGAGCATCCAGAGAAAGAAGCACCTTCAATTGCCCCTGTCCCTCCTTCGACTTTGGCCGACATTGATATCATAGGCTCCAGTTCCCATTCTCCGCTCACGTCTAAAGTCGTAACTAAGATTACAAGTGCACAGGGTGGAGACGAAGGCGAAGAAAGCACTGAAGCACAAGCTTATGAAATTGACGTCAGAAAGCAACGCAGCAGAATATACGAAAATTAGATGGAACGGTGAAAGTAGCAATTGGTGGATTGATGAATACTGAAATGCCCAAATTCGTTGATCCGGAGATACCGAATTCTTGCTATCTCTGACACATTGATCGCGCACGATACCGTGGAAGAGATCAACAATTCTTCGAGCATTGATCAAGCGCACTTGATTCCGCGAATTGGCTTCAACGAACGTTGATTCGAGCGCACTCGAATACCGTAAGTGGAGATAGGAGATTATACTTAACTACCAATTTAGATGAAAGCACACAGCTAACAAAAGAAGAATTTTATTCAAAAGGAACCGAGTTACAAATGACCAACACCATGCCTATTTATAGGCTTACAATATGTACAAGACTCGCATACACGACTTAGCATAGGTCGACGGCGACTTAACATCGAATGTGACGATCCTGAAATTTTAGCAATTTAAAATGGAATAACAAATTTGATGTTAACATTTGAAAAGTTAATTTTAGCTCGAATTCCGAGTATTAATATTTATTAGATAAGCAAAGTGTTGAATTATATAATTAAAATTGGGTAAATTGTTGAATTTGAGATTCTAAGCCTGTTTAAAATAATTTGAAGGCTTGTAAAATATATAATGAGGATACTGAAGATAATAGAATGGTTGGAATTTAATTTAAAAGTGATTTGTTCGGTTTTGAAATTTTATTGCTTAAATTGACATTTAAAAATAGCTTTCCAAGGCACAGTCTCGGAATTCGACGAAACTAGTTCCATTGGATCCGTAATAGTTAGTTATTATCGGATTTCAATTTCCGTAGCAATTGGAGTTGTCGTTTGACCCAGGCAGCTCGAAACGCTTAGATTTATTTTAATCGATTTAATTGAATATTGGTTGTTTATTTCCGTGACTCGCGCATACGTTCAAATCAGCCTTCGAAGCACGTTTCGTTGTGTTCAGAACGCGGGTAAAAACTTTATAAATGCCTGACAGCATATCTGATTCGGCGTTCGATATTTTGAGAATGCTTAACGAAATATTTTCAATATTCGATTATATAAACTTAATTAAAGTAAATTGCATCACTTCACTCACGTGATTTTGCTCTGGCTTGCACCCGAAGCCACCTTTAGGAATATATTCCCCGTTTATTGCAGAGGGATGGAATGAACAATCGAATGAATGCCGAAACCCTTTCTTTTTTCAAATCCCTCTCTTTTCCTCTCGGTCAAATCCCTAAATCACGATTTCCAGTCTCGAAAAAAAAAGAGGGGAAAGGCCGAAGAAATCGAATCGCCTCACCCCTACTTGCCGTCGAGTGGAGCGAAGATCGTCACGTGTGGTGGGAGGCGAAGCCGTTCGGCTTGAGCTTGTGTCGAAGGGAGAGGCAGCACGACCCTCGAGTTTTGGATCGGCTTGTGATGTGGATGAGGAGCACTGGTCAAGACGGGTTCTGGTGGCGCACTGGAGCATGCGCGTGTGTTGAGGCATCATGGCAGCTAGTGAGGGCAGCTCGGGGTATCGCGTGGAGTTCGGTAAGGCGGCGTCTGGTATCTTGTAGCGCACGAGGCCACGTGGGGAAGCAGATTCGCTGCCTGATGGAGACACAATGAGGGTCTGACGAAATCTAGTTTAGAGCTCGCGATCGATGGTGAGCATTTTATTTCAGCTTGTTCATTTTGTTTAACTTAAGTTTAAGAACAGTTTGATTGATTGTTAAAATAAGTATGTTAAATACTTAAAGGATATTTAAAACTTAAATTTTCACAATTTACGTTAAATGTTAATGTGATTTAATATTTAACAAAGAGTTACCTTAAGTATAATTAAGGTTTGATAATTCAGGAAATACGAGAAAGATTTATTAAGTAATTGATTTGAAATTAGCGATTGACTAATGTGTAACCAGTGATTTGCAAATGAGAAATTGGGTTTATAAATTAACAATGAAGGTTAATAATCGATAGTTAGGAAGCAATGAATTAATAATTACTGGGAAAGTAATTAATCGATAATCACTGGATATAATTTATCAAACAAAGTGGGTTGTAAACTTTATAAAGCAAAGGTGAGTAAAACTCACTCTGTCTAGTAATTATTTAAATTTATATGGTTAAATTTAAATAATTGGTTGAATGTTTAAGTTGATTGGATGTATACTGATGAGGATGTGACTTTGTTTTTGATTGATTCTTGAGTTAATTATGGACTGACTCGAAGTATATGGGGTTTTAAATTGTTTCAAACATAAATCATAAATAAGAAAATGATTTCACTTTAAATTTAGTAAGGGCTTGATGTGTTGTGTTTCATTTAAATTTGTAAGGAATTTGAAATGAATAATTAATGGATTAAATTAATTAATGATTTGTGTTATTTGACTTAGTAATTAACGAGTTGAAAAAAAAGGGATTGAGTTGTAAGCTAATTAAATAAGTAAAAGGAAGTCAGAATAATCATTTGATGGTGTGATAAATAATTACTTAATGTAAGTAATAAAATATAATTACTTGATGAAATTAATCAAGAGATCAATTAAGATAGTTAAGTAAAGTGATTAATTTATGAATAAAGTAAAATGAAGGATAGTTAATTATAGTTTAGGATTAATCGAAAATGGCTAATACTGTGGTTTCATTAATATAACGAAATTTGATTAGAATAAATTAAAATATAATTGAAAATCCTTAATTTATATAATTAATGAAGTAATCAAAATTGATTAATTAAGATTGATTAATCTATAATAGGTGACTTATGGGAAGTTAATTAGTTTAAGTAATTAAGAATTAATGTAATTAAATAAATAATTAATTCATAAAGAAATTAAGATTTCTCAATAATCTCGGTAGAGACAAATTAATATTGTGAAGTGAATTTAGGATAATTACTTGAATGCAATTTAAAGATAATTAATCCAAGGTGAGTAATTAAGATGGATAATGTTGGGTTGACCAATTAGTTGATTTGGAATTAATTAACGTTAAATGAAGTAATCTATATGATTGAGGGTTTGAAATTCAATTTGAATCAATTAAATTGATTAGTACGGAATTAGGCTTTGCTTATGGATGATGAAATGGTATTGGATGTTTTGAATGAGTTGATATCTCTAATATGAAATGTTGTGAATTTCATTTGAATATCTTAGGTCAGGATAATATGAGTCTCGAGGTGACCGAGGTCGGGTATTTGGTAAATACCCGAATCCACTTCAAATATTTATATATTGATTTGTGAAATCAATTGGGTGGATTGAAATGATTTAAGTAGACTGGAATATTTATCTAAGTTTGGTACATAGAAAAATAATATGTGAAATAAGTATTGTCTATAGCAGATTGAGAATTGGTAAATTGATATAAGTTACCCCGGGTTTATATAAGTTGTTTGCTTGGGTATTTCATGTTAGTAGAGTTTACTCACGCTGGTTTCCAGCCTGACCTGGGTGTTACTTTGGTGTAATTCTCGGGTCAGACCGAGTATTACAGATTTTCAGGTAAGTACATTTTGGAGCTCAGGAGGCGAGTTGGAGGACTGGAGCGTATAGAGAATTGCCGCTGCATTTATATTATTGTCAAACCGAGACATGATAATTGTAAATATATTCAATGACTGTGTATAATGTAAAACTCTGATGTATATAATTGTAATCGACTGATATAGAATTCTTTTGTAAGCTATTATTATTTATTATTATATTTTATCCGCTGCGATTGTGAGATGTTGGTGTTTCTGTTCTTCTTCTTTTATCTCTTTCTTCTTTTTCATAACTATCTGGAATTTTCGGCTTAGAAAATTTCGGGTCGTTACATTTGGTATCAGAGCTGAAAGGTTAAGCGAGAACCTTGGCTCTGGTGGGGATTACTCATTAAATAGAGTCTGCAGTGCTCTAGACTGAGTCGAGAATATATATATATATATATATATATATATATATATATATATATGAGCGCGTACTTGTTATTTTCATCTTATATAAAGCTTTTAAATGATTTTATATAAAATATATTTTGATATATACAAAGCAATATTTCCTTCTAATAAATATTAAGGTGATTGGTTGTTAATTATTAAAATTAAAAATTAAGAAGTAATATAATACAACCAAACTGAAGTCTAGAATTGGAATTAAATTAAGTAAAAGTAAAACTAGAACCAAATTAAAAATTTAATGGGTTGAAAATGAAATTCTAAATCTGGTCCCAGGATTTGAGAATTTTGTTTAAAAAAAAAGAAAAAAAATAGTGAATAAAGTATTAATTGGATAATTGGGACTTGTTGCAAACAATGGGTTGTTTGAAAATTTATTTGAATTTAAAACCAAAGGTGGTTTAAAATTGTAAGACATGGATGGGAGGGCCAAGAAATAAATATGTATATATTTATGGATATACATGATATTAAAGATAGTTTGAAATAAACTCTATGAGGTTGAGTTTTGATTTTTTCCCTGAAATGTGATATAAAAACCCAATGTGATACAAGTTTTGAACTTGGAAAAGGGAAAGAATTTGAATTTTGAAGTGGGAATTCAATGTGAGAATGAGGTTGATTGGCTTAAGTAAATTGAATTTTAACTTGGGAGAAGTTAAATAAGTTTGAATGAACAACTTGGATTGAAGATTTTAAGATGAAATTGGAATTTAACTTGGAAAGATAAATGGTTGATTTGAATTGGGAATGTGTGTGATCTCAAACGGTTTGAGATTTAAAAATTGAAAATGGAGAGACGTTTTCAAATAAATTGGATGTTATCATCCTATTGTTAATAAAAATCTTTAAATTGAGAATGGAATTGTATAAATAAGATAAGTTTGAATAATTGAATTATAAAATATACTTGTTAAGGACTGGCTTCAAACTGGGAAATTAGACTGAATAATAAATTAAAATTTTAAAATAAAATTGTATTGAATCTTGAAATACATAAGTAAAAATAATTTAAAATGAGAATTTTGAGAAATTGGGCTCAAAAATTAAAATGATTAAACATTTTGATTTAAAGGTTAATTTGGTTTAAAGAGTTAAACCAACCTTTGAGAATTTTACTCGAATTTCTATACTTCGAGATAGTTTAAATTCAAGATTTAATTGAATTAGTTTAAAATTGAATTTGGTTTGAAGTAATTGGATTGGTGATTGAAGATGTCTAAGTTTAAAATTTTTAAATGGGAAATTGGATTGGATTAAATTGAAGTGATTTGGATTCTGAAATTAAATTGATAATAATTCAAATTTAAAATTGAACAGGATTAAAATCAACTAGAATTTGATTTAAATTGGGGAAAGGAATCAACATTGATTCAACTTGAATTGAGGATTAATCAAGTCCAATGGAATTTGGAGTTATTTGAATTGGAATTGCGTCAATTTAAATGGAGATTTAAATTGAATTGTTGGGGGAGTGAATAGTTGGACTCTTGATTATTTTTAATAAATTATTTTGATATAAACTTATTTTTCTAAGCTATTAAATATATACAACCTTTCTCTCTTAAAGCCAAATTATTTTATGGTTTGGAGTTATTTATCCATTTTTCAACTGTTTTCTAAACTAATTCCTATTTTTCAACTATTTCACAAACTAATTTCTATTTTACAACCATTTTGCAATTATCTACAATGTTTGGAACTATTTAACCATTCCTCAACTATTTTACAATTAGTTAACTATGTTAATAGCTATTTTGCAAATTAATAATTATTTTTCAACTACTTATCTATTTTTCAAAATTTTCAAGCTATTTTCTAAATATACTGGTCGGAGTTCAAACAGTTATTGATTAAATACCCAACTGGGATAAGACTTGAGGTAATAATCCAAATGGGGATAAAGGCAAATGTGAATAAGTGAATGTGAATAGAAAGGAAATTGATATTGGAAAGAGTAATCAAATTTGAATATTTGATTTTGGGTAAACAAAGTTATATCTTTGTATATATATTCTTCCCTTGATTAAATCTGTTGTTGGAAGAAAAAGGATTTTGGACGTGTTTGAAGTATAAAAAGGATTTTATACGAGTTTAAAGTGATCCAAAGTTTTAAAAAAAATTTAATATATATCTGTATATATATAAAGGATCTTATGAGGATTTTGGAAAAGGTTTTGGGAACCTTTGGATTTGGAAAGGCTTTGTTTTTTGGATAAAATCAATATGAGAATTGGGAAAGCCTAGTTTGAGAATTATCGATTTTGGGATAATCGATTTTGTGTAAAGGAGCTTTGTATGATATCATACTAGGCGTATGATTTGAAGATACTATATGTGTATAGTATAAAATTATTTTGATGATGGCTCTGGGGAAAAAGGCGCTCCCTCAAAATGAACTTCTTAGGAGTGCCACCGGGTGGTGCTGCCTTGAGCCCAGGGGAGTTCTAAAGTTGATCATGTGAGAAGTCCGGACAAAACTAGTTCCTGAGGATTATTGGGTAGCGTAAGTCGATGGCGTTGATGCCTACAGAGGCATTTGGGTTATGCTGTGACGACAGTGTAACTTGATGTCGGTGCGATCTACTGTGGGGACCATAGCGAAAATCGTGTGGAGGATGAGTGTCAACGGTCTACACTTGATTTTGCCGGGAAGGCAACGCAACATCGGTAGACTGCGATCTATGGTCAAGTGGAGTGGAGAAGTTTCATTTTTGGCAGCGAAATTCGATGGCGCTGATGCCTACAGTTATATGGGTTTTTGCTGTGATAGCTACGTAACCCCAGTTGTAGCTGCGATCTATCGTGGGTTCCATGGTGTAATCGTGGGGCGCGGAGGCCTACAGTTATCTGTGGATTTTGTTGGGACGGCAACGTAATCATCGGGTTAACTGCGACCATGGATGGGGGTGATGATTTCCAGAGCATCCTCAGCGAAGATATTTCCTCTATTTTCAAAACCCGATTGTTATATTTTCAATAAAATTATTTTTCAAATGTTTTTACTGTGTGTTGAAAACGGGTTTACCAAGTACTTATAGATTTTCAGTCCTACGCTTGATCGACGTATGACTGAATTTCTGTGAGAACGAGGATGGACTGGTTGGGACATCGAGTTATAAAGGGTATTTTTTTTATAAGGAGTTATTTTATTAAGTATGATGTGAATTTAAAAACATTTCTAAAATTTTTAAATAAAGATATTGGAATTTTGGAAAATAAGAAACCCGAACTGAAATTATAAAACAAAATTTAAACTCGGGAAAATTTAAGAAGTGATTCTTTGTCATTGAAATCGAATAATGATTTAGAAATTGGAAGTGAGCTGATGTAACGACTGTGATTTTTTGTTGCCGAAAACCGACATCAATACGTCCACTGTATCAACTGCCGAGCAATCGAAAGCCGAAAAACCGTACCGTTAGGGTTTTAGAAAAAGAAAAGGTAGAAGAAGATAGAAAAAGATAGAACAGAACAGAAGAAATAACAGAACAACATCAGAATCTCACAATTCGCAGCGGAATAACATATAATAAATAAATGAATAATCTTTAAACAAAGAACTATATCAGTTATTACATTACATTACATTTCATTACATCATCAGAGTGTACAACAACAAACAACATCAACAGCGGAAAAGAAATACTATATACTAGTAATACGCCATGCCATCCAGCTTGCCTCCAGCAACTCCTGAATATCCTGATAAACCTTAACTCTTGACTGCCCGTGTGGAAATTGGTGGGCACCCAGAGTTTAGGAAGGAAAACAATAAACTCCGAGTCAGTCATGTGACTAGTGTGAGAACTCAAAACAGTTTATTTTTTTCTTTAAAATCGAAATAGAGGAATATTTTTAAAGTCAATTCGCAATGCTTTTAAAAATGAGACTACCATAAGGCCTCCCGCGCACACACACAATGCAAACGCAGAATCGGAGGAGATTTCTCCTTATGATAGTCAAAGATGCTTGATACGCAATAAAAGAAACATTTGATATTATTACTAGTGCTTAGTGTAGGAAAAACAATTTCGAAAGTAGAATATAAATCTTAGCCAGCATAGGCATTCCGCACTTATGCCTACTATAGCTACCATGTTCAATAGCAGGTTACCGCCACATTCCATGGCAGGTTTTACAACTAAAACCGCACAATTCTCGTATTGTATCTTTGGATTTCCAACAAATGGTCAGGCCAAGGAACTTCCCATTGCCACATGGAAACGCCTCTGGAATGACGTCCCGAGAATCAAACCGGATCTCTGCCAACACAAGGCCGGGTTACCCCTAACTGGGTAACTACTGGCACGAATATGTCGTCCCCCGATCGTAACCAATCTATCCGAGGATCCTCGATTTCCAACAACCACAAAATATGCAGCAACAACATAGGTTAAATATCTGGGCTCCATACCATGATACCACTTCTATCCAGAAGGAATGACATACACTAAAGGGGCGCTACCTCCTAATAACCTTGCCGCATCCTTCCCGTTTTGACCATTTCCGGGGTGTGAGGTCCGACGAAGCCTCGTCCACAAAGCCACGCTTTATACAAAAGCCGTGCTTTAGGTCAAAAAATGATCATAGAAATGATCACCAAGATAAATGATCAAATAAATGATCCTATCACCAATGATCAAACAATGATCGTTTCACAGCAACACTCAGCATGCCACACTACCAAATTGGGAGTATATCACTAATAACCTTCAACTATATAACCTCTGAGCTCGTACGTCTCAGAGAAGGGTGATAAGCTAAGAGAATAAATTCTCCGCCACCAACAGAAATATATTTGAAAGAAATCAGCTTTATATCTCAATTTGTAATGTGAGACATACAATCCATACAATTCTGTTCCGGGATCGAACAGAACCGAAGGCACTTCCAAAGAAGTCCTTGCAATCCGGATATTCGCTAATCACGACCGGACTTCCCGTTACTAAGGGTGATAAAACCTCTATATCGGAGATCAGCGGATGTAGAGTAACTCGACGGTAATCCTTCCGTTTTCACAAATATCCGGTCTTCAACACCGGTCATCAAATACAATCCATTTCGACATATCACATACTCGGAATGGGTTATACGACCCCAAGGTCCTTTCCCGGCTAACCCGAATAGTGAGCGCTTATTCAAAAATAAGTGTGGCATTCAAATTCAAGCAATCACAACAAATACCTATTTAAAGGTAAATATTGATAGTCGGATTATTTAACTATCAATAGGCGTGTTCAACATCACCAAATTCCAAATAATTTCCCAAATTATTTACTTTCCAAAATATCTTTACAAGATATGTATATTTTCCACACTTCAACATTTTAAAATAATTTTCAAATCACTTTTCGCATTTACCACCTTTGAAAACAAATTTCAAATCATTCCCCTATACGGGATTACTTTCATTTTCAACATGGTTCATTTAAATCAACTAAATAAATCCTTAACGATTTACTTTATATTTACGTTCCAAATCCGTAAATTAATTCCCACACTTCAAAAATAAATCAACATTTATTTTTAAACAAATTCCCTTTTTCATTTATAAATTCCATAGTGAATATACATTCCAAAATATTTATGAATATACGATTTCAATTATTCATTTTCAATTTATCTTCGAAAAGATAAATTCTCAAAACATTTCATTTCACATTGGAAAAACATTTCCATACTTATTTATTCATAAGTAATTCACAAATCCATTCAATTTCAACACTTGGAAAATATTCAATATACTTAAATCGAAAATTAAGTATATATTTCATTCTTTAAGAAATTATTCTCTTAAACACATTTGTTTGGGCCAAAACGAATGTTACATAAAACATCGTTACGACGACCCAAAATCACTAGTATAGGGATTCAAAGTTTAAATAGATATATAAATCCCAATACTATACAAAACATTTCCTTTCGGAAACCATTTACTATAACAACAGTGTTATAGTCCACCATTTCCTTCTTTTTCTCGAAAACGTCTATTTCAACAATGAATGTTGAAATCTATGTATTCGATACTTAATGCATTTTAAAACGTCTTTAAAATCATTAACTTCATTTCATAATGTTCCTTCCCCAAAAACATATCCATTTCATTTAATAATATATTCACTGTCCAAAATCGTGAATATAATTCCTTTCATATATTCCTATATCCAACTTATCAAATTCAATTGATTTCAGATTTATAAACAACGTTTATAAACTCCATTTATATTTTTATAAACTTCTATTTATAAAAATCCTTTTTATATCTTATTTTAAATGCCAAAATCTGATTTATATGTTGACTACTTATAAATCTTATATTTTACAAAATCTATCCATTTTATATCTTCATATTTCATAAATTTATAAATTTCAATTCACTTATGGAATCCATTTTTATTTCACTTTATTACTTATAAAAACTCGTTTTATAATTCCAGTATTTTTAATTTATAAATATCAATTTTATAAATCTTTTATATAAACCGTTTATAATAATTCAAAATTCCCAATTAAACCATTTTATAAATTAATCACTGTTTATCTCAAAAATCTTAATTTGGTTATATTTTACAAAAATTATAACTTTTATAACATTAAACTTATAACGTTAATTTATTTAAAATAAATCAATTCAAAATTTTAATAAAACGTATACTTTCAAAAATCACTTTAAAAATTCCTTTAAAAACCAAAAATCATTATTTTAAAACTTTAAAAATGGATCCGATGATGCAACAACACCAAATAGTCAATCACGACATCCAAATATCATATATCAATAAGATAATCAACAAATATCAAAATATCTGTAAATAAATCAATACAGTTGAGGAATCCAGTTGGATCCCTCCAACCTGTTTCCCTACATCCAAAAACATTTGCACAATACCAATTCCGCTCTAGTACGGAATTATCGCGGTATATGGGATTTATAAAATATTATCCGCTTAATAGACGGTGTAATAGGGTCTCATCCGCTATAAAATGCGGAAAATCAACAACTGCAATATATACATATGCCAACATATATATATATATTGCTATTATATATAATACTAATTTCACCGTTTATGAAATATTCACGGTATAGGTTTTTAATAAATAACATCCGCTTACTAACGGCGCATAATGTCTATTTTAACAATCAATAGATAACAATCATCATTCAAACATGCATTCAACAATTTTAAATCTAACTATTTAAAATTAAAATCGAAACTGATTCGATTGAGTGAGAAGTTCTCACCTTGATTTCAATTTTGTTTTAGCGATTTATTCGAATAAAATTAAACGGACGTTTAATTTTACCCGAAAATCTCACTAACTCCAAACGACTGCAATCCAATTCCATCGCGTAGTGCTCGTCCATACGATTCCAACGCAACTGGTTTCGCGCGTTTTCGACCTCGTATGAAAAAGATACACATTTTCAAAGTTACACGAATATATATATATATAAATTTACAACATTATTTTAATTTCTTAAACCTAAATAACATCAGGGCCGTACGATATTTTGCTTGCAGATCTTGGCCATGCATTGCCTCTTCTCCTTCACGCGCGCAATGTCCAGATAACAACCGAAAGCCGAACCCATTAGCAACTAGAAACCCTAATTTTCGCAACCAATTCTTGTAGCTCGAAGACGATCAGATAGCGCCACCTTGTAGCTCGTCCCAAACTCCATGCTCGGCTCGAAGGGTTCGAAACTCGGCTGCCTATAACCATCGAAATTCGTGCCCAAAGCCGGCCACTTCAAACCCAAATTCGCGACAATCCAAAACTCCATTCCCCATCATAGCCGTTGATTAGATAGAACTCAAAGTGCTTAACATTTTTCCATTTGAAAGATTTTCAATTTGATTAGCGAATTTGGAGGAAATGGAGGGAGAAGGAGGATGATTCTCGGCCCTTGGTTTTAATGGTGGCGGCCGGCAATGAATTGAAACCCAATTTTTTTTTTAATTTTTGTGAAAAACAAGGGGCTATTTATAGGAAATTATTGAACACTATTCATCCGGGTTTTCCAAACTCCGATTTACGTACAGTGACCAGCGTTTCTAGGGTTTATCCTGCGTTCCGGACGCAATGGAATAGGTTTCGGAAGCTAATTCGATCATCTGTGCGAGATATGGCAATAAACGATCGATTTAAAATTAAACCGATTAAACGATTTTCTAGGCGTTTTAGCTTGCACCGGACAAACGGTAAATCCGATTGACATGAAATTTGAAACCTTATAATAATATCACATTACGGATCCGATGAAACTAGTTTCGTCGAAATTCGAGAGTGTTTGAAAAATGACTATTTTAACTTGCCAAATTAATATTAAAAACAATTTCGATGCGTTTCGAGCTGCCACGATCAAATGATAACTCCGATTGCTACGAAAATTGAAATCCAATAATAACTAACTATTACGGATCCAATGGAGCTGGTTTCGTCCAATTCTGAAACTGTTCGAAAATTGGCTATTTTTCAGTCGATAATTAAATATTAAAATATTCAGTTTTCGCAGATTAACTCCAAATTCAATTTTAAAAGTTCTATAATATCGTTCTAACTCCAACATGATAAAATAAAATTTTACAAATCATTTTCAATCATATTTAACCCAATTTTCAATTATTTCTATATTTTCACATATTAATTATCGATTTAATTATCAAATTAAATCCAATATTCGAAAAATAAATTATTCGACTTATTAATTTCACTTATTAATATTAAAAATCAATTAAATATTCAAATTTTAATTAATAGAAATTCTGGGTCATTACAGACTTTCCCCCTTAAAAGAATTTCGTCCTCGAAATTACCAAGTAAGAAAAGGTTACAGAATCCATTAACTTTCCAAAATCCATAGTTAAACTTCTTACAATAACTTTACTAAGTTTTCAAATCATACTTAGTTATCTTTTCAAAAACAACTACTATTGTTTAACTTTTAATTCCAAATCAAAGTTATAGTTTTCACAACTTTCCAATTTTCCTCAAAAATATTCTAACGCCTTAAATTTTGGGAAAAATTCGCCATAGTCTCCTTTGCACGGCTCGATCCGAAAAAAAATGACAGTATATATATCACAAATATACATCTCATCAAGTGATGAGGCATCCCGTAGGGAAAAAAGTGTAAAAGTACGATATTTAATCCGAGATATGTACCATATATATTATTAGCGAGCATATACGCTAATATAGCGCGAAAGCGAGCTCCAAATGCAAAGCAATGCGCAATCCGCACCTACTATACACTCAACAAACAACATGAGAACATGCATGTATGAAAATAATCTCAATATACATCATATAGCAACATAATAACTATATGTGCCAACATAGCAATGCATTCAATAGAAATAAATGCAACTACCAAATCAATATAATTTATTTCTCATTAATATTTAATGAATTGGTTTTTCAGTTTAAATCACATTTGATTTATTTACGTTGGATTTTATCAACTTTCAATCTTTTTCAATTAGTTTACATTCACTAATTAAATCCAATTCACATTCAATTCTATTCAAATTTATTTACTTTCAATTTGAATTCAATTACATAGCTTTTAATTTTGCTAATTCAATTTCATTAATACTTAATGAATTATATACAATCAATCAACAATCAAATAACAAAACAATGTTTATTCAATACAACCAAATTATTAATTTTACATTCAATTTGGTCCATCACTTTTAATTCCAATCGGATCATATTAAATTGACTTCCGTTCAACTTATTCAACTTCCAATAACATTAGCTTCTAATGAATCAACACTTATATTCATTGTTTCATACTAATTATTTACATTCAATTGATTAATATTCCATTTATTAATTCAACTGTTAACTCCTTTAACAATATAAAGTTGAATTTCATTTATATAACTCAAGTTCAAATTCTTAATGATTTCATTTCATTAATTAACTTATTAATTTATTTCGACCCCAAAATCAACTTTATTCAACATCACTTAAAGTTATATTTCATTCCAAGCATTTTATCAAATCCAAATCAATTTATTTAACTTTCAATTTGTTAAATTTCAAATTACATGTCCTTGATGACAACTCAAATTTATTTCAACTTGGATTTTATTGATTTACTTATACTTCCTTTAATTTAACTCCATTCTTTAAGTTAAATTTATTCTACCAAAATTCAATTCTATAAGTTATCAATTCATTTATCATCCCCATAAATATTTAAATAGGATTCCAGAGTCTTTTCAACCTTTCAAAAACCATTTTTGAAATCAATTCAAATTACCTTCTGAATTTCCAAAACCAAATCCATATTTTCCAAACAACTTTCTTTTAAAGTAATCTGGAAGCAATACCTCTTTTGGAAACCCGAAAATGAACACCGATGATGTCATGATCATCATCGGAATTATTTTCCAGCGACCGAAAAGAGTTTTGAGCTTTAATTTCTCCAAAACAATTTTCCCAAAATATCAAATCCTTTCAAAACACTTCTCTGGAATTTTGTTTTCAGATTATAAATCACATTTATAAGTCTTTTACTTATATAATTTCACTTCTTATATATATATATAAAAGATTATTTCACAATTGTAAATTACATTAATTATAATTTCACACTTATAATTCATTTGCTTATACCATTCATTCTTTTTCAACTGTTGTTTTTATTTAACTTATTCAACAACCAAACACTCAATTCATATACACTTTAATAATTCTGAAAAATTATTCCTTTATATAAAAAATATAATCGAGGTAAAATTATTTCATTTACCCAATTTAAAACAATACTGTGCCGAACTGTTCTGAACAAGTGTTTAGAAACCCCTTCGATTCAGTCGTACAGACTGTGCCGACGAAGGTTCATATGCCACTCAACAAACCAATCATCACAATATAAAACAATTTTATATTCACTAGCAAATGCGCACTCGTATCTATTATTACACTCAAACTCATTCTAGAGTACTGCTGCCTCTATCTCTAATGAGTAATACCCAACAGAGCCATAGTTGTCGCTTAACCATATGCTCTGATACCAAATGTAACGACTGTGATTTTTCGTTGCCGAAAAACGACATCAATACGTCCACTGTATCAACTGCCGAGCAATTGAAAGATGAAAAACCGTACCGTTAGGGTTTTAGAAAAAGAAAAAGTAGAAGAAGATAGAAAAAGATAGAACAGAACAGAAGAAATAACAGAACAACATCAAAATCTCACAATTCGCAGCGGAACAACATATAATAAATAAATGAATAATCTTTAAACAAAGAACTATATCAGTTATTACATTACATTACATTTCATTACATCATCAGAGTGTACAACAACAAACAATATCAACAGCGGAAAAGAAATACTATATACTAGTAATACGCCATGCCATCCAGCTTGCCTCTAGCAACTCCTGAATATCCTGATAAACCTTAACTCTTGACTGCCCGTGTGGAAATTGATGGGCACCCAGAGTTTAGGAAGGAAAACAATAAACTCCGAGTCAGTCATGTGACTGGTGTGAGAACTCAAAACAATTTATTTTTTTCTTTAAAATCAAAATAGAGGAATATTTTTAAAGTCAATTCGCAATGCTTTTAAAAATGAGACTGCCATAAGGCCTCCCGCACACACATGCAATGCAAACGCAGAATCGGAGGAGATTTCTCCTTATGATAGTCAAAGATGCTTGATACGCATTAAAAGAAACATTTGATATTATTACTAGTGCATAGTGTAGGAAAAACAATTTCGAAAGTAGAATATAAATCTTAGCCAGCATAGGCATTTCGCACTTATGCCTACTATAGCTACCATGTTCAATAGCAGGTTACCGCCACATTCCATGGCAGGTTCTACAACTAAAACCGTACAAGTCTCGTATTGTTTCTTTGGATTTTCAACAAATGGTCAGGCCAAGGAACTTCCCATTTCCACATGGAAACGCCTCTGGAATGACGTCCCGAGAACCAAACCGGATCTCTGCCAACACAAGGCCGGGTTACCCCTAACTGGGTAACTACTGACACCAATATGTCATCCCCCGATTGTAACCGATCTATCTGAGGAACCTCGATTTCCAACAACCACAAAATATGCAGCAACAACATAGGTTAAATATCTGGGCTCCATACCATGATACCACCTCTATCCAGAAGGAATGACATACACTAAAGGGGCGCTACCCCCTAATAACCTTGCCGCATCCTTCCTGTTTTGACCATTTTCGGGGTGTGAGGTCCGACGAAGTCTCGTCCACAAAGCCACGCTTTATACAAAAGCCGTGCTTTAGGTCAATAAATGATCATAGAAATGATCACCAAAATAAATGATCAAATAAATGATCCTATCACCAATGATCAAACAATGATCATTTCACAGCAACACTCAGCATGCCACACTACCGAATTGGGAGTATATCACTAATAACCTTCAACTATATAACCTCTGAGCTAGTACGTCCTAGAGAAGGGTGTTAAGCTAAGAGAATAAATTCTCCGCCACCAACAGAAATATATTTGAAAGAAATCAGCTTTATAACTCAATTTGTAATGTCAGACATACAATCCATACAAGTCTGTTGCAGGATCGAACAGAACCGAAGGCACTTCCAAAAAAGCCCTTGCAATCCGGATATTCACTAATCACGACCGGACTTCCCATCACTAAGGGTGATAAAACCTCTATATCGGAGATCAGCCGATGTAGAGTAACTCGACGGTAATCCTTCAGTTTTCACAAATATCCGGTCTTCAACACCGGTCATCAAATGCAATCCATTTCGACGCATCACATATTCGGAATGGGTTATACGACCCTAAGGTCCTTTCCCGGCTAACCCGAATAGTGAGCGCTAATTCAAAAATAAGTGTGGCGCTCAAATTCAAGCAATCACAACAAATACCTATTTAAAGGTAAATATTGATAGTCGGATTATTTAACTATTAATAGGCGTGTTCAACATCACCAAATTCCAAATAATTTCCCAAATTATTTACTTTCCAAAATATCTTTACAAGATATATATATTTTCCACACTTCAATATTTTAAAACAATTTTCAAATCACTTTTCACATTTACCACCTTTGAAAACAAATTTCAAATATTCCCCTATACGGGATTACTTTCATTTTCAGCATGGTTCATTTAAATCAATTAAATAAATCCTTAGCGATTTACTTTATATTTACGTTCCAAATCCGTAAATTAATTCCCACACTTCAAAAATAAATCAACATTTATTTTTAAACAAATTCCCCTTTTCATTTATGAATTTCATAGTGAATTTACATTCCAAAATATTTATGAATATACGGTTTCAATTATTCATTTTCAATTTATCTTCAAAAAGATAAATTCTCAAAACATTTCATTTCACATTGGGAAAACATTTCCATACTTATTTATTCATAAGTAATTCACAAATCCATTCAATTTCAACACTTGGAAAATATTCAATATACTTAAATCGAAAATTAAGTATATATTTCATTCTTTAAGAAATCAGTCTCTTAAACACATTTGTTTGGGCCAAAACGAATGTTACGTAAAACATCGTTACGACGACCCAAAATCACTAGTATAGGGATTCAAAGTTTAAACAGATATATAAATCCCAATACTATACAAAACATTTCCTTTCGGAAACCATTTACTATAACAACAGTGTTATAGTCCACCATTTCCTTCTATTTCTCGAAAACGTCTATTTCAACAATGAATGTTGAAATCTATGTATTCGATACTTAATGCATTTTAAAACGTCTTTAAAATCATTAACTTCATTTCATAATGTTCCTTCCCCAAAAACATATCCATTTCATTTAATAATATATTCGCTGTCCAAAATCGTGAATATAATTCCTTTCATATATTCCTATATCCAACTTATCAAATTCAATTGATTTCAGATTTATAAACAACGTTTATAAACTCCATTTATATTTTTATAAACTTCTATTTATAAAAATCCTTTTTATATCTTATTTTAAATGCCAAAATCCGATTTATAAGTTGATTACTTATAAATCTTATATTTTACAAAATCTATCCATTTTATATCTTCATATTTCATAAATTTATAAATTTCAATTCACTTATGGAATCCATTTTTATTTCACTTTATTACTTATAAAAACTCGTTTTATAATTCCAGTATTTTTAATTTATAAATATCAATTTTATAAATCTTTTATATAAACCGTTTATAATAATTCAAAATTCCCAATTAAACCATTTTATAAATTAATCACTATTTATTTCAAAAATCTTAATTTGGTTATATTTTACAAAAATTATAACTTTTATAACATTAAACTTATAACGTTAATTTATTTAAAATAAATCAATTCGAAATTTTAATAAAACGTATACTTTCAAAAATCACTTTAAAAATTCCTTTAAAAACCAAAAATCATTATTTTAGAACTTCAAAAATGGATCCGATGATGCAACAACACCAAATAGTCAATCACGACATCCAAATATCATATATCAATATGATAATTAATAAATATCAAAATATCTGTAAATAAATCAATACAGTTGAGGAATCCAGTTGGATCCCTCCAACCTATTTCCCTGCATCCAAAAACATTAGCACAATACCAATTCCGCTCCAGTACGGAATTATCGCGGTATATGAGATTTATAAAATATTATCCGCTTAATAGACGGCGTAATAGGGTCTCATCCGCTATAAAATGCGAGAAATCAACAACTGCAATATATACATATGCCAATATATATATATATATATATATATATATATATATATATATATATATATATTGCTATTATATATAATACCAATTTCACTGTTTATGAAATATTCGCGGTATATGTTTTTAGTAAGTAACATCCGCTTACTAACGGCGCATAATGTCTATTTTAACAATCAATAGATAACAATCATCATTCAAACATGCATTCAACAATTTTAAATCTAACTATTTAAAATTAAAATTGAAACTGATTCGATTGAGTGAGAAGTTCTCACCTTGATTTCGAATAAAATTAAACGGACGTTTAATTTTACCCAAATTCTCCCTAACTCCAAACGACTCCAATCCAATTCCATCGCGTAGTGCTCATCCATACGATTCCTACGCAACTGGTTTCGCGCGTTTTCGACCTCGTATGAAAAAGATACACATTTTCAAAGTTACACGAATATATATATATAAATTTACAACATTATTTTAATTTCTTAAACCTAAATAACATCAGGGCCGTACGATATTTTGCTTGCAGATCTTGGCCGTGCATTGCCTCTTCTGCTTCACGCGCGCAATATCCAGATAACAACCGAAAGCCGAACCCATTAGCAACTAGAAACCCTAATTTTCGAAACCAACTCTTGTAGCTCGAAGACGATCAGATAGCGCCACCTTGTAGCTCGTCCCAAACTCCATGCTCGGCTCGAAGGGTTCAAAACTCGACTGCCTATAACCATCGAAATTCGTGCCCCAAGCCGGCCACTTCGAACCCAAATTCGCGACAATCCAAAACTCCATTCCCCATCATAGCCGTTGATTAGATAGAACTCAAAGTGCTTAACATTTTTCCACTTGAAAGATTTTCAATTCGATTAGAGGATTTGGAGGAAATGGAGGGAGAAGGAGGATGATTCTCGGCCCTTGGTTTTAATGGTGGCGGCCGGCCACGAATTGAAACCCTAATTTTTTTTTAATTTTTGTGAAAAACAAGGGGCTATTTATAGGAAATTTTTGAACACTATTCATCCGGGTTTTCCAAACTCCGATTTACGCGCGGTGACCAGCGTTTCTAGGGTTTATCCCGCGTTCCGGACACAACGGAATAGGTTTCAGAAGCTAATTCGATAATCTGTGCGAGATATGGCAATAAACGATCGATTTAAAATTAAACCGATTAAACGATTTTCTAGGCGTTTTAGCTTGCACCGGACAAACGGTAAATCTGATTGACATGAAATTTGAAACATTACAATAATATCACATTACGGATTCGATGAAACTAGTTTCGTCGAAATCCGAGACTGTTTGAAAAATGACTATTTTAACATGCCAAATTAATATTAAAAACAATTTCGATGCGTTTCGAGCTGCCACGATCAAATGATAACTCCGATTGCTACGAAAATTGAAATCCGATAATAACTAACTATTACGGATCCAATGGAACTTGTTTCGTCCAATTTTGAAACTGTTCGAAAATTGGCTATTTTTCAGTCGATAATTAAATATTAAAATATTCAATTTTCACAGATTAACTCCAAATTCAATTTTAAAAGTTCTATAATATCGTTCTAACTCCAACATGATAAAATAAAATTTTACAAATCATTTTCAATCATATTTAACCCAATTTTCAATTATTTCTGTATTTTCACATATTAAATTATCGATTTAGTTATCAAATTAAATCCAATATTCGAAAAATAAATTATTCGACTTATTAATTTCACTTGTTAATATTAAAAATCAATTAAATATTCAAATTTTAATTAATAGAAATTCTAGGTCATTACAGACTTCCCCCGTTAAAAGAATTTCGTCCTCGAAATTACCAAGTAAGAAAAGGTTACAGAATCCATTAACTTTCCAAAATCCATAGTTAAACTTCTTACAATAACTTTACTAAGTTTTCAAATCATACTTAGTTATCTTTTCAAAAACAACTACTATTGTTTAACTTTTAATTCCAAATCAAAGTTATAGTTTTCACAACTTTCCAATTTTCCTCGAAAATATTCTAACGCCTTAAATTTTCGGAAAAATTCGCCATAGTATCCTTTGCGCGGCTCGATCCAAAAAAAATGACAGTATATATATCACAAATATACATCTCATCAAGTCATGAGGCATCCCACAGGGAAAAAAGTGTAAAAGTACGATGTTTAATCCGAGATATGTACCTTATATATTATTAGCGAGCATATACGCTAATATAGCGCGAAAGCGAGCTCCAAATGCGAAGCAATGTGCAATCCGCACCTACTATACACTTAACAAACAACATGAGAACATGCATATATGAAAATAATCTCAATATACATCATATAGCAACATAATAACTACATGTGCCAACATAGCAATGCATTCAATAGAAATAAATGCAACTACCAAATCAATATAATTTATTTCTCATTAATATTTAATGAATTGGTTTTTCATTTTAAATCACATTTGATTTATTTACGTTGGATTTTATCAACTTTCATTCTTTTTCAATTAGTTTACATTCACTAATTAAATCCAATTCACATTCAATTCTATTCAAATTTATTTACTTTCAATTTGAATTCAATTACATAGCTTTCAATTTTGCTAATTCAATTTCATTAATACTTAATGAATTATATACAATCAATCAAAAATCAAATAACAACCAATGTTTATTCAATACAACCAAATTATTAATTTTACATTCAATTTGGTCCATCACTTTTAATTCCAATCGGATCATATTAAATTGACTTCCATTCAACTTATTCAACTTCCAATAACATTAGCTTCTAATGAATTAACACTTATATTCATTGTTTCATACTAATTATTTACATTTAATTGATTAATATTCCATTTATTAATTCAACTGTTAACTCCTTTAACAATATAAAGTTGAATTTCATTTATATAACTCAAGTTCAAATTCTTAATGACTTCATTCCATTAATTCACTTATTAATTTATTTCGACACCAAAATCAACTTTATTCAACATCACTTAAAGTTATATTTCATTCCAAGCATCTTATCAAATCCAAATCAATTTATTTAACTTTCAATTTGTTAAATTTCAAATTACATGTCTTTGATGACAACTCAAATTTATTTCAACTTGGATTTTATTGATTTACTTATACTTCCTTTAATTTAACTCCATTCTTTAAGTTAAATTTATTCTACCAAAATTCAATTCTATAAGTTATCAATTCATTTATCATCCCCATAAATATTTTAAATAGGATTCCAGAGTCTTTTCAACCTTTCAAAAACCATTTTTGAAATCAATTCAAATTACCTTCTGAATTTCCAAAACCAAATCCATATTTTCCAAACAACTTTCTTTTAAAGTAATCTGGAAGCAATACCTCTTTTGGAAACCCGAAAATGAACACCGATGATATCATGATCATCATCGGAATTATTTTCCAGCGACCGAAAAGAGTTTAGAGCTTTAATTTCTCCAAAACAATTTTCCCAAAATATCAAATCCTTTCAAAACACTTCTCTGGAAATTTGTTTTCAGATTATAAATCACATTTATAAGTCTTTTACTTATATAATTTCACTTCTTATATATATATATATATAAGATTATTTCACAATTGTAAATTACATTAATTATAATTTCACACTTATAATTCATTTGCTTATACCATTCATTCTTTTTCAACTGTTGTTTTTATTTAACTTATTCAACAACCAAACAATCAATTCATATACACTTTAATAATTCTGAAAAATTATTCCTTTATATAAAAAATATAATCGAGGTAAAATTATTTCATTTACCCAATTTAAAACAATACTGTGCTGAATTGTTCTGAACAAGTGTTTAGAAACCCCTTCGATTCAGTTGTACAAACTGTGCCGACGAAGGTTCATATGCCACTCAGCAAACCAATCATCACAATATAAAACAATTTTATATTCACTAACAAATACGCACTCATATCTATTATTACACTCAAACTCATTCTAGAGTACTGCTGCCTCTATCTCTAATGAGTAATACCCAACAGAGCCATAGTTGTCGCTTAACCATATGCTCTGATACCAAATGTAACGACTGCGATTTTTCGTTGCCGAAAACCGACATCAATACGTCCACTATATCAACTGCCGAGCAATCGAAAGCCGAAAAACCGTACCGTTAGGGTTTTAGAAAAAGAAAACGTAGAAGAAGATAGAAAAAGATAGAACAGAACAGAAGAAATAACAGACCAACGTCAGAATCTCACAATTCGCAGCGGAACAACATATAATAAATAAATGAATAATCTTTAAACAAAGAACTATATCAGTTATTACATTACATTACATTTCATTACATCATCAGAGTGTACAACAACAAACAACATCAACAGCGGAAAAGAAATACTATATACTAGTAATACGCCATGCCATCCAGCTTGCCTCCAGCAACTCCTGAATATCCTGATAAACCTTAACTCTCGACTGCCCATGTGGAAATTGGTGGGCACCCAGAGTTTAGGAAGGAAAACAATAAACTCCGAGTCAGTCATGTGACTGGTGTGAGAACTCAAAACAGTTTATTTTTTTCTTTAAAATCAAAATAGAGGAATATTTTAAAGTTAATTCGCAATGCTTTTAAAAATGAGACTACCATAAGGCCTCCCGCACACACACACAATGCAAACGCAGAATCGGAGGAGATTTCTCCTTATGATAGTCAAAGATGCTTGATACGCACTAAAAGAAACATTTGATATTATTACTAGTGCATAGTGTAGGAAAAACAATTTCGAAAGTAGAATATAAATCTTAGCCAGCATAGGCATTCCGCACTTATGCCTACTATAGCTACCATGTTCAATAGCAGGTTACCGCCACATTCCATGGCAGGTTCTACAACTAAAACCGTACAAGTCTCATATTCTTTCTTTGGATTTCCAACAAATGGTCAGGCCAAGGAACTTCCCATTGCCACATGGAAACGCCTCTGGAATGACGTCTCGAGAACCAAACCGGATCTCTTCCAACACAAGGCCGGGTTACCCTAACTGGGTAACTACTGACACGAATATGTCATCCCCCGAATGTAACCGATCTATCCGAGGAACCTCGATTTCCAACAACCACAAAATATGCAGCAACAACATAGGTTAAATATCTGGGCTCCATACCATGATACCACCTCTATCCAGAAGGAGTGACATACACTAAAGGGGCGCTAGCCCCTAATAACCTTGCCGCATCCTTCCTGTTTTGACCATTTCCGGGGTGTGAGGTCCGACGAAGTCTCATCCACAAAGCCACGCTTTATACAAAAGCCATGCTTTAGGTCAACAAATGATCATAGAAATGATCACTAAGATAAATGATCAAATAAATGATCCTATCACCAATGATCAAACAATGATCATTTCACAGCAACACTCAGCATGCCACACTACCAAATTGGGAGTATATCACTAATAACCTTCAACTATATAACCTCTGAGCTAGTACGTCTCAGAGAAGGGTGTTAAGCTAAGAGAATAAATTCTCCGCCACCAATAGAAATATATTTGAAAGAAATCAGCTTTATATCTCAATTTGTAATGTCAGACATACAATCCATACAAGTCTGTTACGGGATCGAACAGAACCGAAGGCACTTCCAAAGAAGTCCTTGCAATCCGGATATTCACTAATCACGACCGGACTTCCCATCACTAAGGGTAATAAAACCTCTATATCGGAGATCAGCCGATGTAGAGTAACTCGACGGTAATCCTTCCGTTTTCACAAATATCAGGTCTTCAACACCGGTCATCAAATGCAATCCATTTCGACATATCACATACTCGGAATGGGTTATACGACCCCAAGGTCCTTTCCCGGCTAACCCGAATAGTGAGCGCTTATTCAAAAATAAGTGTGGCATACAATTTCAAGCAATCACAACAAATACCTATTTAAAGGTAAATATTGATAGTCGGATTATTTAGCTATCAATAGGCGTGTTCAACATCACCAAATTCCAAATGATTTCCCAAATTATTTACTTTCCAAAATATCTTTACAAGATATATATATTTTCCACACTTTAACATTTTAAAACAATTTTCAAATCACTTTTCACATTTACCACCTTTGAAAACAAATTTCAAATCATTCCCCTATACGGGATTACTTTCATTTTCAACATGGTTCATTTAAATCAATTAAATAAATCCTTAACGATTTACTTTATATTTACGTTCCAAATCCGTAAATTAATTCCCACACTTTAAAAATAAATCAACATTTATTTTTAAACAAATTCCCCTTTTCATTTATAAATTCCATAGTGAATTTACATTCCAAAATATATATGAATATACGATTTCAATTATTCATTTTCAATTTATCTTCAAAAAGATAAATTCTCAAAACATTTCATTTCACATTGGAAAAACATTTCCATACTTATTTATTCATAAGTAATTCACAAATCCATTCAATTTCAACACTTGGAAAATATTCAATATACTTAAATCGAAAATTAAGTATATATTTCATTCTTTAAGAAATCATTCTCTTAAACACATTTGTTTGGGCCAAAACGAATGTTACGTAAAACATCGTTACGACGACCCAAAATCACTAGTGTAGGGATTCAAAGTTTAAATAGATACATAAATCCTATTACTATACAAAACATTTCCTTTCGGAAACCATTTACTATAACAACAGTGTTATAGTCCACCATTTCCTTCTATTTCTCGAAAACGTCTATTTCAACAATGAATGTTGAAATCTATGTATTCGATACTTAATGCATTTTAAAACGTCTTTAAAATCATTAACTTCATTTCATAATGTTCCTTCCCCAAAAACATATCCATTTCATTTAATAATATATTCACTGTCCAAAATCGTGAATATAATTCCTTTCATATATTCCTGTATCCAACTTATCAAATTCAATTGATTTCAGATTTATAAACTCCATTTATATTTTTATAAACTTCTATTTATAAAAATCCTTTTTATATCTTATTTTAAATGCCAAAATCCGATTTATAAGTTGATTACTTATAAATCTTATATTTTACAAAATCTATCCATTTTATATCTTCATATTTCATAAATTTATAAATTTCAATTCACTTATGGAATCCATTTTTATTTCACTTTATTACTTATAAAAACTCGTTTTATAATTCCAGTATTTTTAATTTATAAATATCAATTTTATAAATCTTTTATATAAACCGTTTATAATAATTCAATATTCCCAATTAAACCATTTTATAAATTAATCACTATTTATTTCAAAAATCTTAATTTGGTTATATTTTACAAAAATTATAACTTTTATAACATTAAACTTATAACGTTAATTTATTTAAAATAAATAAATTCGAAATTTTAATAAAATGTATGCTTTCAAAAATCACTTTAAAAATTCCTTTAAAAACCAAAAATCATTATTTTGAAACTTCAAAAATGGATCCGATGATGCAACAGCACCAAATAGTCAATCACGACATCCAAATATCATATATCAATATGATAATCAACAAATATCAAAATATCTGTAAATAAATCAATACAGTTGAGGAATCCAGTTGGATCCCTCCAACCTGTTTCCCTGCATCCAAAAACATTAGCACAATACCAATTCCGCTCCAGTACGGAATTATCGCGGTATATGGGATTTATAAAATATTATCCGCTTAATAGACGGCGTAATAGGGTCTCATCCGCTATAAAATGCAGGAAATCAACAACGGCAATATATACATATGCCGATATATATAGATTGCTATTATATATAATACCAATTTCACTGTTTATGAAATATTCGCGGTATATGTTTTTAATAAATAACATCCGCTTACTAACGGCGCATAATGTCTATTTTAACAATCGATAGATAACAATCATCATTCAAACATGCATTCAACAATTTTAAATCTAACTATTTAAAATTAAAATCGAAACTGATTCGATTGAGTGAGAAGTTCTCACCTTGATTTCAATTTCGTTTTAGCGATTTACTTCGAATAAAATTAAACGAACGTTTAATTTTACCCGAAATTCTCACTAACCCCAAACGACTCCAATCCAATTCCATCGCGTAGTGCTCGTCCATACGATTCCAACGCAACTAGTTTCACGCGTTTTCGACCTCGTATGAAAAAGATACACATTTTCAAAGTTACACAAATATATATATAAATTTACAACATTATTTTAATTTCTTAAACCTAAATAACATCAGGGCCGTACGATATTTTGCTTGCAGATCTTGGCCGTGCATTGCCTCTTCTCCTTCACGCGCGCAATATCCAGATAACAACCGAAAGCCGAACCCATTAGCAACTAGAAACCCTAATTTTCGCAACCAATTCTTGTAGCTCGAAGACGATCAGATAGCGCCAACTTGTAGCTCGTCCCAAACTCCATGCTCGGCTCGAAGGGTTCGAAACTCGGCTGCCTATAACCATCGAAATTCATGCCCAAAGCCGGCCACTTCCAACCCAAATTCGCGACAATCCAAAACTCCATTCCCCATCATAGCGTTGATTAGATATAACTCAAAGTGCTTAACATTATTCCAGTTGAAAGATTTTCAATTCGATTAGCGGATTTGGAGGAAATGGAAGGAGAAGGAGGATGATTCTCGGCCCTTGGTTTTAATACTGGCGGCCGGCCATGAATTGAAACCCTAATTTTTTTTTAATTTTTGTGAAAAACAAGGGGCTATTTATAGGAAATTTTTGAACACTATTCATCCGGGTTTTCCAAACTCCGATTTACGCGCGGTGACCAGCGTTTCTAAGGTTTATCCCTCGTTCCGGACGCAACGGAATAGGTTTCGGAAGCTAATTCGATCATTTGTGCGAGATATGGCAATAAACGATTGATTTAAAATTAAACCGATTTTCTAGGCGTTTTAGCTTGCACCGGACAAACGGTAAATCCGATTGACATGAAATTTGAAACATTACAATAATATCACATTACGGATCCGATGAAACTAGTTTCGTCGAAATCCGAGACTGTTTGAAAAATGACTATTTTAACTTGCCAAATTAATATTAAAAACAATTTCGATGCCTTTCGAGCTGCCACGATCAAATGATAACTCCGATTGTTACGAAAATTGAAATCCGATAATAACTAACTATTACGGTCCAATGGAACTGGTTTCGTCCAATTCTGAAACTGTTCGAAAATTGGCTATTTTTCAGTCGATAATTAAATATTAAAATATTCAATTTTCACAGATTAACTCCAAATTCAATTTTAAAAGTTCTATAATATCGTTCTAACTCCAACATGATAAAATAAAATTTTACAAATCATTTTCAATCATATTTAACCCAATTTTCAATTATTTCTGTATTTTCACATATTAAATTATCGATTTAATTATCAAATTAAATCCAATATTCGAAAAATAAATTATTCGACTTATTAATTTCACTTGTTAATATTAAAAATCAATTAAATATTCAAATTTTAATTAATAGAAATTCTAGGTCGTTACAGCTGATTGACTAAGTAATGGTTTGATTTAGTATGTTAATAAATTCAACGTGGGTAAATAATGGGATTGTAAATTAATGATAGAGTTTGGGAATGAATTCAAATTGTAAATAGAATGCGACTTGGATTTTATAATGAATTAAATAAGTGGAGATGTTGTGAAATAAAAAATAAAATAGAATTGGATTGAAAAAAAAAGTGATGGGTTGAATTGCAAATAAAATGCAAGTGATTTGAATAATATTTAACGTAATTTGCAAGTAAATTTGATATAATGGAAGTGTTGTCAAATGAAATGGAAGTGGATTGAGTTAATTTGGGAATGGCTTGTAGTATACAAGAATGGAATGTGTCGAGCTAAATAAATGGTTGGTTAATAAATTAGAAATGAAATGAAATTAAGTTCAGAATAAGTTGAAATTAATTTGAAATAGTTATAAACAAAAATAGGTACCCTATTAAGTGAATATCGTCAAAATTTGCATGAAATAATTATCGTTTGGCGTAAAACCAAAGAAATTAAATTTTATGAGATAATAGAGATTAAATAAATTTGATTCTGAATCATTTGAAGTGAAAATGAGCTTATTTGAATTATGAATCAATGGAATGTAAGAAATTGAGTCGCAAACCATTTAAATTAAATGAAATGATTTATAAATTGGATGAAAGCAATTGAATTAGCTTTAAGATTATATAAATAGCTTTTGGGAAGTGTTTTGGTGGTTTTTGTTTATGATATATATGTGTTTAGCTATTGAATATAAGTGAAATGCTTGTGTTTAGCCATCAAAAATAAGTGCGATGCAAATAGATTTTCTTATATGACACTTACATATTTAAATTGAGTAAGTACAGGTACCTGAAGGCCGTTTGGCTGGATTTGGATTGCACTAATTGCTTAAATAAATAAGTTGCTTGCTTAAAATGCTAAATAAGGTACGCCTACGCAATTAAAATAGGAAATATGAACTGCTTTTGCTTTTTCCGACCGTATGGGTCGATGTATACATATTTATATCTTTCGTCAAATTGCAAAAGCTCCTCCGTACAAAGGAGACTCTGTCAAAATTTTCTGAAAATTTTGGGAGTTAGAAATTTTTTGGAAAATTGGTTAATGACAAAACAATTTCAAATTGGAAATTAAAGTAAACTAGTAAATGAAACTAACATGAATCAGTTTTAATGAAAGATAAAATTCAATATTAGAAATCGAAATAAAATTGAATTCATATGAAAACGGAAACAACAAAATTGAATAGCAGTATATGTGAAAACCTATATATGAGAATGTATAAAATGATTTGTAAGGTTGCGATTGGATATTGTTGCTAAGTGAGATATGCAGGTATTAAAGAGAAAAGAAATTGGATTTGGTTCCAAAAGATAAATTTGAATTAGCCGACAAAAAGGTATATATTTAAATTTCTGTATGAAATTGGATTGGGTTTTTGATGTAGCCACTTGGATTTTGTTTTCTTTTTGGAATTTGGGAGCCCGTAGAGGCCTTTTGTAGTAGTACCGAGCTAGCCGCGCAAAGGAGACGCTGGCAAAAAATTTCGGGAATTTAGGGAGTTAGAAAAATTTTGATAATTCAATTTAGTTTTAAATTGAAATTTAAATGTTTAAGAAAAGTGATATTGTTTGGAAACTATAGAAGATTGGGGGGGGGGGGGGGTTGGTTGAGGTGATAGTGGGTCTTCAATAAGAGATAGTTGGTAGGATGTTGAATTGTGGGTTTTGGAGGAAAGATAAACGGGTATTGGTCCATTCTTCCTAACTAGTAATTTCGGGGACGGAATTCTTTTAAGGGGGAGGAATGTGACGATCCGGAAATTTTAGAAATTTAAAATGGAATAACAAATTTGATGTTAACATTTGAAAAGTTAATTTTAGCTTGAATTCCGAGTATTAATATTTATTAGATAAGCAAAGTATTGAATTATACAATTAAAATTGGGTAAATTGTTGAATTTGAGATTCTAAGCCTGTTTAAAATAATTTGAAGGCTTGTAAAATATAAAATGAGGATACTGAAGATAATAGAATGGTTGGAATTTAATTTAAAAGTGATTTGTTCGGTTTTGAAATTTTATTGTTTAAATTGACATTTAAAAATAGCTTTCCGAGGCACAGTCTCGGAATTCGATGAAACTAGTTCCATTGGATCCGTAATAGTTAGTTATTATCGGATTTCAATTTCCGTAGCAATTGGAGTTGTCGTTTGACCCTGGCAGCCCGAAACGCTTAGATTGATTTTAATCGATTTAATTGAATATTGGTTGTTTATTTCCATAACTCGCGCATACGTTCAAATCAGCCTTCGAAGCACGTTGCATTGTGTTCAGAACGCGGGTAAAAACTTTATAAATGCCTGACGGCATATCTGATTCGGCGTTCGAGATTTTGAGAATGCTTAACGAAATATTTTCAATATTCGATTATATAAACTTAATTAAAATAAATTGCATCACTTCACTCACATGATTTTGCTCTGGCTTGCACCCGAAGCCACCTTTAGGAATATATTCCCCATTGCTTGCAGAGGGATGGAACGAATAATCGAATGAATGCCGAAACCCTTTCTTTTTTCAAATCCCTCTCTTTTCCTCTCGGTCAAATCCCTAAATCACGATTTCCAGTCTCGAAAAAAAAGAGGGGAAAGGCCGAAGAAATCGAATCGCCTCACCCCTACTTGCCGTCGAGTGGAGCGAAGATCGTCACGTGTGGTGGGAGGCGAAGCCATTTGGCTTGAGCTTGTGTCGAAGGGAGAGGCAGCACGACCCTCGAGTTTTGGATCGGCTTGTGATGTGGATGAGGCACACTGGTCAAGATGGGTTCTGGTGGCGCACTGGAGCACGCGCGTGTGTTGAGGCGTCATGGCAGCTAGTGAGGGCAGCTCGGGGTATCGCGTGGAGTTCAGTAAGGCGGCGTCTGGTATCGTGTAGCGCACGAGGCCACGTGGGGAAGCAGATTCGCTGCCTGATGGAGACACGATGAGGGTCTGGCGAAATCTAGTTTAGAGCTCGCGATCGATGGTGAGGATTTTATTTCAGCTTGTTTATTTTGTTTAACTTAAGTTTAAGAACAGTTTGATCGATTGTTAAAATCAGTATGTTAAATACTTAAAGGATATTTAAAACTTAAATTTTCACAATTTACGTTAAATGTTAATGTGATTTAATATTTAACAAAGAGTTACCTTAAGTATAATTAAGGTTCGATAATTCAGGAAATACAATAAAGATTTATTAAGTAATTGATTTGAAATTAGCGATCGACTAATTTCTAACCAGTGATTTACAAATGAGAAATTGGGTTTATAAATTAACAATGAAGGTTAATAATCGATAGTTAGGAAGCAATGAATTAATAATTACTGGGAAAGTAATTAATCGATAATCACTGGATATAATTTATCAAACAAAGTGGGTTGTAAACTTTATAAAGCAAAGGTGAGTAAAACTCACTCTGTCTAGTAATTATTTAAATTTATATGGTTAAATTTAAATAATTGGTTGAATGTTTAAGTTGATTGGATGTATACTGATGAGGATGTGACTTTGTTTTTGATTGATTCTCGAGTTATTTATGGATTGACTCGAAGTATATGGGGTGTTAAATTGTTTCAAACATAAATCATAAATAAGAAAATGATTTCACTTTAAATTTAGTAAGGGCTTGATGTGTTGTGATTCATTTGAATTTGTAAGGAATTTGAAATGAATAATTAATGGATTAAATTAATTAATGATTTGGGTTATTTGACTTAGTAATTAACGAGTTGAAAAAAAAGGGATTGAGTTGTAAGTTAATTAAATAAGTAAAAGGAAGTCAGAATAATCATTTGATGGTGTGATAAATAATTACTTAATGTAAGTAATAAAATATAATTACTTGATGAAATTAATCAAGAGATCAATTAAGATAGTTAAGTAAGAAGTGATTAATTTATGAATAAAGTAAAATGAAGGATAGTTAATTATAGTTTAGGATTAATCGAAAATGGTTAATACTGTGGTTTCATTAATATAACGAAATTTGATTAGAATAAATTAAAATATAATTGAAAATCCTTAATTTATATAATTAATGAATTTAATCAAAATTGATTAATTAAGATTGATTAATCTATAATAGGTGACTTATGGGAAGTTAATTAGTTTAAGCAATTAAGAATTAATGTAATTAAATAAATAATTAATTCATGAAGAAATTATGATTTCTCAATAATATCGGTAGAGACAAATTAATATTGTGAAGTGAATTTAAGATAATTACTTGAATGCAATTGAAAGATAATTAATCCAAGGTGAGTAATTAAGATGGATAATGTTGGGTTGACCAATTAGTTGATTTGGAATTAATTAACGTTAAATGAAGTAATCTATGTGATTGAGGGTATGAAATTCAATTTGAATCAATTAAATTGATTTGTATGGAATTAGGCTTTGCTTATGGATGATGAAATGGTATTGGATGTTTTGAATGAGTTGATATCTCTAATATGAAATGTTGTGAATTTCATTTGAATATCTAGGGTCAGGATAATATGAGTCTCGAGGAGCCCGGGGTTGGGTATTTGGTAAATACTCGAAACCACTTCAAATATTTATATATTGATTTGTGAAATCAATAGGGTGGATTGAAATGATTTAAGTAGACTGGAATATTTATCTAAGTTTGGTACATAGAAAATTAATATGTGAAATAAGTATTCTCTATAGCAGATTGAGAATTGGTAAATTGATATAAGTTACCCCGGGTTTATATAAGTTGTTTGCTTGGGTATTTCATGTTAGTAGAGTTTACTCACGCTGGTTTCCAGCCTGACCCGGGTGTTACTTTGGTGTAATGCTCGGGTCAGACCGAGTATTACAGATTTTCAGGTAAGTACGTTCTGGAGCTCAGGAGGCGAGTTGGAGGACTGGAGCGTATAGAGAATTGCCGCTGCATTTATATTATTGTCAAACTGAGACATGATAATTGTAAATATATTCAATGACTGTGTATAATGTAAAACTCTGATGTATATAATTGTAGTCGACTGATATAGAATTATTTTATAAGCTATTATTATTTATTATTATATTTTATCCGCTACGATTGTGAGATGTTGATGTTTCTGTTCTTCTTCTTCTATCTCTTTCTTCTTTTTCATAACTATCTGGAATTTTCGGCTTAGAAAATTTCGGGTCGTTACATCGAACGACTCACCATAAGTCGCCACGCGACCTACGACTTACTTAGGTCGTATGCGACCTAATCAAAACGACACACCAAACGATACGTCATCACATAGCCTATCAATGCAACACACGCGACCTAACTGACTCGAGTTACAACACATCACGACTCAAAGACAGACACGACCCAAAACTGGAGCGACTTAAAAAGTACAGCGACTCAACTTATTACATCACCACAAACACATGGCCGACCTAACTACTTGCCGACCTACGACTTAAGGTTTCCAACGACTTAGCTGTGTTTACAACACAGGCTTGACCGACCTACTGAAGACACCCGGCAGCGACTTAGCGACTTATGACTTCTCGCGACCTAAAATATGAGCGACTTAAGCAAAGGAGCGGCTCAAGTGAATGCACGACCTAGTTAGATCGCTGGAATGAAGGTACGACCTAGTTAGGTCATTGGAATGCTATCTCGCTCAGGTGTCTTGTTGCCCATCTCATATCCACTGCAACTACATAGTCCTGTTGCCTCACAAGGTCGTTCACGACCTTCATTAGGTCGTGTCTCACTGTGCGACCTTACACATAGGTTGTTGGTGGTTGAAGTTGCTTTTCCTTTCTTTCTTAACTCGCTTTCTCTCGCACCGTTAGGTCGCACGCTTCCTTCTAGCTTGTTAGGTCGCTCGCGACCTAAGAATTTATCAACCCGGGCTGCATCATCCTCCCCTGGTTGAGAAAAATTCGTTCTCGAATTTAAAGGTTTATCTCCATAGTAAGGTATAAGGTGTTTAACATTGAATACGTCAGAAGTGTACACATCCTACGACAACTTCAACCTGTAAGCATTTTCACTAATCTGTTTCTCAATCTTTATAGGACCAATCTTTCGAGCTTTAAGTTTATTATACGTTCCTACTGGAAAACGATCTTTTGTCAAAACTGCGTAAACCAAATCACCTTCCTTGAAATTCACCCTTCTCCGCTTCTTATCCGCCAGTCATTTATACTTTTCATTTGATGCAAGAAACCTGTCATGAACAGTTCTGTGGCACTCCTGTAACTCATTAACGAAGTCACTAGCCCGCTTAACAACTCCCTTCTGATATGGCAATGTTGTTAGATCCAACGGTCCGTTTGGAATTGTCGAATAAACAACATGAAATGGACTGAATCCCGTGCTTCGATTAACCGCATGGTTGTGAGCAAACTCCGCTTGGCACAATTTCGAATCTCAGCTCTTCAAATCGTCCTTCATAAGACATCATAATAAGTTTCCCAACGATCTATTAACCACCTCCGTTTGTCCATCAGTTTGTGGACGATAAGCGCTACTAAAATTCAGCTTCGTTCCGACCATCTTCCACAAACTTAACCAAAAGTGACTTAGAAAACGAGTGTCTCTGTCATACACAATAGACTCTAGCAACCCATGAAGTCGATAGATCTCTTTGAAGAATAACTGAGCAACATGAACAGCATCCGCCGTCTTCTTACAAGCAATAAAATGTTCCATTTTCGAAAATCGATCAACCACCACATAAATGGAATCGTTCCCCCTTTGAGTTCTAGGCAACCCCAAAAAAAAATCCATACTCACATCAACCCAAGGTTTAGTCGGTACAGGTAACGGCATATATAATCCTGCATTGGTCGCTGTTCTCTTCGAAACCTGACAGATATGACATCTCTCCACAAACCGTTCAACCTCTTTCCTCATTGACGGCCAAAAGTAAGATTGAGAAATCAAATGCAATGTACGATTTCTACCCACATGGCCTTCTTCATGTAACTCTTTCACAATTTTCATCCTTAGACTACAATCTGGTATGCATAATTGATTCCCCTTGAATAAGAATCCATCCATCAACACAAATTCATCAGTACTCCCATCCTTGACTTTCTTAACAAATTTCGTAAAGTAAGGATCTTCTTCAATCAATTCTGGCAATAGTTTAAATCCTGTCACCTCAACCTTCATTGTTGTCAACAAATGATTCCTCCTGCTCAAAGCATCAGCCACACAATTCGTCACCCCGACTTGTGTTTCACAACAAAAGTAAATTGTTGTAAATACGCGACCCATGAAGCGTGCCTAGATGAAATTTTATCCTGCCCTTGCAAATGTTTCAAAGCTTCATGATCCGTATAGAGAACAAACTCCTTCTGAAACAGATAATGTCTCCAGTGCTTTACGGCTTGGACAATCGCGTAAAATTCCACATCATAAGTGCTATATCTCAACTTGGCACCAGATAACTTCTCACTGAAATAAGCAACTGGTCTTCCACTCTGACTCAATACTCCACCAATCCCAACTTTAGATGCATCAGTATGTAACTCGAACAAGAACTGAAAATCCGGTAAAACTAGAATTGGCGCTGTCGTCAATAGTGACTTGATCTTCTCAAAAGCAACCCCTGCTTCCTCTGACCATGCAAATTTCTTTCCTTTCAAGCAATCGGTTATAGGTGCCATTACATTGCTAAATGTGGAATGAACCTTCGATAGAAAGATACCAATCCATGAAAACTTCTCACTTCAGTAATTGTCTTGGGCTGTGGCCAACTCCTGACAGCCTCTACTTTACTTTCATCCACTTGAATTCCTTCCTTCGATATAACATATCCCAGAAACAAAACACTGTGCATCATGAACACACACTTCTTCGTTGCTGCATAAAATTTCTCCTGCCGTAGAATCAACAGTACTTCACACAAATGCTGGACATGCTTTTCCATACTCCCACTGTAGATCAAAATATCATCAAAGTAAACTACCACAAACTTCCCAATGTAAGGTCTGAAAATCTGGTTCATCGCTCTCATAAAAGTACTCGGTGCATTCGATAAACCAAACAGCTTAACCAACCATTCGTATAAACCTTCCCTGGTTTTGAAAGCAGTCTTCCACTCATCACCCGGTCTAATACGAATCCGATGGTATCCACTTTTCAAGTCAATCTTTGAGAACACAACAGCTCCACTCAATTGGTCGATCAAATCATCAAACCTTGGCATAGGAAATCTGTATCTCACAGTGATCTTGTTTAGAGCCCGACTATCCGTACACATCCTCCACGAACCATCCTTCTTGGGCACCAATAAAGCAGGCACTGCACAAGGACTCAAGCTCTCCTGAGCACGCCCCTGTTCTAATAACTCCTCCACCTGCCTTCTCAGTTCCTCATGCTCCTTAGGACTCATCCTGTAATGTGGTTTGTGTGGTAATATTGCCCCTGGCATAAGATCTATCTGATGTTGAATATCCCTCAACGGTCGCAACTCTGTTGGCAACTCTTCAGGAAACACATCACGGAATTCTTCTAATACTGGCTTTACTTCCTCTGGGATTTCAACAGATTTAGTCGTTTCACGTCCAATCAACAAAAATACCTCTGGACCCTCCTCTACTTCTTCAATAAATTCCTTCAAAGTCAACAAAGTCTTCAGCTCCTCAATCTCTTCTGATTTGCTTTCTCCTTGTTGTCTCTTCTTCGGAACCAAAATAATCTTAACACCTTCAACCATAAAGCTGTAGCTATTGGTTCGACCGTCATGCTGCACTGCTCGATCATACTGCCATGGTCTTCCCAAAAGCAAGTGACAAACATCCATCTCCACCACATCACACCAGATCTCGTCTTTATACTTCCTCCCAATAGAAAATGGAACTTGAACTCGCCTGTCCACCTTCACCTCTCCTCCTTCTCTCAACCATGCTAACTTGTAAGGATTTGGATGCTTCACCGTCTTCATCTTCAACTTTCTCACAGCTTCGGTAGAAATAATATTGTCACAACTTCCAGTGTCAATCACAAATTTACAAACCTTTCCCAGAATAGTGCATGTTGACTGAAAGATGTTACTCCTCAACCAACTAGCTTCTTCTTCCTACTTCGGTATTAAATAAGACCTCCTCATCATTAGATTACATCCTTCATCTCCTGACACAACATCCTGTTCATCCTCTTCAATTGGACTGGAATAACCTTCCCCAACATCCTCACCTTCAACTTCAGCAATTATAGTTCGTTTATTCGGCTTCGGACATTCATTACTCCTGTGACCCACTTCCTGGAAATTGTAACATTTGAAACTATTATTGACCTTCGCCTTCGCAACTTCATTCACAACAGGTTTACTGACAGCTTTCGAAACATTGGAACTCCCACTAGCACCTTTGTTTTGAATATTGGAACTTGTAAACACACCACCTCCACGTCTTCCCTGCTTCTCCCAAGCCAACGCTTTCTGGTGCGCTTTAGCCATAGATCTAGGATCAAACATATTCACCATATCCTGTATCTGCATTCTCAACCCCCAATAAATCTAGCAGTCAATTGTTCCTCGGTCTCCATAATGTCATTCCTGGCAATCAGTTGATAAAATTCATCAGCATAATCATTAACAGTCTTCCTCCCTTGCCTCAGATTCTGCAACCTCTGATACATGAGTGATTGATAATTGTAAGGTAAGAATGTAGCTTTCATTAACTTCTTCATCTTCTCCCATGATTCAATCTTCGACTTCCCCATTCTCTCCCGTGTAAGTTTAGTCTGCTGCCACCATGCCATAGCTCTACCTCTCAAACGAGTAGCAACAACTTAACTCTTCGATTCTCAGGAACTTCCTTAAGGTCAAAAATTTCTTCAACATTATACAACCAATCAAGATATTCTTCAGCTGCCATTCCACCCTTGAACTCTGGAATTTCCATCTTCATTCCCGATTCCCATCGACGATCATCATCTACATCCTGATTTGAATTTCGAACTTGGTCTCGATCTCGATAATGAATGCTAGATCTATTACCATCTTCATCAAAATCAAATGTGTGTCCATATCGATCTTGACAATCGACATCCCTTCGATCATGCATGTCTCTTCTACTATGTCTCTCTTCATCTCGATATGGCTCATCTTCAAACTCGCGTGGAGTTCTTCTCTCTTCTTGTCTATAATCATGGTGATCTCTTCTCAATGAAATTGACGTTTCTCTTCTTTCTCTAAGAGATTGTGGCGACACCCTTCTCGCTTCCGTAACCGATGGCGAAACTCTGTTTCCTCCATGGTTCGAGACTGGCGACCTTCTTCTTTGACTTTGATTCAAGTCATTCATCAATTTCTCTAACTTCCAAATTCCTTCATCAAACTTCTCATTGATGTGTTGTTCCATCTGCTCGGCTTCTTCCCTTCTATACAACGCTTCAACATTTTGATGGCGGTTATCTCTTCTTGGCGGCATGCTTACACAATCACAAATAATACAAATGCAAACTTCAAAACATCAACTCAAACTTGAACAACAAGTCACGGCCTTCAAATAACTCGGCTCAACTCACTTCAACTTCAAACTTCAAACTTGGCTCCAAGACTCGGCTTAGCTATGATTGGCTAAGTCTAGCTCTGATACCAAACTGACGCAGCGGAATATATGAAAATTAGATGGAACGGTGAAAGTAGCAATCGGCGGATTGATGAATACTGAAATGCCCAAATTCGTTGATCCGGAGATACCGAATTCTAGCTATCTCTGACACGCTGATCGCGCACGATACCGTGGAAGAGATCTACAATTCTTCGAGCGTTGATCAAGCGCACTTGATTCCACGAATTGGCTTCAACGAACGTCGATTCGAGCGCACTCGAATACCGTAAGTGGAGATAGGAGATTACACTCAACTACCAATTTAGATGAAAGCACACAGCTAACAAAAGAAGAATTTTATTCAAAAGGAACCAAGTTACAAATGACCAACACCATGCCTATTTATAGGCTTACAATATGTACAAGACTAGCATACACGACTTAGCATAGGTCGGCGGCGACTTAACATCGAACGACTCACCACAAGTCGCCACGCGACCTACGACTTACTTAGGTCGTATGCGACCTAATCAAAACAACACTCCAAACTTACATCATCACATAGCCTATCAATACAACACACGCGACCTAACTGACTCAAGTTACAACACATAATGACTCAAAGACAGACACGACCCAAAACTGGAGCGACTTAAAAAGTACATCGACTCAACTTATTACATCACCACACACACATGGCCGACCAAACTACTTGTCGACCAACGACTTAAGGTTTCCAACGACTTAACTGTGTTTACAACACAGGCTTGAGCGACCTACTGAAGACACCCGACATCGACTTAGCGACTTATGACTTCTGGGGACCTAAAATATGATCGACTTAAGCAGGGGTGCGGCTCAAGTGAATGAACGACCTAGTTAGGTCGCTGGAATGAAGGTACGACCTAGTTAGGTCGTTGGAATGCTATCTCGCTCAGGTGTCTTGTTGCCCATCTCATATCCACTGCAACTACATAGTCCTGTTGCCTCACAAGGTCGTTCACGACCTTCATTACGTCGTATCTCGCTGTGCGACCTTACTCATAGGTCGTTGGTGGTTGAAGTTGCATCTCCTTTCTTTCCTAGCTAGCTTTCTCTCGCACCGTTAGGTCGCACGCGTCCTTCGAGCTTGTTAGGTCGCTCGCGACCTAAGAATTTATCAACCCGGGCTGCATCAGAAAGCCTACTTCTCCATGTAACTTTAATGCTGATATTGCTCAAGTAGACTGCTCATTTGCTTCACATGAGTTTGATGAGCTTCTTGATTATTTCCTAAATCTCAATGAGCCTTTATCTCCTCTCTTTACTGATTTTAACTTCTTTTCTTCTGTAAAGAAAGTACTGAGCATTGCTCAGACTTCCCCTCCTCCAGTTATTCCTCCTCCGTCTCTGCAGGTCACTCCACCTTCTGCCTCTCAACCGGGATCACAAGAGGAGCAAATAGAAGCTCTCCAAGACTTGGACGATCCCATTGCTTCTCAAGAACATATGGGAGAAGAAGCCGAGGAGGGCGAAAAGACTCCGGAACTAACTGGCTCTGACGATACGCCGTTAGCCACACTTTTTACTCTAGAAAGCGGGCCTTCTTCTAAGAAAAGGGGAAAAGTGGAGTCTCAAAGAAGAATGAAGCTTCAGCCGACGAGGAAAAAGCAAAAGCAAGTCCGATTGTTCCCTTTCTCCTTCTTCCCCTACTCTTTCAAGCCGGCGCAAGAAGTTGGTCATCCGGCCAGGTGTAGGCTCAAAAGGTGGAGGGAAGAAGAAATGATGGCATTGGTCCTGTGCTTTTTATCACGCTCTTTGCTTTTTGCTTGTATATAAGCTTGTGTTGACTGGAGATTGTGTGGGTACCAGTCCCCGCTTTCTTTTACTTTGAAACCTGCATATGTATAAAATTCTCATAGCATGGAATAAAATGGTTCTTTTAATTATACAATTTTTTGTCTGTATTTGAGAACGCTTTTATTTTCTGTTTTCATGCAAGTTTCTTTATCCTCTTTATGTGAAGTTGCAGTAAACCTATGGTATGTTTCTTGAGCACTGTTTTCATTTTTGTGATGACTATATTGTATTGCCCCCATACCATGGTTTATTGCAACCTCTTTCACATTGGCAAAGTTTCGGAGAACAACTCTTCTATTTCAAGAAGACTTGTACTCTTTCTTTAGAGAGAAACTTTTTCATTTGAAGGAAGTTTGCATTTGTACTTTATAGGATAATATTTTCATTTCAAGAAAATAGTTTTCTAATTTAGTAGAATGCACTTCATATTGGAGGAGTTTTTCTCTTTTTTTTTTGTTGCGAAGTTTTTACACTTCACTTTTTGGAAAAGGTCACTTTTGCCTTGGCAAGTGAATTTTACTTCATAGTACAGTGGGCCTTCCAAAAAAGGGCTTCAACTTGCTTGAGCCTTCGAAGAGAGTTTTTTGTTTGATTGTGCCTCTGGGAAGAGGTCTTTTTGTTTGGTTGCGCCTTTGGGAAGAGGTCTTTTTGTTTGATTGTGCCTCTGGGAAGAGGTTTTTTTGTTTCTGCCTCTTAGGAGAGGCTTTTATCTTTTCCCTGTTCGCTGGAAAGCGGGCCTCCGAAGATGGATTTTCACATTTCGAATCGTGTGAAGTTTTATTTCAGATCACGGTGAAATGTGTGCCTTTGAGTAGGGCTTTTGCCTGGAAGTTTGGAGTTTCCTTTTCTTGGTTGGATGGATTCACGGGGCGGACACGAGTGTTCTGTGCCACCGATCAGTCCGCAACTTTCTGTCGAGAAAGAACTCTCTTTTTCTGGCGAGGCCCGCTAGAGGCCTTTTAGCATTTCAACTATGGTGAAATGGGCCTCCGAAGAGGGCTTTTCACATTCCAGCACTTGTGAAGTTTTATTTCAAATCTCAGTGGAATGCGTGCCTCCGAGTATGCCTGGAAGTTTCTTCCTCATGGTTGGCTGGATTCACGGGGCGGACGCAAGTTACTTGGACACTTATTTGCGTAGATTGTCAGTGCTAGTGAACAAGCGCCTTGCCTTCCACTTGGGATGGTGCCTCTGATCATCGTATGGATTCACAGGGCGAACGCAATTTACTTGGACGCTTGCCTACGCAAACTGTCTCAGCTAGTGAACAAGCGCCTTGCCTTCCAGTTGGGAAGGTGCTCCCGGTCATTCCATACCAATCTTTTTTGTTGAGAAAGTCTTCCGGAATGCCCCGTTCGAGGTCTTTATCCTCCGAAGAGTTGTGCCTCCGAAGAGGGCTTGTGCCTCCGTAGAGGTCTTTGGCTATTTGATGCTTTCTCGCCCATGTCTCTTTGCCATCTATTCATATCGGTGGTCCCCGTTATCCTTCCCAAATACACTTCTCTTTTAATTACCAACAATTTCCTTTATCCAAAGAAGTATACTTCATAGTTAAGCGAGTTGGTGGGGGCAGACAAAGGCTATTTAACTGGATGCTCGTTTGTACAAACAACCACAATTAGTTAGCAAGGGCCCATTTCCAGCAGAATCACTAACTTTTTTCTTGAAGCACTCCTTTCGTAGGATTTGAGTATGGAAATTTTGAACAGCTTAGCGTTTGCTTGTTGGGTGATGTCAGGGATTGCTTGGTCTTGTGATGGGTAAGCTTTGTTTTCATGGCCTGCATTATTAAACCGACATTTTAGTAATACAATTGACGTATTTTATATATCGAAATAAAACAAAGCAGTTTATAATAGTAATGAACACAAGATTTATAGTGGTTCGGCCAAGAACTGGGCCTACATCCACTTTATAGTTCTTATTATTCACTTGCAATGGCTTTACAACAGCTTTAACACAAGAATCATACATTCATCATTCTTTTACAATATTTCATTAAAACCTTTAAGGTAAAATATGGGCGCAAATGATTGCTGTTCCAAGCTCTTGGAATTGAGTCTCCTTCGACAGTTATGAGTTTGAATATGCCATCAAGAAGTTTTTGGCCTATGACATACGGCCCTTCCCAGTTTGGGCCAAACACGCCTATAGGTGTCATAATTCTTTTTAAGGTTAGATCCCCAACTTCAAAGCTGCGTTGGCGAACTTTGGAATTGAAGAGCCTGGCTATTCTTTGCTGATGAGCCGCAATTCTGAGATCAGCTTCTTCTCTTTTTTCATCAAGAAAGTCAAGGGATTCAAGTTGCAGCTTTTCATTTTCGGCTTGATTGAAATGGATTCTTCTATGTGAAGAGACCTCTATTTCCACCGGAATCATTGCCTCTGATCCATATGCCAATGAAAATGGAGTGTGCCCCGTCACAGTTTTATGTGTAGATCTATATGCCCATAATGCTAGTGGAAGTTTATCGACTCAACCACCTTTCGCTTTTTCCAGCTGTTTTTTGATGGTCGATTTGATAATTTTGTTTACTGCTTCCACTTGCCCGTTTGCCTGCGGATGAGCCACTGCTGAGAAACTTTTCTGGATCTTGAATTTCCTGCAAAAATCTTGGAACTCTTCACTTTCAAATTGGGTTCCATTGTCTTTGATTATCTTTTGAGGCACACCATACCTACAAATTATATTCTTAGTTACAAAGTTTATCATTTTCTTAGAGGTATTAGTTGCTAAGGGTTCAGATTCAGCCCATTTAGTAAAATAATCAACAACAACAATAGCATATCTGATTCCAGATTTTGCATTTGGCAAAGGCCCGGTGAGATCTATTCCCCAAATAGCAAACGGCCAGGGACTGACCATCTGTGTTATCCCAGTGGAAGGTGCTCTTGGGATTTTTGCAAATCTCTGGCATCGGTCACATTTTCGGGCATATCTTGCGGCATCATGATTAATATCTGGCCAAAAATATCCATAACGGAGAATTTTCTTTGCTAAAGTTTGACCACCTGAATGATCTCCACACTCTCCTCCGTGTACCTCAGTCAGAATTGTCTCAGCTTCTTCCTTGGTCACATATCGGAGTAATGGCATTGACAATCCCCGTCTATACAATCGGCCATCTTGAATTACATATCTGGATGCTTTTCATAACAACTTCTGCCGTTCTTTTGAGTTTTCTGGTAGAGAACCATCGCGCAGATATTCCAATATCAAAGTCATCCATGATTCTCGCTCATGTGATATAGTCATGATCCAGTCAGTATCCATTTCATCAATGCTTGGAGTTGACAGGACTTCCACAGTAACTAATCCCAATAATTGAGCTTCACCAGTGCTTGCATACTTTGCGAGGGAATCTGCCTTCATATTTTCTTCCCGAGGTATATGGTTTATCGTATAATGGTCCAGGTCATCGAGAAGCTCCCAGGCTCTTGACAAGTAAGAGGGCAGATTTCCTCCTTTGGTTTGAAACTCTTTCCTAACTTAACACACAATAAGCTGTGAATCACTGAAGATCTTCAACATTTTGACATTCAACTCCTTAGCAATTCTCAAACCGGCAATAAGAGCTTCATACTCTGCTTCATTGTTTGTCGAAGGGAATTCCAATCTTAAAGCATAACACAATGACCGCCCTTCATGGGTTTCAAGCACAAACCCAGCCCCGGAACAATAATCGTTTCTTGCACCATCAACATACAATTTCCATCGAATTAGGGGATTATCGATTACTACTTCCTCACTATCACCTTTGTCTGTACATTCTGCGATGAAATCTGCCAAAGCTTGTCCATTGATTGCTCTCCGGGGATGATAAGTGATGTCATATTGACTAAGTTCAATATTCCACTTAAAAAGGCGACCCGAAGTCTCAGGGCGAAAGAGGACTTGCTTCAGAGGCTGATCAGTGAGGACCTTGATTGGATGAGCTTGAAAATATGGCCGCAATTTTCTTGATGCGATCGGTAGGCAATAGGCAAGCTTCTCCAACTTTGAATAATTCATTTCTGTCCCAGTAAACCTTTTGCTAATATAGTAGACTAGGTGATGAATTTTGGCATCTCCTCGCACCAGTGCCGCACTAAGAGCGTGAGTTGAGATCGCCAAGTATACAAAGAGATCTTCACCATTGTCGGGCGTAGAAAGTATCGGAGGAGTTTCCATATGACGAATTAACTCATTGAAAGCTTTCGGGCACTCTGGAGTCCAGTCAAAGTTTTTCCTTCCTTTCTTCAAAGCATCAAAGAATGGAATGCATTTATCAGTAGCTTTGGAAATGAATCGACTTAAGGCAGCGACTTTTCCATTGAAATTTTGCAGTTCCTTCTTCGTTCTAGGAGATTTGACTTCTCTTAAGGCAGTGATCTGAGTAGGATTAGCCTCAATGCCCCTAGAGCTCACAATGAAACATAAGAACTTTCCAGACTCCACTCCAAATGAACACTTCAAAGGGTTAAGCTTCATTCCACACTTACGTAGGACGGCGAACATTTCCGCTAAGTGGTCCATATGGTCTACTGCTTTCTTTGATTTAACCAACATATCGTCAACATAAACTTCCATGGTCTTTCCAATCTGTGGCTTGAACATCGCATTAACAAGCCTTTGGTAAGTTGCCCCTGCATTCTTCAGTCCGAAGGGCATGGCTTTGTAGCACTATAGACCAACATCGTTTATGAAACTCGTGTCCTCCTGATCTGGCTCATGCATCATGATCTGGTTATATCCGGAGTAAGCATCCATAAAAGATAACAATTCATGTCCCGCTGTTCCGTCAACCAACTGGTCAATCTGGGGAAGCGGAAAACAGTCTTTGGGGCAGGCTTTGTTCAAATCTGAAAAGTCGATGCATACTCTCCATTTTCCATTAGCTTTCTTAACCAGTACTAGATTTAAAACCCAATTCGGATAAGTTGATTCTCTGATAAAGCCGTTCTCCATGAGCCGATCCACTTCTTCTTTCAATGCTGTTGACCTTTCGGGACCCTGGGTTCTTCTTTTCTGCTTCACAGGTGTAAACTTCGGATCAATATTCAAAGTATGTACTGCACCTTCGGGCAATATTCCACACATATCAGCATGGGTCCATGAGAATACATCCAGATTTTCTTTCAGGAATGATATTAAAATATTCTGAACTGCACACTAAGTTGTGAACCCATATTCAGCACCTTGTTTGGGTCTTTTGGGTCAACAGGTACTGGTACCGTTAATTCCACTGGCACCACTCGATTCTCCCCTGCACTGGCTTTTCTGGGATCCATTTTTCTTCGTGCCTTGCTACATTCGCCAGTACAGGGTCCGCCCTGTAATTGCTACAAGGTTGATTCTTTGATGCGGACAGGGGCTGCCGCATCCTTTCCCATCTCTCTCTTTCTTGCTTCACGTAGTTCTATCAAATAACATTCCCGCCCCGCATTCTGATCCCCTTTAATAACGCCAACTCCATTATCTGTAGGGAATTTCATGGTAAGGCACCACAGGGCGAGGATTGCTTTAAAAGCTGCAAGAGTTGGACGGCCTAGGAAGGCATTGTAAGCAGAAAATTCATCAACAATTACAAAAGTCTGCCTTCGAATGACCTTCTTCTGCCCCTCGCCAAGTTCCACGAACAGGTCAATAGTCCCAACCGGCTGCCTGGGTTCCCCAGTAAACCCAACGATCTTTTGCGATGAAGCTTGAACATCATCCATTAGGATCTTCATCTGATCAAAAGTCTTCTTGAAAAGAATATTGCAAGAAGCACCACAATCAACAAGTACTCTTCTTACAATAGCTGGCCCAATGCCAGCGGAAATAACCAAGAGATCTATGGTAGGGGCTTCAACACCCATAGAATCCCTGACTCTGAAGATAATTTCATCATTAAAAGTTTTCTGCTGCTTCAGAGGTGCAGCATCTTCCAACACAATAACATTCTCCTCTGTTGGGGTATATTTCAATGCACGAGCGTACCGTTCCATCTCACCCAAGCTTCTGCCAGCTAGGTGAGGTCCTCCTGTAATCACATTAATAACGGGCCTCTCAGATTCATGATCTGCTGCCTTTTCACTTGAGCTAGGATGATGAACAGGAGCCTGTTGTCCTTGACTTGGCGAAGTTGAGCCATTCTTGTTCCTCCTTACATATTGCTGGAGCTTGTTTTCTTTCAATAGTTCCTTAATCAACTCCTTTAAGTGACGACACTCATTGGTATCATGCCCTGGTTGGTTGTGGAACCGGCAAAACCTTCCATTCTTCTCGGCTTTCTTATTAACCCTTTTCTTAGCTGGTGCGGGGAACTCGACTGTGTCTTTGTTTACAAAGTAGATGTTTACCGGGGTATCTGTCAAAGGGGTGAAGTTGAAGGGACGACTTTTCTTTACATCTCCTTGCTTCCGCTGACCATCATTTCCCCTCTTCTGATTGCTAGATTCCTTCCTATTCGGAACAGCATTACTATTTCCAACCCCTATCGATACCACCTTAGCCGGTGCTTGGAGGCTTTCCAGGCGCACGAATTCATCGGCTTTCTTATAAAACTTTTCAAGCGAATTCGGTTCTTTCATTTTCAACCACCTCCCGAACTCACTTGTCTTATCAGTAGCCTGCATCAGGTACGTCAAAATCATTCTCGGCTCTGTGTTGTCTACTTCCGCCAGAGCTATATTGAAGCGATTCAAGAAAGCTCTAATGGATTCTCCAGGATTCTGCTCCAAGCTGGATAACGACACTATATCTTTTGCCTTCGAAGCGTACAATCTGAACTGTTCCTTAAACTTTTGAGTCAAATCAGAAAATTGGTCTATCGACCGGACCGACAGTTTTGTGAACCAGAGTAGAGCAACTCCTTCTAGGTTACCGAAAAGTATCAGCATTTGATCTCATCTGAAGCTCTGGCACCAGTCATCTGCCAATCATACTTGTACAGAAATTCATTAGGGTCACTTGTCCCCTTATAAGCCGGTATGGTAGGAGGAACAAACTTCCTAGGAAATTCTGCTTTCAAAATCCTTTCAGTGAATGGAGTCTTGCTCGGAGCGAACCCCCATTCTTTTTCGTCTTCCTCTCTTTGCGTACTTTCCTTCATGATTTGTCGGACCATCCCTGAGAAATATTCCTCATCATTAAGTGGTTCAGCAGGACCGGCATCGGCCATTTTTTCAGAAGTCTGCCTTGACAGGCGCTCACGGAAAGTTGGCTATTGTCCCGATCCCCCAACTAGGGGAGGTGTGTCTTTGGCTGGGCCAGCTGCCCTTTGAGGAACATCTCTTTCTTCCACATCATGAACATTATCAGCAAAGTTTGATTCGTTATTCATTGGTTGACGGTTAGCCCCAAGCAAAGCGTTCAACCTTTCCAACATCAGATTGTTTTGGGCTTCCATCTGCTGATATAGCCCAGAAACCGCGACATCCAATTCTGCTTGCGTTACTCCAACAGTTGGAGTCGTTTGACTTAAAGGAGGAGAAGTGGCAGCAGTCTCGCGAACATCGTCGGATCTAACAGACTTGCGCTTTCTTCCAGGAGCCATTATTTCTGACAAACTTCTGGTTTTTAGAGAGATCCTTTCCACCAATTTCTACGAAGCTATGATGACAGTATCCTGAGTTGGGTTCTCAATGAAAGTACCAAAAATGTTAACGTAAAAATCTGACGCTAACACCCCAGTGCAAGTAAAGCAAGTGTGAAAGCACCACCCGAAATAAGCAGGAAAATATCAGAACGACAGTAAAAGACACAGTTTTTATAGTGGTTCGGCTAATAGTCAAGCCTACGTCCACTTTATATCTCTTTATTGCTGACTCAAGTATAACTTATACAACTTTCTTCAATTACAACACACTTTAGACTAGTAGTTCAAACTTTGATGGAGAATAATCTTTCGAATCCATGTTGAATGATGTAGATTTTCTCTTGAAGTTTGTCGTAGTGTCCTTGTTGTTTGGAGTGCTTGAAGTGCTGTTCGAGTTGAGAAAATGGCAGAGTATCGGCACTTCGAGAATGAGCCAAAAGATCCCCCAAATGTCGTGGCTCATGCTGTATTTATAGGGTTCTTCGGAGTTAGGTCACTGATAGATAGGTCGTAGGTCGGTGATAACGACTTAAGGTAGGTCGTAGACCACATGTGAGCGACCTAGCAGAGGGAAGCTTCGGCCCTTCTTGGTAACACTGGTCTCTTCTGGATGAAGTACTAGGTCGTGGACGACTTTGGGGAATGGTTGGCAACCTTATAGCACTAAGATATCTGATGTAGCGACCTAAGCTAACTTGTTAACCCACTATGTCGCATAGCCCATTAGGTCATTAGGTCACTTGTGACTTTAGATCGCTAGGTCGCGGACCTCTTAGGTCGGTAGGTCGCTACCTGTTAGGTCGCTAACTCGCTTCTTACTTTAGGTCGCTAAGCCGCCAGGTCTTTTAGGTCGCTGAGTCGTGGCTTCCTGTAAGCAGTTAGGTCGTCCACTTCTCTAAGTCCTTAGGTCGTCCACTTCTCTAAGTCGTTGGGTCGTCCACTTCTCTAAGTCGTTGGGTCGTCCACTTCTCTAGGTCGTTGGGTCGTCCACTTCTCTACGTCGTTGGATCGTCCACTTCTCTAAGTCGTTGGGTCGCTTCTCTAAGTCGTTGGGTCGTCCACTTCTCTACGTCGTTCGATCGTCCACTTCTCTAAGTCGTTCGGTCGTCCACTTCTCAAGTCGTTAGGTCGTCCAATTCTCTAAGTCGTTAGGTCTTCCACTTCACTAAGTCGTTAGGTCGTCCACTTCTTTACCTTAGGTCGTGAGGTTGTTTCAAAACGAGGTTAACAAAACATTTATAAACAGGATTAATTAATTGTTTAATCCTAATTAATTCAATTTATTTCCAATTAAATTATTTACTTATGAATTAATCATCCAATCCTGATTGATTAATTACAAATCATTTGATATACATTAATTTATCAAACGCTTTAATTAATTATTCTTAATTAATAAATTATTCTTAATTAATCATATTGATTAAATTAACCTCTAAACCGATTACATAATTAATTAACCCCTTAATTAATTATTTTGGGAAATTTACCCTTTAATTATTTACCATAATGTAATTACACTTACACAATTTCATAAATGATTATTATTAATTAATTGTTAAAATTAATCACATTAATTAATTATTTAAAAAATCTTAGTTAACGACCTTCATTAACTAATAACAATTCTTTAATTATTTTGCTAATTAATCTCTAATTATAAATTAATCTGAATCATTAATTTATAAATTAAATAAATCATTCTTTAATTACCTTATTAATTAAATCGCTTAAAACCTTAATTATCCTTAATATAATTCATTTCCTTTACCTATGATTTAATTAACATTTAAGTGTATATTTAAAACATTACACTTTTAAATTTAAATTTAAATTTAAATTCCACTTTGAATTTAAGATTAAAAATGATTAACCAATTAAACATTACCAAATTTAAATTCCACTTATAAAAATTTTAAACAATGTAAAGAACATTCATTACTTATATATGAAACTTATATAAGAAAAGTTTTAAACTAGATTACTTAATTTTTATTTAAAAAATTAAGCTTTTAAAATATACTAATTATTTAACTTGCAAATTCAAGTTAAAACAATTTATTAAACTTTTCACTCAAAATTAAGAAAACCTTTATAAAAGAATTTTATCAAAATCAAGTTAAACATTTGTTTGGAAACAAATATACTTTTAAAAGCTATTTAATTTAAACTTGTTTAAAACACATTCAGATTTAAAACTAATTTAAATTTCCAGATTTTGATTCAAAGAGACTTGAATCCATATTTTAATTTCGATTTAAACTTTGGTTTTAAATTCTTTATTTTAAATTCTTTATTTAAAATCGAACTTTATTTTAAAAATTAAAGATTTAAAAGTTTATTTGAAAACTGAACTTAACTTAAAATTTAAATCATTGTTTAAATCTTGTTTCAGATTTTAATTTTAATTTTAAAATCTGAAATTGTGAGGTTTAAAACCTGAAAACCCACCTAAATATTTAAAACTTTGATTTAAAATCCAAATTCCCTTTTAAAACTTTTAAATTCAAAGTTTATTTAAAACTAAACCTAAAACTGGATTTAAACCGTGTCTAAATCTTGCTCACAGATTCAAATTCATTTAAATTGCTTTAAAATTTAAATTTGCAGACAAGTTAACAAAAACCAGTAAAAACCAACGCACCCGACGCAACATATCCTCCTTCGAGTCAAATACCCTACCTTCTCGAGAAAAACTGCAAAATGCCCCGGGAATTTCATGAACCAACTCGTGTAAATACTCAAGTACAAGTCCACTACTCCATACGCCTTCATCAGGAAACTAAACTGCGCCGTGCACGTGCACGGCACCGTTATTTGCCTCCGGTCGACGTCACGTCGTTGAGCAAGTCGAAGATCGACCACAAGCCATTCCCCGATCATCTGAACTCCTCCATCTTCTTGAATTCGAAATCGAGACAAAAGTCGAAACCTGGAAAAAAGGAAAACACCCAACCTCAAACCTGTCAATGCGCCGTACTACAAACTCCGACCACCGGAGTACCAGCACCTCCGGGTACTACTTCGACTACCTCTCTTCTACCACCCCCAAACCCTCGCCACACTCGGTCGTCCAACGACGACGAACGAGACAAAAACTCAGCCCCCTTAAAATTAGGTTTAGAAATTTCAAACCCTCGCCGCTGCCACAACGTTCGTCTGACCACCACCGCACCATTTTTCCATGAGCCTCTGGTCATTCCTCCACCTCCAGGAGGAAACTCGACTCCTCAAATCAATGGGATCACCATGATGACCCAAAAAGCATAGTACAATCAAACCCAAACTGCTCTTCGTTCTTTGATCGAAATATTATGATTTTAACCTTAAATATCATGTTGAAGTACAAAGATTTCGTTTGCATACCTGAATTTGTAAATTGTAAAGTATGAACTTTTGACATATTGAAAGATATGATCAGTTTTATTGATTTCTTGGGCTAACAACAAATTGGTTTGGCTTGAATAAAATTTTAATCTCAGGTATAGGCTATAACAAACACTTCTTGTTTCAACGCTCAGTCCAGATAGTAAATAGAACGAGAAAGAAAGATTTTTGAATCAAGGTCTAGTGTTTTTAAATCTGAAACAGAGGACAAATGTAACAACAGCTTGCACACCATCCTTCTAGTTCCAACATTTACAGGGAATTATGTGCATAACTCAGATATACTTGCAATAGATTTAAACCTTTAAATTTTGAAAGAAAAATGTTACTCACCCTGTTTACAGAAAATGAACAGACTTCAATGTTGAACCAGGTTTTGAAACTTGTTGGCTGAAGCTGCTCTTTGCTTCTTCGGTTTTATATGAATTCATATTTTGTTTGCAGTTAGATTTTTGTTTAAGTTTTTAGATTGTATTCACTTCAGTTTTTTTTACACGGCCTTGATGAACGGGCTGAAATGAAGTTGATGATATATAGAAAAGATTGACAGGTTGATGTAATTTTCTTTGAAAATGGGAATTATATTGTTTGTACCATAGGGTAACATAATATTTGTATTGTACAACATAAAACAGAGATTTCCTTAATATGATGGCTAAGCTGATGTGTTATTTTTGCTGAGATGATAAAATGTGTGCTGAGTTATTAATTGTTACTTGTCTTGTTTTATAAGCTTCATAGATAGTTAGATTTTTTTTCTTTTGTTTTAAAATGGTGGCTGGTGATATCACTTTGGTGGCTAACATTAATTGTTTAAGTCCTTCATGTTCAAGTGTTCATACATATCCTATTTGTTTCTACTTGAATATATCATTAGTTGTACATGAATATACTTTACTGTCTTCACTAGCAAGCTCATTCGTATATATAAGTTTACTAGTTTCATCCCATACATGTTTCATTCCATACTTATTTCATATTTGAGTATATTTCTTTTGCTTTGCCTTCTTACTTTATAACATAAATGAAATTCTATAGTTACTGTGTTGTTTAAATTTATCAAATTTGTTTATTTTATATCTTACATACATGAGTGTATTTCATACTTAAATTTTGTTATCATGTATGTCTACATATGTATTTTTTTTATTTTTTTATTTTTGTAGTATATTTTGATCTTTACATTATTTATAAATCCCAATTCAATTTTAAATTCTATTTTATATACATATTTATTTTATTTCTTCTTGAAGTTTAACTATCCAACATTTAATTTATATTAATATATTTTTATAATTATAAAACTAACTACCCATAAATAAATACAAATAATATTATTACCCAAATCATTTTCTAAGTCTTTTATTCAAATTTTTAAAGTCAAACCCAAATTTACTCATATATATATACACTACAAATTCAAAATAATTCCAAAATTTATCCAAAATTCACATTAATTATTAATTTAAATTTAAATCAAAAATTGGGATCGTTACAGATTCCCCCCTTAATGAAATTTCGTCCTTGAAATTTGCAGGCACGAAAACAACAAAGATAGATGCACAAAGATAGAGAAACAGTTTTCCAGGTCGAACTGGATATCTATTCTGTATTTGGCTTACCAAATCAGAATATCAACAATACATATGAGAACAAACTCATTCAACACTACACAAGATACTAGGGTTATCAAATCTACGAATATGCAGGGAACTGGTTAGTTCGAAGGGATAACTAACCATTCGTAGAACATATCGGACCCAAGAGAATAGACAGATATATGGATACGATTTCAAAACTTTTAGTTTAGAACTGAAGTATGCCCATCAACCATAGAAACCAAAGCAGCCAATTGATCCAAACAAACAATTCTGACCTATTTGGAGTTTATGTCCCATGCAAATATATCAAATCTTCTTCCTAGATCTACCAGGAACCATCAAAGAATTGAAAAGAGATTAATAGATAGATTCAGTCTTCTACAATTTCTCAAACACTAGATATGGATTCCAAACTCAAGTCGGAATACCCCAAAGTATATACCAACTTGTCCCTCTTCAGACTTCGATATACACAAGAAATTATAATAGAATTTCAAATTTGGTGTTTTTAAACGATATCATTTCATCGATACAATCCAAATTTAGCTTTATATTAATCAATTTAACTCAATTTAATATTTCCAATTTATAATTTTCAATTTCATATTTCAAATAAAATAAAGTTTAGAACGGAAAGCTGATAAGAAACCGATGAAGGTACGAAGTAAGGATTTCCTACAATAATTCGTAGGGCCGCCATCACACTGAACTTCTCCTCGTAGCTGGTACGAAGCAATCAAAGAATTTGGAAACGAATCAAAGGATATTGATAGAGAAAATTGTTTCCACTATCGCAAGGTATTGACCATTTGTACGGGTATTTCCCTGTCCCATATCTCGTTCTCTTCTTGCACTCATACTCACTATCAGTGGATAGCAAGAGAATTTACTGAGGCATTCGTACGGATATCTTAGGGATACTCATTCGAGGGTATACTTCACCCTATCTCTAATGAGCTACCTAATGTGTTATACTCCTAAGCTAAAGTTTTAACCTTCAGCTCTGATACCAAATGAAACGATCCTAACTCGACCTTCGAAAATCGGCACCAAATACGACACTCATATTCAAATGCCGCAGATCCAAGCATCGAATCTGGTTCGCCGGACCTTATAACACCATTAAGTACAACACAGTGGAAGAAAAAGAATAATATCATATACACATCTGATAAAATATCTAGATACAAAGATGATACAATAGAATGATACAACTGAATATAAATACTATTAGAGACACAAGGAATAGCAGCGGAAAAGAAAATCTTCAATGCCAAACTCCAAATAATCCATCTCCAATCCAAAGCTAGCGAGAACTCCCATATAGTCGCACAAGCTAAGCAAGGTCAGCTATGAAAGCTGAAGTGTAGAGAATGGGATTTACAAATCCAAAAGGGCTTCGACGGCTGTCGAATTAGTTCCTACTATTCGACTATCTGAAAAACCCAACTCTAGACTGCCTGTGTGGAAAATACTAACCCAGAGTTTAGGAAAGGAACAATAAACTCCGGGTCAGTCATGGGAATGGTATGAATAACAAAAATAGTTTATCTTTAAAACAAGCGACAAAGGAATTTAAAACCGTAATGCTTTTTGAAAATGAAACAACCAAAAGGCCTCCCACCGCACACACCATGCAAACGTAAAATTTGAGGAGATTTCCCCTTATGATAGTCAAACTTGCTTACTATGCAAAATTCTTCCTTTTATATTATTATTAGTGCATAGTGGAAAGCATATCGAAAGTAGAATATAAATCTTAGCCAGCATAGCACATTTCGTCGTATGCCTACTATAGTTACCATGTTCAATAGCATGTTACCGCCACATTCCATTGTAGGTTATACAACTAAAACCATACAAGGCTCATATTGTTTTGTTTGGATTTCTAACAAATGTTCAAGCTAAGGAATTTCCTACTGCCATATGGGAACGCCTCTGGTGGGACTCCCCGAGAACCTACCCGACTCTCTGCCAACAAAAGGCCGGTTTCCACCCTGCCCGGGAGTAACTCCTACAGATATGCCCACCCCTGTCCTTTGGGACCTTCATTCGAGGATCCTCTACACCAACAGCATCATACAGTAATAAGATATACTATAGTGCCCACATGAGTAAGTATCTGTGTCAAGACCCGATTCTTCGACTTCCGAAAATCGACATTAATACGCCCACTGTATCAAATGCCGCCTAATGGAAGGCCGGAAAATCGAACCATGAGGGTTTAAGAAAGAAGAAAGAGGTAGAAGGAGAGAGAAAAAGAGAGAAGAAGAAAACATAACAGCAACAGAAACAATATCAGAATCTCACAATCGCAGCGGAACACATATAATAGATAAATGAATAATCATTAAAACAAAAGAACTATACATTTTATACGTTACATCACATTACATTCATTAGAGTGTACAACAACAAACAACAACAAACAGCGGAAAAGAAATACTATATACTAGTAATACGCCATGTCATCCATCTTGCCTCCAGCAACTCCTGAATATCCTGAATGACCTGATAACCTAACTCTAGACTGCCCGTGTGGAAATTGGTGGGCACCCAGAGTTTAGGAAAGGAACAATAAACTCCAGGTCAGTCATGTGACTGGTGTGAGAACTTAAAACAGTTATTTATCTTTAGAACAAAGAATAGGATAATTTTTAAATAAATTCGCAATGTTTTTTAGAAAATGAGACTACCATAAGGCCTCCCGCACACACACACAATTCAAACGCAGAATCGGAGGAGATTTCTCCTTATGATTGTCGAAGATGCTTGATACGCATTAAAAAGAACATTTGATATTATTACTAGTGCATAGTGTAGGCAAAATTCATTTCGAAAATAGAATATAAATCTTAGCCAACATACGACCATTATCATATGCCTACTATAGCTACCATCTAAACAGTGGTGACCACCATAAGTAAATGGCAGGTTCTACAACTAAAACCGTACAGGGATTCGTATTGGGAATTGGATTTCTAACAAATGGTCAGGCCAATGAACTTCTCATTGCCACATGGAAACGCCTCTGGAATGACGTCCCGAGAACCTAACCGGATCTCTGCCAACACAAGGCCGGGTTACCCCTAACTGGGTAACAACTGACACGAATATGTCATTCCCCGATCGTAACCGATCTATATCCAAGGATCCCCGATTTCCAACAACCACAAAGTAATAAATTTGCAGTAACCACATAGGTTAAGTATCTGGGCTCCATACCATGATACCACCTCTATCCAGAAGGAATGACATACACTAAAGGGGCGCTACCCCCTAATAACCTTGCTGCATCTTTCCTGTTTTGAACATTTCCGGGGTGTAAGGTCCGACGAAGTCTCGTCCACAAAGCCACGCTTTACAAAAGCAGTGCTTTGGGTCAACAAATGATCAAAGCAATGATCATCAAGATAAACGATCAAACAAATGATCCTATCACAAATGATCATTCAACGATCATTTCACAGCAACACTTAGTATATCACACTACCAAATTGGGAGTATATCACTAATGACCTTCAACTATATAACCTCTGAGCTCGTACGTCTCAGAGAAGGGTGTTAAGCTAAGAGAATAAATTCTCCGCCACCAACAGAAATATATTTGAAAGAAATCAGCTTTATATCTCAACTTGTAATGTCAGACATACAATCCATACAAGTCTGTTCCGGGATCGAACAGAACCGAAGGCACTTCCAAAGGAGCCCTTGCAATCCGGATATACACTAATTACGTCCGGACATCCCGTCACTAAACGTGATAAAACCTTTGTACCGGAGATCAGCCGATGCAGAGTAACTCAACGGTAATCCATCCGTTTTCACAAATATCCGGTCTTCAACACCGGTCTACAAATGCAATTCATAACGACGTATCACATATTCGAAGTGGGTTATACGACCCCATGGTCCTTTCCCGGTTAACTCGAATAGTGAGCGCTTATTTTAAAATAAGTGTGGCATTCAAATTCAAGCAATCACAACAAATACCTATTTAAAGGTAAATATTGATAGTCAGTTATTTGACTATCAATAAAGATGCGCAACATCACCAGATTCCAAATAATTTCTCAAATTATTTAATTTCCCAAAATAACTTTGCAAGATATATAATTTTCCACACTTCAAAAATAAATAACGTTTATTTTGAAACCAATTTTCCCTTTCCATTTATAAATTCCATAGTGAATTTATATTTCAAATTATCTATTGATCTACAGTTTTCAATAGGTTCAATTATTCAATTCCAATTTATCTTCAAGAAGATAAATTCTCAAAACGTTTCATTTCATATTGGAAAAGCATTTCCATACTTATTTAAAAATAAGTAATTCATAAGTCTCATTTATTTTCAACAATTTGATAATATTCAATATACTTAACCCATAGTTAAGTATATATTTCATTCGTTAAGAAAATCATTCTTTAATTCACATTTAATTGGGTCAAAACGAATGTTGAGTAAAACATCGTTACGACAACCCAAAATCACTAGTATAGGGATTCGAAATTAAAATAGATATATAAATCCCAATACTATACAAAAATATTTCCTTTCGGAAATCATTTACTATAACAACAGTGTTATAGTCCATTATTTCCTTATTTTCTCGAAAACGTCTATTTCAACAATAAATGTTGAAATCTATGTTTTCATTTCCTTCTATTTCACGAAAACGTCTATTTCAACAATAAATGTTGAATCTAGGTATTCGATACTTAACGCATTTTAAAACACCTTTAATCGTTTTAAATTCCATTTAAAACATTCCTTTTCCAAAATATAACCATTTTCTTTAATAATATATTCACTGTTCAAAATTGTGAATATAGCTCCTTTAATAAATTTTAATATTAAATTTATCAAATTAAATTTGATTTTCGAATTTATAAACAATGTTTATAAATTCCAACCCTATTTATAACTTTGATTTATAAATTTCCTTTATCAATCCAATTCAATTTATAAAATTCAATTTTATACCAAAAGTCCATATTATAAGTTGAGTACTTATAATTCATTCATTCATTTACCAAATCGTTCTTTTTAAGCTTCACAAATTCCAAATCTTATTGCTTATAAGATTCTTTTATATTCCATGACAATTTCAACTTAAAAAAAATCCTTTATTTACAATTTCTATAAATATCTCATTTAAATGCCCAAAATCCATTTTATAAGTTAATTTCCTATAAAATTTTTATTTTCAACATCTATTCATTTGATAACTTTCACAACTTATAAATCTATAAATTCTAATGAAATTCATTTTATACATCAACTCAACACTTAATAGACTCGTTTCATAATTCCAATAAATTTAATTTATAAATACCGATTTATAAAATCTCTCATATAACTATTTATGATAATTATTCAAAACCTAAATTTAACTATTTTATAAATCTATTTATTTTAAAAATTTTCTTTTGGGTTATATTTTATAAAAGTATTAATTTTTTTTTTATAACATAAAAACTTATATGTTTATTTATTTTAAGGTGAATCAATTCAAAAATTAAATAAAACATATACTTTGGAAGAATCACTTTAAAAATCCTTTTAAAAATAAAAATCGTTATTTTTAACTTTAAAAAAATGAATCCAATGATGCCACCACATCCAATAGTCAATCATGGCACAAATATCATATATCGATATGATAATCAATAATCACACAATATCAATAAACAAATAAATATTTGTGAGGAATCCAGTTGGATTCCTCCAACCTGTTTCCCTGCATCCACAGATGTTAGCACAATACCAATTCCACTTCGAGGTGGAATATCGCGGTATATGGGATTTATAAAATATATCATCCGCTTACTAACGGCGCAATAGGGTCTCATCCGCTATACAATGCGGGAAATCAATCAACTGCAATATATACATATGCCAATATATATATATATATATATTGCTATATATATAGATATATATCCTACTATATCTAATATCACAGTCAAACAATTAATCAATCAATCAACAAATTTTAAATATAACTATTTAAAATTTTAAATACCCTTTTGAGTGAGAAGTTCTCACCTTTGCTTTTATTTTTCCATCCAATCCATCTTGACTTGATTTTTCTTGATTTATACCTTGTATAAACAATTTTATATAATTCGTTAATATTCGGATAAAATCGAACTATTAATTTTCACTTGATAATTTAATTAACTCGTGATTTTATTTTGACTAACAATTTCCTTTTGACAATTTGATTTAACAAAAAAAAAAAAAATTCAAAACTATTCTTTATAAATTCCAATCTTTATTTTATATCACATTTGGACAAATCGCATAATTTATTTCCATTCGCTATATTTAATTAACCAAAAGTTTAATTTAAACTAATAATTAAATTTTAAACCCATTTTCTTATATAGATTTATAAATTGAAATCACATACATATTTTTTTTTATATTTTTTCCACTGCATATATATTATTTTACAATATATATAGATGTATATTTATTCAAATTAAATGAAAACAACGTTTATACCTAACTGCAAATTGAAGAACCCCAGATCGAACAGACTTCTACCCCAAGCGAAACCCTTGCCGCGATCCCAACCTACTGCTCGAACTCAATCCCAGAGACCACGTGACCGCCTACAGCCTTCATCTCTGAACTGCCGAGCGACCCCAGCCTAGCGGTTGACGAACCCAGATTGCTACACCTGCCATCGCCCTCGAGCTCGAGAATCCTCAAGACGTCATCGCTATCTCGATCTTGCCTTCGACATTGCCGCTGCGGCCGTTTGCTGTTGCTATGCCGCGACCTCTCCTAGTCGCTGCCGCCTCTACGCCCACCTCAACCTTACCGAGTGACGACCCTGACTTGAACAGGCGCCAAGATTGGATCGCGAGACCCTTGCCTCTCGACGCGCGCGCGACTCTGACGTGATTCATTTTCGCTGCCTCCCCTCTCCTACCAATTGACCTCGTGAATTCTATGAACTAGAACAAAACTGAATCTTGCTTAAATTCAATTTGGTTTTGAGAAAGGGAAAGGGGTTTAGATGTGAGTGGCCATTTATTCTTGTCTCTCTCAGAAAATCGAATAGGGGAAGAAAATAAAAGGAAGCAGAAGTAGGTAGTATGATTTGCACGATTTTTCTCTGGGATCTCCTGCGTGTTTAAAGGTGGAAAGGGGGGAACAAGAGAATGTGACTTTGCAGAGGAGAACGTGTTTACCTGATTTAGCCGTGATCCTTGCCGTGATTTTAGGGATGCTGTCGTTTTAAATTTTAAAATTTAAATTTAAATTCACTTTGTTTCGATACAACTTTCAATGCGTTTACTCACCGTGTGCTCACATATCAATTCCGAAAAATACGAAATTTGAAATCCAGTAATAATTCAATATTACGGACCCAATGGAACTGGTTTCGTCAAATTCCGAGACTGTTCCTCGGACGACTATTTTTAGATATCAATTTAAACGGTATAGTTCAAAACTGAACAAAACACTTTCAAATTTGATTCTGAAGCTTCTATTATCTTCAATATTATCAATATGAATTTTACAAGCCTTTGAAATATTTTTAATCAGCTTAAAATTGAAGATTCAAATTTTCATTCGACTTTCAATAGATTAAATTTTACAATTTAATCGTCAAATTCAAAGCTATATTGAAAATTCAATCCAAACTATTATTCAAATATTTAAAATTAATTAAATATTTTCAATTTAAATTGTTCAAAATTCTGGGTCGTTACAATCTGGGCTCCATACCATGATACTACCCTTTTCCAGAAGGAATGGTCACACCCTAGGGGAGCTACCCCTTAAACCTTGTCGCATCTTTCCTGTTTTGACCATTACCAGTTTGTGAGGTTCGATGAAGTTTCGTCCACAAAGCTACGTTTTACACAAAAGCCATGCTTTGATCAACCAATGATTAACACACAACAGCACTTAGCATGCCACACTACCAATTTGGGGGTATATTACTGATAACCTTCAACTGCATAACCTCTGAGCTCGTACGTCTTGGAGAAGGGTGTTAAGTTAAGATAATAAATTCTCCGCCACCAACAGATATGTATTTGAAATAAATATGCTTTATATCTCAAAGTGTAGTGTCAGACATACAACCATACAAGTCTGTTCCGGGTTCGAACAGAACCGAAGGTACTTCCGAAGAAGCCCTTGCAATCCGGGTATTTACAATCCCGATCAGAGTTCCCATCACTTAGGGAATCTCTATACCGACGCGACTCAGTGCAGAGACAATCGATGGGTCATCCTATCACTCTCGCAAATATCCGGTCATCACCACCTGTCTTCAAATGCTACCCATATCGACGTATCATTATTCGAAATGGGTTATATGACACAAAGTCCTCTGCCAGCTGAACCGAATAATGAGCATAATATTTAAAAACATATGGATATGGGATTTCAGTTAAGTCGCAACTTATTATTCAAACTTTTCTTTCAAATGGTTTACACAAATTACCATTTCAAATCTTTTAAATAAAAGATTTATTTCACAAAGTTCACCCAGTTCACAAAGATCCATTCATGGATTTCAAAACAATTTCATTTCAACTGGATTAATTCGTTAAATTTTTGTAATAAGGATTTAACTTATAGCTTTCAAACCCGTTTTCAAAGATTTATTCGTAACTTGGGAAACCATTTTTATTTCAAACTTGAAATTCCATTAAAACAAATTGGAAGTTCATTACTTATGTGAAAGCTTTTACTATTTGAAAACAAACAGTTTTCGGTTCAGGAAAATCCAATTATATTTACACGAGTCAAAGCCCTGGAATTAAATTCAAATTCCCAAATCAATACTTTTTAAATGGTTTAACCTATATATAACAAGTATAACATCTTTAATCCCTAGTTTCAAATCATAGAATTCAATTTCAAATTTTGAATTCAAATTTAAATCAAATTATTTAAATTTCAAAGCGTTATCAAGTTATTCAAAAATAAATTTTATCTTTGAAATTCTGTTTCAAAAGCTTTTCACATTTAACCCGATTTCATTACCAAAACGTTTGAATTCAAATTTTCTACTTAAAAATCATTTCAAAATCCGTGACTTAATTAATTTCCTCATGAAATCCATATTCGTGTGAGTATGGTGTACTCCAGGGGTTTAACACAATAGTGCAACAATATCATCATCACAGATCAAAACACAGAAATATAGTTGACAAGCGGTATAAACTATAATGCTCATCGTTCATTCACAGATCACAGATTAATAACAATTGTATCACAAATAAATGAACAAAATTAACAGCACAATCCATAGAACAAAAATCACAGATCAAATAGGACAATCAATTCAAGGCATCTCATGCAATACAATCATTCATAAGTAAGGTCAAGCATTCAATAAACATTTATAAACATGATTAGTTAATTGTCTAATCCTAATTAATTAAATTTATTTCTAATTAAATTAATTACTTATGAATTAATCATCCAATCCTGATTAATTAATTACAAATTATTTGATATAAATTAATTTACCAAACACTTTAATTAATTATTCTTAATTAATCATATTGATTAAATTAACTTCTAAACCGATTACATAATTAATTAACCCCTTAATTAATTATTTTAAGAAATTTACCCTTTAATCATTTACCGTAAAGTAATTACACTTACACAATTTCATAAATAATTGTTATTAATTAATTGTTAAAATTAATCACATTAATTAATTATTTAAATAATCTTAGTTAACGACCTTCATTAACTAATAACAATACCTTAATTATTTTGCTAATTAATCTCTAATTATAAATTAATCTAAATCATTAATTTATAAATGAAATAAATCATTCTTTAATTACCTTATTAATTAAATCGCTTAAAACTTAATTATCCCTAATATAATTCATTTCCTTTACCTATGATTTAGTTAACATTGAAGTGTATATTTAGAACAATACACTTTTAAATTTAAATTTAAATTTAAATTCCATTTTGAATTTAAGATTCAAAATGATTAACCAATTAAACATTACCAAATTTAAATTCCATTTATAAAACCTTTAAAAAATGTAAAGAACATTCATTACTTATATATGAAACTTATATAAGAAAAGTTTTAATCTAGATTACTTAATTTTTATTTAAAAAATTAAGCTTTTAAAATATATTAATTATTTAACTTGAAAATTCAAGTTAAAACAATTTATTTAACTTTTCACTCAAAATTAAGAAAACCTTTATAAAAGAATTTTATCAAAATCAAGTTAAACATTTGTTTAGAAACAAATATACTTTTAAAAGCTCTTTAATTTAAACTTGTTTAAAACAAATTCATATTTAAAACTAATTGAAATTTCTAGATTTTGATTCAAAGAGACTTGAATCCATATTTTAATTTTGATTTAAACTTTGGTTTTAAATTCTTGATTTTAAATTCTTTATTTAAAATGAAACTTTATTTTAAAACTTAAAGATTTAAAAGTTTATTTGAAAACTGAACTTAACTTAAAAATTTGAACCACTGTTTAAATCTTGTTTCAGATTTTAATTTAGATTTATAATCTGAACCTGTCAGGTTTAAAACCTGAAAACCCACCTTCTAAATATTTAAAACTTTGATTTAAAATCCAAATGCCCTTTTAAAACTTTTAAATTCAAAGTTTATTTGAAACTAAACCTAAAACTGGATTTAAACTGTGTCTAAATCTTGCTCAGAGAATCAAATTCATTTAAATTGCTTCAAAATTTAAATTTGCAGACAGATTTACAAAAACCTGTACGAACCAAAACTAACCCGAGGCAACATATCCTCCTTCGAGTCAAATACCCTACCTTCTCGAGCAAAACTGCAAAATGCCTCGGGAATTTCATGAACCAACTCGAGTAAATACTCGAGTACAAGTCCCCTACTCCATACGCCTTCATCAGGAAACCAAACTGTGCCGTGCACGTTCACGGCACCGCTATTCGCCTCCGGTCGACGTTACGTCGTTGAGCAAGTCGAAGATCGACCACAAGCCATTCCCCGATCATCTGAACTCCTCCATCTTCTCGAATTCGAAATCGAGACAAAAGTGGAAACCTGCAAAAAATGAAAGCAACCCACTTCAAACTTGTCAACGCGCCGTACTTCAAACTCCGACCACCGAAGTACCACCACCTCCGACTACTTCTTCGAGTACCTCTCCTCTACCACCCCCAAACCATCGCCACACTCGGTCGTCCAACGAGGATGAATGAGACAAAAACTCAACCCTATTAAAATTAGGTTTAGAAATTTCAAACCCTCGCCGCTGCCGCTGCGTTCGTCTGATCACCACTGCACCATTTTTCCATGAGCCTCTGGTCACTCCTCCACCTCCAGGAGGAAACTCGACTCCTCCAATCAATGAGATCACCCATGGCGACCCAAAATGCACAATACAATCAAACCCAAACTGCTCTTTGTTCTTTGATCGAAAAATTATGACTTTAACCTTAATAATCATGTTAAAGTACAAAGATTTCATTTGCATACCTCAATTTGTAAATTGTAAAGTTTGAATTTTTGACATACTGAAAGATATGATCAGTTTTCTTGATTTCTTGAGCTAACAACAAATTGGTTTGGCTTGAATAAAATTTTAATCTCAGGTACAGGCTATAACAAACACTTCTTGTTTCAACTCTAAGTCTAGATAGTAAATAGAACGAGAAAGAAAGATTTTTGAATCAAAGTCTAGTGTTTTTAAATCTGAAACAGAGGACAAATGTAACAACAGCTTGCACACCATACTTCTAGTTTCAACATATACAGAGAATTATGAACGTAACTCATATATACTTGCAATAGATATAAACCTTTACATTTTGAAAGAAAAATGTTACTCACCGTGTTTCCGGAAAATGAATAGAGATTCATTGTTGAACCAGGTTTTGAAACTTGCTGGCTGAAGCTCCTCTTTGCTTCTCTGGTTTTATATGAATTCATATTTTGTTTGCAGTTAGATTTTTGTTTAAGTCTTAGACTGTATTCACTTCAGATTTATTTTTTTTATTTTTTTACACAGCCTTGATGAGCGAACTGAAATGAAGTTGATGATATATAGAAAAGATTTACAGGTTGATGTAATTTTCTTTAAACAGGGTAATTATATTGTTTGTACCATAGGGTAACATAATATTCGTATTGTACAACATATACCAGAGATTTGCTTAATATGGTGGCTAAGCTGATGTGTTATTTCGGCTGAGATGATAAAATGTGTGCTGAGTTATTAATTGTTACTTGTCTTGTTTTAAAAGCTTCATAGATATTTAGATTTTTTTTTTGTTTCTTCTTTCTTTTGTTTTAAAATGGTGGCTGGTGATATCGCTTTAGTGGCTAACATTAATTGTTTAAGTCCTTTATGTACAAGTGTTCATTCATATCCTATTTGTTTCTACTTGAATATATCTTTGCTTGTACATGAATATACTTACTGTCTTCACTTGCAAGCTCATATATATATATATATATATATATATATATGTATATATATATATATGTTTACTTGTTTCATTCCATACTTGTTTCATTCCATACTTAGTTCATATTTAAGTATATTTCTTTTGCTTTGTCTTCTTACTTTATAATATAAATGAAATTCTATAGTTAATATGTTGCTTAAATTTAGCAAATTTTTTTATTTTATATCTTACATACATGAATGTATTTCAAACTTAAATTTTATTATCATGTATGTCTACAAATATATTTATTTTTTATATTATTTTTGTAGTGTATTTTGATCTTTACATTATTTATAAATTCCAATTCAATTTCAAATTCTATTTTACATACATATTTATTTTATTTCTTTTTGAAGTTTAACTATCCAATATTTAATTTATATTAAAATATTTTTATAATTATAAAACTAACTACCTATAAATAAATATAAATAATATTTTTACCCAAATCATTTTCTAAGTCTTTTATTCAAATTTTTAAAGTCAAACCCAAATTCACTCATATATATACTTCAAATTAAAAATAATTCCAAATTTTATCCAAAATTCACATTAATTATTAATTTAAATTTAAATCAAAAATTAGGATCATTACACGAGCTGGATGGCGAGAACGTATGGAGTGTTTCCGCTATATTATATGGTTGTATATTTGTGACATGATGACTATGTATATCCAGTGTCTGTATATATGTGTAACTCTGATGTATTATAAAGGTATTTTGACAGATACAGAATTCTTTTGTAGACTCTTATTATTGATATTATATTTGATTTGCTGTGAATGTGAGAATTTGTGTTGTGTTTTCTGTTTCTTCTTCTTCTATCTCTTTCTTTTTTTCCTAACTATCTATGATTTTTGGGATCGAAAATTTCATGTCGTTACAGTTGGTATCAGAGCTGAAGAGTGAGCGAGAACCTTGGCTCTATTGGGATTACTCATTAAGGATAGGGTCAATGGTAACCTAGAATGAGTTGAGTGTGTGTGTGTGTGTCTATATATATGAGGGCGTACTTGTTATTTTTTGATAGAAAGGTTTTAAATGATTTTATATAAGAATATATTTTGATATATATAGCAACATTCTTTCTAATAAATATTAAGTTAATTGGTTGTTGAATCATTAGAATTAAATAAAAACAATGAGAACTAAGTGGTAATAGAAATACAGCCAAATTAAAATTAAATGAAGATAAGTTTAAAATGGATTCGGAATTAAGTGGTCTAAATAGATAAGTTCTATTGATTCAAAGGATTAAATCAACATTAAAAAATTTAACTCGAATTTATATAATTTGGGATACTTTAAATTTGAAATTTGAATTGAATTCGTTCAAATTGAATATGATTTGAATTAATTGGATTTGTGATTGAAGATGTATAAGTTTAAAATTTTAAATGGAATATTTGGATTGGATTAAATTGAAATGATTTGAAATTGAAGTGGGTTCAATTGATATTAGTCCAAATTGATTGGAATAATTTGAAATTATAATTAAAGTTGAATAGGTTTAAATCAAATGGAATTTGATTTAAATTGGGAAAGAAATCAGGATTGATTTAACTTGAATTGGGGTTAAATCAATTTCAATGGAAATTGAAGTTATTCAAATTGGAATTGAGTCAATTTAAATGGAAGTGGATATTTAAATAGAATCGATGGGGAAGCAAACAGTTATGACTCTGGACTATTTCCAATATAAATTGCTTTAATATAAACTTATTTTTCCAAGCTATTTAATAAATACAACCTTTCTTTTTAAAGCCAAATTATTTTTTATTTGTTTTACAATTATTTTTGGAACTATTTAACAAATATTCAACTGTTTTATAAATTAATTATTATTTTTCAACTATCTTACAAATTAATTACTATTTTACAACTATTTTGCAATTATCTAAAATTTCCGAAACTATTCAACCATTTTCCAACTATTTTACAATTAGTTAACTATTTTACAGCTATTTTGCAAAATAATAACTATTTTTCAACTACTTATCTATTTTTGAAATTTTCAAGCTATTTTCTAAATATAAACGGGTTGGAGTTCAAACTGTTAATGATTAAATACCCAACTCAGATAAGAATTGAAGTGATAATCCAAATGAGGATTAAGGTAAATGTGAATAAAATCGAAGTGAGGATGAATAGAAAGGAGTAATTAAATATGAATATTTGATTTTGAATAAACAAAGTTATACACCTTTGTTATATAAGATAAATCTTCCCTTGTTGAATCTATTGCCAGAAGAAAAGGATTTTGAAGGAGTTTGGAGTACAAAAGGAGTTTTATATAAGTTTGAAATGATCCAAAGTTTTCTAAAAGTTCATATATATATATATATATATATATATATATATATATGTCTATATATATATATAAAGGATCTTTTGAGTATTTTGGTAAAAGGTTTTGGGAACCTTTGGATTTGGAAAGGCTTTTATTTTTGGGTAAAATCAATATTGGAATTTGGAAAGCCTTGTTTGAGAATTTTCGATTTTGGGATAATCGATTTTGGTAAAGGAGCTTTGTATGAGATCACACTAGGTGTATGATTTGGAAGATACAATATGTATATAGTATAAAGTGTTTTGATAATGGCACTGGGGAAAAAGGCGCTCCCTTGAAATGAACTTCTCAAGAGTGCCACCGGGTGGTACTGCCTTGAACCCAAAAGGGGGTTCTAAAGTGATCCTGTGAGGAGTCTGGACAGAACTAGTTCTTGAGGATTATGAATAGTGTGTAGCAAAAGTCGAGGGGCACTGATGCGTACAGAGGCATTTGGGTTATGCTATGACGACAGTGTAACTCGATGTCACGGCGATCTACTACAAACCATAGCGAAAGTCGTGTGTGCTGCTGAGAGCCAACAGTCGGTGTTTGATTTTATATCGGTAGACTGTGACCTATGGTGACATAGCAAAAGTCGTGTGTGCTGCTGAGAGCCAACAGTCCGTGTTTGATTTTATATCGGTAGACTGCGACCTATGGTGACATAGCAAAAGTCGTGTGTGCTACTGAGAGCCAACAGTCTGCGTTTGATTTTACATCGGTAGACTACAACCTATGTAGGAGTGGAGAAGTTTCATTTCGACAGTGAAAATCGAGGGCGCTGACGCCTACAGTTACATGGACTTTTCCTGTGATGGCAACGTAACCTTGGAATGTAACTGCGATCTGTTGTGGGTTCCATGGCGTAATCGAGGGGCGCGGAGTGCCTACAGTTACATGGACTTTCGCTTCGATGGCAACGTAACCCAGGGTGTAACTATGACCATGGATGGGGGTGATGATTTCCAAAGCATTCTCAACAAAGATATTTCCTCTATTTTCAAAAATTGTTTTCTATATTTTCAATAAAATTATTTTCCCAAGTATTTTCACTCGGTGTTGAAACGGGTTTACCAAGTACTTATGGATTTTTAGTCCTACGCTTGATCAACGTATGACCGAATTTCTGTGAGAACAAGGATGGATTGGTTAAGGCATCGCGTTATAAGAGGTATTTTTATAAAAAGCTATTTTAATAATATTATGAGAATTTAAAGGTATTTCTAAATTTTTAAAATAAAAGTGTTCGAATTTTGGAAAATGAAAGAAAATCCAAACTGGAATAATGAAAAACAAAATTTAAACTCAGGAAAATTTAATGAAGTGATTTTTTAAATAAAAGTTGGAAGTAAGCTAATTAGCTAAATAAATTATTTGGTAGAGTATGTTAATAAAATTTAACTCGGTTAAATAAATGGATTGTAAGTTAATAATGGAATTTGGAAATGAACTCGAATTATAAATAGAATTCGACTTGGATTTGATGATGAATTAAAATAAGTAGAGATGTTGTTAAAATAAAATGGAATTGAATTATAATAGTCATGGTTTGAGTTGCAAACAAAACCCAGGTGAGTAGAAATTAACTGAGAATGGCTTTGTAGTAATAAACTAAATTCGAAAATGAATTAAGTAAACGAATTAAGAATTTAAAATGGGGTGAATAAATGGGTTAATTGAATTAAATAATAAATGGATGAAGTCTGATTGAATAAAAAATTAAATTAGAATTTTAATTGGAATTGGGTTATCGTAATGAACTTAAGTTGTGTGGCTTGTTAATTTGAAGTAAAATTACTTAAGTCAATAAAAGCTTGGTTTTGAGTAAGAATGGAAGACCATTGAATAAAAGTTTGGGTTAGATTTATATGTAAAATGGATATTAATATAAGCATCGAATGTTGTCAAGCTCAATGAAATAGTTTTAAAATGAATCCAGTGCGGAGATGAAATGAAATGCATGGAATGGTTGGTGAATAAATTAGAAATGAAATGGAACTAAATTCTATAAGTTGATAGGGATTAAAGAAATAGGTTTTAGGATCAATTGAATTGAATATGAGCTTGTTTGGATTGAAAATAAATTGAATGTAAGAAATTGAGTTGTAAACCATTAAAATTGAATGAAATGGCATATGAATTGGTTGGAAGCAATTGAATTAGCTTTAAATCATATAAATTGCTTATGGAAAGCGTTTGGTGCTTTTTTCTTATGAAATGCATGTGTTTAGCTATTGAAAGTAAGTGAAATGCTAATAAATTTTCTATATATGGCACTTACATATTTAAATTGAGTAAGTACAGGTACCTGAACGCCGTTTGGCTGGATTTGGTTGCGCTAATTGCTAAATAATAAGTCGCTTTCTTAAAATGTTAAATAAAGGTACGCCTACGCGATAAAAATAGGAAATATGAACTGTTTTTGTTTTCCCGACCGTGTGGGTCGATGTATATATATTTATATCTCTTGTCAAATTGCAAAAGCTCCTCCGTACAAAGGAGACTCTGCCAAAATTTTCCGAAAATTTTGGGAGCTAGAAATTTTTGAAAATCTATGGGAAAATTTTATGTTAGCGACAAAATGATTTTAAATATGAAACTGAAATAAATTAGTGAATGAAACTAATTTAAAATAATGATATGAATCAGTTATAAATGGAAGATAAAAATTAAATATGCAGAGTTGAAGATAAATTGAATTCATATGAAAATGGGATAACCGATTTGAATAGAAATAGATATAAACTAAAGTGGTAAAGTGAAAATGAATATTAAAATTTGTAATAGAAGTGTATGAAAGGGGTATTGGGATCTGCGGTTGGTTATGGTTAAATTGGATATACAGATAGTATAAAGCAGGAGAAAAATAGGGATTTTTGATTTCAGATGATGATTGAAATTTGCTTGGCAAAGGTATGTGTCTAAAATATCTATACGAAATTTGATTGGGTTTTTGATCTAGCCACTTAGCCTTTTGTTTTCTTTTGGAATTTAGGAGCCCATAGAGGCATTTTGTAGTTTTACCGAGCTAGCCGCGCAAAGGAGACGCTGGCGAAATTTTTCGAAGATTTAGAGTGTAAAAAAAAGTTGAGAAAATTTTGATAATTCAAAATTTAGTTTTAAATTCAAATTTGAATTGTTAAGTAAATAATATTATTGGGACTTATGGATAAGTTGGGAAAGCTAGGAAAAATTTAGTGTGTCTTTAATAAAAAGATCGTTCGGTTTTGGGAAAAAGTAAATGGGTACTGGACCATTCTTCCTAATGAGTAATTTCGGGGACGAAATTCTTTTAAGGGGGAGGAATGTGACGACCCAGAATTTTGAGCTATTAGATTGGAATATTTAGTTGATTTTAAATATTTGAAAGGTTAATTTTAACTAGAATTCCAAATATCACTATTTACTTGATAATTAAATTTATTGAATTATATAATTTGAAATTGGGTAAAATGTTAGATATGGAGTTTTAAGCCTGTTAAAAATAATTTGAAGGCTTATAAAATTTATGTCGATAGTACTAAAGATAGTAATAGTGTTGAAATTGAATTTGGATGTGTTTTGTTAAGTTTTGAAAATAAATCATTTAAATTGACATTTAAATAGCCTTCCGAGGCACAGTCTCAGAATTTGACGAAACTAGTTTCATTGGATCTGTAATATTGTATTATTATCGAATTTCAATTTTCGTAGTGTTTGGGGGTTGTTTTGTGAGCATACGATATGTAAACGCGCTGAAATTATATCGAAATACAATATAATATCTGATCCAAAAAGCTATCTTCTCCATATGACTGAATTTGGCTCCGAAACACGTTCCATCGTGTTCGAAATGCGGGTAAAACCCTATAAACGCCTGGCGGCATGTCTGATTCGGAGTTTGAGATTTCGAGTTATGCTAAACGAGATATTTTTGAAATTTAATAATATTAAAATTTTAAAAGTCAAATCAGCCACACTATAATCGTGCTCGAGCCACCATACCATCTGAAACGCGTAAATCTACTTTCCCCCTTTCTCGTTTAAATCACACTCAACCCTCCTAAAAAAAATTCAAAAACACAGATAATAAAAAAAATCATTCGTAAATGCTCAACTCCGGATCGAGGACGAGGGAGGGGACTAGCATGAATCTCCTTTTCCACAGGAATCGAGTTTCGAAATTGGAATCGAATTCGAGGTGGTCATGTTCGAGACGGTTTCGGCATCACGTTAATCGAGGGTGAGGCTCGCGGCTTTGGGATGGCGAATGCGAGCGAAACTGGGTGGTCGCGACTGGAGTTTTTGTGAGTTTAGGGTTTGCGTGATGGAACTCGGCGATGTTGGTTGGGTAGTTGGCGGCGATACTCGACGATGAGGTGAGAATTTTTTCTGCCGTATTTTAATTTAAATCTATATATATATATATATATATATATATATATATATATATATATGCGGAATAGAAAGCTAGGATCTTGAAAATCAGATCTTTACAAAGATACGTATTTTACAGTAAGAATGTCTTATATGTTATGCAGTTTAAAATTTTAAATTGATCTTAATATGTGTGAATAAACAGAAAAAATATATATAATAATACACTGCAGCAAAGTATATATATACACAGTTTACATATTTTCAAATTTAATGATATATATAGATAGATATATGGGTATGCAGTAAAGAAGAAAAGCTTATATAAGATTTGAAAAAAAAAGCATTTTAGAATGTTGAAAGTTATATAAAAATCATATTTTTAACCCCTATAGATTATTTTTATAGGTGTAGTCTCAAAGAAAATAAATAAATAAATTTTCATTGACTAGTTTATTTCAAATAATTTATTTAGGTGATTGATTTGTTAAATTAAATTATTTGTTTAAAACCAAATTAATAGTTTAAATTAAACAAGTAAGTAGTGATTAGCTGTTCGATCAATTCAAATATTAATAAATTGTATAAATATTAATACAAGGTCAATAATCGTGGAATCAAATCGAGGATGAAGTGGATTTGCAAATATAAGGGGCAAAGGTGAGTTAATCACAGTCATCTGGGTTCCATTTAAATTTAAACGGTTAAATTTAAATAATAGGTTGAATGATTGAATTGATTTGTTGTGCACTATGCACTGATGATCTGGTGACTCTGGTTTTGGTTGGTTCTCGAGTTAATTGTTGCTTGACTCGAAGTATTTGGGTTTTAAATTGTTTTAAACTTAAATCATAAATAAGAAAATGTTTTCATTTTAAAGTTAATAAGGGCTTAATGATTTGTGCTTCATTAAATTAGTAGGGTAAATAAAATGGATAATAAATTAATTCAATTAATAAATAATTTGGGTTAATTAATTTAGTAATTAAGGGTTTGAATTAATTAATTAAGGATTAAGTCAACTAATGAAGTTTATTAAATTAGAATAATCATTGCATGGTTTGATAGGTTATTACTTAATGTAATTAAAAAATATTATTACTTTGTGTAATTAATCAAGATATTTATTAAGGTAATTAATTAAGGAGTAATTAATTTATTCAATGAAGTAAATAAATGGGTAGTTAATTACTGGTTGAGATCAATCAAGAGTGATTAATAATTGTGTTTTAATTAAAGATTAATCACTTAATGCAATTAATTTGGATTAGGATAAATTGAAATGAAATTAATTTGGATTAGGATAAATTGAAATGTAATTAGAAATCATTAATTTGTGTAGTTAATGATGTAATTAAAGGTTTATTAATTAAAATTAATAAATCAATAATAATTGATTTATGAGAAATTAATTAATATAAGTAATTAAGGATTCATGTAATTAATTATAGTTAATTAATTTGTGAAGTAAATAAAGATTAATTACTATTTTCGGTTAAAAATAATTAATCTGTGTCATTAATTAAAGATAATGACTTGAATGTAATTGAAGGACAATTAATCCAGGAGGATTACTTAAGATGGATGTTATTGGATGATTAGTTAATTGGTTTGGAATTAATTAATAAGCAGGATTTAAAAGTAATTAAAGTAATTTTTTAATTCAATTGTGTTTAAATTAATTAATTAGAGATTGTATGGTTGATTAATCTTGCTCACAAATCACTGAATGATATTGAGTGCCTTAGATTAGTTGATATCTCTGGTATGTGATATGTGATGTTATATGATTTAATATGTTGGGTTAAAACAGTGGCATCCTGTATTTTAAGTTTGAAGGGTTTTCATTTGAATAATTTGGGTTAAGATGACATGGAATTCGAAGACATCGGAGTCGGGCATTTGAAAATACGCGAAACCACTTCGATTTGTAAATCTTCTATAAATTCCTTATAGAGTTGATATGTGAAATAAATAGGCTGAATGGAATGATTTAAGTAATTGGACCATTTTAACTTTGTAGAGGTCCATAGATAATGGTATATGAAATAAGTATTGACTATAATAAGTTGAGAACTCTTTGTGAAGTACGAGTTACCCGGGTTTTAAATAAGTTTATGCATTAGTATTCCTTGTGAGATGGGTTTATGCACGCTGGTTTTCAGCCTCACCCGGGTGTTACTTTGATGTAATGCTCGGGTCAGACCGAGTATTACAGATTTTCATGTAAGGATGTTCTGGAACTCAAGAGGCGAGCTGGATGGCGAGAACGTATGGAGTGTTTCAGCTATATTATATGCTTGTATATCTGTGACATGATGACTGTGTAAATCCAATGTCTGTATATGTGTAATTCTGATGTATTATAAAGGTATTTTGATAGATACAGAATTTTTGTGTAAACTGTTATTATTGATATTATATTTTGATCCACTGCGAATGTGAGAATTTTTGTTGTGTTTTCTGTTTCTTCTTCTTCTATCTCTTTCTTCTTTTTCCTCACTATCTGGGATTTTCGCGATCGAAAATTTCGGGTCGTTACAAACCATCCACTATTAGTGTTGCAATAAATTACTATTTTGAAAAATTTTGGTTAAAAATTTGAAAAAAAGAATACACAAAAATCCAAACTTCCTACCTATATTAAACTGGAAAAGTGAATACATAGCTTAAAATAAGTTGTATAATAACAAATAAAAACATGTTTGTAACTATTGATCACACATCTTATTAGAAAACAATATACTTGGTTTAAGTAAAGTGGCTTTGTTGAAAAATTAATTGTATAAGCTTCCTTTACTAAAATTTACTTAAATGAGAGGTATGTGTAAATTTATTAAATTTATGAAAAAATATTTAGTTTATAAATATAAATATCGTGGCAATACATTTATGTAAAAAGTTAATCCGAATTATGCTGACCAAGCATAAATATTATCTCAATATAAAAACATAAGTGAAATAATAGCTCCACGAATAGATTACTATCAGAAGATGTAATAATAAGTTGTAAAATTCTTTTTAAGATATTTAACTTAAACCATCTACAAAGATAATTCTTCCATCAAATTTATTTCATACTATAATACCATGAAAGCACATTGTATCAACTTTAATGACTTAACATTTGATGTCAAACATTATTATTTCACCGGTGAAATAGTTGAAGCTTGATTATGCCATTTTCTTTGTTGATACAACGATGTAGGACGATGTCATTTACTTTCTTCATAACTGGTTATTGGATGATGCATTTCTTCTCGTTCTTTTGTGCACTGTGGTTCTTTAGTGCACCGTGGTTCTTTTGTGCATTTTAGTTATTTCGTACATTGTTCATCCGTTGTACGTTCATTTAACGTTGGATGTTGCAATTTGCTTTCTCCATCAGTGATCGTTGGATGATGCCATCCTTTTTTCTCTTCTGTGCATTGTTGCTCTTTTGTGCACTGTAGTTCTTTTGTGCATTGTAGCTCTTTTGTGCATTGTAGTTCTTTTGTGCATTCTAGGTCTTTTGTACATTGTTTATTCATCGCATGTGCATTTACCACTGGATGATTCCACTTCTTTCGTTCATCATAATTTGTTGGATGGTGCCACTTGCTCTTTTCATCAACAATTGTTGGATGATGCCACTTGGTTGGTAGTTCATTAGGTTGCAACTTTGATGCCAAGGTAGTTTCAGTTATGATAAAAAAGAACAACACTAAAGCTAATGATGCACTATATGCTTTGGTCATGTTTATGTGTGGTATCTTGTTCAAGAAAGAAGATGGTTTTTAGAAGATTTGAAGATAAAGTTTGGAATCTTGAAGTCAATTAAGCCATTGTAAACTAATTAATGATCTCATTTTTTTCTTATCCACTTTCATATTCTGGATCAGCACATAACCTTAAAGTAGATAGTGTTTTAATAAGCTTTCTACAAAAAATTAACATGCAAAAGTTAATTATAATTCACCAATCGTTATGTTAATAATAGAAGGCGGTTTTGCATATCAACTACTAATTTCAATCTAAACTTCTTGTATCATAGGAAATATATGAAAAACCCAAATTAGTAAAAAAAATTAAATAAATATTGGTGTCTACTAAGTTATAATAAAAATGTGTGATTGCCGATACATCCAAAAAGAAAAGTCAAAACAGGTAGTTACGAAGTAAACTGAAATGAAAATTTCTAGAATAAAAAATAGATGTGTCGTTTTGTCATATATTTTATCCTCCTAATTTTTTTGATAATATTAGTATTGTTATTGCAATAGTATATTACTACACTATTAGCGTGTATGTGTGCAAATGTGTACATTCGCATATTTCGATTAAAATTTACTATATTTTGTTTATAAAAGACGTTTACTTTCTTGTTATGGTGTTTGGAACATACACAATATCAAATGTCTATTTTTTATTTTACCACCTCAAATGTAGGTTTATCGTTTCACATCTCGTTTTCACTAAAACTTAAAGTTAATTGTTAGGCGTCATGTATTCGCATTACTATTTAACTTTATTAAAAACCCATGTCTAGTGTTACCAAAAAAGAGATATTTGTATAACTCTATGGCATGCAAAAAATTTGTAGTTTGAAATGTATCCACAATTTCATTTTATTTACATTTTGCATAGATATAACATATTGTCAATATGTCATTAAAACTGAAGATTTTAGTGTGGCAAAAATAATACGCTTCTAATATACTAGTGCCCAAAGCCAGTCAGATGTTGTTGTAGGCTTAAGGAATAATGATCTAAATCAGGATTTAAAACAATCAGAGGTCCTTATTAATGATTTTGAAACATTGAAAATACAGTCACAATGCAAGTTTAAATTATAGTGGCTTAAAAATAAAGCACATTCTTTTACAGTTTCACAGACTCCGCTTTCATTAATCTAAAATATGATCGGTTTCATTTACAAACAAAATACAATTACTTTTATAAACAAAATTAGAATGTTGACGCCGATGAAAATTCAAGGCCCTTGGCGATGACTTTAGTGACATAGGGCTACTACCGGCCATTCCTATATCGAATATAGTTTTGAATAATACCGGCTATTTGTAAATCGTAGTAAATGAGATTTGAGAAGAAATGTGTAGATGACTATTGAAATAAGTAACGTGCAATGAACCATACATTTGAGAATTTGCATATGCAAAATGATTTTTAAATAACAATTTAATAACATATTTTTTTTCTAAAAAATCCATCATTCAAAAGTTTTGCATTTTGCAAGTTTATCCAACTCTAACCATCCACTACTAGTGTTGCAATAAATTACTATTTTGAAATTTTTTGGTTAATACTTTGAAAATAAGAATACACAAAAATCCAAACTTCCTACCTATATTAAACTGGAAAAGTGAATACATAGCTTAAAATAAGTTGTATAATAACAAAAAAAACATATTTGTAACTATTGATTACACATCTTATTAGAAAACAACATATTTGGTTTAAGTAAAGATGTTTTATTGGAAAAGAAATTATATAAGCTTCCTTTACTAAAATTTACTTAAATGGAGAGGTATGTATAAATTTATTAAATTTATGGAAAAGCATTTAGTTTATAAATGCAAATATCGTGGAAATACATTTATGTAAAAAGTTAATCCGAATTATGCTGACCAAACATAAATGTTATCTCAATATATAAACATAAGTTAAATAATAGCTCCACGAATAGATTACTATCAGAAGATGTAATAATAAGTTGTAAAATGCTTTCTAAGATATTTAACTTAAACCATCTACAAAGATAATTCTTCCATTAAATTTATTTCATACTATAATACCATGAAAGCACATTGTATCAACTTTAATGACTTAACATTTGATGTTAAACATTATCATTTCACCGGTGAAATAGTTGAAGCTTGATTATGCCATTTTCTTTGTTGATACAACGATGCAGGACGCTGTCATTTACTTTCTTCATAACTGGTTAGTGGATGATGCATTTATTCTTGTTCTTTTGTGCACTGTGGTTCTTTTGTGCACTTTGGTTCTATTGTGCACTGTGGTTCTTTAGTGCACCGTGGTTCTTTTGTGCATTTTAGTTCTTTCGTACATTGTTCATCCATTATACGTTCATTTAACGTTAGATGTTGCAATTTGCTCTCTCCATCAGTGGTCGTTGGATGATGCCATTCTTTTTGCTCTTCTGTGCATTGTAGCTCTTTTGTGCACTGTAGTCCTTTTGTGCATTGTAGCTCTTTTGTGCATTGTAGTTCTTTTGTGCATTCTAGGTCTTTTGTACATTGTTCATTCATCGCATGTGTGTTTACCACTAGATGATTCCACTTCTTTCGTTCATCATAATTTGTCGGATGGTGCCACTTACTCTTTTCATCAACGATTGTTGGATGATGCCACTTGGTTGGTAGTTCATTAGGTTGCAACTTTGATGCCAAGGTATTTTCAGTTATGATAAAAAAGAACAACACTAAAGCTAGTGATGCACTATATGCTTTGGTCATGTTTATGTGTGGTATGTTCAAGAAAGAAGATGGTTTTTATAAGATTTGAAGATAAAGTTTGGAATCTTGAAGTCAATTAAGCCATTGTAAACTATTAATGATCACATTTTTTTTAATCCACTTTCATATTCTGGATAAGCACATAACCTTAAAGTAGATAGTGTTTTAATAAGCTTTCTACAAAAAATTAACATGCAAAAGTTAATTATAATTCACCAATCGTTATGTTAATAATAGAAGGCGGTGTTGCATATCACAACTAATTTCAATCTAAGCTTCTTGTATCATATGAAATATATGAAAAACCCAAATTAGTAAAAAAAATTAAATAAATATTGGTGTCTACTAAATTATAATAAAAATGTGTGATTGCCGATACATCCAAAAAGAAAAGTCAAAACAGGTAGTTACGATGTAAACTGAAATGAAAAATTCTAGAATGAAAAATAGATTTCTCGTTTTGTCATATATTTTATCCTCCTAACTTTATTGATAATATTAGTGTTGTTATCGCCAACAGTATATTACTACACTATTAGCGTGTATGTGTGCAAACGTGTATGTTCGCATATTTCGATTAAAATTTACTATATTTGTTTATAAAAGACGTTTACTTTCTTGCTATGGTGTTTGGAAATAACACAATATCAAATGTCTATTTTTTTATTTTACCACCTTAAATGTAGGTTTATCGTTTCACATCTCGTTTTCACTAAAACTTGAAGTTAATTGTTGGACGTCATGTATTCGCATTACTATTTAACTGTATTAAAAACCCATGTCTAGTGTTACCAAAAAAGAGATATTTGTATAACTCTATGGCATGCAAAAATTTGTAGTTTGAAATGTATCCACAATTTGATTTTGTTTACATTTTGCATAGATATAACATATTGTCAATATGCCATTAAAACTGAAGATTTTAGTGTGGTGAAAATTAGACGCTTCTGATATACTAGTGTCCAAAGCCAGTCAGATATTGTTGTAGGCTTAAGGCATAATGATCTAAGTCAGGGATTAAAACAATCAGAGGTCCTTATTAGTGGTTTTGAAACATTGAAAATACAGTCACAATGCAAGTTTAAATTATAGTGGCTTAAAAATAAAGCATATTCTTTTACAATTACACAGAGTCCGCTTTCATTAATCTAAAATATGACCGGTTTCATTTATAAACAAAATACAATTACTTTTATAAACAAAATTAGAATTTTGAGGCCGATGAAAATTCAAGGCCCTTGTTGATGACTTTAGTGACATAGGGCTACTATCGGCCTTCCTATATCAATCATGGTTTTGAATAATACCGACTATATGTAAAATAGCAGTAAATGAGATTTGAGAAGAAATGTGTAGATGACTATTAAAATAAGTAACGTGCAACGAACCATCCATTTGAGAATTTGCATATGCAAAATGATTTTTAATAACAATTTAATAACATAATTTTTTCTAAAAAATCTATCATTCAAACATTTTGCATTTTGCAAGTTTATCCAACTCTAACCATCCACTACTAGTGTTGCAATAAATTACTATGTTGAAAAATTTTGGTTAAAAATTTGAAAATAAGAATACACAAAAATCCAAACTTCCTACCTATATTAAACTTGAAAAGTGAATACGTAGCTTAAAATAAGTTTTACAATAACAAAAAAAAACATGTTTGTAACTATTGATCACACATCTTATTAGAAAACAATATATTTGGTTTAAGTAATGCAGTTTTATTGGAAAATAAATTATATAAGCTTCCTTTACTAAAATTTAGTTAAATTGAGAGGTATGTATAAATTTATTAAATTTATGAAAAATATTTAGTTTATAAATATGAATATCGTGGCAATAAATTTATGTAAAAAGTTAATCCGAATTATGCTGACCAAACATAAATGTTATCTCAATATGTAAACAAAAGTGAAATAATAGCTCCACGAATAGATTACTATCCGAAGATGTAATAATAAGTTGTAAAATGCTTTTTAAGATATTTAACTTAAACCATCTACAAAGATAATTCTTCCATCAAATTTATTTTACGCTATAATACAATGAAAGTACATTGTATCAACTTTAATGACTTAACATTTGATGATAAACATTATAGTTTCACCGGTGAAATAGTTGAAGCTTGATTATGCCATTTTCTTTGTTGATACAACGATGTAGGATGATGTAACGACCCGTAAATTTCCGATAATTAAAATACCAATTTAATAAGATTTCGTGATTTTAGTGTTGGGGAAAAATTGTAAGTCGTTTGGAATAATAATAACTAGAATGAAATGCAACAAAATTTTATATAAGTTAATTATTTATGAATTGAATGAAATCCCAAATCAATTGAAATAATATGTAGTCATAGGTAATTGAATGAATTTGTATTGTATAAGTAATTGTGACACTTGTTTGAAAATAATAAACTTATAAGTAATTAAAAGTTAACGGTGATAATTATTTAAGTTACCTATTCATTTAGTTAGTCGAATTGAATTTGTGAACCAATTGCAATTGAAGTGAAAGTTTATATATTAGTTGAGTGCATTATCTCTAACTGTAGTTAGATATAAAGTGGAATTCATTTGATGTAATATAGTAAATCGACTGATCACGAAATTTTTATTTAAAAAAAATCCAATATTGAGATCCGTCAAATATTCAATATTGAACAGGTAAATTGTTTAAATTAAATATTTAAAACTTATTGAATAATTGAATAACTGCAAAATGAAAATAGGGTACTAAGATATGAATTAGTTTTAAAGGTTAAATTTTATAAGTTCGTTTGAATATTTCAAAAGATAGTAATTTAAGAATAATCAAATTTTGTTAAATTTAATATTACAAATATTTGAATAATTAAATTCCGAATTTGATATGATTAATTTGATATTGAAATTTAATATATGGAAATAGAGTGAATAATAGAAATTTGATTTAATATGATTCAAATTGGTTTCCAAAGTGAATGTAAGTTATATTGGGATTATAATAGAGTTAATAAGATTTTAAAATTGGAATTTATTGGGAAATTGAATACCAGGTTTAATATGATTAAAAAATGATTTGTAAAATTTTATTTTATCATATTAAAGTTAGAATGAGGTTATAGAACTTTTAAAATCGAATTAAAAGTAAATTTGTAAAAATTGAATATTTCAATATTTAATTATCGACTGAAAAATAGCCAATTTTCGAACAGTCTCAGAATTGAACGAAACTATTTCCATTGGATCCGTAATAGTTGTTATTATCGGATTTCAATTTTCGTAGCTATCGGAGTTTTCGTTTGACCGTGGCAGCTCGAAACGCATCGAAATTGTTTTAATATTAATTTGACGAGTTAAAATAGTCATTTTACAAACAGTCTCGGATTTCGACGAAACCAGTTTCATCAGATCCATATTATGATATTATTGTAATATTTTAAATTTCATGTCAATCGGATTTACCGTTTGTCCGGGGCAAGCCAAAACGCCTAGAAAATCGTTTAATCGGTTTAATTTAAAATTGATCGTTTATTGTCGTAACTCGCACAGACGATCGAAATAGCTTCCGAAACCTGTTCCATTGTTTCCGGAACGCGGGATAAAACCTAGAAACACTGGTCACCGTGCGTAAATCGGAGTTCGAAAAATCCGGAATGAATAGAGTTCGTCGTTTTCAATAAAGGCACTTCATTAGTTCTTTTTTTTATAAAACCCTAACCCTAGAAGAATGGTCGGCCACCTCCATTAAACATCAATGGCCAGAAAACACCCATCTTCTTCCCTTAATCTCTTCATATCCAAGCGTCGATTCGAGAAACTTTCTAAACGAAAAACGTAGAGCATTGAGAGATCTTCGATTTCATACGGCGATGATGGGTTATCGTCATCATTTGGAGGCACGAGATGGCTGCGTTCGTGACGAGTTGCGCACGGGTTTTTGGGTAGAGGAGGTGGCCGAGCTTCATCATTGCTTGGCCGTGGGTGGAGCTCGATAAAGGATTTTGAATGGAAGTGGTTGATCGGGGTGGATGTGCTCGTGGTGGTTGCGGCAATTGGGTTAAACATGGAGGCTATGGGTTTGGATGTCGTGCTGTTTATTGGGTAGGGTAGAAATGAGGGAGCGGCTGTGATTGCAGGTGCAGGATCCAACGGCTAAGATGGTAGCTGGGTTTAAAAATATAATATATGCTGTAAATAATTATATTAAAAATTCGTGCAAACTTATAAATATCGTATCTTTTTCATACGAGGTCGAAAACGCGTGAAACAAGTTGCGTTGGGTTCGTATGGACGAGTACTACGCTATGGAGATGGATTGGAATCGTTTGGAGCTAGAGAAAATTTTGGATTAAATCGAACGTCGTACGATTTGATTTAAAATCGTAAAAATCAAGGTGAGTGTTTTATAACGCTCACATCGTACTGAATATCTTTATGCTAGTTAAATTTAATATTATGAAGTGATATGAATTTTATTTATCGTTGTTGATAAAAATTAATTGTCATATAGATTGTCATTCAAATTAATCATTGAAAAATTAAATTGACAGTTAAATTGAAATTAAAATTAAATTGCTATTAAATTACCTGACATTGATAACTATGAAATTACCATGAATTGTATTGACTATTGGATGATTTATTTCGATGGATGCTATTGGTTGATATTTAAATGTTTGGATGTTTATTTTCTTATATATAACCTGTTATGCATACATATGACACTATGATAGATTTAAGTAATATATGCTCATCCCTGACATTTAATTTAAATAAATAATTACTTGGCCATAGGATAGAAAACTATATACGGACACCGAATTGGCTAAATTAATAATTTTAAAAATCGTCGATTTGAAATTTAGTTAAATGTTTTGATTTAAAAGTTATAAATATAAATCAATTTATAGAAATCGAATTTATCGGAAAAAATTTGAGTTTGGAATGTTGAAATAAATTTTGGTTAAAGAAATTGTTAAATAATTAAAGTGGAGACTTTGGAATTTAAAATCGGGATATGATTGAATTTCGAAAATTGATTTGTTTAAAGATTTAACCTTAATTCGAGCTTTGAATATTACTAAGTAGAAGTGATATAAAAATGATATTTTGAAATCGAGCTTGGAATTGAATCATATTTGAAATTTGGATTTAAACTTGAATATTGATGGAAAATTTTGTTAAGTGTTATAAATGGATATTTTGAAAATCAAGCTCCAAATGATATAAATTGAAATTGAATAAATTAAAGGTGAATGAAAATTGAATTAATTTGAAGCAAAAGTTGACATTGATTTGAATTGAAATTGAAATTGAATCGGTAGAATGGAAATTGAAATTGATTTGAATTGGGAAGTTATAATTGAAATGGATTGGTTTGAAGCTGTTTTATTTTGTTTTCCAAATTACTCGGTTATATAAACCATTTTGGATACTTAAACTGTTTTAATCTATTTTAAATCCACTTAACCCAATTTAAATTATTTTATACTAAATTTATCTATTTCAAATCCATTTTAAGATTTTAAGTATTTTAATTATTTTAATTATTTAAACTACTTTTAAACTACTTAAAACTATTTTCTAAAATTCCAAGTTGGTCAATAAAGTGGATTGTTTATATTTAAATCTTGAATTTAAATACGAATTGAGTTAAATGAAGTTGCAACCTAAATTTAAATTCGAAATGGTTTTGAAATTGAAATGAGATATTGATGCGAGAAATGATTTTTGAAACGGAATCTTACATTTGAAAAGATACGATGGTATTTGAAATGGATTTGATTTTGAAGCGAATATGATATTTTGATATCAATTATGAATCGACTTAAAATGTAAAAGAGCCAACGGTGTAATAATACGTAGTTATTACGGAGACCGGGATCGGATATGGACATACTCTCTGTCGATACCGAAAACCACTTTAATAACTATTATACGCGGAGTGTTGATCCAGAATGAAGTGGATGGTTTGGTGAACGCGTCGACTGAAGAAAGAGAACGATATTGGATGACTCCTGACATGACTAAAACAGGAGCCGCGCCGGGCCATTGAGTTTCGCCACCTCTAGCGGACACACTTCTTCGATACCATATCTATTACATTTGTGATTCGATTTGGGAGTGTAGTTCGCGGTGTTGGGGTAGCTGCTGGCTATGCTCAACATCAGTACGGATCACGCAACTACTAGTATCCTAGTTGGTATCGCCTCATGTACCTTGTCATACTGATTATCCTATTCGCGACCACTACGTTTCGTTTTTTGTTATACCTATGGGGTACCCTCTGATAACCAACAGTTTACGGTGGGGCTTACGGTGCTGTATAGACTATGGCATTATAAAAATGTGTTAAGGGGGATTATGGTAATGCCTTAGCGCTATTTTGATACTTTACATTACTGATAGGCATTATCTACTTAGCGTACATTACTACGTAGTAGATAGTTTAACGGATCCTTAAGAGATGGAAAATCCCGTAACATCTCTTGAGTTATTGCACGCACGTTGACACTGGATATGAGATGTCAAACCCCGTAAACATCTCTGACGCCGTTACACTCATATTTATTTATGATTGATTTAACTTTCATAAGGATATTTTAATCTTGACTCGAGTGTTTTGTCTTTTCATTACGCTCGGGTCAGTCCTGAGTTTTTCAGATTTTCGAAGATCTATTCTGGAGGATGAAGACGAAGACTTGGTATACTATTACTATTATTACCCTTGCATCATGCTATCTGCTGCATTATTTTAATTGTTCTGTTGTATATGTATAACTCTGATAAATGTTGTATAAATAATTGTCAAAGTATAGTAAACAGCTTCATGAACTGTTTATTTGACTATTATATTTTATCATTCCGCTGCGAGATTCTGTGTTGTTTCATTTCCTTTATTCCTTTTCTTTTCTTTTCTTATTTACCCCAATAACCTTCTGCCCTTTTGAATGTTTTGGAACCGGCATGTGTATTTGATCGTCGGTTTAAACTGTCCAAAAAGGCGGGTCGTTACAGTTGGTATCAGAGCTTTGGTTTAGTGATAACCTTAGCTTTGTGGGGTCTGACTCTTATAAATAGGGTAGTAATACCCTATGATGAGTCACTGAGTGTATACATATGAGAGAGCATATTTGTTAGTGATATAAAATATTTTATATTGTGTCGGTTGATTTGTTGAGTGGCTTATGGATTCTGGTCAATACGAGTAATTAACGTCATTGATAGGGATCTCTAAACACTTAAACAAAACAATTCGACATAGTATTGTTTTGAAATTGGGTAAATGAAATAATTTTGCCCTAATTATATTTTGTATATAAAGAATTTATTTTCAAAATTTATTGTGACTTATCTAGCTTACCTGGTTGTTAGGAATGATAATATTGGTCATTATCATTAATTGGATATTGTAATTTAATAAATAAGCTGAATTACAAAATGAACAATGATAAAACACTTGTGCATTGTTTTAAGAAAAAATATCCTATAAGAATATTTTTAAGGTGACTTATGAATTAAAATAGATTTAAACTGGAAAATATTGAATTTAAGACCCGGAGGTTTTGACAATGGTTTTCAAAAGCTTTGAAGAAATATATAGTAATATTAGTTGGAAATTGTTTACGGAAATATTTTGAAAGGATTTTTAAAGGAAGGAATGAATTCAGTACTCCTCTCTTATGTCGCTGGAAAATAATTTCGGTGATGACTGCGCAGCATCATCGACGTTCATTTTCGAGTCTCAAAGTGGGGGAGGCTTCTAAGAAGTTTTGTTTTTCTTCGAAATTATTTGGGTAAATGGTTTTGGTTTAAACTCCAAAGGTATGATTTGATATATTAAAGATATAAGTGTTTATGTCCATTTCAAATGATTTGAAAAGAACGGGAATTTAAATTTCTAAGTTATGTTAATTAGTAATTTTCAAATTATTTAAATGAAACGTGAATAACCAAAATTTATAAAATAAGAGGATTAAGATATCTAAGCTTATTGTTTTGGGAAAACTTTAAAGTTGAAGGGTAAAGAGGATTTAAACAAATCAAATTTGTGAACATTCTAATTAAGTAAAATGAAATTCTATAAATTTGTATAAAACAAAATTTGCTGTCTAATAACATATAATATGACTTACCAAATATTAAGAAGTTGAAATGATGTTTTGGATATGTAATGAGATATTGTACAACTAAACAGAACCTGAAAACAATTGAAGTATACATGTAAGGAAAACTCAAAAAGGAATTAAAATGTATATATATGTAAAATTTGGTTGTGATAAAAATTATAAAAACTTAAATATAGCATGAAATGATGAATGATAAATGGAACAAGTAAGTGAACTTAAGAAAGAAGATAAATGAATCGTATTATATCTTTGTAAATTGATTATAGAAATTTTTTTTTGAATTTGTAACCTTTAAGATAACTGTAAACTTAGAAAAGTCATTTATGAGAGGTTAGACTTTTAGAGGATGATTAATAAACTAACGTGTCGGTTAATAAAATGTTCCACAAATGAATTCGTTATTAACTGAAATTATGAAAATGCAATAAATGTAAACAAAGGGATTTCTTATAGCTAAGAACCAATTGGAAAATGAAATTGAGTTTAATTAAATTATATAGAATGTTTAAAATGAACTTGAGTAAGCAAATTCTTTGATATGATGTTTAAGAAAAGATAATGATAAAGAATATGCTATGTAAAGAAATGAATATACTAACTGAATAATGGATTGTGGGTAATTAAGGGGAAAAAAATATATAGAAGCCAATAAAATAATTTAGTAAAGATAAATTGGATAGAAATCTACTGGAAGGCAATACGTGAGATTGTAAGTATATTATTTTATCCGCATAACGATTTGATCCAAATTCGAGCACAAAATTTCGAGATGATTTATATCGATCCAAGTTAGGATTTTTTACTCAATTTTCGACGGCGAACCCTGGATATGGATTTTTAATTTGATTCTGGAATTCTCTATCATAGTATATGGCTATGCAAGGAGAGTAATAGTTTCCAATCAAGGAACCAAATCTGAGTCCGCACTAGAGAGTCGGGTGAACGATACTAGTTGGAAGTGAAATTGTGTGATCGAATAAGCGATTAGATTTATATTGCTCGCGGATGATATATGTACGGCTTACGGACTTAATTAAAGTTAATATTGGAAATTTAAGATGCCAAATATAAAATGATTCTTTTAAAATTTTATAACAGGATATATATATAAAAGAGATAAACCAAATTGAATGTAAGATTAATAATTTGGTTATGTTGGGTATGATTCGGTTGTTATATGAATGTTAGTTGATTTTATATAATTCATTAAGTGTTAATGAAATTGAAAGCTATAAATCATTGAAATCAAATTGGAAGTTAAATGAATTTAAATAGAATTTAATTTGATTCAAATTGGAAGTGAACTAATGTAAATATAAATTAGTGAATGTTAACTAATTGAATTGAGAATGAATGTTAGTAAAATCCAACGTTAATGAATCAACTATGATTAAAATTGAAATCCAAGTCAATAAATAATAATGATAAGTGAATTTATATTGATTGGTTATGGATTGTTGGATGATAGTTGGATGATAATTGATTTGGTGGATGCATTTGTTGTTTTGTTGCATTTGCTATGTTGGCACATGAAGTTGTTATGATGCTATATGATGTATATTGATATTATTTTCATATATGCATGTTTCTCATGGTTTGTTGAGTGTTTAGTAGGTGCGGATTGCGCTTGCTTCGCATTTGGAGCTCGCTTTCGCGCTATATTAGCCGTATATGCTCGCTAATAATATATAAGGCACGTATCTCGGATTACATACCGTACTTTTACACTTTTTTCTCCCTGCGGGATGCCTCATCACTTGATGAGATGTATATTTGTGATATATCTACTGTCATTTTTTTTTCGATCGAGCCGCGCAAAGGAGACTCTGCCGAAATTTTCCGTAAAATCCGGGTGTTAGAAAAATTTTCAAGTTTAAAATTTTTTTTTTTAACTTGTTTTGATAACTAACTTTTAAAGTTAGAAAGCCGTTCGGAGTAACTTAGTGGAAGCGTAGTTATGACTTTATAAATGGAATTTCATTGCTTTATAGGTTGGTAACTTTGAATAAAATATATCTAATGTTGAATCCTATACTTAGTTCCTTTTCCCTTCTTTTTCCTTTTCGGGGACGAAAAGTTTTGAGTGGGGGAGAGTGTAACGACCCGTAAATTTCCGATAATTAAAATAGCTAATTTAATAAGATTTCGTGATTTTAGTTTTAGGGAAAAATTGTAAGTCGTTTGGAATAATAATAACTAGAATGAAATGCAACAAAATTTTATCTAAGTTAATTATTTATGAATTGAATGAAATCCCAAATCAATTGAAATAATATGTAGTCATAGGTAATTGAATGAATTTGTATTGTATAAGTAATTGTGACACTTGTTTGAAAATAATAAACTTATAAGCAATTAAAAGTTAATGGTGATAATTATTTAAGTTACCTATTCATTTACTTAGTCGAATTGAATTTGTGAACTAATTGCAATTGAAATGAAAGTTTATATATTAGTTGAGTGCATTATCTCTAACTGTAGTTAAATATAATGTGGAATTCATTTGATGTAATATAGTAAATCGACTGATAACGAAATTTTTATTTAAAAAAATCCAATATTGAGATCGGTCAAATATTGAATATTGAACAGGTAAATTGTTTAAATTAAATATTTAAAACTTATTGAATAATTGAATAACTGTAAAATGAAAATAGGGTACTAAGATGTGAATTAGTTTTAAAGGTTAAATTTTATAAGTTCGTTTGAATATTTCAAAAGATAGTGATTTAAGAATAATCAAATTTTGTTAAATTTAATATTACAAATATTTGAATAATTAAATTCCAAATTTGGTATGATTAATTTGATATTGAAATTTAATATATGGAAATAGAGTTAATAATAGAAATTTGATTTAATATGGTTCAAATTGGTTTCCAAAGTGAATGTAAGTTATATTGGGATTATAATAGAGTTAATAAGATTTTAAAATTGGAATTTATTGGGAAATTGAATACCGGGTTTAATATGATTAAAAAATGATTTGTAAAATTTTATTTTATCATATTAAAGTTAGAATGAGGTTATATAACTTTTAAAATCGAATTAAAAGTAAATTTGTAAAAATTGAATATTTTAATATTTAATTATCGACTGAAAAATAGCCAATTTTCGAATAGTCTCAGAATTGGACGAAACTAGTTCTATTGGATCCGTAATAGTTGCTATTATCGGATTTCAATTTTCATAGCTATCGGAGTTTTCGTTTGACCGTGGCAGCTCGAAACGCATCGAAATTGTTTTAATATTAATTTGACGAGTTAAAATAGTCATTTTTCAAACAGTCTCGGATTTCGAAGAAACCAGTTTCATCGGATCCGTATTATGATATTTTTGTAAGATTTCAAATTTCATGTCAATCGGATTTACCATTTGTCCGGGGCAACCAAAACGCCTAGAAAATCATTTAATCGGTTTAATTTAAAATTCATCGTTTATTGCCGTAACTCGCACAGACGATCGAATTAGCTTCCGAAACCTGTTCCATTGTGTCCGAAACGCGGGATAAACCGTAGAAACGCCAGTCACTGTGCGTAAATCGGAGTTCGAAAAATCCGGAATGAATAGAGTTCGTCGTTTTCTATAAAGGCACTTCATTAGTTCTTTTTTCTGTAAAACCCTAACCCTAGAAGAATGGCCGGCCGCCTACATTAAACATCAATTGCCAGAAAACACCCATCTTCTTCCCTTAATCTCTTCATATCCAAGCATCGATTCGAGAAAGTTTCTAAACGAAAAACGTGCAGCATTGAGAGATCTTCGATTTCATACGGCGATGATGGGTTATCGTCATCATTTGGAGGCACGAGATGGCCGCGTTCGTGACGAGTTGCGCATGGGTTTTTGGGTAGAGGAGGTGGCCGAGCTTCATCATTGCTTGGCCGTGGGTGGAGCTCGACAAAGGCTTTTGAATGGAAGTGGTTGATCGTGGTGGATGTGCTCGTGGTGGTTGCGGCAATTGGGTTAAACATTGCAGCTATGGGTTTGGATGTCGTGTTGTTTACTGGGTAGGGGAGAAAGGAGGGAGCAGTTGTGATTGCAGGATCCAACGGCTAAGATGGTAGCTGGGTTTAAAAATATAATATATGTTGTAAATAATTATATTAAAAATTCGTGTAAACTTATAAATATCGTATCTTTTTCATACGAGGTTGAAAACGCGCGAAACAAGTTGCGTTGGGTTCGTATGGACGAGTACTACGCTATGGAGATGGATTGTAATCGTTTGGAGCTAGAGAACATTTTGGATTAAATCGAACGTCGTTCGATTTGATTTAAAATCATAAAAATCAAGGTGAGTGTTTTATAGCGCTCACATCGTAATGAATATCTTTATGCTAGTTAAATTTAATACTATGAAGTGATATGAATTTTATTTGCCGTTGTTGATAAAAATTAATTGTCATATAGATTGTCATTCAAATTAATCGTTGAAAAATTAAATTGATAGTTAAATTGAAAATTAAATTACGAGTAAATTACCTGACATTGATAACTATGAAATTGCCACGAATTGTATTGACTATTGGATGATTTATTTCGATGGATGCTATTGGTTGATATTTAAATGTTTGGATGTTTATTTGCTTATATATAACCTGTTATGCATACATATGACACTATGATAGATTTAAGTAATATATGCTCATCCCTGACATTTAATTTAAATAAATAATTACATGGCCATAGGATAGAAAACTATATACGGACACCGAATTGGCTAAATTAATAATTTTAAAAATCGTCGATTTGAAATTTAGTTAAATGTTTTGATTTAAAAGTTATAAATATAAATCAATTTATAGAAATCGAATTTATCGGAAAAAATTTGAGTTTGGAATGTTGAAATAAATTTTGGTTAAAGAAATTGTTAAATAATTAAAGTGGAGACTTTGGAATTTAAAATCGGGATATGATTGAATTTCGAAAATTGATTTGTTTAAAGATTTAACCTTAATTCGAGCTTTGAATATTACTAAGTAGAAGTGATATAAAAATGATATTTTGAAATCGAGCTTGGAATTGAATCATATTTGAAATTTGGATTTAAACTTGAATATTGATGGAAAATTTTGTTAAGTGTTATAAATGGATATTTTGAAAATCAAGCTCCAAATGATATAAATTGAAATTGAATAAATTAAAGGTGAATGAAAATTGAATTAATTTGAAGTAAAATTTGACATTGATTTGAATTGAAATCGAAATTGAATCGGTAGAATGGAAATTGAAATTGATTTGAATTGGGAAGTTATAATTGAAATGGATTGGTTTTGAAGCTGTTTTATTTTGTTTTCCAAATTACTCGGTTATATAAACCATTTTGGATACTTAAACTGTTTTAATCTATTTTAAATCTACTTAACCCGATTTAAATTATTTTAAACTAAATTTATCTATTTCGAATCCATTTTAAGATTTCAAGTATTTTAATTATTTTAATTATTTAAACTACTTTTAAACTACTTAAAACTATTTTCTAAAATTCCAAGCTGGTCAATAAAGTGGATTGTTTATATTTAAATCTTGAATTTAAATACGAATTGAGTTAAATGAAGTTTCAACCTAAATTGAAATTCGAAATGATTTTGAAATCGAAATGAGATATTGATGCGAGAAATGATTTTTGAAACGGAATCTTACATTTGAAAAGATACGATGGTATTTGAAATGGATTTGATTTTGAAGCGAATATGATATTTTGATATCAATTATGAATCGATTTAAAATGTAAAAGAGCCAACAGTGTAATAATACGTAGTTATTAAAGAGACCGGGATCGGATATGGACATACTCTTTGTCGATACCGAAAACCACTTCAATAACTATTATACGCGGAGTGTTGATCCAGAGTGAAGTGGATGGTTTGGTGAACGCGTTGACTGAAGAAAGAGAACGATATTGGATAACCCCTGACATGACTAAAACAGGAGCCGGTCGGGCCATTGAGGTTCGCCACCTCTAGCGGACACACTTCTTCGATACCATATCTATTACATTTGTGATTCGATTTGGGTGCACCCCTTAATTTGGGAGTGTTGTTTCGTTGTGTTGGGGTAGCTGCTGGCTATGCTCAACATCAGTCCGGATCACGCGACTACTAGTATCCTAGTTGGTATCGCCTCATGTACCTTGTCATACTGATTATCCTATTCGCGACCACTATGTTTCGTTTTGTGTTATACCTATGGGGTACCCTCTGATAACCACCAGTTTATGGTGGGGCTTACGGTGCTGTATAGACTATGGCATTATAAAAATGTGTTAAGGGGGATTATGGTAACGCCTTAACGCTATTTTGATACTTTATATTACTGATAGGTATTATCTACTTAGCGTACATTACTACATAGTAGATAGTTTAACGGATCCTTAAGAGATGGAAAATCCCGTAACATCTCTTGAGTTATTGCACGCACGTTGACACTGGATATGAGATGTCAAACCCTGTAAACATCTCTGATGCCGTTACACTCATATTTATTTACGATTGATTTGACTTTCATAAGGATATTTTAGTCCTGACTCGAGTGTTTTGTCTTTTCATTATGCTCAGGTCAGTCCAGAGTTTTTCAGATTTTCGAAGATATATTCTGGAGGATGAAGACGAAGACTTGGTATACTATTACTATTATTACCCTTGCATCATGCCATCTGCTACATTATTTTAATTGTTCTTTTGTATATGTATAACTCTGATAAATGTTGTATAAATAATTGTCAAAGTATAATAAACAGCTTCATGAACTGTTTATTTGACTATTATATTTTATCGTTCCGTTGCGAGATTCTGTGTTGTTTCATTTCCTTTATTCCTTTTCTTTTCTTTTCTTATTTACCCCAATAACCTTCTGCCCTTTTGAATGGTTTGGAACCTGCATGTGTATTTGATCGTCGGTTTAAACTGTCCAAAAATGCAGGTCGTTACATACGATGTCATTTACTTTCTTCATAACTGGTTATTGGATGATGCATTTCTTCTTGTTCATTTGTGCACTGTAGTTCTTTTGTGCACTGTGGTTACTTTGTGCACTGTGGTTCTTTAGTGCAATGTGGTTCTTTTGTGCATTTTAGTTCTTTCGTGCATTGTTCATCCATTGCACGTTCATTTAACGTTGGTGTAATGACCTGGAATTTTGGGCAATATCGATTTGATAATCTGCAATAATAATTTAATTGGTTTGATAATTTTCTTTGTAATTTTAATTTAATTTGGTGAAATTAATCTTTTAAAGTATAACAAATAGTTAATCTGGTTTGTGTGATAAATGTCTTTTAGCAATTTAAAAAAGTTGGTTAGAATTGTTTTTCAAAAGCTAATAAATTTTTATTCTATTTATAATATGTATGTTTGATATATATTGTGAATGGGAATGTCTTTTATTTTAAATTAAAAGTTGAATTTTCAAATTGTAATATATGTAAGCATATGTTATAATTTGATATTTGTTTTGAAAATTTAATTTAATCTATTAATAATTTATATATGAATGAATATTGAAATTGAAGCTTTGTTTTTAAAACATAATGTTTTTCAAAAGATAATTTAAAGGTTAATTTATTTGCTTTCAAAATTATAAGATTGTAACTTATTTTTAAATAAGATAGTTTAAAAATGATTCAAACAAGCTTTGTTTTGTTTTCTTTTAAAAATGTTTACATTAAAAATGAATGTATAAGATTTAAAATAACATGTATAAGATTATATTTATATTATAATTAGTTAGGATATTTTCTTTTAGAAAGTAAACTTATTTACATACATGTAAGTATTTATTAATAAAGTAAGTAAAAATGTAAGTTTATATTTACATTTAAAATTAAATAATTTTTTTTATTAAAATACTTAAAGACATGTGTAACCCTATTAATTATCTTAATAACACTTGTTAACTTTTAAAATTATGTTTGTGACATTTGTACAAATTAATGACAAGTGGCATTATTTTCATTTTAATTTTAATAAATGTTTTTAGGAAAAGAAATGAGTTTTTCACAAATTCTTCTTTGTTTCTTTAGCTCAAATCGGAAAAAAAAATTCCAAAACCTGAAAATGGTAACTAAATCCAAAACAAAAACCAAATGCTACCTGAAATTCATTATCATAAAAAAAAATCAAACCTGAATCATGCAAGTTCTTCAGCAGAAGATCAATCTGAAAAATCAATTCTACAACCTTTCAAAATCTGCAGCCAAACTGCATTTCAAAAAAATGATTTCCAACCTGCAACTCGAGTTAAAGATCCGTTTCAACATTTTAAATCATAACTAAAAGCATGCAAAGGAATCGACTGCTGCAAGCAAAGCAAAAACATTTTTAACATTAAAGTTGTTCAAGCCTGAGTAAAAGAAGTGAAGCTTGTTCTATTCTCTGCTCTGCATTCTTGAATCAGGTAAGTAAATGTTTTTTTAAAAACAGTTGATTTAAAATTCACTGCTATGCATGTGTTGATTTACTTGAATTAAAATATATAGTTTTAAATTTATATGAATTGTTATGTTTGTCTGTACATATACATGCTTGAATTAACACTGATAAATTACTGTGAAGGTGCTGATTAAAGGAAATATTCAATACCAATAGAACAAATTAATTTTTGATTTCAAAGTTTAAATAGAAGTTGTTTGTTAGTAGATGATGATGATTTTAAAAATAATTCAAGGATTTTTAACTTTGGCAAATAAGTTAAAAATAGGAAAGCATAGTAGAATACTGTTATTCATGATAACTCAAAAATCTTGATTTATAATTTGGATTACATGAATAAATTAGGGGGTAAGAATCATGATTTTTAAAACATATTTCATGATTTTTAGTTTAACTAATTATGAGAAATGTGGGTTTGTGTGTTTTTAGGGGTTTTGAGGACTGCTAGTGATCGACACATTGATTTAAGCTAGATTTTTGGTTGAAGCTAGCATAGATGTAGAGGATATTGGGAAAAATGCATAAGAATTTTTCTAATGAGTATATTGATCGAATTGGAGCAAAACAGGGTTTGCATTTAGTTTTTGTTGCCTTGGTTACTGACATTTGCGACTCGGATTGAGGATCGAGTTCGATCGCGTTGGGGAAGATTGAAGCTTGAGGGCATGGCGATCTGTGGTGAAGAAGGCAAGGGTCGAACGGCGTCGTAGTGACAGTAATGTGGAAGTTTGTGGCGTATTGTTCTTCAGATTTTCGAACGTTTGGTCGAAATTTGATACGATGATGTTCTGTTCGATCTGGGTTCTCTTGCATGCTCGCGAGTGATTTTGGCACTGTGGTGGGTTGACGCGATGGACGATGGAGGCCGCCGTTGTTGATGCATGTGCACCGTGGTGGTTGTGTGCACTGGGAAGAAGGATTTGGGGAAGAAGGGCTTTATCTCGGGTAGGTTACCGTGTTAGGTTTGTGAATGACTCGAAGAAGATGGGGGGTCATGTCGCTGCGAGGTTGACACGAGTGTTGCCTAGGTTTGTATTCGGGTTAAACTGTAAATTATTTAAGAACTAATTCAACTTGTTGAATAAACTGAGGTTAAGGTTGCTATGTCGAGTTTAGGTTGTAAGCTTTTCTGGTAATTACTGTGAATGAGATAAATATGCAAAGTAAAGTTTTTAAAAGTATGGTTTTAATAACTTAGGTTTCAAATTTTATTTAAATTGAATAAGTTTAAAATTCAATAATTAAAATGTTTAAACTTTTAAAGATGATTTCTAAATGTTTATTTCCAAATAAAATTATTGTTATAATTTTGGGAAAACCAATACAATAATTTGTTTAAGTTATCAAAATTTAATTTAAGTTCAAATAATTTAATTATAAAGATAAATAGGGTTAATTTATCTTTGTTATTAACTTTAGAATATTTGATTTGAATATGATTTGTAATTAAGTAAAGAATTAATTAAGATAAATGTTTTTTTTTCTTGATTAATTAAGGATTTTTAAATATAAGTAATTAATTAATTAATTGTTTAATTAATTTTAAATAATTAGTTAATTGTTTATTTAAATTTTAAAATTATAACTTAATTATGGATTAATTAAGTGAAATTACTTAATGAAGTAATCAATTATTAGTTTTTGAATATAATTAGAATATTCATTACTTAGGGAAGTAATTAGTAAAGGTTACTCATGGAGTAATTTAAGTTAAGTGATTATTGGGTAATCATTTAATGATATTAATTAGGAAATTGATTAATATAATTGTTTTAAAGTTAATTAGTTATGGAGTAATTAATTAGTTAATTAAGATTTATTTAATGATGGAATTAATAATGAAAGTAATTAGAGATAATTACTTATGTAAGTAATTAAGAGTTAATTACTTAATTATTTTAGATAATTAACTAATGTGATTAATTAATTAATGAGTGAGATTAAATTCAAGATTAATTACTAAGTGTAATTAATTAAAATTGTAATTAATTGTTAGAGTAATTAATTAAGAATTCATTAATTAATTTAAATTGAATAATAATTACTTAATGAAGTAATTAAAGATTAATTAAATGGATTAATTAATCAAGGATTAATATAACTAATTTGGAAATAATTAATTAAGAAGTTAATTAATTAAGATAAGTAATTACAAATTGTTAATTACTGTTTATGGTTAATGAGATGATTAATTACAAGTTAATTATTTAATTAATTAAAGGATTATTAATTAATAAAATTGATGAAGTAATTAATTTAAGTAATTAATTTAAATATGATTATTAATTGCAATTAATTAAGGATTATTGTAATTAATTATAGTTAATTAATTAATGAAGGATCATTAATTTTGTAATTAATGATAGTAATTAAAGTTTAATTACTGAATATGGTTAAGAATAATTACTTGAATGTAATTAAAGATAATTAATCTAGGAAGATTAATTAAAAAGAAATCATTAGGAGATGATAAATGAATTTGATTTGTAATAAATCAATGAAGCAGGAGTTAGGATAATCCAAATGATGGAAGGATAGTAATTAATTTAATTAGAGGTTAATTAAATTGATTAAGAGTTAATCAATTCTGCTATGGGTGATTGATTAATATTGAATGGTTGATATTGGATGACTGATATTGGATGTTGAATGATATTGGATGATTGATATTGGGTGATTGGTTGATACTGGATGATTTGGATGTCTATGAGATATGTGATATGCTGCATTATGAGATGAATGTTGATATGAATTATCTATTGTGATAATGTTATTCATCCATCTGTTTATATCATCTTGAATAAGTTAAAATGTTTAAATCCCTTAAGTACAACTTGGATATTAAAATGGCGTTTGGTTTCGATGAGACCGGGATCGGGTTTCCATATTTGGAATCCGAAAACCACATCGATTCCAATTAAATGTTAGGTCGTTAATCCAAGTGGAGCAAGTGAAGGCTCGAGGTGTAAGGGCTATACGTCAGTATAACTCTGTGGGTGATTCCGTAATGAGTTTGACGGAATAGTGCTTATAGATTCGAGATGGCGAATCAGAGTGCAAGGGCTATGGTCGTTGACTCTGAGGGTGATTCCAATAATGAGTGCAACGAGATAGTGCCTTCGGTTTCGTTCGAACCCGGAACGAACTTGTATGGATTGAATGCTTTCAAAACATCGTCAGGTGGACGATGAGCATTCTAAGATAGATGTGTTCTATAAAGGTAATCGCAGCCTCAAGCCTCATCAAGCGGGAATGGCTAAAACAGGGGAGGTGCAGCAAGGCTTCGTGGGTCGCACCCACTGGAGAGCAAGATTTACCCCTGTCTAGAAGTTCCTTTTTATTCGGCTGTGTGGGCGGTTGATCCGGACAATTGCCGGGGTTGTCTTGTTCGGGACTGTTCAGTAAGGAATGGTCCCGGCCTTGTGTTGCAGAGGATGAAGGGACTAATCCTCGGTACGGTGATCTAGGCCACGTACTGTGACGGACGGTACCCCAGTAGCCCTGCCACTGATGGAAACCCATTTTCCCTACGAGACCCTACGGTTTTGATTGTATTACCCACTTTTGTGGCTAGTAGCTAGAATTTAATCATGTAACAATTTCGGCTATTTCTTATTTACTTGAAAACCCTAGACACTATTATAATATCACTGGATTTCCTATCAAATGTTTTGGTTAGCGTAAGGTAAAAACTTTTCCATGTTTATGTGTGGGAAGTCTTACGTGATACCCTTTCTTTTCAAAGGTTTTCTAAAGTTAAGCAATTTTAACCCATTTACTCACACCAGACCCCTGTCTGACCCGAGTGTTTATTTTCTGTTTTATTAAACTCTTGGGTACTCATATTATGTATTAGTAGTCAAGTGATTCAGGTTTGCTTGACGAATTTTGGAGGAGATATGGAGCAGGAGACTTCGACGTGTAGATATATATTATGTTTCCGCTGTGTATGTTGTGTTTGTATCTAGTATACTTGAGTTGTATGAGTTAGACAGATGTTTATAACTGTCTAATATGTGTTGTATAGTTGTGTACTCTGATGTAATGAGATACTATGTAATATTTTATGTTAATTATTATATTTTATTCGTTCCGCTGATGTTGTTCTGTTTCTTCTTTCTCTTTCTTTTCTTCTTCTATCCCTTTCTTTCCTCACTAGTGATGCGATTTCCTGGAGATAGGAAGTCGGGTCGCTATAGTTGGTATCAGAGCATTAGGCTGAGCGAATACCTTAGCTCTGAAGTGTGACTTTCTTTAGGGAGCGTTAGGTTGAATGAATACCTAGGCTCTGTAGTGGTGTCTTCCTTGAGAGAGCGTACTTTTAATTTTTATATATAACTATATATATCTATATCTATCTGATCTATTGGGTTATCTATTCGGATTTTCCAACATAAGTTTTAGAGGCAGATAGTGGAGTAGTGGTGTTTGTGTGTAACACGACTACCACTAATGGAAAAGGTCCGTATATTGAGGTTGGAAGTATTTGTCGAGACTGTAGACCTAATACCATCTCTAGTAAGATTTGTAGTTTGGAGTAGGGATTTCTCTGTTATCCGAAGGAAATCTTTTTAAAAGATTCGGAATTATTCTTTGAAGTATAAGTTTGGATTTCGTTCGGGTGAACGAATTTTTCTTGAGTTTGGATCTTTCGGAAGTGTAGAAGTAAGTGATGATATCTTGATAACTGCATAATGAGATGCATTATACTTGGATATTTTCCGAAGATGTTTTCTCTTGAAGCAGTTTTAGAAGTGATTGAGGAGTAGTCTTTATCTGCCTCAGGAAAGACTCTTCTGTATAGAAGTTATCTGGATCTTCGGTATGGAAGTTGGTTGTTCTGGAGTATGAGACTAAGGTCTATAAGTTATTTTCTTTGGCATGGTCTCATTAGTTATTCCTTAAGGTAAGCAGGATATGGATGCTTGGTTTGGAGCCTGAGTTTCTTTTGTGATGTGTGCCATCTCAAAGGTCTGTTGTGTGGTTTGTAGATAGTTTTGGTTTTCGAGAAGCGTTTGGATTAGAAGTCTTTGGATAGCTGTGGTAGCGGTGCATCTCGAAGTGATCGGTGTGCTGACGAAAAGGTCTTTTGGCTTGGCAGTATCATCAAAGTTGAGTTTGGAAGCTGCAGTGTAGCTTGTTTCTCTGGTAGTTTAAGAATCCTTGTGGTTCTTCTTGTAGCAGTCCAAGCAGTTGGTGGAAGTTATCTTGAAAAATTAATCTTGTTTGGAAAAGCTTTAAGCTGTTCTAATTGGAAAAGAGAGGACAGTTTCTTTGAAATCCGGATTAGGATGGATCGCAAAAGTGACTTGCGATTGGTTTGGAATTTTCTTGAGCATTCTTCTGTGAGACTGAGGATTATCATGAGGAAGTAGGAGCTGCTGATGTAATCAGAAGGTAGTCTGCATCTGGAATTGAGTTCCATATTGTTTTGGTTCTAGAAGTGATTATGGTAGTTAGCATGGTTGTAGGATGGTTCTTGGGAAGGTAGAGTTGGTGTAGCAGCTCAAGAATTTAATTTTGGGAATTTGGATTTGGTTAGATTTTGTTTTTGAATTGGATTCTGTGTAAGGTTGTGTGACCGAGTCGGATGTGTCACTAAGATTATATGGATTTGATGAACAAAGTTTCTGGTATATATTGGATAAGTTTGTATTCATGTTCATCAATAGTATTCTTATCCATTTTCAGAATCAGAGTTGTGCAGCGGAAGCAAGCTAGCAGCTGTACAATGAAGAAAATAAGTTCTGTTTGCTTTGGTCTAGTTGTTTTTGGAGGTATCAGCATAGGCTGAGCTGATCAGGAAGAGAATTGGCAGCCCTGGATTGTCTGATGAGATATACAGATTTGAGATAAGGATTTTGAATTCGAAGTTGGAGACTTCAATTGTTGTTAGGATTTCTCTGGTTAAGAGAACTAATAGTGGATAAGATTGGATGGGTAATTCTGAGGCATTTGAGATTTCTTATCTATGTTCTGATAAGATAAGATTTGATGTCTATGAGGTTGAATTGCCAGTTTGGATAGCTGGAGTTCATTTTATTTCACGTATCTCTGAGGGAGTACGTGTATGATTCATTATTGGTTGTTGGATCTGTAGTTTAGTTGGAGTTGGATGTTGAGCTGGATTTGAGAGTAATCTGATATACTGTTCAGATTGGTGAATCTAGAGATGAGAGGAGCTCTGAATTTTGGTAGTGTAGTTTGTTAGTTTAGCTTCTGTAGAGCGAGTCTCCCGGTTATTTTTACTTGGGAAACTCGAAATAGTATTAGAGTTTTATTCTGACGTATGTCAGGATAATTAGTTAAGTTTGTTTGTGTGATTGATTGCTTTGGATGTTAGTAACTGATTGTTAGGAATGCTTTGCTGATTAAATTAAAATCTTTGCCGGGTTATTAAATTACCTTTGCTTTTAAATTTCGGGGACGAAATTCTTTTAAGGGGGAAGGATTGTAACGACCCGGAATGTTGGGCAATATCGATTTAGTAATCTGCAATAATAATTTAATTGGTTTGATAATTTTCTTTGTAATTTTAATTTAATTTGGTGAAATTAATCTTTTAAAGTATAACAAATAGTTAATCTGGTTAGTGTGATCAATGTCTTTTAACAATTTAAAAAAGTTGGTTAGAATTGTTTTTCAAAAGCTAATAAATTTTTATTCTATTTATAATATATATGTTTGATATATATTGTGAATGGGAATGTCTTTTGTTTTAAATTAAAAGTTGAATTTTCAAATTGTAATATATGTAAGCATATGTTATAATTTGATATTTGTTTTGAAAATTTAATTTAATCTATTAATAATTTATATATGAATGAATATTGAAATTGAAGCTTTGTTTTTAAAACATAATGTTTTTCAAAAGATAATTTAACGGTTAATTTATTTGTTTTCAAAATTATAAGAATGTAACTTATTTTTAAATAAGATTGTTTAAAAATGATTCAAACAAGCTTTGTTTTGTTTTCTTTTAAAAATGTTTACATTAAAAATGAATGTTTAAGATTTAAAATAACATGTATAAGATTATATTTATATTATAATTAGTTAGGATATTTTCTTTTTGAAAGTAAACTTATTTACATACATGTAAGCATTTATTAATAAAGTAAGTAAAAATGTAAGTTTATATTTACATTTAAAATTAAATAATTTTTTTATTAAAATTCTTAAAGACATGTGTAACCCTATTAATTATCTTAATAACACTTGTTAACTTTTAAAATTATGTTTGTGACATTTGTGCAAATTAATGACATGTGGCATTATTTTCATTTTAATTTTAATAAATGTTTTTAGGAAAAGAAATAAGTTTTTTACAAATTCTTCTTTGTTTCTTTAGCTCAAATCAGAAAAAAAAATTCCAAAACCTGAAAATGGAAACTAAATCCAAAACAAAAACCAAATGCTACCTGAAATTCATTATCACAAAAACAAATCAAACCTGAATCAAGCAAGTTATTCAGCAGAAGATCAATCTGAAAAATCAATTCTGCAACCTTTCAAAATCTGCAACCAAACTGCATTTCAAAAAAATGATTTCCAACCTGCAACTCGAGTTAATGATCTGTTTCAACATTTTAAATCATAAATAAAAGCATGCAAAGGAATCGACTGCTGCAAGCAAAGCAAAAACATTTTTAACATTAAAGTTGTTCAAGCCTGAGTAAAAGAAGTGAAGCTTGTTCTATTCTCTGCTCTGCATTCTTGAATCAGGTGAGTAAATGTTTTTTTAAAAACAGTTGATTTAAAATTCACTGCTATGCATGTGTTGATTTACTTGAATTAAAATATATAGTTTTAAATTTATATGAATTGTTATGTTTGTCTGTACATATACATGCTTGAATTAACACTGATAAATTACTGTGAAGGTGCTGATTAAAGGAAATATTCAATACCAATAGAACAAATTAATTTTTGATTTCAAAGTTTAAATAGAAGTTGTTTGTTAGTAGATGATGATGATTTTAAAAATAATTCAAGGATTTTTAACTTTGGCAAATAAGTTAAAAATAGGAAAGCACAGTAGAATACTGTTATTCATGATAACTCAAAAATCTTTATTTATAATTTGGATTACATGAATAAAATAGGGGGTAAGAATCATGATTTTTAATACATATTTCATGATTTTTAGTTTGACTAATTATGAGAAATGTGGGTTTGTGTGTTTTTAGGGGTTTTGAGGACTGCTAGTGATCGACACATTGATTTAAGCTAGATTTTTGGTTGAAGCTAGCATAGATGTAGAGGATATTGGGAAAAATGCATAAGAATTTTTCTAATGAGTATATTGATCGAATTGGAGCAAAATAGGGTTTGCAGTTAGTTTTTGTTGCCTTGGGTACTGAGCATTTACGACTCGGATTAAGGATCGAGTTCGATCGCATTGGGGAAGATTGAAGCTTGAGGGCATGGCGATCTGTGGTGAAGAAGGCAAGGGCCGAACGGCGTCGTAGTGACAGTAATGTGGAAGTTTGTGGCGTATTGTTCTTTAGATTTTTGAACGTTTGGTCGAAATTTGATACGATGATGTTCTTTTCGATCTGGGTTCTCTTGCATGCTCGCGAGTGATTTTGGCACTATGGCGGGTTGACGCGATGGACGATGGAGGCCGCCGTTGTTGGTGCATGTGCACCGTGGTGGTTGTGTGCACTGGGAAGAAGGATTTGGGGAAGAAGGGCTTTATCTCGGGTAGGTTACCGTGTTAGGTTTGTGAATGACTCGAAGAAGATGGGGGGTCAGGTCGCTGCGAGGTTGACACGAGTGTTGCCTAGGTTTGTATTCGGGTTAAACTGTAAATTATTTAAGAACTAATTCAACTTGTTGAATAAACTGAGGTTAAGGTTGCTAAGTCGAGTTTAGGTTGTAAGCTTTTCTGGTAATTACTGTGAATGAGATAAATATGCAAAGTAAAGTTTTTAAAAGTATGGTTTTAATAACTTAGGTTTCAAATTTTATTTAAATTGAATAAGTTTAAAATTCGATAATTAAAATGTTTAAACTTTTAAAGATGATTTCTAAATGTTTATTTCCAAATAAAATTATTGTTATAATTTTGGGAAAACCAATACAATAATTTGTTTAAGTTATTAAAATTTAATTTAAGTTCAAATAATTTAATTATAAAGATAAATAGGGTTAATTTATCTTTGTTATTAACTTTAGAATATTTGATTTGAATATGATTTGTAATTAAGTAAAGAATTAATTAAGATAAATGTTTTTTTTTCTTGATTAATTAAGGATTTTTAAATATAAGTAATTAATTAATTAATTAATTGTTTAATTAATTTTAAATAATTAGTTAATTGTTTATTTAAATTTTAAAATTATAACTTAATTATGGATTAATTAAGTGAAATTACTTAATGAAGTAATCAATGATTAGTTTTTGAATATAAATAGAATATTAATTACTTAGGGAAGTAATTAGCAAAGGTTACTCATGGAGTAATTTAAGTTAAGTGATTATTGGGTAATCATTTAATGATATTAATTAGGAAATTGATTAATATAATTGTTTTAAAGTTAATTAGTTATGGAATAATTAATTAGTTAATTAAGATTTATTTAACAATGGAATTAATAATGAAAGTAATTAGAGATAATTACTTATGTAAGTAATTAAGAGTTAATTACTTAATTATTTTAGATAATTAACTAATGTGATTAATTAATTAATGAATGAGATTAAATTCAAGATTAATTACTAAATGTAATTAATTAAAATTGTAATTAATTATTAGAGTAATTAATTAAGAATTTGTTAATTAATTTAAATTGAATAATAATTGCTTAATGAAGTAATTAAAGATTAATTAAATGGATTAATTAATCAAGGATTAATATAACTAATTTGGAAATAATTAATTAAGAAGTTAATTAATTAAGATAATAATTACAAATTGTTAATTACTGTTTATGGTCAATGAGATGATTAATTACAAGTTAATTATTTAATTAATTAAAGGATTATTAATTAATAAAGATTATTAATTAATAAAATTGATAAAGTAATTAATTTAAATATGATTAATTTATTGCAATTAATTAAGGATTATTGTAATTAATTATAGTTAACTAAATAATGAAGGATCATTAATTTTGTAATTAATGATAGTAATTAAAGTTTAATTACTGAATATGGTTAAGAATAATTACATGAATGTAATTAAAGATAATTAATCTAGGTAGATTAATTAAAAAGAAATCATTAGGAGATGACAAATGAATTTGATTTGTAATAAATCAATGAAACAGGAGTTAGGATAATCCAAATGACGAAAGGATAGTAATTAATTTAATTAGAGGTTAATTAAATTGATTAAGAGTTAATCAATTCTGCTATGGGTGATTGATTAATATTTAATGGTTGATATTGGATGACTGATATTGGATGTTGAATGATATTGGATGATTGATATTGGGTGATTGGTTGATACTGGACGATTTGGATGTCTATGAGATATGTGATATGCTGCATTATGAGATGAATGTTGATATGAATTATCTATTGTGATAATGTTATTCATCCATCTGTTTATATCATCTTGAATAAGTTAAACTGTTTAAATCCCTTAAGTACAACTTGGACATTAAAATGGCGGTTGGTTTCGATGAGACCGGGATCGGGTTTCCATATTTGGAATCCGAAAACCACATCGATTCCAATTAAACGTTAGGTCGTTAATCCAAGTGGAGCAAGTGAAGACTCGAGGTGTAAGGGTTATACGTCAGTATAACTCTGTGGGTGATTCCGTAATGAGTTTGACGGAATAGTGCTTATAGATTCGAGATGGCGAATCAGAGTGCAAGGGCTATGGTCGTTGACTCTGAGGGTGATTCCAATAATGAGTGCAACGAGATAGTGCATTCGGTTTCGTTCGAACCCGGAACGAACTTGTATGGATTGAATGCTATCAAAACATCGTCAGGTGGACGATGAGCATTCTAAGATAGATGTGTTCTATAAAGGTAATCGCAGCCTCAAGCCTCATCAACCGGGAATGGCTAAAACAGGGGAGGTGCAGCAAGGCTTCGGGGGTCGCACCCACTGGAGAGCAAGATTTACCCCTGTCTAGAAGTTCCTTTTTATTCGGCTGTGTGGGGCGGTTGATCTGACAACCGCCGGGGTTGTCTTGTTCGGGACTGTTCAGTAAGGAATGGTCCCGGCCTTGTGTTGCAGGGGATGAAGGGAGTAATCCTCGGTACGGTGATCTAGGCCACGTACTGTGACGAGCGGTACCCAGTAGCCCTGCCATTGATGGAAACCCATTTTCCCTACGAGACCGTACGGTTTTGATTGTATTACCCACTTTTGTGGCTAGTAGCTGGAATTTAATCATGTAACACTTTCGGCTATTTCTTATTTACTTGAAAACCCTAGACACTATTATAATATCACTGGATTTTCTATCAAATGTTTTGGTTAGCGTAAGGTAAAAACTTTTCCATGTTTATGTGTGGGAAGTCTTACGTGATACCCTTTCTTTTCAAAGGTTTTCTAAAGTTAAGCAATTTTAACCCGTTTACTCACACCAGACCCCTGTCTGACCCGAGTGTTTATTTTCTGTTTTATTAAACTCTTGGGTACTCATATTATGTATGAGTAGTCAAGTGATTCAGGTTTTCTTGACGAATTTTGGAGGAGATATGGAGCAGGAGACTTCGACGTGTAGATATATATTATGTTTCCGCTGTGTATATTGTGTTTGTATCTAGTATACTTGAGTTGTATGAGTTAGACAGATGTTTATAACTGTCTAATATGTGTTGTATAGCTGTGTACTCTGATGTAATGAGATAATATGTAATATTTTATGTTAATTATTATATTTTATTCCTTTCGCTGTGAGTTCTCTGATGTTGTTATGTTTCTTCTTTCTCTTTCTTTTTTTCTTCTATCCCTTTCTTTCTTCACTAGTGATGCGATTTCCTGGAGATAGGAAGTCGGGTCGCTACAGTTGGATGTTGCAATTTACTTTCTCCATCAGTGGTCGTTGGATGATGCCATTCTTTTTGCTCTTCTGTGCATTGTAGCTCTTTTGTGCACTGTAGTCCTTTTGTGCATTGTAGCTCTTTTGTGCATTGTAGTTCTTTTGTGCATTCTAGGTCTTTTGTACATTGTTCATTCATCGCATGTGCATTTACCACCGAATGTTTCTACTTCTTTTGTTCGTCATAATTTGTCGGATGATGCCACTTACTCTTTTCATCAACGATTGTTGGATGATGATGCCACTTGGTTGGTAGTTCATTAGGTTGCAGCTTTGATGCCAAGGTAGTTTCAGTTATGATAAAAAAGAACAACACAAAAGCTAATGATGCACAATATGCTTTGGTCATGTTTATGTGTGGTATGTTGTTCAAGAAAGGAGATGGTTTTTATAAGATTTGAAGATAAAGTTTGGAATCTTGAAGTCAATTAAGCCATTGTAAACTAATTAATGATCTCCTTTTTTTTTTATCCACTTTCATATTATGGATAAAAACATAAGCTTAAAGTAGATAGTGTTTTAATAAGCTTTCTAAAAAAAATAACATGCAAAAGTTAATTATAATTCACCAATCGTTATGTTAATAATAGAAGGCGGTGTTGCATATCAACTACTAATTTCAATCTAAGCTTCTTGTATCATAGGAAATATATGAAAAACCAAAATTAGTGAAAATAAATAAATAAATATTGGTGTCCACTAAATTATAATAAAAATGTGTGATTGCCGATACATCCAAAAATAAAAGTCAAAACAGGTAGTTACGATGTAAACTGAAATGAAAAATTCTAGAATAAAAAATAGATGTCTCATTTTGTCATATATTTTATCCTCCTAATTTTTTTGATAATATTAGTATTGTTATCGAAACAGTATATTATTACACTATTAGCGTTGTGTGCAAATGTGTATATTCGCATATTTCGATTAAAATTTACTATATTTTGATTATAAAAGACGTTTATTTTCTTGTTATGGTGTTTGGAACTTACACAATATCAAATGTCTACTTTTTATTTTACCACCTCAAATGTAGGTTTATCGTTTCACATCTCGTTTTCACTAAAACTTAAAGTTAATTGTTCGACGTCATGTATTTGCATTACTATTTAACTGTATTAAAAACCCAAGTCTAGTGTTACCAAAAAAGAGATATTTGAATAGCTCTATGGCATGAAAAAATTTGTAGTTTGAAATGTATCCACAATTTGATTTTAATTTACATTTTGCACAGATATAACATGTTGTCGATATGTCGTTAAAACTGAAGATTTTAGTGTGGTAAAAATTAGACGCTTCTGATATACTAGTGTCCAAAGCGAGTTAGATATTGTTGTAGGCTTAAGGCATAATGATCTAAATCAGGGATCAAGACAATCAGAGGTCCTTATTCGTTATTTTGAAACATTGAAAATATAGTCACAATGCAAGTTTAAATTAAGTGGCTTAAAAATAAAGCATAATCTTTTACAATTACACAGAGTCCGCTTTCATTAATCTAAAATATGACCGATTTCATTTATAAACAAAATACAATTACTTTTATAAACAAAATTAGAATTTTGAGGCCGATGAAAATTCAAGGCCCTTTGCGATGACTTTAGTGACATAGGGCTACTGTAGGCCATTCCTATATCAAGCACAGTTTCGAATAATACCGACTATTTGTAAATAGTAGTAAATGATACTTGAGAAGAAATGTATAGATGACTATTAAAATAAGTAACGTGCAACGAACCATCCATTTGAGAATTTGCATATGCAAAATGATTTTTAAATAACAATTTAATAACATAAATTTTTCTAAAAAATCCTTCATTCAAAAGTTTTGCATTTTGCAAGTTTATCCAACTCTAACCATCCACTACTAGTGTTGCAATAAATTACTATTTTGAAACAAATTGGTTAAAAATTTCAAAATAAGAATACACAAAAATCCAAACTTCCTACATATATTGAACTGGAAAAGTGAATACATAGCTTAAAATAAGTTGTATAATAACAAAACAAAACATGTTTGTAACTATTGATCACACATCTTATTAGAAAACAATATATTTGGTCTAAGTAAAGCAGTTTTATTGGAAAATAAATTATATAAGCTTCCTTTAGTAAAATTTTCTTAAATTGAGAGGTATGTATAAATTTATTAAATTTATGGAAAAACATTTAGTTTATAAATAAAAATATCATGGCAATACATTTATGTAAAAAGTTAATCCTAATTATGTTGACCAAACATAAATATTATCTCAATATATAAACATAAGTGAAATAATTTCTCCACGAATAGATTACTATCAAAAGATGTAATAATAAGTTGTAAAATGCTTTTTAAGATATTTAACTTAAACCATCTACAAAGATAATTTTTCATTCAAATTTATTTCATACTATAATACCATGAAAGCACATTGTATCAACTTTAATGACTTAACATTTGATGGTAAACATTATCATTTCACCGGTGAAATAGTTGAAGCTTGATTATGCCATTTTCTTTGTTAATACAACGATGTAGGACGATGTCATTTACTTTCTTCATAACTAGTTATTGGATGATGCATTTCTTCTTGTTCTTTTGTGCACTATAGTTCTTTTGTGCACTGTGGTTCTTTTGTGCACTATGGTTCTTTAGTACACTGTGGTTCTTTTGTGTATTTTAGTTCTTTCGTACATTGTTCATCCATTGTACATTCATTTAATGTTGGATGTTGCAATTTGCCTTCTCCATCAATGGTCACTAGATGATGCCATTCTTTTTGCTCTTCTGTGCATTGTAGCTCTTTTGTGCACTGCAGTCCTTTTGTGCATTGCAGCTCTTTTGTGCATTGTAGTTCTTTTATGCATTCTAGGTCTTTTGTACATTGTTCATTCGTCACATGTGCATTTACCACTGGATGATTCCACTTCTTTTGTTCGTCATAATTTGTCGGATGGTGCCAATTACTCTTTTCATCAACGATAGTTGGATGATGCCACTTGGTTGGTAGTTCATTAGGTTGTAGCTTTGATGCAAAGGTATTATCAGTTATGATTAAAAAAAACAGCACTAAAGCTAATGATGCACAATATGCTTTGGTCATGTTTATGCGTGGAAGAAAGACGATGGTTTTTATAAGATTTGAAGATAAAGTTTGGAATCTTGAAGTCAATTAAGCCATTGTAAACTAATTAATGATCTCATTTTGTTTTATCCACTTTCATATTTTGGATAAAAACATAACCTTAAATTTGATAGTGTTTTTATAAGCTTTCTACAAAAAAATAACATGCAAAAGTTAATTATAATTCACCAATCGTTATGTTAATAATAGAAGGTGGTGTTGCGTATCAACTACTAATTTCAATCTAAGCTTCTTGTATCATAGGAAATATATGAAAAACCCAAATTAGTAAAAAAAATTAAATAAATATTGGTGTCTACTAAATTATAATAAAAATGTGTGATTGCCAATACATCCAAAAATAAAAGTCAAAACAGGTAGTTACGATGTAAACTGAAATGAAAAATTCTAGAATAAAAAATATGTTTGTACCAAAATTGGGCACTACACTCTTCGGGAGTCTTTTGAAGAGATAATAAATGAAGAATATGAATTAAAAATGAGGATTATCTAACAAAAACTCCAAACAGCAATGAAGCAAAGACAAAGGCAAGCAATTTATAGTGGTTCGGCGTGTCGCCTACGTCCATTCTGAAGTGTTTTGATATTCTGTTGACTTTCTTTCAATGATTACAAGTTTTTGCCGCAATCAACGGAAAATTACAACTAGAAATTCGAAATCAACGGTAAAATTATGTTGTAGGATGACGTAGGTCTTGATCCGGCAGAGTCTGGGCGCTTCAGAGTCGAAAGATCCCTTTTCTACTGGCTCTCGGGCTCTATTTATAGGTGTAGGCTGAAGATATTTCGCTGAAAACTCGGGAGACCACTTCTGGCACGTGAGGGGGCCCACATGCCCGATCTTAGGAAGTTTGGGCCCACTTTGGCATCGGTTCGAACTCCATTCGAATCGATCAAGAATTCATCCAATCGAGGTGAAATTTGGCGTGGAGACTCTTCGACATGAATGCAAACTTCTGTGAAAATTTCATGGCATTTGGATCATTGGATTGAGAGATATGATGGATTCGAAATAGGGTTCACGGCGTGGCCGCTTGGTTCGAAACCATGCATTCGAACCGATGGTTTCGAAACCATGGTAGCACGTGGCTTCGTGTTGACGTGGAGCGCAAACTTCGAATCGATCCGGTCTTCACGAGGTGTTGACCGCTTCGACACCATATATCTCGGCGCATTCGAACCGATGAAAGACACGTCATCATGGTTGGTTGACCCAGTGGGTTCGAATGAAGCTTCACAGGTAGGTTCGAACAAGGTCTCTGTGATGGGTTCGAACAAGGCCTCTGTGATGGGTTCGAACAAGGCTTCTGTGATGGGTTCGAACAAGGATTCTTTGGATGGGTTCGAATGAGGCTTTGTCAATGGATTCGAACAACTGATGCTCAATGGATTCGAAGGTGATGGAGTCGAACCCGAGGCACGTTGATGGGTTCGAAGTAGATGGATTCGAAGGTGATCGGTTCGAACCATTGATCAGCTATCGGTTCGAAACTTTGGTTTTCCCCTCCAAATTGAATCGATCATAACTTGAGCATATGAACACGGATTGACTTGAAATTTGAGATGCTGACTTCTACGGTCTTTCTTGTCGAGTCCTATCAATTGTAGCTCAATCTGGACTCGGATAAAATTCAGCGATATCCATAGCAAAACGAAGCATGACCAATCTCTGATACGAACTATTCTCCGTTTTTCGATCGATCTTTTGGTATCGCGGCTTTGCCAAAAAGCGGGATAACATTTTGCCCCCCAAAGTACGTCTTGTGGGAACATGACGTGCTTTGAATAGCTACAACTTCTCTTCGAACAATCATTGCTCTCTTTTTGTTGAGACTCGTACTCTGTATTGCTGCAACCTTGCGTTGACATGATTGATTGCTATATAATAGCGCTTAGCCGTTGGCTGTTGCATTTGTAACATGATAAGTGTTTGATCCCTGCAAATGCTTAGAATCGAATGTTAGTTCGATATATATGCACATATGCTAGTTTGATCTTTGTTAACGTCGTGCGTCCACAAGTCGTTGTTAGTTTGGTTTGCTATTGAATTTCGTATCGATTCTCTCCTGAACCGATTTTGAAATTTAAGTTGAGGCAACGCTCGATGATTGTTTTGAAAAGCCCCTTCGTATCGATCCTCTCCAGAACCGATGTAGAAGGTTGAAGGAAACGACTCTGCGTTGCGTGAAGGTAATATTTCGAACCAATGGGTTGGATTATTGATGGGTTCGAAACCTACATTCGTATGGATGGAGTATACTTGTGTTGTGATGGGTTCGAATCTGACATTCGAACCGATGTGAAAGGATGGATTCGAACTAGCAGTTCGTATTGATGGGTTATGGTTGGATACGAAGTCGTTGATGCGAACAAGGGCTTCGAATTGATACGCCCACCGTTTGCTTCGCATCGATGCAGCTCGTCACTCCGCTGTGTTCTTCGTATTGATGGAGTGTGGGGGTAACTTCGAACCCAATGGGCCCTAGGCGAATGGTTTCCAAGGCCGACTTCGAATCGATCCGGCATTTGACCGGTTGTGACAGGTTGGGTTAACTGGGATACGAAGCGGCCCGGTCAAAATCCAAACCCCATATAAATAGCGGTGGGCCTGCCACTTTTTCACTTTTCACTTTTTACTTTTGCCTTGATTTTTCTGTGCTACGCATCGTTTCGAAGCTTCAAAGGAGAAAATACTGCATCGCGTATTCGAACCAATCCAGATCCAAGACATTAACTCCTCGAATCCATCACATAAACTAGGTAATTAGCCTCGAATCCAAACGGCAAAGCTATTTCAAATCCATCTCTTCATCGATTGCTCACTTCAGTGATTGGCAAAACCAGATCTAGTTTGGGTAGGCTTCGAACCGATACGTGGACTCGAGTTCGGATCGATGATGGCGGCGTCATTTTTCTTGGATTTCGTATCGATCTCTTGGATGACCTTATGGGGGTGATGCAGTTCGCACCGATTGATGGATTCGATGGATTCATTCGAATCGATGGATTCGAACCCATCGGCTATCATTTGGAAGTTTTCAACTTTATATCGGTTCGAAGAGGATCGATTCGAACGATATCGATGTTAAGTTGGGGGTTTCTGATCGGTGCGAATTCGCCAAACAAGGATCGGTTTGAAGTCATCCATTTTTGATCGATTCGAACTCGACACCTGATCATCGTTTCGAAGCACGCTTTCCATTCATCGATTCGAATTGACGTTAGGTTGGTTTCGAATGGGTCCCTGTGATCGGTTCGAACCCTCTATGATGGATTCCGAAGTTTGACGTTTCTAAGCATAACTCCGACGAGCTTCATTCCTGCATATTTGGACATATTAAACTGCATATTTGACCACCTTTCGAAGCTCGTCGATGGAACCATAACAACTTCTATCTAAATCAAATTTCCATCATACAAACGGTTCAACGATGACGGTCAGCAATGACGGTCATTATAACTGGACTCCGTAGCTTTGTCGTTTGTATGTTTCTTCTAACTCTACGATATTTATTCAAGTAATGCATGGCACTGCACAACATACATTCATACACTTTACACTAGGGAACGCACGGGTTCTTTGTCATCTAACGATGGTTTCTCATGACATAGCTAGTTATGGAACCGTCAAGTTCGCAACAGCAGGAGGTTCAAAGTACAGCTGCTCCGAGACTAGAGGTTCCAGATATCGAACCTGAGATCATTGGTCCGGCCCCGGACGAACTTCCCAATGCGTCTTTCATTGCCAATCCGTCGGATTCCGTTCAATCGAATATTTTTGAAGACATGTTAGAGAGAATATGCTTGAGGCACGGTCTGTCACTGGATGACGTGTTATTGCCAGGGCCGAATGATAGACCACACAACCCGCCGGAGGGATATACAACATTTAATCACCACGCGTGCGCGGCTGGGACGCTTCCTCCGTTCAACGAGTACATAAGGGAGGTGTTGTCTTTTTTGAGGATCTCTCCATCTCAGCTACACCCGAACGGGTACGCCTCCGTGAATAGTTTATTCATCGTCTTCATGGAGTACCTTCATAGACCGCCGATCCCGACCGAGATCAGATATCCATTTAACTTCAAGACTCGAGGCGATTATCCTTCCTTCACATTTCTGGAAGCGGTGAGGAACTGCCAAGTGGTTACTGGGTCCTGGACCAGGTTGAGCTACTATAGGATGGAATTGTTCTATGTCAGGTGTCCTCCGGGGTTTGCCCGGCGATGGTTATTCAGACGTGAGTGTAGCTGAGTTATTAAGTTATTTCTAAGACAAATGCGGTCGAAGCGAAATTTATGTTCTTTCTCTTTTCACAGCGACGATTCAGCAACCTGAAGGCGAGCGCTTTAAAGAGATGGTGCGAGTACTCCGGGGAGTCCCGAGCGAGGACAGGGATATCGAGTCGCTTTTGACCGATAGGAATCTCCGGACCTATGGGCTGATTGAACGGGGGCAGAGCATACTGTTTGACGGGGCACTAAGGATTGTTTCGAAGAAGCGAGTCAAACACAAGAAGCCCAAAGTTATCATAGCCGAGGAGGCTGATTCTGAAAGAACTCATACTGACGATGAGCCGTTGTTGGAGCCTACAGACGTGGTTCAGGATGTTGAAGAGCAAAGAAAAGGCAAGGCAGCCGTCGTCTTGTCAACTAAGAAGGGGAGATGGAAATCGGTTGTTACGGCCCGATCCTCTCCCGGAGTTAGAATTTTCGAGATGTCTCCTCCGCGAACTGAAAGTTTTTACGAAGGGCTTACCGACCTTCCAATCCCGGATGATGTGTCTTTTCAGCATGACGCCGGGTTGGAGGAGTTTCATCGTACTCTAGAATTGAGCGAGCCTATTATTATTAGCTCAGTCGACACTTTCGGTTGGTCGGGGGGAATACATATTCATACACACTTCACGACACTACATATCCCCTAGTCTTAGGTCATCGGTTTCGAGAAACCACTAACTTTATTCTCATTTCGCTTTGCAGATATTATAACTGGGCGTGGTTCGATGCTAGGGAGCCTACGACATGCTCGCAAATCTTCTTCATATTACGAGTCACAACGGAGAGAAAAAGATAGGGATTACGATTGCAGGTACTCCGGGTATTCTAGCTAAGAACGGAGAGATATGGATTATAGACATCGGTCTCGATCGCGCACTCCTCCTCCAAGAGCTCCCATACAGCCTCCTGTCCATGTTTCTCGTCCTTCTGATTCCTCGCACTACCAGTCGGCCTCTCAATCTTCCAAGTATGAATCTCGCCACCCCAGATCTGAGGCAATGCCTCCAGTAGTTGCGGAACAACCTGCCACTGAAATTTCGGGAGAAGGAGCAATCAGGCTTGCTCAACTGAAGAAGGACTTTCCAAATATTTGCTTCGATAACTACATCTTTCCTCTTCACTTGAAAAGAATTCCGCCGGAGGCCGAGCAGATGGCGCACGATTATGTGCACGACTTTTATGCCCAATACAGGGTGTGGTACAAGGCGGCCGAGAAAGCGTCATCATTGGCCTTTGAGCGTGGGGCTACTATTGAGAAAATGCAAGTTGAGTTAGCCCAAAAAAGTCGTATTATTGATGAACTAAATACTGAAGCTGAATCTTCTCGGAAGTCTGAAATGGAAGCCATCAAAAGAGCCGATGAAGCCCAGGCAACCATGGATAGGATGAAACGTGAGCACTATGCCATGGTAGAAGACATGGGCCATCGAAACACCCTGGTCACTGCTGAGAGGGACGCATCCCTGAAGGAGTTGAACGAGCTTAAGTCCAAATTCGCCGAAATCGCCAAGGATAGGGATGATGCGAATAATGCAGCCCAGGAGGCGTGTGAACAAGCTGTGATTCTCCGGACTGAACGGGATGCAGCAGTGGCTAAGGTCCAGGCGGCTGAGATGGAGGTTGAGGGGAAGGATCATCAAGCGGAGGCCAGGCTGGAGGCCGATATCGAAGATTTGCTTATCACTTACAATGCCAACGTGTTGACACACCGAAATTTGGCCTGGCTTCAAGACTACCCGATACACCTCCGCACCGCTTGGGGTCGATTGGTCGAGGAAGAAGAGGAAGCACTTCCGGGTGAATCTGTCGATCGATTCGAACTTGAAAACCGGCTGCTGACAGACGACGAGAAGAAGGTCCTTCACAATGCCATTATCGCTCATGAGGAGGAGATGATCGGTAGCCGATCTCTGGAGGTTGGAGAGGGATCAGGCGTTGAGCACCATTTTGCGGTCACCGAAGTCACCGCACCACCGTCGTCAGTGCCTGTATCTGCGGTCGGCTTGCAATCTGTTCCTGCTTACGAACCGGAACAACCGCGGTTATCTCCTATTCATGAGCATACTTCCGAGGCCGCTCAGTCGTCCGCATGCCAAACTGGGGAAGGTATTTCGGATTTATCTCAAGTGTTTTCTAAATAGAGAGTTTGCTCCGAAGCAGTTACTGATAACCTCTTCTTATCTTTGTTTAGTGACTGGAGTTGCTCCGATTGCCGCGACCCAAGAGTCAAGCAAAGAGAATAAGGCCATCACCACCGAGACAACTATTGTAACTGCGGTATCAACCGAGGCGGCGCAGGGGAGTGGATTATCTCTTGAGGAACAAATGGTGAGCGAGCTGCTCGGTGAGCAGGGTGGCTTCTCCACAGACCTGCCGTTCATCATTAGTGACCTTCCGCCAACCTCTAGCTCTTCGATGCAGGCTGCGGATGCCCCCAGCCAAGCCCAGACGATTCGTGATGAAGAGATTCTGGCCGAGATTCAGGAAGAATTAGAATCTGCGGGGCAAAGTGGTAGTGTTGGCGGTGGCACGGCAGCGCAGAGCCCAGCACCTGCGAGGATAGTATCGTCGGGTGGCACTATCCCATCTTCCGTTGCGGGTCCGGTCCCTCCTACTCCTCCGGCGTGGAGCCTTCATTTAGATTCAAGTTCTGAGGAGGACGTAGATATTATGCCCCCGGCCGAAGAGCAACCACCGGAGAGGAGGTCGTCCAAACGAAGGATTTCCGTTCCTAGCGATTCTGACGACGAACCGCTGATAAGGAAGCCAAGGAAGAAAGAATAGATCGGCTTCCCAATCAGATTTTTTCGGTAGATAGGAATTTGTTTTCGTTTTTTGTTAGTAGGCCGTGTATAGATGCAGGTTCGGCCCCTGCTAGTAGGGATTCTTTTTTGGGAAAACTTATTTGCATGTAAGTCTTTATCTTCAGTTAGTCGAAATAAAATTTAGTTTCTTTGCTTCAACTCTCATTTCTTTTGTGCTTAAGTGTTCGTAGTGTCTTGTTTTCAGTCCGGTGCACTTGTGGTGTTTCTACTGTTCCAAGTCTGAGAATCTTGATCGCAAGTTGTGATCGATGAACAATCGAACTTCGGGCACCGTATCACTTTCGTTAGCGATTAACACTTAGCTTTTTTGCCCCCTAGTCTCGGGGAATAACATTTATGTTTTGGTGGTTGAGTGCGTTTATTGCAAACTTTAAGCACATGTCCACATTCTGGGGACTTAAGATAATTTGAGATCGATAATCCGGTTCGCACTCCGGGAACTCGAGAGTTATCTATGTTTGTAACACGGTTCGCGCTCCGGGAACTTGGAATTGATGTTCACATTCTGACTCACACTCTGCGAATCTCGGAGTTAGTATTAACATTTCAGTTCGTACTACGGGAACTTTAACGTGGCATTTGTGCTTCGATTCACACTCCGGGAACTTGGAAAAAACATGTATGTTTGGGTTCGCGCTTAGGGAACCTGGAATAGATGTTTATACTCCAATTCACACTCTGGGAATTTGGAATCCGTTCACACTCTGGGAACGACTTATTGGATGTTTACACTCCAATTCACACTATGGGAATTTGGAGTCCGTTCGCACTCTGGGAACGATTTATTTAATGTTTATACTCCAACTCACACTTTGGGAATTTGGAGTCCGTTCACACTCTGGGAACGATATATTGGATATTTATACTCCAATTCACACTTTGGGAATTTGGAGTCCGTTCGCACTCTGGGAACGATTTATTTAATGTTTCTACTCCAATTCGCACTCTGGGAATTTGGAGTTAGTGTGAGGATTGTCGTGTATCAATCCCTTTAAATGTTAACCTGGTGACATGCCCCCGAGCTTGGGCTTCGCGTAGCGAGTGACCGGTCGTATCACAGTCACTCCCTACTTGAATTAAATCCCACCGTATGATGGAACTTAGCTCTTCGTGCATTGTGATGTTTTGCGGCGTATTCGATAAATCACTGCTTTGGCTTGAAGAGATAGCATTTTATTGCTGAAATGAGAAAACATGGCAAAGTCAGCTGCCTTATTACAAATTCAAATCTCAAAATGCGAAAATAAAATGCAAAGGAAATAACGAGCTAGAACAAATAAAGCCTGTCATGTATAGTAGCGACGGAGACTCTCGCTATTCCAGGCTCTCGGCAGAGTTAGACCGTCAATGGTCGATAACTTGAATGTGCCCTCTCCAAGCTTTTGTGAAATCACATACGGTGCTTCCCAATTTGGCTTCATGTGAGAAGGAACCGGGTAAACTCTCTTGAGTACAAGGTCACCGAGTTTGAGGTCCGTGGTCGGACCTTGGCATTGTACATTCGGGCGACTCGACTCCGATATGCGGATGCCCTCAAATCAGCCTCTTCACGCCTCTCATCAAGCAGATCCAGGGATTCGGCAAGTAGTATAGCATTCGTTTTCGGATCATAATATGTCACACGATGAGAATGAACTTCCATTTCGACCGGAATAACAGCTTCAGCGCCATAAGATAGAGAAAATGGAGTGTGGCCGGTTGTAGTTTTGTGAGTCGTCCGATAAGCCCACAAAGCCATGGGAAGTTCATCAACCCACTTGCCCCCGGCCTTTTCCAGTCGTTTCTTCAAAATAGATTTGATGACCTTATTTACGGCTTCGACTTGGCCATTTGCTTACGGATGTGCAACAGCGGAGAATTTCTTATGGATATGGAATCGCAGACAGAAATTCTTGAATTCAACGCTGTCGAACTGGGCTCCGTTATCGGTAATAATATTATGCGGGAGACCGAACCGACAGATGATGTTGCGTACTACAAAGTTGATAACTTTCTTCATCTTGATTGTTGCAAGTGGTTCGGCTTCCGCCCATTTCGTAAAGTAATCGACTGCGACGATATCATATTTCGCGCCACCTTTGGCCAAAGGCAATGTACCAATTATATCAATCCCCCATATTGCAAACGACCATGGACTGACCATTTGGGTCATTTCAGTAGGCGGGGCTCCAGGAATCCGAGCGTGTTTTTGGCATCTGTCATATTTTTTTGCATAATCCATGTCATCGCGATTTACAGTAGGCCAATAATACCCATATCGAAGTATTTTCTATGCAAATGCTTGCCTCCCAGTGTGATCGCCACATTCTCCTTCGTGTACTTCGTGTAACACTCGTTTGACTTCATCATGCGTGATACACCGGAGGAGTGGAACAGAGTATCCTCTCCGGTACATGACTCCATTTTGAATAACAAATCATGATGCCTTTCGTAGAACTTGTCTTTTCTCGCTCCGTTGCTCGGGCAATACACCACGTCCGATATAATCCCGATAGGGAGTCATCCACGACTCCTTATCGGAGGTAGCTTCAAATGTGAAATCAGTCTCCCTTTGATCAATGCTCGGAGAGGATAGGGTTTCAACCGGAACAACCCCCAACTACTGAGCTTCACCTGTACTTGCTAACTTCGCCAACGAGTCAGCTTTTTGATTGTGCTCTCGGGGTATGTAGAAAATGGCATAGTAATCAAATTGATCAAGCATCTCCATAACTCGAGTTAGATAAGCGGCTAATCTTCGATCTTTGGCTGATATTCTCCTCGGACTTGACATACTACCAGTTGGGAATCGCAGTAGATCTCTACGGCGATGATTTTCAGATCACGGGCGAGCTTTAATCCGGTAAGTAGAGCTTCGTACTCGCCTTCGTTGTTGGTTGCATGGAACTCGAACTTTAAAGCATAACATATGGATCGTCCTTCGGGGGTTTCAAGCACTACCCCAGCTCCTGAGCATCGATCGTTTGACGCACCATCGGTGTACAGCTTCCAGATGCATTCGGGAGATTTACTGGTCTCGGGCAAGTCTTCAGAAACAGTGAATTCGGCTATAAAATCTTCTAGGACTTGCCGTGAATGGCTCTTCTCGGAGTATAAGTGATGTCGAACTGACTCAGTTCGATGTTCCACTTTAGTAACCTACCAGACGTCTCAGGCCACGTGAGGGCCTGTCGTAACGGCTGATCGGTATACATAGTAATAGGATGAGCTTGGAAGTATGGGCGGAGCTTCCTCGAGGCAATGACTAGGCAATATGCCAACTTTTCAAGCTTTGGATAATTTCTTTCGGCTCCGGTTAATCGTTTACTCACGTAGTAGACCGGTTTTTGCACTCGGTCCTCCTCCCGAACTAATGCAACACTGATTGCATTTTCAGATACCGCCAGGTAGAGATATAACTGTTCATGATCAACAGGCTTTGAAAGGATTGGTGGTACAGAAAGATGTTGGATTAGCGATTGAAATTCGCCCTCACATTCTGCAGTCCATTCGAAGTTTTCTTTTCCCTTTTCGAATCAAATCGAAGAAGGGAATGCATTTGTCGGTCGACTTTGAGATAAACCTGCTCAGTGCTGCAATTTTCCCATTAAGACTCTGGACTTGCTTTATGGTTCTCGGAGTTTGAAGATTTCTGATAGCCCAGATCTTCTTGGGGTTAGCCTCTATTCCTCTGGCATTGACAATGAACCGAAGGAATTTTTCGGATGCGACTCCGAAATGACACTTCAACGGATTGAGCTTCATTCCGTATTTTTGGAGCATGCTGAACATTGACTCCAAATCTTTGACGTGATCAACGGAGTATCGTGATTTCACCAACATGACATCTACATAAACCTCCATAGTCTTCCCAATCTGATCGGCAAACATTCGGTTGACTAAGCGTTGATAGGTTGCGCCAGCATTCTTTAATCCAAAAGGCATGACCTTGTAGCAGTATAACCCCAAATCGGTTACGAAGCTTGTGTGCTCTTGATCAGGTACATGCATGGGTATCTGATTGTAACCTGAGTAAGCATCCATGAAGGATAATAATTCATGTCCTGCGGTGGAATCTACCAGTTGATCGATTCGGGGGAGTGGAAAGCTGTTTTTCGGGCAGGCTTTATTCAGATCTAAGTAATCGATACACATTCTCCATTTCCGTTTGGTTTTCGGACGAGTACGGGATTGGACACCCATTCTGGTTATAAAGCGTCTCTGATGAACCCATTTGATTTCAACTTATCAATCTCCTCTTTTAGGGCGGCAGATCTCTCTGGATCAATACCACGCCTTTTTTGCTTGACCGGGACAAACCTCGGGTTAATATTTAGGGTGTGGCTCGCGATATCTGGCGAGATCCCACACATATCGGAATGCATCCAAGCAAATACGTCTAGATTCGCTTGGAGAAACTCGACCAATTCCCGTTGTGCTTAATTGCGACCCAATTTTAAACATCTTTGAGTTATCGTTACCACTGATTGGAACGTCGATTGTTAATTCAACCGGCGAAGCCTGACTTTCTCTGGATTTATTTTTATTCTCATTGTCCCGGGGGTCTAGATCCTTCTGGAATTGGTCGTGATGCCTGGGCCGAGGCCCAAGCGTTAATTGTCAATTGTCGGTGAAACGAACGCAGAGAGATTCCTCTACGCCCTTTCCTTTTTCCTTCCGCTGCGCCTCTCGCAGCTCGGCAACATAGCAGGCTCTCCCCGCAGCCTGATCTCCTTGTATGACCCTTATCCCGTGATCAGTAGGGAATTTAAGGGTCAAACACCATGGGGCGATAGCTGCCCTAAATTCAGCGAGGGCCGGTCGGCCTAAGAAAGCATTATACGGAGAAAGAATATCCAAAACAATAAATTGTAACATCCGAACTCTTCGGCATTCTCCCACTCCCAACTCCACCGGCAATTCAACCATTCCGGTTGGTATCGTCACACTTCCGTTGAAGCCGTGGACTCGTGATTGACAAGGTTTTAAGTCCTTAGCTTCCATCTTCATTAAATCATACGCTCTTTTAAACAGTATGTTCACAGAACTCCCACTGTCTACCAAGATCCTCTTCATCCAAGCAGGACCAACTTGAGCGGATATAACCAGTGGGTCGATCGTGGGGGCTTCGATTCTATCGGCATCTCGATTTCTAAACATGATGTCGTCTGTCATCGTCTTTTGCTGTTTAGCCGGTGTCCCGTCTTCTGAGTTACTATAGCATTCAAAGTTCATATGCCTGATCGAGCTAGCATATGACTCCATTTCTCTCCAGCTTCTGTCTGCTGGATGGGGACCACCACTTATTGTATTGATAACCAACCTTCCGCCCGTACGAGCGTGTTCACCTTGTCTCTCCTGATTCCGTGTACGATTTTGATTGAATGGGCCCGCTCCACCAGACTGCGGCGCCCGAACATACTGGTCCAACTTTCTCTCTCTGATTAACTTTTCAATGAGGTCTTGCAAATGTCTACACTCATTGGTATTATGCCCGTAACTTTCACGAAACCTACAGAATTTTCCTGTTTGAATCTGCCTCTCCGACGAAGGCTTTGGAGCTGGCTTCTTGTATTGCATAGTATTACAAGTCTGTAGGTATACGTTTTCCAGCGACGTGTTAAGCGGTGTATAACTGTCAAACATTGCGGCCCTACGCCTCGGACCACGATTCTGATCTTGCTTCTTGCCTCGGTTATCACCGTTTCTCGGTCGTTAAGTCTATTTATTTTGAATATTCAACTCGACTTTTCCTGAACTCTTGTCGGTCTGTTTAACCGCAACATTACTCTGAATCCCTTCACTGCTGGGCCTTGCATCGTCCTGCTTCCTAGACTGTTTCGCATCCTCACGCCTCAAGAACTGAGCGGCTTTGGAATAGAAACGGTCCACCGATGCGGGATGCTTTTCGGCCAACCAATTGCCAAACTCGGAATCAGGATCGGTTACTTTAGTCAAAACCATTAAGATGGAATTATCATTGGGGTTGGTGATCTCTGCGCACGCAGCATTAAACCTCTCCAAATATCGTCTAAGTGTTTCTCCGGGAGCTTGAGTGACACTTGATAAGGTATTAACATCCTTAGGTCTGGCAATATGCATACAAAACTGCTCAACAAATTTGGTAGCTAACTGATCAAAAGAAGAAATAGATCGCGGTGGCAATCGCGTAAACCACATTGTCGCAATTCCCCCTAAAGAAATGGGAAAACTACGGCATTTTACTACGTCATCAGCTCTCGCAGCTGTCATCGACCATTCGTACTTCAAAACATGTTGATTTGGGTCGGAATTACCTTCATACATGGGCAGGGTTGGCATTCTGAATCGCCTAGGAGGTTCAGCGTACAATATGTCATCGGTGAATGGGGTATGACTTCGGGAGATTCCCCAATCGTCATTTGTTAGGCCTTGACTCTCGCGAATCATTTGGCGTACCATGGCTGAGAGATCTGGTGTTGGAACATTCTGAGGCTGGTGAGCCAAATTGTGGTCGGGTTCCGCAGTGTGAGATGGGATCGGACGCTGTCGACGATCCGTGTCTCGCCTTGTAACGACCCGAAATTTTCTAGCTAGAAAATTCCAGATAGTTATGAAAAAGAAGAAAGAGATAGAAGAAGAAAAGAAACATCAACAACTCACATTCGCAGTGGATAAAATATAATAATAAATAATAGTTTACAAAAGAATACTATATTTGTTGATTACATTTCATATACATCAGAGTTACTCATATATACAGATAATGGACATATACAAATCATGTCTCAGATACACAATAATATACTACAGCGGAAATACCCCATACGTTAGCCATCCAGCTCGCCTCCTGAGCTCCAGAACGTACCTACCTGAAAAATCTGTAACACTCGGTCTGACCCGAGCATTACATCAAGTAACACCCGGGTCAGGCTGGAAACCAGCGTGAGAAAACCCATCTAATTTGTAATACCAAAGCATACAACTTAATTAAAACCCGGGTACTCGTATCAATTCACAAAGCCACAATTTATTTAGTCATCACTTATTCCACACATCAGTTTCTAAGTACCAAACTTAGATAAAACAACCCAATTCACCTAAATCACTTCATTCTAGCCTATTGATTTCACAAATCAATTTATAAAAATTCGAAGTAGTTTAGGGTATTTCCCAATACCCGACCCCGACCTCTTCGAATCCCATACCATCCCATTCCAAGTTGTCCAAACGAAATACACAATATTTCATATATAAAAACTCAACTCATGCAAAACATCCAATACCATTCAATCATCCATAAGCAATGTTTAATCACATACTAAGTAATTCAGTTTATTCGAATTGAAGTTTTCTAACCACATTCCTTTAGGTCCCTTCACTTAATATTAATTTATTCCAAATCCATTTATTACTCAAACCTTCATTATTCACCTTATTAATCATCATGAAATAATTATCTTTAATTAATTTCACGATGTTGATTATCCTTAACCAAATCAATAAGAAATCTTAATTATTCAAATTTAATTAACTATATTAGTTACATTAACCTTTATGATTTATGTTAATTAATTTCTCATAGGTCTCTTTTCATGGATAAATCAGTTTTAATTTACCAATCATTAATTACTTCATTAATCATATAAATTAATGATTTCCAATTTATTTTATCCCAGTCAAATTTAATTACATAAACTAAACAAATATTAATCATTTCCGACTAATCCAAAACTGTAATTAACTATCTCTTTTAATTACTTCATTTTTTTTTATTAATTACTCCTTACTTAACTATCTTAATTAATCTCTTGATTAATTTCACGAAGTAATTATATTTTATTAATTACATTAAGTAATTATATATCATACCATCAAATGAATATTCTGGATTACTTATACGTAGTTGATGTACTTACACTTAATTTATTATTTATCTAACCCTTTAATTACTATGTTAAATAGCCCAGACCATTTATTAATTGAATTAATTAATTATCCATTTTAATTATCCTACTAATTTAATGTATCACAAATCATTAAGCCTTTATTAACAATGAACACATTTTCGTATTTATGACTTAAGTTTATAATAATTTTAATAACTCAAATATTCTGAGTCAACCACATTTAACCCCAGAACAACCAAAACTAAATCACAAGATCATCAGTAGGCTTCCAAATAATTAAATCATTCATCCAATTTATTTAAATTTAACCATTTAAATTTAAATAAATATAAACAGTTGTACGATTTATTAATATTTTACAAAATCGAACAATTAGATTCTCATTTAAAAATTCGATTAACCAATGAATTATTCTAAACTACCAATCTTATTTTAAACTGGTTTCTCTTAAATAAAAATATTTTTAACTACTAGGATAAAACTATCTCCATAAAATAATACTTTAAAGTTAAGCTAATAAGTGAAATATTCATATATATTCTGATTCCTTATAAAATTTTGGAAATCGAATTACTTTTATATGGATCCTATAATAACTTTTACAAATTTCTATTATATATATTTCTTTCTTTTCTTTTTTTTTTTCAAACCTTATCCATAAAAAAAAATTCCTATTATAAACTTTATATTTATTTTATTCAATCGAATATAACCAAAAGAGAAAGGGGATACTCACCGCCTTACAGACGATCGCAAGCTCCAGACCATCGGATGCTGTCACTATAGTCCATCACTGCGACCATACTCAAACACAAATGCACAACCAACGCATGCCACTGCAAATTCGAAACCCGTAGCTCATCTTCCCCTTCACACGCGACCCTCCTGCTCAAACCCCAACTCCACCTTGACGCGTGCCACGACCTGACCGAAAAACCCTAGCGTCGCCAGTAGCTGAGCCTGCCGTGACCCATCAATGACATTGCGACCCTTGAATTTCGCACGCCTTGCGTGACTCACCCCAGATCGCCGTCGAACCCATTAATGACATCGCGACCTCCAAATCCTTCACGCGATGCCCCCCCCCAATACTCCTTGCTCAACAAATTCGAAGATTCCCAGGCCGACCCCTAATTGTTTTGATTTTTGTTTGATTAAGAACGTGAAGGATTCGGCCCCATTTTATCTTCATTTTTTTTTTTTTTGGAGAATTATGGCTCGGGTTCAAACTAGAGAGGGGGGTTTAAGAAATGGTTGAAGAAGCTTCCTACGTACGCTGCTCTATAAAAATATCTCTGACCCAAAGTATTTTAATTTTATTATTATCTATAAACGTCTCGATAAACATAACGCGAAATTCCTGTCCCAGTAACAGACATGCCGACAGACATTATAAGGTTTTATTCGTATTCCGAACACAATGGGACGTGTTTCGAAAGCTAATTAGAACGTATGTGCGAGTTACGGAATTAAACAATCGATATTAAATTAATCAATCAAAATAAATCTAAGCGTTTCGAGCTTCCAGGGTCAAACGACAACCCTGATTGCTACGAAAATTGAAATCCGATAATAACTAATTATTACGGATCCAATGGAACAAGTTTCGTCAAATTCCGAGACTGTGCCTCAGAAGACTATTTTTAAGTTCCATTTTAAACGATATATTATAAAAATTGAACAAATCACATTTAATTTAAATTTCGACTATCCTATTATCTTCAGTACCTTCATTATAGATTTTATAAGCCTTCAAATTCAACAGTTTACCCAATTTTCAATTATATAATTCAATATTTAAATTATACAATTCAATGATTTAATTCTTAAGTATATATTGATATCCTGAAATTCAAGTTAAAATTAACTTTTAAATAATTTAAAATCAATTAATTATTCCAATTTAATTCGTTAAAATTTCCGGGTCGTCACATTCCTCCCCCCTTAAAAGAATTTCGTCCTCGAAATTACTAATCAGGAAGAATAGACCATTACCCGTTTACCTTTTCCCAAAACTCAAAATCAACATCCTACCAACTATCCTTTATTAAAGACCACTACCACCTTAACCAATTCTCCAAAACCTTCTATAGTATCAAACAATTCCCTCTTCTCAATCATTTAAATTTCAATTTTAAAACTTAATTTTGAATTATCAAAATTTCCTCAAAATTTTTCTAACTCCCTAGATTCCCGAAAAATTTTGCCAGCGTTTCCTTTGCGCGGCTAGCTCGGTACAACTACAAAAGGCCTCTACGGGCTCCCAAATACCAAAAGAAAACAAAAGCCAAGTGGCTACATCAAAAACCCAATCCAATTTCATCCAGAAATTAAAATACATACCTTTTTGTCGGGCAATACAAATTTATCTTTGAGAACCAAATCCAATTTCCTTTTTCCTTTATAACACCTGCATATTCTATTTAACAACAATATCCAATCGTAATCTTTCAAATCATTGTATACATTTTCGTACCGAAGCCTTCACATTACTTCTATTCAACTTAGTTTCCACCGTTTCATATGATTTCAATTTATTTTTGATTTCTAATATGGAGTTATATCTTTCATTTAAACTGATTCATTTACTAGTTTATTTTAAGTTTCCCATTTGAAATGTTTTGTCGATAACCAAAAATTTCCAAAAATTTTCTAACTCCCCAAAATTTTCAGAAAATTTTGGCAGAGTCTCCTTTGTACGGAGGAGCTTTTGCAATTTGACAAGAGATATAAATATGTATACATCGACCCACACGGTCGGAAAAAGCAAAAACAGTTCATATTTCCTAATTTTATTGCGTAGGCGTACCTTATTTAGCATTTTAAGCAAGCAGCTTATTAATTTAAGCAATTTGCATACCCCAAAATAGCCAAACGGCTTCCCTGTACCTGTACTTACTCAATTTAAACATGTAAGTGCCATATATTGAAAATTTATTAGCTTTTCACTTACTTTTAATAGCAGCTAACCCAAGAATTTCATAAACAACAAGCATTAAGAAAGCGACAAACACCAAACACTTATTAGAAGTGATTTATATGATTTTTAAAGCTAATTCAAATGCTTTCATCCAATTCCTATGCCATTTCATTCAATTCTAATAGTTTACAACGCAATTGCTTACATTCACTTCATTGATTTATAATTCAAGTGAGCTCATTTTCAGTTCGGAATCAAATTTATTTAATCTCTTTCAACCCATAAAATTTTAATTACTTTTGTTTACATCAATGACAACTATTTTGATGCAAATTCGACGATACTCTCTTAATAGAGTATCCATTTCAATTCATAACCACTTTAAATTAATTTTTTAACTCATCCTGTATTTAATTCCGTTTCGTTCTTAATTTATTCACAAACCATACATACGCTTTTCATTTCTTCTCTGCATTGACTTCATTCAAACTATTTATTAAGTTTGGCACATTCAATACTTCTAAATTAATAACCATTTCCAAATTAATTTAATCCAAACTTTTATTTAATGGGCTTTTAGCCTTATTCGAAACCAAGCTTCAAATAATTTTAAACTTAAGTTAATTACTTAAATTTTAATTTTAATTCACCTACTCATCTTATCAAAATAATATGCAACACATACTTAACTCATTTATACCTCAAATTAATATGTCACCAATCTTAAATTCAGTCTAATAATCCAATTCCAATCACATCTTTGATTTAGTCTTTATTAAATCAGACTTCCTCCATTATTATCTAATTCAATTAACTCATTTTAACTCTTTAATTTATCATATAATTCATTATCGAATTTATTTTATTAATACAACGCCGTTCTCAATTTATTTCTATTTACTTGGGTTTTGTTTGTAACTCAAATCAGTCTATTATAATTCACTGCATTTCATTCTACAACATTTCCATCATATCAAATTTACTTGCAAATTTCATTAAATATTATTCAAATCACACTTGGATTTTATTTGCAATTCAAACCATCACATTTTCCAATCCAACTCTATTTCATTTTTTTTTATTTTACAATATCTTCTCTTATTTAATTCATTATCAAACCCAAGTCGAATTCTATTTATAACTCGAATTCATTTCCAAACTTCATTATCTACTTACAATCCATTTTAGTTATCTCGGTTAAATTTTATTAACATTCTCTATTAAATAATTTATTTAGATAATTATCTTACTTCCACTTTTAATTCAACATTGGATTTTTAATTACAAAGAATCACTTCATTAAAATTTCTTCAATTTTATTTTACAATTTCAGTTTGAACTTCCCTTGATTTTCCAAAATTTCATCTCCTTTATTTTAAAATTTTAGAAATGCCTATAAAATCTCATAATAATATTAAAATAGCTTTTATAAAATATTTCTTATAACTCGATGTTTCAACCAGTCCATCCTTGTTCTCATAGAAATTCAGTCATACGTTGATCAGGCGTAGGACCGAAAATCTATAAGTACTTGGTAAACCCGTTTTCAACATCCAGTAAAAATATTTTGAAAATAATTTTATTGAAAATATTGAAAACATTTTGAAATAGAGGAAATATCTTTGGTGACAATGCTCTGAAAATCATCACCCCCATCCATGGTCACAGTTACATACCAGGGTTACGTTGCAGTCACAACAAAAGTCCATGTAACTGTTGGCTCTCCGCGGCACACACGACTTACGCTATGGTAACTCAACTCATAATCCTCAGGAACTAGTTTTGTCCGGACTCCTCACAGGATCAACTTTAGAACCCCCCCTTGGGGCTCAAGGCAGCGCCACCCAGTGGCACTCCTGAGAAGTCCATTCCAAGGGAGCGCCTTTTTCCCCAGAGCTATCATCAAAACACTTTATACTATACACATATAGTATCTTTCAAATTATACACCTAGTATGAATTTTATCATAGCTCCTTTACACAAAATCGATTATTTCCAAAATCGATAATTCTCAAACTAGGCTTTCCAAATTAAATATTGATTTTACCCAAAACTCAAAAGCCTTTTTCAAATCCAAAGGTTCCCAAATTTTTTTTTTCAAAATCCTCATAGGATCCTTTATACATATTTTGATATATATAAATAAATTTTTAAAACTTTGGATCCTTACTTTCTTGTATAAAACACCTTTTATACTCCAACACTCTCAAAAACCATAGAAATAACCAATTTTCATCTTTATTCATTTCATATTTCTCAAAATATTCTTTCAGTTCAAAAGAACCATTTCACATTCCTTATTTACCTTTACATTAATCCCCAATTGGATTAGTACTTCAATCCTTATCTCAGTTGGGTACTTAATCAATAACAGTTTGAACTCCGACCAATTTAGAAAAATAGCTTGAAAAGTTTAAAAAAAATAGGTAAGTAGTTGAAAAATAATTATTAGTTTGCAAAATAATTGTAAAATAGTTATCTAATTATAAAATAGTTGAGAAATAGTTAAATAGTCATAGAAATTTTAGATAATTGCAAAATAGTTGTTAAATAGTAATTAATTTGTAACATGGTTGAAATATAGTAATAAATTTAGAAAACAGTTGAAAGATAGTCAAATAGCTCCAAAATAATGGTAAAACAAGTATAAAATAATTTGGCTTTAAGAAAGAAAAGTAGTATATATATTTAAGAGCTTGGAAAAATAAGTTTACATCAAAACAATTAAATTAAAAATAGTTCAGAGTCAAAACTGTTCACTTCCCCAACAATTCGATTTAAATTTCCATTTAAATCGACCCAATTTCAATACTAATAACTCCAAATTCCATTGGACTTAATTCATTCCCAACTCAATTGAATTAATTCTCAACTCCTTTCTAACTTCAAATCAAATTTCATTTGGTCTTAAACTAATTCCACTTTAATTACAATTCCAAATTATTTAGATAAATCTGGACTAATATCAATTGAACTCTCTTCAAGTTCAATACCCTCTTTCAGTTAATCTAATACAAATTTCCCATTTGAATTTTAAACTTGTACAACTTTTATTAAAATTTAAAATTTCCAACTTCTATTTATAAATCAATTACATTCACATTTTGCTTTTAACTTGGAGTTATAGTTTTTATTTATCCAATATATTTTTATTATTCCATAAACATTTAAATCAAGATCCCAGAGTTTAAACAAATTTCCAAAATTCTTTGGCAAATTTAATCATCCCTTTGAATTTCAAACCAATCCCAGTTCACAAACAATTCTAATTTAAAATAATTTGGTAGCAATTTTCTCTTCTAGAAACTCGAAAATAAACATCGATAATGCTGCAGTCATCACCGACGTTATTTTCCAGTGACCGAAAGAGTTCAATGCTTTTATCTCCTTAAAACATTTCCAAACACTTTAATTTCAAATCTTCCAGATTTCAAGTTCAACACAAATATTTTTGAAATAATACTATTATTTCTCCAAAACCTTTGGAAACCACTTTCAATCCAAAGGAATTTTAAATTTCCCAAAAATTCCAAATTCCCAATCCATCCAATTCATATTTAAACATTACTCTAGAATTTCATCTTACTTATACAACTTAATTACAATTCCAAAGTTATTCTAATTACTTTGGATTAATCCATTCAATTGAACCCACTTCAATTTTAATCATTTCAATTTAATCCAATTCAAATTTGCCATTTAAATTTGTAAACTTTTACATCTTCAATCATATATTCAATTAATTCAAATCAAATTCAATTTGAACTAATTCAATTCCAATCTCAATTTTAAACCATCTCGAATTAGATAAATTCGAGTTCAATTCTCAGAGGTTGGTTTAACTTTTTAAACGAAATTAACTTTGTTCACTTAAAGGTTTTAATCAATTTAATTTTTGAGTTCTAATTCTAGAACTTCATTTTTAATTAATTTCACTTTTAATTTGGTTGTATTTTATATTACTTCTTAATTTAATTTCAATAATTTAACAACCAATTACCTGAATATTTATTAGAAGGAAATATTGCTATATATATCAAAATATACTTTTGTATAAAACCATTTAAACCCTTTATATAAGAAAATAACAAGTATGCGCTCATATATATATATATATATATATATATATATATATATATATACACTCAACTCATTCTAGAGTTCTACGAACTCTATTTAATGAGTAATCCCCACCAGAGCCAAGGTTCTCGCTTAACCTTCAGCTCTGATACCAAATGTAACGACCCGAAATTTTCTAGCCAGAAAATTCCAGATAGTTATGAAAAAGAAGAAAGAGATAGAAGAAGAAAAGAAACATCAACAACTCACATTCGCAGTGGATAAAATATAATAATAAATAATAGTTTACAAAAGAATACTATATTTGTTGATTACATTTCATATACATCAGAGTTACTCATATATACAGATAATGGACATATACAAATCATGTCTCAGATACACAATAATATACTACAGCGGAAATACCCCATACGTTAGCCATCCAGCTCGCCTCCTGAGCTCCAGAACGTACCTACCTGAAAAATCTGTAACACTCGGTCTGACCCGAGCATTACATCAAGTAACACCCGGGTCAGGCTGGAAACCAGCGTGAGAAAACCCATCTAATTTGTAATACCAAAGCATACAACTTAATTAAAACTCGGGTACTCGTATCAATTCACAAAGCCACAATTTATTTAGTCATCACTTATTCCACACATCAGTTTCTAAGTACCAAACTTAGATAAAACAATCCAATTCACCTAAATCACTTCATTCTAGCCTATTGATTTCACAAATCAATTTATAAAAATTCGAAGTAGTTTAGGGTATTTCCCAATACCCGACCCCGACCTCTTCGAATCCCATACCATCCCATTCCAAGTTGTCCAAACGAAATACACAATATTTCATATATAAAAACTCAACTCATGCAAAACATCCAATACCATTCAATCATCCATAAGCAATGTTTAATCACATACTAAGTAATTCAGTTTATTCGAATTGAATTTTTCTAACCACATTCCTTTAGGTCCCTTCACTTAATATTAATTTATTCCAAATCCATTTATTACTCAAACCTTCATTATTCACCTTATTAATCATCATGAAATAATTATCTTTAATTAATTTCACGATGTTGATTATCCTTAACCAAATCAATAAGAAATCTTAATTATTCAAATTTAATTAACTATATTAGTTACATTAACCTTTATGATTTATGTTAATTAATTTCTCATAGGTCTCTTTTCATGGATAAATCAGTTTTAATTTACCAATCATTAATTACTTCATTAATCATATAAATTAATGATTTCCAATTTATTTTATCCCAGTCAAATTTAATTACATAAACTAAACAAATATTAATCATTTCCGACTAATCCAAAACTGTAATTAACTATCTCTTTTAATTACTTCATTTTTTTTTATTAATTACTCCTTACTTAACTATCTTAATTAATCTCTTGATTAATTTCACGAAGTAATTATATTTTATTAATTACATTAAGTAATTATATATCATACCATCAAATGAATATTCTGGATTACTTATACGTAGTTGATGTACTTACACTTAATTTATTATTTATCTAACCCTTTAATTACTATGTTAAATAGCCCAGACCATTTATTAATTGAATTAATTAATTATCCATTTTAATTATCCTACTAATTTAATGTATCACAAATCATTAAGCCTTTATTAACACTGAACACATTTTCGTATTTATGACTTAAGTTTATAATAATTTTAATAACTCAAATATTCTGAGTCAACCACATTTAACCCCAGAACAACCAAAACTAAATCACAAGATCATCAGTAGGCTTCCAAATAATTAAATCATTCATCCAATTTATTTAAATTTAACCATTTAAATTTAAATAAATATAAACAGTTGTACGATTTATTAATATTTTACAAAATCGAACAATTAGATTCCCATTTAAAAATTCGATTAACCAATGAATTATTCTAAACTACTAATCTTATTTTAAACTGGTTTCTCTTAAATAAAAATATTTTTAACTACTAGGATAAAACTATCTCCATAAAATAATACTTTAAAGTTAAGCTAATAAGTGAAATATTCATATATATTCTGATTCCTTATAAAATTTTGGAAATCGAATTACTTTTATATGGATCCTATAATAACTTTTACAAATTTCTATTATATATATTTCTTTCTTTTTTTTTTTTTTCAAACCTTATCCATAAAAAAAAATTCCTATTATAAACTTTATATTTATTTTATTCAATCGAATATAACCAAAAGAGAAAGGGGATACTCACCGCCTTACAGACGATCGCAAGCTCCAGACCATCGGATGCTGTCACTATAGTCCATCACTGCGACCATACTCAAACACAAATGCACAACCAACGCACGCCACTGCAAATTCGAAACCCGTAGCTCATCTTCCCCTTCACACGCGACCCTCCTGCTCAAACCCCAACTCCACCTTGACGCGTGCCACGACCTGACCGAAAAACCCTAGCGTCGCCAGTAGCTGAGCCTGCCGTGACCCATCAATGACATTGCGACCCTTGAATTTCGCACGCCTTGCGTGACTCACCCCAGATCGCCGTCGAACCCATTAATGACATCGCGACCTCCAAATCCTTCACGCGATGCCCCCCCCAATACTCCTTGCTCAACAAATTCGAAGATTCCCAGGCCGAACCCCTAATTGTTTTGATTTTTGTTTGATTAAGAACGTGAAGGATTCGGCCCCATTTTATCTTCATTTTTTTTTTTCGAGAATTATGGCTCGGGTTCAAACTAGAGAGGGGGGTTTAAGAAATGGTTGAAGAAGCTTCCTACGTACGCTGCTCTATAAAAATATCTCTGACCCAAAGTATTTTAATTTTATTATTATCTATAAACGTCTCGATAAACATAACGCGAAATTCCTGTCCCAGTAACAGACATGCCGACAGACATTATAAGGTTTTATTCGTATTCCGAACACAATGGGACGTGTTTCGAAAGCTAATTAGAACGTATGTGCGAGTTACGGAATTAAACAATCGATATTAAATTAATCAATCAAAATAAATCTAAGCGTTTCGAGCTTCCAGGGTCAAACGACAACCCTGATTGCTACGAAAATTGAAATCCGATAATAACTAATTATTACGGATCCAATGGAACAAGTTTCGTCAAATTCCGAGACTGTGCCTCAGAAGACTATTTTTAAGTTCCATTTTAAACGATATATTATAAAAATTGAACAAATCACATTTAATTTAAATTTCGACTATCCTATTATCTTCAGTACCTTCATTATAGATTTTATAAGCCTTCAAATTCAACAGTTTACCCAATTTTCAATTATATAATTCAATATTTAAATTATACAATTCAATGATTTAATTCTTAAGTATATATTGATATCCTGAAATTCAAGTTAAAATTAACTTTTAAATAATTTAAAATCAATTAATTATTCCAATTTAATTCGTTAAAATTTCCGGGTCGTCACACGCCTCCTTGGCGCGAGGTCTTCCGGGACATAGGGTTCTGGAGCACGTCCCGGCTGATGATAATTGTCATTAGAGTGATCTCGGGTATCAACCCCTATGTCAGCTGCAGCGGCTGTAGGAGCTCGATCATCTGCAGTGTATTGTGGAATAGTGCCACCTCGGGAGGAGGGTCCAGTGTGGAAGCTGGTAGATGGGCCAACTCTTATTTGCCCAACGGTTAACGCCTGTTGATAGTCAGCAGCTTGCGCATGGTTTCCGTCTAGCCTGGGACGGGTAGACCTGTTGTTGTAGTCAGACGAAGCAGAGCTTTCGGTGGAAGAATGAGGAGCTTGATCCCTTCTCGATCTTCTTCGCTTTTGGCGATCTAGTTGGCTGGCTAACTCAGTGTTGACGCGCAATTGCTCAGCTAGCTGTTGCCGACTTTGAGTTAGTTCTTGGAGCAATGTCTGGAACTCTTGCCTGGTGACCGGACCTGAGGGGTCAGAATGCCCGGTATCATCTTGGTTAGGCGGAGGTAGTTGCGCGGGATTTTGTCTATCCCGACCTTCTTGACCAGCTGCAGATGTGGTTCTTGTGCTAACCATTTTGGATAGTGAACTCCTTTCCTAGACTTTAGTGAATCTGAATAGAACGGAAGGAATCTGAAGATGAAATATGGATCTCTCCCTTAGACTTATGCAATCCGGTATCGGCGACAGATCCAAGGAGCAGGAGAAAAACTGGGTTTTTCTCAGTCAAAGCACCAAAGTGTTTGTACCAAAATTGGGCACAACACTCTTCGGGAGTCTTTTGAAGAGATAATAAATGAAGAATATGAATTAAAAATGAGGATTATCTAACAAAAACTCCAAACAGCAATGAAGAAAAGACAAAGGCAAGCAATTTATAGTGGTTCGGTGTGTCGCCTACGTCCACTGTGAAGTGTTTTGATATTTTATTGACTTTCTTTCAACGATTACAAGTTGTTGCAGCAATCAACGTCAAATTACAACTGGAAATTCGAAATCAACAGTAAAATTATGTTGTAGGATGATGTAGGTCTTGATCCGGCAGAGTCTGGGCGCTTCAGAGTCGAAAGATCCCTTTTCTGCTGGCTCTGGGGCTCTATTTATAGGCGTAGGCTGCTGATATTTCGCTGAAAACTCGGGAGACCACTTCTGGCACATGAGGAGGCCCACACGCCCGGTCTTAGGAAGTTTGGGCCCACTTTGGCATCGGTTCGAACTCCATTCGAATCGATCAAGAATTCATCCAATCAAGGTGAAATTTGGCGTGGAGACTCTTCGACATGAATGCAAACTTCTGTGAAAATTTCATGGCATTTGGATCAGTGGATTGGGAGATGTGATGGATTCGAAATAGGGTTCACGGCATGTCTGTTTGGTTCGAAACTGTGCATTCGAACCGATGGTTTCGAAACCATGGTGGCATGTGGCTTCGTGTTGACGTGGAGCGCAAACTTCGAATCGATCCGGTCTTCACGCCGTGTTGACCGCTTCGACTCCATATATCTCGGCGCATTCGAACCGATGAAAGACACGTCATCATGGTTGGTTGACCTAGTGGGTTCGAATGAAGCTTCGTAGGTGGGTTCGAACAAGGTCTCTGTGATGGGTTCGAACAAGGCCTCTGTGATGGGTTCGAACAAGGCTTCTGTGATGGGTTCGAACAAGTATTCTTTGGATGGGTTCGAATGAGGCTTTGTCAATGGATTCGAACAACTGATGCTCGATGGATTCGAAGGTGATAGAGTCAAACCCGAGGCACGTTGATGGGTTCGAAGTAGATGGATTCGAAGGTGATCGGTTCGAACCATTGATCAGCCAACGGTTCGAAACTTTGGTTTTCCCCTCCAAATTGAATCGATCATAACTTGAGCATATGAACTCGGATTGACTTGAAATTTGAGATGCTGACTTCTACGGTCTTTCTTGTCGAGTCTTATCAATTGTAGCTCAATCTGGACTCGGATAAAATTCAGCGATATCCATAGCAAAATGAAGCATGACCAATCTCTGATACGAACTATTCTCCGTTTTTCAATCGATCTTTTGGTATCGCGGCTTTGCCAAAAAGCGGGATAACAAAATAAATGTCTCATTTTGTCATATAATTTATCCTCCTAAATTTTTTGATAATATTAGTATTGTTATTGTAACAGTATATTACTACACTATTAGTGTGTATGTGTGCAAATATGTATATTCGCATATTTCGTTAAAATTTACTATATTTTGATTATAAAAGACGTTTATTTTCTTGTTATGGTGTTTGGAACTTACACAATATCAAATGTCTATTTTTTATTTTACCACCTCAAATGTAGGTTCATCGTTTCACATCTCGTTTTCACCAAAACTTAAAGTTAATTGTTGGAAGTCATGTATTCGCATTACTATTTAACTTTATTAAAAACCCAAGTCTAGTGTTACAAACAAAGAGATATTTGTATAACTCTATGGCATGGAATAAAAATTTAGTTTCAAATGTATCCACAATTTGATTTTTATTTACATTTTACATAGATACAACATATTGTCAATATGTCGTTAAAACTGAAAATTTTAGTGTGGTGAAATTTATACGCTTCTGATAACTAGTGCCCAAAGCTAGTCAGATGTTGTTGTAGGCTTAAGGCATAATGATCTAAATCAGGATTTAAAACAATCAGAGGTCCTTATTAGTGATTTTGAAACATTGAAAATACAGTCACAATGCAAGTTTAAATTGTAGTGGCTTAAAAATAAAGCATATTCTTTTACAATTTCACAGAGTCTGCTTTCATTAATCTAAAATATGATCAATTTCATTTATAAACAACATACAATTACTTTTATAAACAAAATTAGAATGTTGAGGCCGATGAAAATTCAAGGCCCTTGGCGATGACTTTAGTGACATAGGGCTACTACCGGCCATTCCTATATCGAATATAGTTTTGAATAATACCGACTATTTGTAAATAGCAATAAATGAGATTTGAGAAGAAATGTGTAGATGACTATTAAAATAAGTAACGTGCAACGAACCATCCATTTGAGAATTTGCATATGCAAAATGATTTTTAAATAACAGTTTAATAACATAATTTTTTCTAAAAAATCCATCATTCAAAAGTTTTGCATTTTGCAAGTTTATCCAACTCTAGCCACACACTACTAGTGTTGCAATAAATTACTATTTTGAAAATTTTTGGTTAAAAATTAGAAAATAAGAATGCACAAAAATCCAAACTTCCTACCTATATTAAACCAGAAAAGTGAATACATAGCTTAAAATAAGTTGTATACTAACAAAACAAAACATGTTTGTAACTATTGATCACACATCCTATTAGAAAATAATATATTTGGTTTAAGTAAAGCAGTTTTGTTGAAAAATAAATTATATAAGCTTCCTTTACTAAAATTTACTTAAATTGAGAGATATGTGTAAATTTATTAAATTTATGGAAAAACCTTTAGTTTATAAATATAAATATCGTGGCAATACATTTATGTAAAAAGTTCATCCGAATTATGCTGACCAAACATAAATATTATCTCAATATATAAACATAAGTAAAATAATAGCTCCACGAATAGATTACTGTCAGAAGATGTAATAATAAGTTGTAAAATGCTTTCTAAGATATTTAACTTAAACCATCTACAAAGATAATTCTTCCATCAAATTTATTTCATACTATAATGCCATGAAAGCACATTGTATCAACTTTAATGTTAACATTTGATGTTGCACATTATCATTTCACCTGTGAAATAGTTGAAGCTTAATTATGCCATTTTCTTTTTTGATACAACGATGTAGGACGATGTCATTTACTTTCTTCATAACTGGTTATTGGATGATGCATTTCTTCTCGTTCTTTTGTGCACTGTAGTTCTTTTGTGCACTGTGGTTCCTTTGTGCATTGTGGTTCTTTAGTGCACTGTGGTTCTTTTGTGCATTTTAGTTCTTTCGTACATTGTTCATCCATTGTACGTTCATTTTACGTTGGATGTTGCAATTTTCATTCTCCATCAGTGGTCGTTGGATGATGCCACTCTTTTTGCTCTTCTGTGCATTGTAGCTCTTTTGCGCACTGTAGTCCTTTTGTGCATTGTAGCTCTTTTGTGCATTGTAGTTCTTTTGTGCATTCTAGGTCTTTTGTACATTGTTCATTCATCGCATGTGCATTTACCACCGAATGATTCCACTTCTTTTCTTCGTCATAATTTGTCGGATGGTGCCAATTATTCTTTTCATCAATGATTGTTGGATGATGCCACTTGGTTGGTAGTTCATTAGGTTGTAGCTTTGATGTCAAGGTAGTTTCGGTTATGATAAAAAAGAACAGCACTAAAGCTAATGATGCACAATATGCTTTGGTCATGTTTATGTGTGGTATGTTGTTCAAGAAAGAAGATGGTTTTTATAAGATTTGAAGAAAAAGTTTGGAATCTTGAAGTCAATTAAGCCATTGTAAACTAATTAATGATCTAATTTGTTTTATCCACTTTCATATCCTGGATAAAAACATAACCTTAAAGTAGATAGTGTTTTAATAGGCTTTGTACAAAAAAATAACATGCAAAAGTTAATTATAATTCACCAATCGTTATGTTAATAATAGAAGGCGTTGTTGCGTATCAACTACTAATTTCAATCTAAGCTTCTGTATCATAGGAAATATATGAAAAACCCAAATTAGTAAAAAAAAAATTAAATAAATATTGGTGTCTACTAAATTATAATAAAAAAGTGTGATTGCCGATACATCCAAAAATTAAAGTCAAAACAGGTTATTACGATGTAAACTGAAATGAAAAATTCTAGAACAAAAAATAGATGTCTCATTTTGTCATATAATATATCCTCCTAAATTTTTTGATAATATTAGTATTGTTATTGTAACAGTATATTACTACACTATTAGCGTGTATGTGTGCAAATGCGTATATTCGCATATTTCGTTAAAATTTACTATATTTTGATTATAAAAGACGTTTATTTTCTTCTTATGGTGTTTGGAACTTACACAATATAAAATGTCTATTTTTTATTTTACCACCTCAAATGTAGGTTTATCGTTTCACATCTCGTTTTCACTAAAACTTAAAGTTAATTGTTGGACGTCATGTATTCGCATTACTATTTGACTGTATTAAAAACCCAAGTCTAGTGTTACCAGCAAAGAGATATTTGTATAACTCTATGGCATGCAAAAAAAATTTAGTTTGAAATGTATCCACAATTTGATTTTTATTTACATTTTGCATAGATATAACATATTGTCAATATGTCGTTAAAACTAAAGATTTTAGTGTGGTGAAAATTAGACGCTTCTGATATACTAGTGTCCAAAGCCAGTCAGATATTGTTGTAGGCTTAAGGCATAATGATCTAAATCAGAGATTAAAACAATCAGAGGCCCTTATTAGTTATTTTGAAACATTGAAAATACAGTCACAATGCAAGTTTAAATTATAGTGGCTTAAAAATAAAGCAAACTCTTTTACAATTACACAGAGTCCGCTTTCATTAATCTAACATATGACTGATTTCATTTATAAACAAAATACAATTACTTTTACAAACAAAATAAGAATTTTGAGGCCGATGAAAATTCAAGGCCCCTGGCGATGACTTTAGTGACATAGGGCTACTATTGGCCATTCCTATGTCAAACATAGTTTCGAATAATACCGACTATTTGTAATAGCAGTAAATGAGATTTGAGGAGAAATGTGTAGATGACTATTAAAATAAGTAACGTGCAATGAACCATCCATTTGAGAATTTGCATATGCAAAATGATTTTTAATAACAATTTAATAACATAGTTTTTTCTAAAAAATCCATCATTCAAAAGTTTTGCATTTTGCAAGTTTATCCAACTCTAACCATCCACTACTAGTGTTGCAATAAATTACTATTTTGAAAAATTTTGGTTAAAAATTAAAAAATAAGAATACACAAAAATCCAAACTTCCTACCTATATTAAACTGGAAAAGTGAATACATAGCTTAAAATAAGTTGTATAATAACAAAACAAAACATGTTTGTAACTATTGATCACACATCCTATTAGAAAATAATATATTTAGTTTGAGTAAAGTAGTTTTATTGGAAAATAAATTATATAAGCTTCCTTTACTAAAATTTACTTAAATTGAGAGGTATGTATAAATTTATTAAATTTTTGGAAAAACATTTAGTTTATAAATATAAATATCGTGGCAATACATTTATGTAAAAAGTTAATCCGAATTATGCTGGCCAAACATAAATGTTATCTCAATATATAAACATAAGTGAAATAATAGCTCCACGAATAGATTACTATCAGAAGATGTAATAATAAGTTGTAAAATGCGTTTTAAGATATTTAACTTAAACCATCTGCAAAGATAATTCTTCCATCAAATTTATTCATACTATAATACCATGAAAGCACATTGTATCAGCTTTAATGTTAACATTTGATGTTAAACATTATCATTTCACCGGTGAAATAGTTGAAGCTTGATTATGCCATTTTCTTTGTTGATACAACGATGTAGGACGATGTCATTTACTTTCTTCATAAATGGTTATTGGATGATGCATTTCTTCTCGTTCTTTTATGCACTGTAGTTCTTTTGTGCACTGTGGTTCCTTTGTGCATTGTTGTTCTTTAGTGCACTATGGTTCTTTTGTGCATTTTAGTTCTTTCGTACATTGTTCATCCATTGTACGTTCATTTAACGTTGGATGTTGAAATTTTCTTTCACCATCAGTGGTCGTTGGATGATGCCATTCTTTTTGCTCTTCTGTGCATTGTAGCTCTTTTGTGCACTGTAGTCCTTGTGCATTATAGCTCTTTTGTGCATTGTAGCTCTTTTGTGCATTCTAGGTCTTTTGTACATTGTTCATTCATTGCATGTGAATTTACCACCCAATGATTCCACTTCTTTTGTTCGTCATAATTTGTCGGATGGTGCCAATTAATCTTTTCATCAACGATTGTTGGATGATGCCACTTGATTGGTAGTTCATTAGGTTGCAGCTTTGATGCCAAGGTAGTTTCAGTTATGATAAAAAAGAACAACACTAAAGCCAATGATGCACAATATGCTTTGGTCATGTTTATGTGTGGTATGTTGTTGAAGAAAGAAGATGGTTTTTATAAGATTTGAAGATAATGTTTGAAATCTTGAAGTCAATTAAGCCATTGTAAACTAATTAATGATGTCATTTTGTTTATCCACTTTCATATTCTAGATAAAAACATAACCTTAAAGTAGATAGTGTTTTAATAAGCTTTCTACAAAAAAATAACATGCAAAGGTTAATTTTAATTCACCAATCGTTATGTTAATAATAGAAGGTGGTGTTGCATATCAACTACTAATTTCATTCCTTTCTTCTTGTATCATAGGAAATATATGAAAAACCCAAATTGGTAAAAAAAAAATATTGGTGTCTACTAAATTATAATAAAAATATGTGATGGCCGATACATCCAAAAACAAAAGTCAAAACAGGTAGTTACGATGTAAACTGAAATGAAAAACTCAAGAATAAAAATTAGAAGTCTCATTTTGTCATATAATTTATCCTCCTAATTTTTTTGATAATATTAGTATTGTTATTGTAATAGTATATTACTAACAATTAGCGTGTATGTGTGCAAATGTGTATATTCGCATATTTCGTTAAACTTTACTATACTTTGACTATAAAAGACGTTTATTTTCTTGTTATGGTGTTTGGAACTTAAACAATATCAAATGTCTATTTTTTATTTTACCACCTCAAATGTAGGTTTATCGTTTCACATCTCGTTTTCACTAAAACTTAAAGTTAATTGTTGGACGTCATGTATTCGCATTACTATTTAACTGTATTAAAAACCCTTGTGTAGTGTTAACGCTAAAATTTGAACGCTAACACCCCGGTGTATGAGTTATAGTTGTGAAAGCACCACCCGAAAGCTCGGGAACAGATTACAAGCAGAAAACAGTAGAAAAGCGGTAAACGACAATAATTTTATAGTGGTTCGGCTTAAGGGTATAGCCTACATCCACTTTAAGTACTTTTATTAATGATCTCGTTACAAGCTGATACAATTCTTCTCAAGTACAATATATCTCAAGTTACAAGAGTTTCGAAACAAGTAGCTCAAGCTTCTATGTCGATTAAAATCCTTGAATTCAAATTGAAGATGTGTAGTTTCTTCGTGAAGTTCTTCGAAGTATTCCTTTGATCTTGAAAGCTCTAAGTGTTGATGGAGTTCTCGATGCAGCAAGGTAACGGTCTCTCAAGAGAATGTGCCAAAAAGCCCCTTGAATGTTGGAGGTGGGTGCCTATTTATAGAGAGTTTCGGCCTGGAATTATTGCCAAGTCCTAAGTCGTGGCCGATCTAAGTTAAGTCGCAGCCGACTTAATATGAGTCGTGGCCGGTCCATCTGGCCCCTTCATGGCTTCACAGGGGTTCACTTGCACAAGTCCTAGGTCGCCTCCGAGTCAACACCACCCCTCCTTAGTAATACGGCCTCGGGTTTATATTAGGTCGTGGACGAGTTAACTTGGTAGGTCGCAAGTCACGGTCCAAATGATAAGTCCTGGATCGTGTACGAGTTAAGAGGCCACTGTGCCAAGTAGCTGCATTGAACTTACCTTCCTTTGCTTAGGTCGTGACCGACTTAACATTGGTCATAGGTCGGCCGCGACTTAGGTCGGTAGCTATCTTGGGTCGGCGTTCTTTAAGTCTTAGGTTGGTATACATGCTAGAGCATTGGGTCGGCACCTCTCTTAAGTCGGTATCCCTTTTCGGCCTTAGGTCGGCATTCCTGTTAAGGCAGTCAGGTCGGCAACCAGTTAAGTCGGCAATCTCCCTAGACTGTTAGGTCGGTATCTATGTTGAGTCGGTAGCCTTTTTAAAGTATTAGGTCGGCATACTTGTTGAAGTGTTAGGTCGGCATACCCCTTAGGCCTTAGGTCGGCATCTCTTTGAGTCTTAGGTCGGTATCGTTTCAAGTCGCTGAGTCCAAACCGAGGCGGAGTTAACAATTGCCCCTCGAAGTATACGCCTACTGGTTAGGTCGTGTGCTTCGATATCCTCTAACTCGTCCACTCTTTAGGTCGGTAGGTCCTCTACGACCTAGCAGTTTGGTCACACGCGCCGCTTCAGGTCTCTCTACTATAAGTCGCATACTCTCTCCTTTCTTCTCATTACTTACTCTCTTGCTTCTGCCATTAAAGACTTTCTCGAGCTCCAAAAGGCGATTCCATTCCAAACAATCACCGATAATCTTTGTTGTTCATCACGTAAGTAAAACCTGCTCTTCTCTTGATCCCTTATTGTCATCGATTCATGAATTCTATTCAAATCGAACCCACCTCTTGCGCGCTTTTTTACTGCAAACCTCATTGCGCCAGTAGTTTGTGAGCTCGAGTTTGCTTGGTTTTGGCTCTAAATGATCAACGAGATGATGGAGATGGTGTACTGCTTCTGGCTAGTTGATTTTGATTTGCATTAGGATGGCTAAGCATTGAATTTGGGTGATTTTGAACTGACTTAGTGGATGATCCGATAGCATGAAATAGCATAAATGAAATGAGGGTTTCTTGGTTGAGGGAGTGGCTAACGGGTTAACGGGTTTAGTGGGGCGAGGTATTGATTTAGATGCGACCCGGTGATTTGAAGTGACTTAGCTTTTGGCCGACCCAATCCTTAAATCGTGGCCGTGTTAGCACTTGGGGGAAATCTGCCAACCTATTCTTCTGCCGATCTAAGCCTTATACCGTGGCCGAGTTAATCCTTGGGGAAATCTGCCGATTTAACCTTCTACTGATTTAACCTTGAACCGCAGCCAAGTTAACCCTTAAGTCGTGACCGAGCTAAGCCCTTAAACCGTGACCGAGTTGGCTCTTAAACCGCTGCCGAGTTAACACTTAAGCTTTGGGCATGCTGACTTTTTGAGAGCATAGATCCACTTTGAGTTTCTTGAACTGCCAAACTAAGTTGCCTAAATTTTGAACTGCCCCAACTTTAAATTTGCTTGAATCTCAGTGTATTATTTCACAGATCGCATTAACTTATAAGCTGCTAACCTGCTGAAAATAACAAACAAAGAAAACCAAGGCGAAAATACTGCCATTGACTGCCCATGTCAGACGACAGATTAGTCAAGACAAGACAAGCAACTTAATTACACTGCATGAAATGTTTGTGAATCAATCAATTAAAGTTAAACATTAATGCAAAGTATCAACAATCTGAACTAATTTATCTGCATCAACATCCTACTTGCATATTTAGGCTTAAAACAATAGTCCCTGAATTTCATAACTAACGAATGCTTGCTAGTTTTCATTCCAGTTATATTTGTTCACTGCTTGATTGATTTTACACAACACTTCACACACTTTAGGAAACGTGCACCTTCATGTTTGAATACCCAGTTGTTTATGTAGAATGACTTCCCACCGAGAAGAAGAAGCGGTAACTCAAGAGGAAGAAACTTTTCCGATAGCTGTTCCCATAGAGAATCCTCCGGAGAGAACCTCGACTATTCTAACTTCGAGAGCGTTTGTCCAGCTGCGCACTCAATTTGGCTTTGCTGAAAGTGATGTTCTTCTCCCTGGGCCAAGTGATACTGCTGACAATCCTCCCTATGGCTTTGTTGCAGTCAATCGCCAAATGTGCTTAAGTGGGGCGATTCCTCCTTTTAACGACTTCCTTCGAACTCTTCTCCTTCGGTTGACAATCTCTCCATTTCAACTTCATCCCAATGGCTATGCCATCTTGACGGGGTTATGTGTTTTGTTTAGAAGAACCCTTGATCGCCTACCGAGTTTTGAAGAAATTCGTTATCTGTGCTCGTTTGCAAAGAGTAAAGATCATCCTTCCCTCATTATTGTGAGAAGTGCCAGAAACCGCAAGCTCATTTCCGATCTTACTGAAAGCGTTCATGGATTTTTGAACCAGTTTTTCTTTGCCCGCTGTCCCTCAGGGTTTTATGCCATCTGGAGAGTAGGAAGTAAGATTAGTGTTTCTATTTTTTCCGTTTTGAAACTTTTTCGAGATCCGAACTTTCAGTTGCTAATTTCATTCTTTGTTCCTTTCAGCACTTCCTCTCCCTTCTAGAGACCCAATTCACAAGCAAGTTTTTGAGAGGTTGAGCGCCGTGGCCACAGAAGAGAGGAGCATAAAATTTCTGTTGAGGGATGAATTTTTACATCAACATGGGCTTCTACACACTTCTCGCTCTATGCATGCTCATGAAGTTCCAACGGAAGTCCCCGATTCTCCAATAAAGACTCCTGAATCTTCGCTGGTGAAGTGCTCCACTTCTGTTGATGTTGCGGGGCCATCTGGTAAACTTGCCCCGGTTATCGAGGAAGAAGAGCCTCAGGGATCCTCTCACCATTCACAAGAATCTGGTGAAAAGGCTAAGAAATCCAGTCCTGTCAAGCAAGGCAGAGACGATACCTTCGAAGGATTGAGCGACCTCTTCGCTACTTCACAAGAGTTCTTCAAAGATGACCCTACTACTGCCGGGATTTCTTCTTCAGTAGTTGAAGCTACTTCTATTTTGCAACAGTCGTCGTCGACTCAAGAGTTGACGTTAACTATTACACCCACAACCACTCCCCAAATAAAGAGTGGTTCGTAGATTAATGCGCGTAGTTTGCACAACACACACACTTAGAATTTCTCATCACTTCTATGCACTTATCTTCTTGTACTTTAAAGATTTCTAAAGCTTATTATTTTAATTCCAGATTCTCCTTTGGGGCGCAGCGGCTCGTACTATGACGATTTCCAGCGGTACGGGAGGCGTAGCCAGTATGATTACAGGCGTTACCTTCCTTCTTACAGAGAGTTGGATGAAGAGAGGGCTGCCCGAAAGGCTCATGAAAGGAGGACTGAAGAAGAACATCATGAAAGAAGGGAGAGAGAAGAGCGCCATGATTCTTGGCAAAAAGGCGATGACTCCCACAAGAGAAAATCTCATGACGATCGAGGAAAAGGTCACATGGGTGAAGACTTAAGCAAACGAGCCCGTCACAGTGAAAAGCAGGCCTCTACTACTCCTGAGAAAGTTACTACTCCTGCCTCGCTCGACATTCCTTCTGACTCTCCTGCTCTTGGGAAATCCGATATTTAAACGATAATTAGCAGGCCCAAATTTCAAGTTGGACCGGGTCCTGCTACTCTGCAGAGCCGGTTTCCTCAATGGTGCCTTAAGGGAGTGAGGTTCGACCTAGACTTGGTCCCCATCGACAAGTCTGCCATGTTGCGCAATCTTGACGCCGTCAAACTTGATATCGAGAGGATGTCCAACTGGCAGAAGCTTGTCGATGAGCTTCAAAGAGTTAACCGTGCCAACATAGAGGCCATGCTTACTATGGAAAACGATAAGGCCGAATGGCAAAAGGTCGTTGAGCAACACGACACCGAGATGAGGAACATTGCTTCTTACAATGAGGAGCTTGAAGCAAAAGTCGAGGAATTGAAACATGAGCTTGCTACTTCCTCTACTTCCTATTCTCAAAAAGAAGAAGTGCTCCTGAAACAAGTGAGAGACGCTCACGCTAGCCAAAGGGATGCCGAAGACAGGCTAGAAGTACAAAAAAGAATCAGTGAAGGCTATGCTACTGATATTGCTGAGCTCCGAAAGAAAAACAACTCCCAGGAGGCGGAGATACAAATGCTTAAGCTTCAGCTTGCCAAAACTGAAAGGGAGCGTGATGAGGCTGTCGCCGGCAGAATCGCAGCTGAAGAATCTCATGAGGCGATCAAAAACAGCATCAGCTCAACATTATTCGACTTCTACTTGCACAGCGTCTTGGGGCGTGGAAGCCTTGCCTTTCTAGGCCCCAAGTATGAAATCACACTGGCTGAAGTTTGGGAGACAGCACTTGATATGCTCGGTGGTAAAGGTGCTGGATATGCTGAGTCAGCCCTTGAAGAGCATTATCTTGATGACGAAGCCCGTGCCGCTCTTGCCAAGGGTAAGGAGCAGCTTGCCAGAGCGCGGGCCGGGATGGCGGAAGAGGAGCGTTCTGAAAAAGAAGTACCGCCTACCATCTCCGAACGTCCTCTAGTTTCTCCCGAGGTGGACATTACAGGCCCTAGTGCTCATTTGCCGCCTCCTACAAGAACTGGGGTAATCACCCCTACTTATGAAGAGGCTTTGGAGGACATTGGGGCTCAGAATTATGAGATTGAACGGACAAAGCCAATATCTTCAGGTAATTTCGACATTGGTCCGATTCAGGTGGATTGCCTGCTTATTCCTCAAAAATTTGATGAGCTTCTCGATTACCTCCTGAATCTCGATGAACCCATATCTCCCTTCTTTCGGGAAGATACTAACATTTTCAATTTTTCTTCTTCTGCAGTTGAAACGACAAGTGCCGTGCAGACTTCGCCTTCTCTGGTTATTCCTCCTCCATCTCTTCAGGTGACTCCTCCTTCTGCTTCACAACCTGGGTCACAAGAGGAGAAAATTGAGGCTCTTCATGGTTTGGATGACCCTGTTGCCTCGCAGGAGCAAAAAGATGAGGGACTCGAAGGAGGCGAGATCTCTCCGGAGCGGACTCCTTCTGATGACGTAGTTTTGTCCGCTCTCGTTACTCCGGGGAGTGAGTCTTCTTCGCAGAGAAGAAAGAAGCTTGGGACATCGAATAGGAGGGGGAAGAAAATTATCACCACTGAAGAGGAACCGGAAATTGCGCCAGTTGTACCTCCCTCCCCTTCTTCCCTTATGCCTTCAGACCAACCTGGAAGACCCGAAAAGCTAACCACTCGGCCGGGTAAAGGGTCTAAAGGCGGCAAGAAGAAATGAAGAGTTGAGCTTTTTGATTCCTTTTTTGTGTAATGGTCGGATGTTGTGCAGGCACCGGCCCCTGCTTCTTATTTTGAAACCTGTATCTGCAATATCTGCAATTGAATAAAATGATTCTTTATTTGTACAGACTTTTGTTTGAATTTGAGAATGCATTTATTATTCATTTTTGCACAAGTTCTTTTTTTTTTTTTTTTTTGCACAAGTTTTATTTATACGATGTTGCGGTGAGCTTGTGGTATGTTGTTTGAGCGTACTTTACCGACATAGTTATACCGCTTTGTATGTAACTATACCATGTTGCCCCTATACCATGAGCTTACTGCAATATCGTATACCTTAAGGGGACTTGCACTCTCGTTTTCTAAAGAATAACTACTTCATTCTCGAGAAGAATTTTCGTAGAGTGCAACTTCCTTCATATAAGTTTCTACGCTTTGTCCTTCGAAGAAATCACTTTCTCCTTTTGCGTTTGTATATATTTTGCCAAGTGAATTCTTCTATGTGGCAAAGCGGACCTCTGAATGTACTTTAACCCCCCTTTTTTTTTGAGGAAGATCATTCTCCATAATAGGTAAACTACTCTTCCTTTGGAAGTTAAAGTATGCTCTTGATGAGGATTCCTTTTTTTTTATATATATATATAGAAAGTTGTACCTCTGAGGAGGGATTTTTCACGTTTCAACACTTGGAAGTTTTATTTCAATCTTGGTGAAACATGTACCTCCAAAGAGTTATGCCTTAGAAATCCTTTTCACGTTTCAACACTTGGAAGTTTTATTTCAATCTCGGTGAAACGTAGGTTTCCGAAGAGGTCTTTCTTCTTAATTGCGCCTCCGAAGAGGTCTTTATTTTGTTTGCATTTCAACTCTGGTGAAGTGAAATTCCGAAGAGCGGCTGTTACACTTCAACTCCTGGTGAAATGTGCCTCCGAAGAGGTCTTTCTTTTGTTTGCATTTCAACTCTGGTGAAGTGAAATTCCGAAGAGCGGCTGTTACACTTCAACTCCTGGTGAAATGTGCCTCCGAAGAGGTCTTTCTTTTGTTTGCATTTCAACTCTGGTGAAGTGAAATTCCGAAGAGCGGCTGTTACACTTCAACTCCTGGTGAAATGTGCCTCAAAGAGGGTTTTCATTGCCTGGAAGTTACTCTCTCATGGTTGGAGGGTCATGACTTCTCCAATCTTTTTTGTTGAGTAGAGAACTTTCTTTTTTGTGGCATATGACCCATTAGAGGTCTTTATCCTCCGAAGAGTTGTGCCTTCGAAGAGGACTTGTGCCGCCAATGATGGTTTTTGGTTGTATTCTTGTCTTCTTGCTTATGCCTTTTCAGCGATCCTCTTTTTTCCTTTTCAAGTTTTCATTCCCCTTTTCTTGCAAGTAGCTTGTTTAATCCAAGGAAGTGTACTTCATTGACAGGCAAGTTCGTGAGAACGGGCACTAGCTTCCTAATTGGATGTTTGTTCGTTCAAACAATCTCAATTTATTAGCAAGGGCTCGTTTCCATCGAAATCATAAGCCGTTCAATTGAAGTATTTCCTATCTAGGATTAGAATTCGGGGCCTTTATGACTTGAAATTTGTTTGTTGAATGATGGTGAGAATCACTCGGTCTTGTTATGAGCAAGTTTTATTTCCATTGTCTGCAAAAATTCAAATCGACATTTCAACAATACATTTTATGTACTTTTATATCGAAAATAAAGCAAACATGTAATAATAATAAAGAACACAAGATTTATAGTGGTTCGGCCAGAAATTTGGGCCTACATCCACTTTATATTCATTCATTATTCACTTGCATTAGTTTTACAATTGCTTTCAATTACAAGAATCATATATCCGCAACTCTTTTACATTATTTCAACAAAATTTTCAAGTAAAATATGGACGCAAGTGATTGCTGTTCCATGCCCTTGGAATTTGAACTCCTTCAACAGTAGTGAGTTTGAATGTGCCGTCAAGAAGCTTCTGACCTATCACATATGGTCCTTCTCAATTGGGCCCAAACACACCTGTCGCGGTCATAATTCTTTTCAGGACTAGATCTCCAATTTCAAAGCTGCGTTGACGAACTTTGGAATTGAAATGCCTGGCTATCCTTTGCTGATGAGCTGCAACTCTGAGATTAGCTTCGTCTCTTTTTTCATTAAGGAGATCTAGCGCTTCAAGTTGTAGCTTTTCATTTTCAGCTTGATTGAAATGGATTCTTCTGTGTGAAGGGACCTCTGCTTCAACCGGAATCATTGCTTCCGATCCGTATGCTAACGAAAAAGGAGTATGCCCAGTCGCAGTTTTGTGAGTAGTTCTGTATGCCCATAGTGCAAGTGGTAGTTTATTGACCCAACCACCTTTTGCTCTTTCGAGTTGCTTTTTGATGGTTGATTTGATGATCTTGTTCACTGCTTCCACTTGCCCGTTTTCCTGCGGATGAGCTACTGCCGAAAAGCTTTTCTGGATTTTGAATCGTTTGCAAAAATCCTGGAACTCCTCGCTTTCAAACTGAGTACCATTGTCTGTGATTATTTTCTGAGGCACACCGTATCTGCAAATGATATTCTTGGTCACAAAGCTTATCATTTTCTTAGAAGTGATAGTAGCCAATGGTTCAGCTTCAGCCCATTTAGTAAAGTAATTAACTGCAACAATAGCATATTTAATCCCTGATTTAGCAATTGGTAGCGGCCCAATGAGATCCATTCCCCAAATTGCAAACGGCCATGGACTGACCATCTGTGTGAGTTCGGTAGAAGGCGCTCTAGGAATTTTGGCAAATCTTTGGCATTTGTCACATTTTCGGGAGTAATCTGCAGCATCTCGATTAATTTCTGGCCAAAAATATCCGTATCGGAGAATTTTCTTTGCTAATGTTTGACCACCTGAATGATCACCACATTCTCCTCCATGCACCTCAGCTAGGATTGTTTTGGACTCTTCCCGGGATACACATCGAAGCAATGGCATTGAGAATCCCCGTCTGTACAATCGGCCATCCTGAATTACATAGCGAGATGCTTTCCTTAGTAGCTTTCGTCTTTCTATCGAATTTTCTGGCAGAGAACCTCTGAGTAGGTAGTCCAATATTGGAGTCATCCATGACTCTTGTTCTTGAGATACATTCATAATCCAGTCTATATCCATATCGTCTATACTTGGTGCTGAAAGGACTTCTACAGGGACCAATCCCAATAGTTGAGCTTCACTAGAACTTGAATACTTTGCGAGGGAATCTGCCTTCATATTCTCTTCCCGAGGAATGTGGCTTATTGAATAGTGATCGAGTTCACATAGGAGTTCCCAAGCCTTTGACAAGTAGGAAGGCAGGTTTCTACCTTTTGCTTGAAATTCCTTCTTGACTTGGCATACAATAAGCTGAGAATCACTGAAGATTTGTAATGCTCGAATGTTTAGCTCTTTAGCGATTTTCAGACCTGCAATAAGAGCTTCATATTCTGCTTCATTGTTTGTTGAAGGAAATTCCAATCTTAATGCATAACATAATGATCGACCTTTAGGAGTTTCAAGTACCACTCCGGCTCCAGAACAGTAGTCATTTCTTGCGCCATCAACATACATCTTCCACTGGATTGGGGAATCACTGATCGCTTCATCCTCACCATTATCCTTCTCTGTGAATTCTGCAATGAAATCAGCTAAAGCTTGTCCGTTGATTGCTTTTCGGGGGTGATAAGTGATGTCATATTGACTGAGTTCAATGTTCCATTTTAGAAGGCGACCCGAAGTTTCAGGGCGAAACAGGACTTGCTTTAGAGGTTGATCAGTAAGTACCCTGATAGGATGAGCTTGGAAATATTGCCTCAGTTTCCTTGATGCAACTAGTAGGCAATAGGCGAGTTTTTCCAACTTGGAGTAATTCAGCTCTGCCCCAGTGAGTCTTTTGCTGATATAGTAAACCGGATGTTGAATCCTTTTGTCTTCCCGTATCAGCGCTGCACTTAGAGCATGAGATGATACTGCCAAGTATATAAGAAGATCCTCACCATTGCCTGGCCTAGAAAGTATTGGAGGCGTTTCCATATGACGGATCAACTCATCGAAGGCTTTTTGGCATTCGGAAGTCCATTCAAAATTCTTCTTTCCTTTCTTCAGGGCGTCAAAGAATGGGATGCATTTATCAGTGGCTTTGGAAATGAACCGACTCAGGGCAGCGACCTTTCCGTTGAGACTCTGCAATTCCTTCTTCGTTCTAGGAGCTTTAACTTCTTTCAAGGCAGTAATTTGAGCTGGACTAGCCTCAATGCCCCTAGCACTGACGATGAAACCTAAGAACTTTCCGGACTCGACCCCAAATGTACATTTCAGAGGGTTAAGTTTCATTCTGTATTTCCGAAGGACTGCGAACATTTCTGCTAAGTGTTCAATGTGATCTGCTGCTTTCCTGGACTTCACTAACATGTCGTCGACGTAGACTTCCATAGTTTTGCCCAATTGCGGTTTGAACATAGCATTAACAAGTCTTTGGTAGGTTGCCCCTGCATTTTTCAATCCGAAGGGCATAACTCTATAGCAATAAAGTCCAACATCTGTGATAAAGCTTGTATCCTCCTGATCCGGCTCGTGCATCATGATTTGGTTATAACCGGAGTAGGCGTCCATGAAAGATAACAATTCATGTCCCGCAGTTCCGTCTACCAGTTGATCGATCCTGGGTAACGGGAAGCAATCTTTGGGGCAAGCCTTGTTTAGATCAGAAAAATCGATGCACACTCTCCATTTACCATTAGCTTTCTTGACCAGCACAGGATTTGAAACCCAATTCGGATATGTAGATTCTTTGATGAAGTTATTTTCCATGAGTCGATCGACTTCTTCTTTTAATGCTGCTGACCTTTCTGGACCTTGGGTTCTTCTTTTCTGTTTAACTGGCGTAAACTTTGGGTCAATATTCAGAGCGTGTACTGCAACTTCTGGAGATATTCCACACATATCGGCGTGAGTCCAAGCAAAGACATCCAGATTTGCTTTCAGGAAAGATATCAAGACATTCTGAATTGACACATTAAGCTGTGAACCCACATTCAACACCTTATTTGGGTCCTTCGGGTCAACAGGTAACGGAACTGTCATTTCCATCGGTACCACTCTATTCTCCCCTGCACTGGCTTTTCTGGGATCCATTTCTCTCCGTGCCCCGCTGTGCTCTCCAGTGCAGGGTCCGCCCCGTAATTGCTACAAGGCTGGTTCCTTGATGCGGACTGGGGTTGCCGCATCCTTTCCCATTTCTCTTTTTCTTGACTCTCCCAGCTCTGTCAAATAGCACTCTCGCGCAGCATTTTGATCCCCTTTTATAACTCCTACTCCATTGTCAGTAGGGAATTTAATAGTGAGGCACCACGGGGCTAGGATAGCTTTGAATGCTGCGAGTGTTGGACGGCCAAGAAAAGCATTATAAGCAGAAAACTCATCGACAATCACAAATGTTTGCTTGCGGACCACTTTCTTTTCTGCTTCCCCAAGTTCTACAAGCAGATCGATGGTCCCAATTGGTTGCTTTGGCTCCCCAGTGAAGCCAGCGATCTTCTGTGATGAGGCCTGTACATCGATCATAGGGATTTTCATCTGGTCAAATGTCTTCTTGAAGAGGATATTACATGATGCTCCGCAGTCGATGAGGACTCTTCTGACAATGGCCGGTCCAATACCGGCCGAGATGACCAAGGGATCTAGGGTAGGAGCTTCTATACCTGAGGAATCTCTGGCTCTGAAAACAATATCATCGCTGAAAGTTTTCTGTTGTTTCAGGGGCGTAGTGTCTTCTAAAACAAAGACGTCTTCTTCGGCTGGGGCATATTTCAAAGCCCTGGAATATCTCTCCATCTCACCCCAGCTCTTGCCAGCTGGGTGAGGCCCTCCTGTAATGACATTGATAACGGGCCTTCCAGATTCATGTCCCGTAGCTTTCTCACCTGTCCTAGGCTGATGAACAGGAACCTGTTGCCCCTGACTTGACGATGCAGGATTGTTGCTATTTTTCTTCACGAATTGCTGCAGTTTGTTTTCTCTTAGCAACTCTTCAATCAGATTTTTCAACTGGCGGCATTCATCAGTCTCATGACCGGGTTGATTGTGGAAGCGGCAGAATTTCCCACTCTGTATGGCTTTTTTCCCGGTTCTCAAAGGGATAGGTTTAGGGAAATCGATGGAATCTTTAGTGGCCAGGTAGATGTGCTCCGGTGTATGTGATAATGGAGTATATTCTGATGGCTTGAAGGATCGGGGCTTCTTCAGATTACCCTGTTTCTTCCCATTATTATTCTCCCTTTTTTGCCCCACCGATTCATTCTTGCGTGGAGCGACAGTGTTGTCTTCTGTTTTCTCCAACACCGTCTTTACTGGCAAAGGACGACTTTCCAAGCGAATGAATTCATCTGCTTTTTTGTAGAACTTTTCGAGAGAGGTTGGCTCTTTCATATTTAACCATTTCCCAAATTCGCTTGACTTATCAATAGCTCTCATCAGATAAGTCAATATCATTCGTGGTTCAGCATTGTCCACCTCGGCCAGCGCTATATTAAAGCGGTTCAAGAAAGATCTGATAGATTCACCAGGATTCTGCTCTAAACTTGACAGTGACATGATGTCCTTGGCCTTCGAAGCATATAGTCTAAACTGCTCCTTGAATTTTCTGGTCAAGTCTGAAAACTGATCAATAGATCGGACTGGCAACTTGGTGAACCATAGTAGAGCCACACCTTCCAGGTATACGGGGAAATATCGGCACTTTATTTCGTCCGAGGCTCTGGCACCTGTCATGTGCGAATCATATTTATACAAGAATTCATTCGGGTCACTTGTCCCCTTATAAGCTGGGATAGTCGGAGGGACAAACTTCCTTGGAAATTCCGCCTTTAAGATTCTTTCAGTAAACGGAGTTTTGCTTGGGGCGAAACCCCATTCCTTCTCATCTTCAACCCTTTGCATACTTTCTTTCATGATCTGCCGGACCATTCCAGAAAGATATTCCTCATCATGCCGAGTTCTAGATCCACCGGCCTCAGGTACTGCCTGCTCAAAGGGACTAGTAGCCCTTTCAGGAGCATTCCTTTCATTAACATCATGAACGTTGCCAGCATAGTTCCTTTCATTACCAGCCGGTTGATTGTTTGCCCCAAGTAAGTCGTTCAACTTATTCAGAATCAGAGCATTCTGGGCACTTTGAGCCTCTAATTGTGCATTTTGGGCGTTTATCTGTTGGTTTAGCCCTAGAATCACAGCATCCAACTCCGCTTTCGTAACTCCAACAGACGGGGTGGGTTGATTAGGCACAGGGGAAGCGGAAGTTCCCTCTTGAATGTTTCCAGATCTGACAGATCTACTTTTCCTTCCAGGAGCCATAATTTCAGATAGACTTCTGGTTTTTAAGGAAATTCTTTCTACAAATCTCTGCGAAGCAATGATGACAGTTTTCCTGAGTTCAATTCTCAGTGAAAGCACCAAAAATGTTAACGCTAAAATTTGAACGCTAACACCGCGGTGTATGAGTTATAGTTGTGAAAGCACCACCCGAAAGCTCGGGAACAGATTACAAGCAGAAAACAGTAGAAAAGCGGTAAACGACAACAATTTTATAGTGGTTCGGCTTAAGGGTATAGCCTACATCCACTTTAAGTACTTTTATTAATGATCTCGTTACAAGCTGATACAATTCTTCTCAAGTAAAATATATCTCAAGTTACAAGAGTTTCGGAACAAGTAGCTTAAGCTTCTATGTCGATTAAAATCCTTGAATTCAAATTGAAGATGTGTAGTTTCTTCGTGAAGTTCTTCGAAGTATTCCTTTGATCTTGAAAGCTCTAAGTGTTGATGGAGTTCTCGATGCAGCAAGGTAACGGTCTCTCAAGAGAATGTGCCAAAAAGCCCCTTGAATGTTGGAGGTGGGTGCCTATTTATAGAGAGTTTCGGCCTGGAATTATTGCCAAGTCCTAAGTCGTGGCCGATCTAAGTTAAGTCGCAGCCGACTTAATATGAGTCGTGGCCGGTCCATCTGGCCCCTTCATGGCTTCACAGGGGTTCACTTGCACAAGTCCTAGGTCGCCTCCGAGTCAACACCACCCCTCCTTAGTAATACGGCCTCGGGTTTATATTAGGTCGTGGACGAGTTAACTTGGTAGGTCGCAAGTCACGGTCCAAATGATAAGTCCTGGATCGTGTACGAGTTAAGAGGCCACTGTGCCAAGTAGCTGCATTGAACTTACCTTCCTTTGCTTAGGTCGTGACCGACTTAACATTGGTCATAGGTCGGCCGCGACTTAGGTCGGTAGCTATCTTGGGTCGGCGTTCTTTAAGTCTTAGGTTGGTATACATGCTAGAGCATTGGGTCGGCACCTCTCTTAAGTCGGTATCCCTTTTCGGCCTTAGGTCGGCATTCCTGTTAAGGCAGTCAGGTCGGCAACCAGTTAAGTCGGCAATCTCCCTAGACTGTTAGGTCGGTATCTATGTTGAGTCGGTAGCCTTTTTAAAGTATTAGGTCGGCATACTTGTTGAAGTGTTAGGTCGGCATACCCCTTAGGCCTTAGGTCGGCATCTCTTTGAGTCTTAGGTCGGTATCGTTTCAAGTCGCTGAGTCCAAACCGAGGCGGAGTTAACATGTAGTGTTACCAACAAAGAGATATTTGTATAACTCTATGGCACGCAAAAAAAATTTAGTTTGAAACGTATCCACAATTTGATTTTTATTTACATTTTTCATAGATATAACATATTGTCAATATGTCGTTAAAACTGAAGATTTTAGTGTGGTGAAAATTAGACGCTTCTGATATACTAGTTTCCAAAGCCAGTCAGAAATTGTTGTAGGCTTAAGGCATAATGATCTAAATCAGGGATTAAAACAATTAGAGGTCCTTATTAGTTATTTTGAAACATTGAAAATACAGTCACAATGCAAGTTTAAATTATAGTGGTTTAAATATAAAGCATACCCTTTTACAATTACACAGAGTCTGCTTTCATTAATCTAAAATATGACCGATTTCATTTGTAAACAAAATACAATTACTTTTATAAACAAAATTAGAATTTTTAGGCCGATGAAAATTCAAGGCCCCTGGCGATGACTTTAGTGACATAGGGCTACTTTCAGCCATTCCTATATCAAACATAGTTTCGAATAATACCAACTATTTGTAAATAGGAGTAAATGAGATTTGAGAAGAAATGTGTAGATGACTATTAAAATAACTAACGTGCAACATACCATCCATTTGAGAATTTGCATATGCAAAATGATTTTTAAATAACAATTTAATAACATAATTTTTTCTAAAAAAATCATCATTCAAAAGTTTTGCATTTTGCAAGTTTATCCAGCTCTAACCATCCACTACTAGTGTTGCAACAAATTACTATGTTGAAAAATTTTGGTTACAAATTTGAAAATAAGTGATGCAGTGCAAACAGAAGAAATGCAAGTATTAGGTCGCTCACGACCTAAAAAGGAAGAGATAGGTCGCTCAAGACCTAACAATGATATAGCGCGACCTAACGAATTGAGATTGAGTTGTCTCCGACTTAAGAAAGCATGGTCACGACCTAACAACGGAGTTTTGGGTCGTCTCCGACCTAAGAAAACACAGGAAGAAGCATTCCGACCTAACAAGCTCCGACCTAATGATATTGAACGACCTAGTGATATTGAACGAGATAACTGTGCCGAGTTACGAGCTAGTGATGTTGAACGAGATAACTTCGCCAAGTTTCGATCTAAGCAAGCTGAACTGCCTTCTATTTTAGGTCGTAGGGGATTAGGTCTTGTTGTATTTTAGGTCGTTACCGACCTATGGGTTGTGTTGGGTGTTAAGTCGTGAATCTTTGAGTCGTTGTATGTTAAGTCGGTAACGAGTTAAGTCGTGTACATATGTTGTGTGTTGTATTGCTTAACTCGGTCATGAATGGGAAGTGTTAGGTCGCGTACGACCTATGGTGAGTCGGTCGTGTTGAATCGCGTGAGTTGTTTAGGTCGTTGAGTGCTGTGTTGTATGCAGGAGAGTATGTTGTGTTGATAGGTCGCTGCCGACCTAGGTGTTGTTAAAATGTGTTGAGTCGCTGATGTTAGGTCGCTGCCGACCTAAGTTAGGTCGTAAGTCGTGGCCGACCTAAGAGCCAGGTGATGATTTGTTGCGTTGCGTTGTAAAACCTATAAATACGCGTGTGTTGTACATTTTGAGGGTGGTTGATTTTTGAATAAAATTCTCTTTTGTTAGCTCTGTGCTTTCATACCAATTGGTAGTTGAGTGTAATCCCCTATCTCCTCTTTCGGTTAATCGAGTGCGCTCGATTCAACGATCGTAGAAGCCGATTCACGGAATCAAGTGCGCTAGATCAACGTGCGAAGAATCGTAGATCTTTGAACACGGTATAGTGCGCTATCAACGTGTTTGATATAGCTAGAGTTCGGTATCTTTGGATCAACGAACTTGGGCATTTTGGTATCTTCAACTCACCGATTGCTACATTCCATCGATTGAAGTTTTGTTTGATTAATCCGCTGCGTCATTATTGGTATCGGAGCCATACTTAGCCAATCATAGCTAAGTTGATTCTTGGAGCCAAGTTTTTGAAGTTTTTGAAGTTTGAAGGAGTTCATTGTGTTCTTGTTGAATTTGTAACAACATTGGAGTGTTTGATCCATTTCATTTTGGATCGAAGAGTTGGAAATTGTTTGGATCTATCTTGGGTTTTTGCGCGCCAAGTTTTGAAGTGTTTGAATTTGTAGCCGAGCTAAAGAGGTTGAGCCGAGTCAAATAAGCCGACCTTACTTGAGTCGTATACATACAAGCCGAGTTAAGTTCAAGGCCGAGCCTTATGAAATTGTTGTTTGTGAAAGCTTTGGAGTTTTTGTTCGAATTGTTGAAGTTTTGTGAAATTTTCAATCATGCCACCAAGGAGAGCTAATCGTCATCAAAACGTTGAAGCTTTGTATCGTAGAGAAGAAGCCGAGCTTATGGAACAACGTATTAATGAAAAATTTGATGAAGGCATTGGGAAGTTGGAGAAATTGATGAATGATTTGAATCAAAGGAGGAGATCACCAAACTCGAACCATGGAGGAAACCGAGTTTCGTCATCGGTTACGGAAGCGAGGAGGGTATCACCACATTCATGTAGAGATAGAAGAGAAACATCAATATCATCACGAAGAGATCATCATGACTATGCACATGAAGAGAGAAGAAGTCAACGTGAATTTGACCATGAAGCATACAGGGATGAAGAGAGACATAGTCAAAGAAGCATGCATGAACGAAGGGATGATAATGGTCGAGATCGATGTAGACGTACTTTTGATTTTGTTGAAGAAGGTGATAGAGCTAGTATTCATTATCGAGATCGAGACCAAGTTCGAAATTCTTATCGGGATGTTGAAGATGATCGTCGATGGGAATCAGGTATGAAGATGGAAATTCCGGAGTTTAAAGGCGGAATGATTGCAGAAGAATTTCTCGATTGGATTTCTAATGTTGAAGAGATCTTTGCTTTCAAGGAGGTTCCTGAGCATTGAAGGGTGAAGTTGGTTGCTACTAGGTTGAGGGGGAGAGCTTTGGCATGGTGGCAGCAAACTAAACTAACTAGGGAGAGAATGGGGAAGTCAAAGAAAGAATCATGGGAAAAGATGAAAAAGTTGATGAGATCTACTTTCTTACCTTACAACTACCAATCACTTATGTACCAGAGGTTGCAGAATCTGAGGCAAGGGACAAAGTCTGTTAGTGATTATGCTGATGAATTTTACCAACTCATTGCCAGGAATGATATTATGGAAACGGAAGAACAGCTAACTGCTAGATTCATTGGGGGATTGAGAGTGCAGATCCAGGACATGGTTAATATGTTTGATCCTAGATCAGTTGCAGAGGCACATCAGAAAGCGTTGGCTTGGGAGAAACAAGGAAGGCGTGGAGGTGGTGTGTTTACTAATTCCAATAATCAAGCAAGGGGTGTTGGTGGAAGTTCTAATGTTCCTAAACCTGTTTCAAAGCCAGTGGTGAAGGAGGCTGAGAAGGCGAAGGATAGCAGGGGGTTCAAGTGTTATAATTGTCACGAGTTGGGTCACAAAAGCAACGAATGTCCGAAGCCGAAGAAGAGAACCATGGTTGCAGAAGTTGAGGAGGATGATGGTGAGGAGGCAGAATGTTCAAATACACCTTATGTTCGTTATTGATGCGGGAAGTTGTGATAATATTATTTCTACAGAAGCAGTGAGGAAATTGAACTTGAAGACTGAGAAGCATCCTAAACCGTACAAGCTAGCATGGTTAAGGAAGGGTGGTGAAGTGAAAGTGTGTCGAAGAGCTTGTGTTAATTTTTCTATTGGGAAGAAATACAAAGATGAAATTTGGTGTGATGTTGTAGACATGGACGTGTGTCATCTGTTGTTGGGAAGACCGTGGCAGTTTGATAGAGCAGTTCAACATGATGGTCGTGCCAATAGTTACAGTTTCATGTTCGAGGGTACGAAAATCACTTTGGTTCCTAAGAAGCAACAGCAGAAGGAGTGCAAACTAGAAGAGATTGAAGAATTGAAAACTCTGTTGACTTTGAAAGAGTTTGTTAAGGAAGTTGAAGAAGGACCAGAAGTGTTTTTGTTGATTGGGAGAGAGAGTAGTGAAGAAGTTGAAATTCCTGAAGAAGCAAAGCCAATTTTGAAAGAATTTGAAGATGTATTTCCAGAGGAGTTGCCTAAGGAGTTACCACGATTGAGAGACATTCAACATCAAATTGATCTTGTTCCGGGAGCAGTGTTACCACATCGACCACATTACCGAATGAGTCCGAAGGAACATAAGGAGTTACGAAGGCAAGTGGAAGAGTTGTTAGAGCAGGGGCGTGTTCAGGAAAGTTTGAGTCCATGTGCAGTGCCAGCATTGTTGGTGCCAAAGAAGGATGGAACATGGAGAATGTGCACAGATAGTAGAGCTTTGAATATGATCACTGTTCGCTACAGATTTCCTATGCCGAGGTTGGATGATTTGTTAGATCAATTGAGTGGGGCAACTATATTTTCAAAGATTGATTTGAAGAGTGGTTATCATCAAATTCGAATTAGACCTGGGGACGAATGGAAGACAGCTTTCAAAACAAGAGAGGGGTTATACGAATGGTTGGTTATGCCGTTTGGTTTGTCTAATGCACCTAGTACATTCATGCGGGTGATGAATCAAATCTTTAGACCATTCATTGGGAAGTTCGTCGTGGTTTATTTCGATGATATTTTGATATACAGCAGGAGTACGGAGGAGCATGTTCTACATTTGAGGGAAGTATTGATTATTCTTCGTGAGGAACAATTTTATGCTGCTACGAAGAAATGTGTGTTTATGACGCATACTGTTTTATTTCTTGGGTATGTTGTTTCAGGAGAAGGTATTCAAGTTGACCAGAGTAAAGTTGAAGCAGTCAGGAATTGGCCGCAGCCAAAGACAATTACAGAAGTGAGAAGTTTTCATGGGCTAGCGTCATTCTACCGAAGATTCATTCCACACTTCAGTAGCGTGATGGCTCCAGTTACTGATTGCATGAAGGGTAAACAACTTGTATGGTCAGAAGAAGCGGGAGTTGCTTTTGAGAAGATCAAGGAATTGTTGACGTCTGCACCAATTCTTATTTTACCGAATTTTCAGTTATTGTTTGAATTGCATACTGATGCTTCGAAGGTTGGTATTGGAGGAGTTCTGAGTCAGAATGGGAAGCCAGTTGCTTATTTCAGCGAAAAGTTGTCAGGGGCAAAGATGAGATACAGCACATATGACGTTGAATTCTATGCTGTGGTGCAAACGATTAAACATTGGCGACATTATCTATTTCAGAAAGAATTTGTTCTTTACACTGATCATGAAGCTTTGAAGCATTTACAGGGGCAGGATAAAATCTCAGCGAGACATGCATCATGGATTGCTTATTTACAGCAGTTTACTTTTGTCGTTAAGCACAAATCAGGGGTGACAAATCGGGTAGCTGATGCTTTGAGTAGGAGGAGTCATTTATTAACGACAATGAAAGTTGAAGTGACGGGGTTTGAATTACTGCCAGAGATGATTGAAGAAGATCCTTACTTTGTGAAATATGTTGAGAAAGTGAAGGATGGGAGTACCGATGAATTTATGTTGGTTGATGGATTCTTGTTCAAAGGAAATCAATTATGCATTCCAGATTGTAGTTTGAGATTGAAAATTGTTAAGGAGTTGCACGAGGAAGGGCATGTGGGCCGTGATCGTACTTTGAAATTGATTTCACAGTCTTACTTTTGGCCGTCGATGAGAAAAGAGGTTGAAAGATTCGTGGAGAGATGCCATATTTGCCAGGTGTCAAAGGGAACAGCAACGAATGCAGGGTTGTATATGCCGTTGCCTGTACCGTCTAAGCCATGGGTTGATATTAGCATGGATTTCGTTTTGGGTTTGCCTCGAACTCAAAGGGGAAATGATTCGATATTTGTTGTAGTGGACAGGTTTTCGAAGATGGCACATTTTATTGCCTGCAAGAAGACAGCGGATGCAGTTCGAGTGGCACAATTATTCTTTAAGGAGGTATATCGATTGCATGGTTTACCAGAATCTATTGTTTCTGATCGAGATACTCGTTTTCTGAGTCACTTTTGGTTGAGTTTGTGGAAGATGGTGGGAACGAAACTGAAATTTAGCAGTGCTTATCATCCGCAAACTGATGGACAGACGGAAGTTGTTAACAGGTCATTGGGAAATTTGTTGCGTTGTCTTGTACAGGATAATTTGAGAAGTTGGGACATGAAGCTATGCCAGGCAGAATTTGCTCATAATCATGCAGTGAATCGTAGCACAGGATTCAGTCCATTTCAGATTGTTTATTCAATTTTACCCAGGGGACCGTTAGATTTAGCGGTGGTACCACAAGCAAAGGGGACGGTTAAACGAGCTGTTGATTTTATTGAAGGATTGACGGAGTGTCATAAGAACGTTCGGGAATGATTGGAAAAGTCGAATGAGAAGTATAAGCAAGCTGCTGATTTGAAGAGACGAAGTGTTGAATTTAATGAAGGTGATTTGGTTTATGCAGTACTGACTAAAGACCGTTTTCCGGTTGGAACGTATAATAAGTTGAAAGCACGGAAAATTGGTCCGATTGAAATTTTAAAGAAAATCAATGAGAATGCTTATAAGTTGAAGCTGCCGGAGGATGTATACACTTCTGATGTTTTCAATATTAAACATTTAATTCCGTATCGTGGGAATAAAATTGTTGTGGAAGAAGATGTTGAGAATTCGAGGTCGAATTTCTGTCAACCCGGGGAGGATGATGCAGTGCAAACAGAAGAAATGCAAGTATTAGGTCGCTCACGACCTAAAAAGGAAGAGATAGGTCGCTCAAGACCTAACAATGATACAGCGCGACCTAACGAATTGAGATTGAGTTGTCTCCGACTTAAGAAAGCATGGCCACGACCTAACAACGGAGTTTTGGGTCGTCTCCGACCTAAGAAAACACAGGAAGAAGCATTCCGACCTAACAAGCTCCGACCTAATGATATTGAACGACCTAGTGATATTGAACGAGATAACTGTGCCAAGTTACGAGCTAGCGATGTTGAACGAGATAACTTCGCCAAGTTCCGATCTAAGCAAGCTGAACTGCCTTCTATTTTAGGTCGTAGGGGATTGGGTCGTGTTGTATTTTAGGTCGTTACCGACCTATGGGTTGTGTTGGGTGTTAAGTCGTGAATCTTTGAGTCGTTGTATGTTAAGTCGGTAACGAGTTAAGTCGTGTACATATGTTGTGTGTTGTATTGCTTAACTCGGTCATGAATGGGAAGTGTTAGGTCGCGTACGACCTATGGTGAGTCGGTCGTGTTGAATCGCGTGAGTTGTTTAGGTCGTTGAGTGTTGTGTTGTATACAGGAGAGTATGTTGTGTTGATAGGTCGCTGCCGACCTAGGTGTTGTTAAAATGTGTTGAGTCACTGATGTTAGGTCGCTGCCGACCTAAGTTAGGTCGTAAGTCGTGGCCGACCTAAGAGCCAGGTGATGATTTGTTGCGTTGCGTTGTAAAACCTATAAATACGCGTGTGTTGTACATTTTGAGGGTGGTTGATTTTTGAATAAAATTCTCTTTTGTTAGCTTTGTGCTTTCATACCAATTGGTAGTTGAGGGTAATCTCCTATCTCCTCTTTCGGTTAATCGAGTGCGCTCGATTCAACGATCGTAGAAGCCGATTCACGGAATCTAGTGCGCTAGATCAACGTGCGAAGAATCGTAGATCTTTGAACACGGTATAGTGCGCTATCAACGTGTTTGAGATAGCTAGAGTTCGGTATCTTTGGATCAACGAACTTGGGCATTTTGGTATCTTCAACTCACCGATTGCTACATTCCATCGATTGAAGTTTTGTTTGATTAATCCGCTACGTCAATAAGAGTAGACAAAAATCGAAACTTCCTACGTATATTAAACAGGAAAAGTGAATAAATAGCTCAAAATAAGTTGTATAATAACAAAACAAAACATATTTGTAACTATTGATCACACATCTTATTAGAAAACAATTTACTTGGTTTAAGAAAAGCAGTTTTGTTGGAAAATAAATTATATATGCTTCCTTTACTAAAATTTACTTAAATTGAGAGGTATGTATAAATTTATTCAATTTATGGAAAAACATTTAGTTTATAAATATAATTATCGTGGCAATACATTTGTGTAAAAAGTTAATCCGAATTATGCTGACCAAACATAAATGTTATCTCAATATATAAACATAAGTGAAATAATAGCTCCACGAACAGATTACTATCAAAAGATGTAATAATTAGTTGTAAAATGCTTTTTAAGATATTTAACTTAAACCATCTACAAAGATAACTCTTCCATCAAATTTATTTCATACTATAATACCATGAAAGCACATTGTATCAACTTTAATGACTTAACATTTGATGTTAAACATTATCATTTCACCGGTGAAATAGTTGAAGCTTGATTATGCCATTTTCTTTGTTGATACAACGATGTAGGACGATGTCATTTACTTTCTTCATAACTGGTTATTGGATGATGCATTTCTTCTTGTTCTTTTGTGCACTGTAGTTCTTTTGTGCACTGTGGTTCCTTTGTGCACTGTGGTTCTTTAGTGCACTGTGGTTCTTTTGTGCATTTTAGTTCTTTCGTACATAGTTCATCCATTGTACGTTCATTTAACGATGGATGTTGCAATTTGCTTACTCCATCAGCTGTCGTTGGATGATGCCATTCTTTTTGCTCTTCTGTGCATTGTAGCTCTTTTGTGCACTGTAGCCCTTTTGTGCGTTGTAGCTCTTTTGTGCATTGTAGTTCTTTTGTGCATTCTAGGTCTTTGGTACATTGTTCATTCATCGCATGTGCATTTACCACCGGATGATTCCACTTCTTTTGTTTGTCATAATTTGTCGGATGGTGCCAATTACTCTTTTCATCAACGACTGTTGGATGATGCCACTTGGTTGGTAGTTCATTAGGTTGCAGCTTTGATGCCAAGGTAGTTTCAGTTATGATAAAAAAGAACAACACTAAAGCTAATGATGCACAATATGCTTTGGTCATGTTTATGTGTGGTATGTTGTTCAAGAAAGAAGATGGTTTTTATAAGATTTGAAGATAATGTTTGGAATCTTGAAGTCAATTAAGCCATTGTAAACTAATTAATGATGTCATTTTGTTTTATCCACTTTCATATTATGGATAAAAACATAACCTTAAAGCAGATAGTGTTTTAATAAGCTTTCTACAAAAAATAACATGCAAAAGTTAATTATAATTCACCAATCGTTATGTTAATAATAGAAGGCGGTGTTGCATATCAACTACTAATTTCAATCTTAGCTTCTTGTATCATAGGAAGTATATGAAAAACCCAAATTAGCAAAAAAAAAAAAAAATGGTGTCTATTAAATTATAATAAAAAAGTGTGATTGCCGATACATCCAAAAAGAAAAGTCAAAACAGGTAGTTACGATGTAAACTGAAATGAAAAATACTAGAATAAAAAATAGATGTCCCGTTTTGTCATATATTTTATCCTCCTAAAATTTTTGATAATATTAGTATTGTTATCGTAATAGTATATTACTACACTATTAGCGTGTATGTGTGCAAATGTGTATATTCGCATATTTCGATTAAAGTTTACTATATTTTGATTATAAAACACATTTATTTTCTTGTTATGGTGTTTGGAACTTGCACAATATCAAATGTCTATTTTTTATTTTACCACCTCAAATGTAGGTTTATCGTTTCACATCTCGTTTTCACTAAAACTTAAAGTTAATTGTTTGACGTCATGTATTTGCATTACTATTTAACTGTATTAAAAACCCAAGTCTAGTGTTACCAAAAAAGAGATATTTGAATAGCTCTATGGCATGCAAAAAAAATTAGTTTGAAATGTATCCACAATTTCATTTTTATTTACATTTTGCATTGATATAACAATTTGTCAATATGTCGTTAGAACTAAAGATTTTAGTGTGGTAAAAATTAGACGCTTCTGATATACTACTGTCCAAAGCCAGTCAGGTATTGTTGTAGGCTTAAGGCATAATGATCTAAATCAGGGATTAAAACAATCAGAGGTCCTTATTAGTTATTTTGAAACATCGAAAATACAGTCACAATGCAAGTTTAAATTATAATGGCTTAAAAATAAGGCATACCCTTTTACAATTACACAGAGTCCTCTTTCATTAATCTAAAATATGATCGATTTCATTTATAAACAAAATTCAATTACTTTTATATACAAAATTAGAATTTTGAGGTCGATGAAAATCCAAGGCCTTTGGCGATGACTTTAGTGACATAGGGCTACTATCGGCCATTCCTATGTCAAACATAGATTCGAATAATACCGACTATTTGTAAATAGCAGTAAATGAGATTTGAGAAGAAATGTGTATATGACTATTAAAATAAGTAACGTGCAACGAACCATCCATTTAAGAATTTTCATATGCAAAATGATTTTTAAATAACAATTTAATAACATAATTTTTTCTAAAAAATCAATCATTCAATTGTTTTGCATTTTGCAAGTTTATCCAACTCTAACCATCCACTACTAGTGTTGCAATAAATTACTATTTTGAAAAATTTTGGTTAAAAATTTGAAAATAAAAATACACAAAAATCCAAACTTCCTACCTATATTAAACTGGAAAAGTGAATACATAGCTTAAAATAAGTTGTATAATAACAAAACAAAACATGTTTATAACTATTGATCACACATCTTATTAGAAAACAATATATTTGGTTTAAGTAAAGCAGTTTTATTGGAAAATAAATTATATAAGCTTCCTTTGCTAAAAATTACATAAATTGAGAGGTATATATAAATATATTAAATTTATGGAAAAACATTTAGTTTATAAATATAAATATCGTGGAAATACATTTATGTAAAATGTTAATCTGAATTGTGCTGACCAAACATAAATATTATCTCAATATATAAACATATGTGAAATAATAGCTCCAAGAATAGATTACAATCAGAAGATGTAATAATAAGTTGTAAAATGCATTTTAAGATATTTAACTTAAACCATCTACAAAGATAATTTTTCCATCGAATTTATTTCATACTATAATACCATGAAAGCACATTGTATCAACTTTAATGACTTAACACCAACTCTTCGTGAGATCTGAAACTTCGTGAGATCTGAAACCGCCGCCGTCCCCCTCTTCGTTCGGCCTCCCAATTCGTGTCTCCTCAGTTTGACTCCCCTCTCCTCATCGACACCGCACCTATTCCATAACAATGGAACCACAAGCCACTCGCCCTCCAGATCCCCCTCCCTCCGATGTAGAACCTCCTCCAGGCTTCCTGCCGTTAGCTTCCAAAGAACGGAACCCTGCCGACAACGATGGTTTCACCTTGGTGAGTCGACGTAAATGGAAACGTACCCCTACTATTATGGCTAATTCACGTACAGGTAACCCTAATGATAAAGATTTACATCAGAAAACCCCTTTTCCGTCTCGTCAACCCACTGTTACAAATGTTAATAACACTAGTCAAAATTCGTCTCGCCTTAATACTCCTCAAACTCCCCAGACCGCAAACAATTCCGTCCCGAAAAGGTGGAATTTTTCCACCACATCCAGTCGTGCTTGGAACGAAGTAGTTAAAGGCAACAATATCCCTGTCACTATTCCATTGAAATTCTATCAACCACGAGAACTAAACTCACTGCAATGTGCCAAAATGTCAGAAGAAGTGGTGTTAAAGGCTAAAAAGCAATGGGACAACGCCATAGTGGTATATGTAGTAGGTCCGAAGCCGTATTATCCATATTTCAAAGAATATATTATTAGAGTATGGAAACCAGAAGATGAATTCTCAATTTACTCGAAGGAAAATGGATTCTATGTTATAAAGTTCAACAAAAAACAAGATTGTGACAAAATTCTAGAAGGGGGTCCTTATTTCTATAATAAAAAACTAATGATGATGAAAAGATGGTCTCTGGGAATGCACCTCAGCAAAGAACTCCCGCACACAATCCCAATCTGGATACGCCTCCCCAATCTCCCTCTGGATTATTGGACAGAAGAAGGAATTAGTAGGATTGCCTCAGTGCTTGGCTCCCCAATCAAACTGGATAAGGCTACTGAAGGCATCATCAAAATAGCATACGCGAGAGTTCTAGTTGAAATAAATAACTCGTTCAAATTCCCTAGTAAGATTCCCATAATAACTGAAGACAATAAAATGATATGGCAAGAAGTGAGTTACGAATGGAAACCATCGTTATGTATGAACTGTTCGAGTTTTGGACATGCTGAAATCAACTGTCAATTTAATAAAGCGTGGCAACCAAAAACAGGTGCGGTTCCATCTAAAGAGAACAACGCAGACATGTTGATAGACAACAGAGAGAATAACGTGGAGGATGTAGTAAACAACAACCATAATATCGATGAAACAGTGACTACCTTTCAGAATATCTCTGAAACAATACAACAAACAATACCAGCAGACTCTAATCCTCATCACACTGTTATTGAAGACTCTACACAGGAACATTCAAAGCAAACACAGTTATCACATCATATAGTTACAGTCCTGAATAAAACTACAAGTTCAAGCATTATTCCTAATGAGACAGAAACAACATCAAGTATACAAATGACAAATGCCGATACAGATTCACTCCTTCATGACTCCAGAGATATATGCATGGTCCAATCTGAAGTGTCCAGTATGTCTGACCCTACAGAACAAATCACTAACTCTTCACATAACTCCAAAACCAGCAACACGCGAAAAATAAGAACAGATGAAACCCCTTTTGAATTCAAAGCTTCAGCAGATTCTAATGTCTTCGACAATCCTGCATGGCACACCATGGTGAATCAACTAAAAGGAAAAAATAAAAAATCAAAAAAAGCGAAGTTATTGGTGAATGCTACTACTCCAGAAATCAGTAGCTACCCCGAAAACAATATTTAGATGGAGTTCCTCTTTTGGAACATAAGGGGTATGAATTCCCCAGCCAAGCAAATGGAAATGGTGAGATTAGTGAATAGTAATAAGTTTTCTTTTATTTGCATGCTTGAAAATAAACTCTCGGCAAGTAATATTGATAGATTCATGAATAAAATCCACACTAAATGGAAATTTGCACATAATATATTAGATGGTCAGAAATGTCGTATTCTTATAATCTGGGATTCAAGTCAATGGTCAAATATAATTCTCCACACGAATGAACAGTACATCACAAGTATCCTTCACAATTATAATGGCCTCAGTGTGATATGCACATCTGTGTATGGTCATAATGATGAAATGAAGAGGAAGGACCTATGGACATACATTAATGAACAGTCTATGCGTATTAATCTTCCTTGGCTTCTAGCAGGAGACTTTAATTCAATATTATCTTCTACGGAAAGAATAAATAATGGTAATTACACTGATATGGGAGACCTTGATTTTATGAACTGCATTAACAATTCTCGGCTTACTGAACCAATGTATTCAGGAAATTTTTATACTTGGAGAGGGGGTCTGCAATTTTCAATTCATAGCAAAATAGACAGAGTTTTCGTCAATTCTCTATGGTCCGAAAAGTTCAAACATTATGGTATACACTTTGGAAATCATTCCATTAGTGATCACACCCCTATCATGATTAATTTAATAAACCAGAACACGAGAAGAAAGCCCATACCTTTCAAATATAAAAATTCGTGGCATCGACAAAGTGGATACCAGAGCATCGTCCAACCAGTTCTGGCGCAAGAATTTCCAGGGAATGCTCTCTACAATCTCCTATGTAAATTAAAAACTGTGAAAGTTACTTTGAAAAACTGGATAGTAAATAAAATCAATATATACTCTGAATTAAATACATTAAAAGAGAAAACAAACGATATATATAAGAAATTAGTTTGTGAGCCTCTTAACAACTATCTCATTGAAGAATATAGCTCGAAAAATGCACAGATTTATGATATTATGAGGAATATTGCGATAAACAACGAACAAAGGATGAAAATAAACTGGTTGACAAAAGGAGACAAACCAACTGAATTTTTCTTCTCAAAAATCAATAAAATTAAACCACCAAGGGGAAACAAATTCATCATTCAAGAGAATGGAGATTGGTATCCAGCATCAGAAACTATTGGTGGAGTAGCCACAACATATTTCACAAATCTCTTTTCATCACCTACAGGAAAAACTCAGTTTCCAGACATAATATGCAAAAAATCCTCTCAGAAAAAGCAAAAGAAAACCTCTGCAAGCCTTTTCTCCTCGAATAAGTTAAAGATGCAGTTTTCAAATCAATGAAAATAGTTCCCCAGGACCGGATGGAATTAACTCTAATTCTATAAAATTCACTGGGAACAAATCAAATACGACATATGTAATGCTATGAACAGTACCCTACAAGCAGGGAAAATCATTAAAGAAATCAATCATACATTCATTTGTCTTATCCCTAAAAATCCAAATGCAGTGGACATGACTGACTTCAGACCTATCTCCCTATGCAATGTATCCTATGAAATACTTGCAAATCTTTTATGCAATAGAATGAAAATCCTCATGAATGATCTAATCTCCTATAACCAGAATGCTTTCATTCCTGGAAGAGTTATCACAGATAACTCACTCCTAGCTTATGAAATGATAAGAGGGTTCAACAGGAAAAAATCCAATGAATAATGTCTGAAAATTGACCTGCATAAGGCGTATGATAAAATTAATAGAGATTTTATTCATCATATGCTGATCTCAATGAACTTTCCCCCCAGATTTGTGGACCTCATATATGAATGTATTACTACACCCACTTTCTCGGTGTTAGTAGAAGGGTCACCACATGGTTTTATTAATAGCTCAAGAGGACTACGACAAGGTGACCCTCTCTCACCTTACCTTTTTGCCATAGCTATGGAATACTTGACTATTATTCTAGACATGGAATTTCACAAAGACATTTTAACCCCCATTATTCAAAATGAACCAGTGATCACTCATCTGATTTATGCAGATGACATTTTGATATTAACTAAAGCCACAATTCAAAATGCTACCTGCATCAAGCAAAGTTTTCAAAATCTGTGCAACACTACAGGTCTGGAGTTAAATCCCAACAAATCCTCTCTATTTTTTAGTAAAGGTGCCACAAATATAGACCAGATAGCCAACATACTTAATATTCATATTGGTAAATTGCCAATCATCTATCTTGGTATTCCTTTATCAAACAACAAACTGAAAAAAGGGATTTTGGAGGGTTAATTGATCAAATTAATAAAAAATTCAATCATTGGCACAGCAAATTTCTAAACATTAGTGGTAGAGCTGAACTAATTAAAACTGTAATCCACCCTATATTGCACTTCTGGCTGCAATTTTCTCCATTTCCACTGTCAGTTATGCAAAGAATTGATAGCTTATGTGCAAATTTTTTATGGAAATCTAAAGCTCACCAAATGAAATGGGAAGAAGTGTGCAGAACTAAAACTGAAGGTGGTTTTGGCATCAGAAAAATTGAAGATATCTCTAAAGCAGTGGCCTCAAATCTTTTGTGGAAATTTATCAATCGTGAAACCACATGGGCTAAATGGATGCAAAACAAATATGGTAAAAATACAAACTTCTGGAATGCTAGCACTGATCTTACTTGTAACGACCCGCTATTTTGGACCATTCAAATCGACACTAAAACCGTACATGTACGACTTGAATAATTCAAAATACCGAATTGTTAATTTAATTTGGCAAAACCTAAAATATACAGTAAATAAACCAATCACAGATCACAGACACAGAGTAATATAATGCAGCGGAATAGAAAAATAGTAGTTCATGAAACTACTATATACATCAGAGTTTAAAATAAAATACATCAGAATCTCTGGAATACAGAAAAGTCTTCAGTACGAGCCGATGACTTCTCTGAACCAGTCAATCTAGAAAACTGAAAGCTGAAACGATAGTTGGATCTCCAAATGAAGCTCCAATCTCCAAAGGTGAGTCTCTAAAGCTGTATTACTCGGTCTGACCCGAGCGTAAAGCAAAACACAAAACACTCGAGTCAGGATTAACATTCGTATATCAATAAATCCAACTCAAGTGAAATATCAACTGAAATACAAATAACTTAAAGGATGTTTGGGATGACCATCCTCTAAGGGTCCATAGAACTATCTACAGGGTAGAAATATACACTATTACATCGTGGTCATTCACTTAATTTATACTTCAAACCCAAATGTCAAATTCACTTCGAATAATTATATTTCCCAAATAGTATTTATATATATTAAATGCTGTATATGGTAAAGCACTTGCAATTTCCTTAACTTAACAAATCGTTCACATCAACCTGACCTTTCCATTTAAATTAAATTCAATCTCAATTATAAATCTCAAATCTGGATTTGATATCCTAATTACCCTTTCCATTTCAATATGTTTCCATACTTTAAGTATTTAATATTTCCCCTAAATTTCCCAATCTAGTTCTCTAAATACAAATTTCCAGACTTCGTTCAACCTCAATTTCCATTAAATTCAATTAGTTATCTACATAACAAATTCAACTATCTTGGTCCCAAATACATACCAAATTTCTAAACCATTTAATTTCAATACAGTTCATGGCTTAAATACTTAGATGTTAAATTTAACAGTTTCATATAGATCCTTGGTTTTTACATCATTATTATTTAGTTTGAACCTTCCCTTATTCAATACCATTTTAGTGACTTTAAATTACATCTTTCTCAAGATTTCTCAAATTTTATTAAACGTGAAATATCTCATTCGATAAATTTCAAATTGATTTAAATAAATAAATCCTTATCTAAACATCATTTTACAATAACCCAAATTTATTTCTCAACCTTAATTTTTCAATATTATTGCAACATTTATCCGAATAAAATTTACATAAATTATTTATCATAATTTATGTATTTAATCAAATCTTGATTAACTAGATATAATTAACTCTATATTTATCATTACCCTTTATAGATGTATTTAAGAATTTACATTTAATAAGACCATAGATTTTTTTTTTCATATGGTCAAAGTGTTATGGCTATTATCATTTCAATACGTACACTAAATGTATACGGGTGGATAGCATTTCAACCCGTAATCCCAAATTTAATTAAACGAAACCCGCTTGGGCCTATTTTTCAACCCATTTTAATTCAAAAATCAAACATAACAAAGGGAACTTGCAGTGTGATGACAGGGATAGTGTCAAAGTAAGTAAACAAGCAATAACAACAATCAATAACAATTCAATAGATTAAATCAAATAACTCCGAAATGATCTTATTAATTCGCATTGTTATTTTTATAATTATTTCTAAAATCTACACTATCATTTCATGTAGATTACAGATTATTACATTTCAGTTTTTCAATTGTCGTTCCATTTCAATTTCAGTTTAGTAGTACAACAGTTAATCCAAACTATGTTCAAAGCTTTAAAGTATAACTTATCAATTCCTACGACAATTAATGGGTCAAATTAAACTAATCAAATTTACATATGGTGGGGTCAGGTTTAATCAATCAAGGTCCATCGTATATAATCCGTTTTCTTTGTAAACTATACCACCTCAAATCTTACTAGCAAACTAGTTATCATTTAACAATAGTAATTAACATCCAATTTAAACGACAATCAATCAATCAGTAAATTTTCAACCAATCTGTATTATTATCACATAAATAATTAACCGATAATGGTGTCAGGTGTCATAGGTGAACAGATACAGATGATAGCAGTCGTAACAGTAAACAACTAACAGCAGCATATTTCAATTGACGTTTCAATTGAATCAAATTTAATAAATAAAAGAACGTTAATCGTGAGTGATTGCTCACCTTTCAAGGCTAGAGATGAACGAGAATACAGAAGGTGATACGGATATGCACACTGCTACGGATACTGAAATTAAATTTCAAATCCAAGCAAAACAAAATCGGCACGAATTCGATCAAAGCTAATTGAAACGGATCAGATCAGAACTGAAACGATGAAGATAAATGGTATAAGCGAACTTTTATAATTCATGTACTGAACAAATCTGATATGCAGACACGACCTAAATACTTAATAACTTAAGGACATATTCTATAAAATGTAACTCAATGTATATACACAAATACACTTAGAGTAACCTAACTTATTATAACATCAACCATATTATATTACTTATTGTTATACCATATATGAACTAACAGCCGATACTCACACATATAAACTAATGTAAACTTAGTTTATAAAATATGTATTTATACAAAATACTTACAATTTTAAAAATACTTACATTTTTTTTAAAAAATACTTACATACGTAAATAACATATTTATAAAACAAAACTATATAACAACTTATAAAATAATCCATAAAATTTTTGTTATTATAATGCACTGCAAGTCTGTACTCCACCTATATGAACATACTTAAATTATATGCGTACTAACAAAATAGACACAAACTTCTTCAAATGAACACATGTACTGTCCTTTCCTCCATTTTTAAAAACTGTGACATATATAAACGGCAAAACAATATATTATAAATAAATAAATCACCTTTACTAACCATGCGTATAAACAGACCATACCACTTTTAAAATTTTATATGCGTAAATAAAGTCATATATATATAACTTAACTTATACATCTTAAAACCTATAAATTACGTGAACATCAACATGTATAAAATTTAATCAGAACGAAAATTTACTAAAAAAAAAAATCTATATAAAATACCACTTTAAAATATAACAGCTGTGCGTATATGTATAATGTATACTTTAAAACTTACGTAGACGTACATCTCATAAAGCTCATATACATATACTTTTGTCTATAACTAACCTATATATATATATATATATCTTTGAAGGAAAAACAATTTGATACTTTAAAATTATTTAAGTAAAATATGCAAACAATTTACTACACAAATATATGCAGACATTCTATACTCATATATATAAGACTAACGTGACCTAAACCCAAACTAATCATATGTTATCCTAACTAAGCACGCATACGTTCAAATAATTGCATTTAAAAAAATTGTGCATACAAATAAAGGTGGCTACTCACCAGTTGAAGTGGGAGATGCAGTGGTACCCGAGGCGGAGGTGAGAGTGCGGAGGTGATGAACGAGAGAGGATAGAGGGATGGAAGGCGGCTGCTGCCTGTTATTTTATGCGTTTCTTATGTGTGTGTGTGTTTTTTTTTTGTAGGAGAAGAACAGATCTGAGAGGCTTCAGGTAAGGGAAAAATATGTTTATAGAATGAAGAAAGAAAGTAGGAATGTAGAGATGCTGTGATATATATATATATATATACATATATATATATATATTTTTTTTATTTTTTTTTTGCAGAAGTCTTTAGAATCATGATGGAAGAAAGAAATTAAGGAGAGAAAAGTGCAGCTTATCAAATTATATAAGAAACATAGTGAAACGTACATAAATAAATGTCCTGTAGTGGTGTAAAGTAACGCACTAAAATTAAGGGAATAACAAAGGAAAGGACATTTTGAAAGCAAGAAAATGAACAGAGAAAGGAATAAATAAATTATATAGACACATACGTTTCTGACAAAGTTATAAATAGAAATAAAGAAGAGAGAGAGAAAAAGAAATGAAGAGTTATATTAAAACAGAGAAGGAAAGGTGCGTGAATCCATAGAGTTATATATATATAGGTCGAGTAATAAATGGATTTGTTTGCATGGGAGAGTTCTGGAAAGAAGATGGTGGAAATTTGAGAGCAAAATAAAAGGAGGCGGAAGGAAAAAATATATGAACAGATCTAGAAAGATGATGGTAGATTTTTACACATGCAAAAGAAACGGTTTCTCCCGAAATAAATGGTCACTCGTTTGAAACCAGATAAACAAATAAAGTAATCTATTGTTTCTTGCAAGTTATACGTTTTCTTAATTTTATTTATTTCCTAGGTCCCAATACGTAGGCAATTATACTATGGAGATTAATTATTATCAAACGTTACAAAATTCAAAAGCAAAAGAAACGTTTCGATTTCTAAATGATAAAAGCAAAAGATTAGAACGTATGCCATAAATTAAGCAACAAACGTTGATTCTAAATTTACTAATAATTAGGAGTAGAAACGTTTGATGATGAAATCAGGAAACAAATACTAATAGCAAAACGGCGATGAGTTGAATGAACAGAGAATTCAAAAGTTCAATTGAGCTGTTTGAAATAAAGCACATAACGTTAGCATTGAATTGGGAGTTATAAAACAATGTATTATAAATAGGAAATTATAAAAGTAACGTATGCTATTGGAATAGAAGCCAAAAGAGAAATGAACTTAGAGCTACCGGAAACGTATCTCTTAAGTGAAATGAATGTAAGAGAAACGGTCAAATAATGTTTATAACTGTAAATTTAAAGTAATAAATTTATATTGGGTAGCACGGTTTAAATCGAAACGAAATAAGGAGAAGCTAAGGAGGCACAATTTATGGTGTCATTAAAACGAACAAATTTATTGCTTCCGTTGTACACCGGGTTCCGAAATACAGAAATAAATATACTTTTGAGATCAGCACGACGAGGCGCTCACAATGGTATACAGTTATCAGTGGTATGATTGAGTTATAAAAATTCGAATTTTTCACTAGTAGAAAAAAAAATGCAGTAGAATGCAGAAAATAAGAACGACGAAGCTATAGAAGTCCGGATTTTGAAAAACTAGAGATGACGCCTTTCTCAGATGAGGATTTAGAATTTTTCTATGTAAAATATTCTGCATTAGAAATTTTTTTTTATTATTATCAACAATTATTAGCTAGCTTGAATTTAATAGAATTACATAATAAATAAATTTTCATAAAATAAATTGAAATTTTGCCATCTGCTATGTTTAATTGGACGTAATCCATATATTAACTTTTTATTTGCAAATTAATTTATTTAAAAATTTCACCATAATCCAATTAAATACGTTAATAAAACGATAAAGTTTATTAAAATCTTACAGGTCGTTACACTCTCCCCCACTCAAAACTTTTCGTCCCCGAAAAGGAAGGAGGTAGGAGAATAAAACAGCCGGAAATTTATAGATTGAAAGATAAGATAAACAACAAATTTTTAAAACTACCCAAATTTATTTGAAATCTTTATTTGAAACTTCATTTGAAATTCAAATTTTCTATAATACTATAATACTTTCAACTCTTATGAAAACAATTACCTGCACTATCCCTTATTTTTACAAAGTTTATTGAAAATATTAAATCCGAAATTAATAACTTCAAACTATTCATAACACTTAAAATTTTATATTAAACAATGTAGTATATAATTAGACAAAATTTTCAAAGGATAAATCCAACAAGGAAGGAAGGTAGATTTTGAAAACAAAATCAAGATGAACAAATAAGCTGAGCAGATAAGGTAGATTCAAAAGAAAGAATCGGGTCCGAATAATTTATTTCAAACCATAAGAATTTAAATTTCAAATATTAATACAAAATTTCTTTGTTGGCAATACCTTTATAATAAAATTCTTTTATATCAAAACCAATTTTTCTTTCGAAAATACTTTTATAACTCAATGTTTTAACAAGTTTATCCTCGTTCTTGCAGACTCTGGCCATGCGTTGATCAGGCGCAAAGCTAGAATTCTTCAAGTACTTAGTAGACTTGTTTCAACACCCAGTGAAAATACTTGAAAAACCTTTTAAAATAGATATGGAAAGTACGATCCAAACAAAACAATCAAACCAAAACCTTTGTCCGATCATGGTTCGCAGATACACAATGGTTACGCCTGGTTCCCCCAGGAAACAATCCATATCCGTAAGCTTTCACAGCCCTGCGAGTTACGCCATGATGACTAGTAGAGTGCAGGATACACAATGGTTACGCCTGGATCCCCCAGGAAACAATCCGTACCCCCAGGCAAGACTCAGCCAGGCACTTGCGCTACTATTCGCGACCTACACAGATTGCAGGATACACAATGGTTACGCCTGGTTCCCCCAGGAAACAATCCGTACCCCTAGGCAAGACTCAGCCAGGCAATTTCGCTGTGCATTCACGAGAGAAAAAGAAACCGTGGGACACGTCACGGTGGGAACACTCGAGTATTACATCCGGAAAACCAAAATCAGAGAGAATAATAACGATAGAATGAATCCACGCTGTGGCCACAAAGCGGATATCAAGCAGAAGGCACTTTCCATATCTTTATTTGGAAAATATATATCATATAGTACCTTTTTCAAATCACTTTCAAATATTGTACTTATATAAAGTCCATATATATAGGATTCCATTTTCAAACGAATACTTTCCAAATCAATAGTATATCAAATCATACTTATATAGACTTCGATTATATAAAATCTCTTTCCAAATTGAGTAACTTTCAAATCAATAGATTTCAAATCAACTTCATACTTATACAAATCCATTTTATATAAGTTCGACCACTCCCAAATCAAGTACTTAATAATCTAAGATTCTCAATTTCAAATTATTTCACTATCAATTCAGTTTCAAAATCATATATGATTTCACCAATTTTCTTCCAAATTAAATATCTAAAGTCAAACAAATACATTTCCAAAATCACCATATAAGTACTGGTTTTTAATTCCAATTTAATTTCAAAACCAAATATTTTCCTCAAAATCAATTACTCAAAATGGTTTCCAAATTTATAATTTATCCCTTTAAACTTTTAAACTATCTATTTCTATTTGAAATATTCAATTTACCTTTCTGAAAACCATTATTCAAAACTATTTTTTTTTTCAAAACATTTCAAACTAAATTTATATTCTTTATCAAACATTTTATACTCTTCGAAATTTCTTAGTTTTTAAAACTTTAGACCTTGACTTGGAAGTGTTCGAACCTTCAAAATAATTAGGGAAATCAAATTTTCAATTCAAGAGTTGAAAATCAACAATAAATCAATAAACCAATTATTAAATCCAAAACTCGAGGACTGAATACCGGTCTCATTTTAAATTGTTTCAAATATATACTTATATCTTTCTAAAATATCAAATTATACTTCGGAATTTGAAATCAAAATCGGTTTTACAAAACACTTGCATAGCGAAGCTATTAAAGTGGCCTCTCCCTCACTCTGAAACTCGAAAATCAATGTCGATGATGCGTGCACTCATCACCGAAATTATTTTCAAGCGACATAAGTGAGTTCTGGACTTCTATTTTCTTGGAAACTTCTTTGAAATTTCTTTAAAATTATTGGAATTCATTTGAGCTTATTTGAAACATTTCTTATTCAAAAAAAATAATTTTAAATCGTATTATTTATATATATTTTCCAAAATCTTAAAACCAATTTCAAAATACCGGAATTCAATTCTCGAATTTCAAATTTAACACTTCAGTTATAAATCATTTTTATATAAATCAATTTCTTATAATTTTTCAAAATTTCAAATCCTTTCAAAACCTTTTTTTTTTATATATATAGAATAAAATCATAGTTATCAAAATAATAATTTCGATATTTAAAACAAATTTCAAAATGCAAACATACCCGATTTTCAAAGGATAATTTTAAGAATGGATTTCAAAACAAAGATAGAGATTTGAATTAGAGGAACTCCAATCCATAGAATTCTGATTCGAAGATAGACTCGATCGAAGATGAGATAATTAAATTACAAAATAGAAGATGGATATACTTCTATAAATCGCGGGCGACCTTAACCGGGTCAATCGTGATTTCAGGAATATGATTGATGCGGAATTCTAAGGCAAATCGACATTCGATCGCCCGATATAGAATTCGGCATAACTAGATATAGCAGCATTGTAAACCGAGGATACATGAATCTTCGGTGAATCAATGCCAACTGAAAAGGAGATTCACCCCTTTTACAAATCATTCAGTGAAGTTATGGAATACTCCAGAATCGAACGAATATAAATAGGGAGAGACAAGAATGAATTTCGAAACTGAGGGACATTCCAAAATTCAAAGGAAATCGAGTCAAAAAGGAAGAGATTCAACTCGAATGAAAGTGATTCTGTAATAAATTTACCATATATGCTAAGTTTTGACTTGAACCTGGCTCTGATACCAACTGTAACGACCCGCTATTTTGGACCATTCAAATCGACACTAAAACCGTACATGTACGACTTGAATAATTCAAAATACCGAATTGTTAATTTAATTTGGCAAAACCTAAAATATACAGTAAATAAACCAATCACAGATCACAGACACAGAGTAATATAATGCAGCGGAATAGAAAAATAGTAGTTCATGAAACTACTATATACATCAGAGTTTAAAATAAAATACATCAGAATCTCTGGAATACAGAAAAGTCTTCAGTACGAGCCGATGACTTCTCTGAACCAGTCAATCTAGAAAACTGAAAGCTGAAACGATAGTTGGATCTCCAAATGAAGCTCCAATCTCCAAAGGTGAGTCTCTAAAGCTGTATTACTCGGTCTGACCCGAGCGTAAAGCAAAACACAAAACACTCGAGTCAGGATTAACATTCGTATATCAATAAATCCAACTCAAGTGAAATATCAACTGAAATACAAATAACTTAAAGGATGTTTGGGATGACCATCCTCTAAGGGTCCATAGAACTATCTACAGGGTAGAAATATACACTATTACATCGTGGTCATTCACTTAATTTATACTTCAAACCCAAATGTCAAATTCACTTCGAATAATTATATTTCCCAAATAGTATTTATATATATTAAATGCTGTATATGGTAAAGCACTTGCAATTTCCTTAACTTAACAAATCGTTCACATCAACCTGACCTTTCCATTTAAATTAAATTCAATCTCAATTATAAATCTCAAATCTGGATTTGATATCCTAATTACCCTTTCCATTTCAATATGTTTCCATACTTTAAGTATTTAATATTTCCCCTAAATTTCCCAATCTAGTTCTCTAAATACAAATTTCCAGACTTCGTTCAACCTCAATTTCCATTAAATTCAATTAGTTATCTACATAACAAATTCAACTATCTTGGTCCCAAATACATACCAAATTTCTAAACCATTTAATTTCAATACAGTTCATGGCTTAAATACTTAGATGTTAAATTTAACAGTTTCATATAGATCCTTGGTTTTTACATCATTATTATTTAGTTTGAACCTTCCCTTATTCAATACCATTTTAGTGACTTTAAATTACATCTTTCTCAAGATTTCTCAAATTTTATTAAACGTGAAATATCTCATTCGATAAATTTCAAATTGATTTAAATAAATAAATCCTTATCTAAACATCATTTTACAATAACCCAAATTTATTTCTCAACCTTAATTTTTCAATATTATTGCAACATTTATCCGAATAAAATTTACATAAATTATTTATCATAATTTATGTATTTAATCAAATCTTGATTAACTAGATATAATTAACTCTATATTTATCATTACCCTTTATAGATGTATTTAAGAATTTACATTTAATAAGACCATAGATTTTTTTTTTCATATGGTCAAAGTGTTATGGCTATTATCATTTCAATACGTACACTAAATGTATACGGGTGGATAGCATTTCAACCCGTAATCCCAAATTTAATTAAACGAAACCCGCTTGGGCCTATTTTTCAACCCATTTTAATTCAAAAATCAAACATAACAAAGGGAACTTGCAGTGTGATGACAGGGATAGTGTCAAAGTAAGTAAACAAGCAATAACAACAATCAATAACAATTCAATAGATTAAATCAAATAACTCCGAAATGATCTTATTAATTCGCATTGTTATTTTTATAATTATTTCTAAAATCTACACTATCATTTCATGTAGATTACAGATTATTACATTTCAGTTTTTCAATTGTCGTTCCATTTCAATTTCAGTTTAGTAGTACAACAGTTAATCCAAACTATGTTCAAAGCTTTAAAGTATAACTTATCAATTCCTACGATAATTAATGGGTCAAATTAAACTAATCAAATTTACATATGGTGGGGTCAGGTTTAATCAATCAAGGTCCATCGTATATAATCCGTTTTCTTTGTAAACTATACCACCTCAAATCTTACTAGCAAACTAGTTATCATTTAACAATAGTAATTAACATCCAATTTAAACGACAATCAATCAATCAGTAAATTTTCAACCAATCTGTATTATTATCACATAAATAATTAACCGATAATGGTGTCAGGTGTCATAGGTGAACAGATACAGATGATAGCAGTCGTAACAGTAAACAACTAACAGCAGCATATTTCAATTGACGTTTCAATTGAATCAAATTTAATAAATAAAAGAACGTTAATCGTGAGTGATTGCTCACCTTTCAAGGCTAGAGATGAACGAGAATACAGAAGGTGATACGGATATGCACACTGCTACGGATACTGAAATTAAATTTCAAATCCAAGCAAAACAAAATCGGCACGAATTCGATCAAAGCTAATTGAAACGGATCAGATCAGAACTGAAACGATGAAGATAAATGGTATAAGCGAACTTTTATAATTCATGTACTGAACAAATCTGATATGCAGACACGACCTAAATACTTAATAACTTAAGGACATATTCTATAAAATGTAACTCAATGTATATACACAAATACACTTACAGTAACCTAACTTATTATAACATCAACCATATTATATTACTTATTGTTATACCATATATGAACTAACAGCCGATACTCACACATATAAACTAATGTAAACTTAGTTTATAAAATATGTATTTATACAAAATACTTACAATTTTAAAAATACTTACATTTTTTTAAAAAAATACTTACATACGTAAATAACATATTTATAAAACAAAACTATATAACAACTTATAAAATAATCCATAAAATTTTTGTTATTATAATGCACTGCAAGTCTGTACTCCACCTATATGAACATACTTAAATTATATGCGTACTAACAAAATAGACACAAACTTCTTCAAATGAACACATGTACTGTCCTTTCCTCCATTTTTAAAAACTGTGACATATATAAACGGCAAAACAATATATTATAAATAAATAAATCACCTTTACTAACCATGCGTATAAACAGACCATACCACTTTTAAAATTTTATATGCGTAAATAAAGTCATATATATATAACTTAACTTATACATCTTAAAACCTATAAATTACGTGAACATCAACATGTATAAAATTTAATCAGAACGAAAATTTACTAAAAAAAAAAATCTATATAAAATACCACTTTAAAATATAACAGCTGTGCGTATATGTATAATGTATACTTTAAAACTTACGTAGACGTACATCTCATAAAGCTCATATACATATACTTTTGTCTATAACTAACCTATATATATATATATATATATCTTTGAAGGAAAAACAATTTGATACTTTAAAATTATTTAAGTAAAATATGCAAACAATTTACTACACAAATATATGCAGACATTCTATACTCATATATATAAGACTAACGTGACCTAAACCCAAACTAATCATATGTTATCCTAACTAAGCACGCATACGTTCAAATAATTGCATTTAAAAAAATTGTGCATACAAATAAAGGTGGCTACTCACCAGTTGAAGTGGGAGATGCAGTGGTACCCGAGGCGGAGGTGAGAGTGCGGAGGTGATGAACGAGAGAGGATAGAGGGATGGAAGGCGGCTGCTGCCTGTTATTTTATGCGTTTTTTATGTGTGTGTGTTTTTTTTTTGTAGGAGAAGAACAGATCTGAGAGGCTTCAGGTAAGGGAAAAATATGTTTATAGAATGAAGAAAGAAAGTAGGAATGTAGAGATGCTGTGATATATATATATATATATATATATATATATATTTTTATTTTTATTTTGCAGAAGTCTTTAGAATCATGATGGAAGAAAGAAATTAAGGAGAGAAAAGTGCAGCTTATCAAATTATATAAGAAACATAGTGAAACGTACATAAATAAATGTCCTGTAGTGGTGTAAAGTAACGCACTAAAATTAAGGGAATAACAAAGGAAAGGACATTTTGAAAGCAAGAAAATGAACAGAGAAAGAAATAAATAAATTATATAGACACATACGTTTCTGACAAAGTTATAAATAGAAATAAAGAAGAGAGAGAGAAAAAGAAATGAAGAGTTATATTAAAACAGAGAAGGAAAGGTGCGTGAATCCATAGAGTTATATATATATAGGTCGAGTAATAAATGGATTTGTTTGCATGGGAGAGTTCTGGAAAGAAGATGGTGGAAATTTGAGAGCAAAATAAAAGGAGGCGGAAGGAAAAAATATATGAACAGATCTAGAAAGATGATGGTAGATTTTTACACATGCAAAAGAAACGGTTTCTCCCGAAATAAATGGTCACTCGTTTGAAACCAGATAAACAAATAAAGTAATCTATTGTTTCTTGCAAGTTATACGTTTTCTTAATTTTATTTTTTTCCTAGGTCCCAATACGTAGGCAATTATACTATGGAGATTAATTATTATCAAACGTTACAAAATTCAAAAGCAAAAGAAACGTTTCGATTTCTAAATGATAAAAGCAAAAGATTAGAACGTATGCCATAAATTAAGCAACAAACGTTGATTCTAAATTTACTAATAATTAGGAGTAGAAACGTTTGATGATGAAATCAGGAAACAAATACTAATAGCAAAACGGCGATGAGTTGAATGAACAGAGAATTCAAAAGTTCAATTGAGCTGTTTGAAATAAAGCACATAACGTTAGCATTGAATTGGGAGTTATAAAACAATGTATTATAAATAGGAAATTATAAAAGTAACGTATGCTATTGGAATAGAAGCCAAAAGAGAAATGAACTTAGAGCTACCGGAAACGTATCTCTTAAGTGAAATGAATGTAAGAGAAACGGTCAAATAATGTTTATAACTGTAAATTTAAAGTAATAAATTTATATTGGGTAGCACGGTTTAAATCGAAACGAAATAAGGAGAAGCTAAGGAGGCACAATTTATGGTGTCATTAAAACGAACAAATTTATTGCTTCCGTTGTACACCGGGTTCCGAAATACAGAAATAAATATACTTTTGAGATCAGCACGACGAGGCGCTCACAATGGTATACAGTTATCAGTGGTATGATTGAGTTATAAAAATTCGAATTTTTCACTAGTAGAAAAAAAAATGCAGTAGAATGCAGAAAATAAGAACGACGAAGCTATAGAAGTCCGGATTTTGAAAAACTAGAGATGACGCCTTTCTCAGATGAGGATTTAGAATTTTTCTATGTAAAATATTCTGCATTAGAATTTTTTTTTTTTTTATTATCAACAATTATTAGCTAGCTTGAATTTAATAGAATTACATAATAAATAAATTTTCATAAAATAAATTGAAATTTTGCCATCTGCTATGTTTAATTGGACGTAATCCATATATTAACTTTTTATTTGCAAATTAATTTATTTAAAAATTTCACCATAATCCAATTAAATACGTTAATAAAACGATAAAGTTTATTAAAATCTTACAGGTCGTTACATTACTGCATCTAACACCTGGAAAACATTACTTCGAGCAAGACAGTGGTGCAAAGGTCTCATTAACAAAAACATAGTCAATGGGGATGACACAAGCCTATGGTTCGACCCTTGGATCAATGGAACCTCATTAATAGACGACATAGGATGGAATACCATGTCTATGATTAGAGGACATAACAGAAAAGTGTCTGAATTGATCTCCAACCATAAATGGAAACAAAACATCAATTATGTCCCTACTCAGTTCCATCAAACCATATACAATGTTACCATTCAACCTCAGTATGAAAAAGATTATTGGAATTGGCTACCAAGTAACAATGGACAATTTACACTAAAGTCAGCATGGAATCATTTAAGAAATAAGTACCCAGAATATTTCTGGACAAAAATCATATGGGGTAAGGGATGTGCCCCCAAAATGTCAATATGTACTCTCCTGGCCATCCAAAACAAATTGAAAACCAAGGTCCGTATTAGCAAATGGAACACAGACATGGACCAACAATGCAATTTATGCGCAAGCCATATAGAAGATAGAGACCATCTATTTTTCAACTGCCCGTATTCTAACAAGCTGCTGGAAAATACCATGCAAAAATTGAAATTAGACATCAATCTAAATTTCAACATTAACCAAATTATGGAATGCATAAACAACAGCAACAAGAATCAAACTTTAGACAACCAAATCATCAACATAGCGTTTACTTCCCTGATTTGGAACATTTGGTGTGAAAGAAACAACCGGATCTTCATAGGTATTGAAATGCCAACATCAGTTAGAAACACCCTGAAAATCATGATGTTAAAATGCTTACGCAACACTTAATCCAAGATAGAGAAGTTAGTAGAGAAGCGAAACTCATCTACGAAAACTGGAACATTGTCAGCAGGATCCAGGTTCCTCCGCATCCCCCCTGACCTGCTTTTACACTAGAGGGTTTCTTCTGGCAACTCCCCGTTGATGAGATTATTGTCCACTTGTGTTTCCAGACCCGTTTGTGCCTTTACTTGGCAAATGTCTTTTGCTCCCCTAACGAGACAGAAGTGGTTTCACACTTTCTTTTAGAAGGTTCTGGATTGACTCCTTGAGAAGGATGTATTTTAGATTGCTATTGTTGTTTTTGTTTTTTCTGTTTAGTTTTTTATCGGTCCAAGTTGTTATTACGGATGTTTTTGAGTACATCATAAACTTTGTTTCAACTCCTCCATCTGTTCAACAACTTGGATCCGTTTTCTCCGTATTGTATCGTTAATATATGGAAGTGATATGTACTCTTTTTCCTTGTAAGGTACCCGATTAGGTTAGGGGGGTTACAAGGTTTTAATGAGGCATATCATGAAAATATATGCTCTTCTTTGTTAATAAAGTACCTTTTTTCAAAAAAAAAACATTTGATGTTAAACATTATCATTTCACCAGTGAAATAGATGAAGCTTGATTATGCCATTTTCTTTGTTGATACAACGATGTAGGACGATGTCATTTACTTTCTTCATAACTGGTTATTGGATGATGCATTTCTTCTTGTTCTTTTGTGCACTGTAGTTCTTTTGTGCACTGTGGTTCTTTTGTGCACTGTGGTTCTTTAGTACACTGTGGTTCTTTTGTGCATTTTGGTTCTTTCGTACATTGTTCATCCATTGTACATTCATTTAACGTTGGATGTTGCAATTTGCCTTCTCCATCAGTGGTCGTTGGATGATGCCATTCTTTTTGCTCTTCTGTGCATTGTAGCTCTTTTGTACACTGTAGTCCTTTTGTGCATTGTAGCTCTTTTGTGCATTGTAGTTCTTTCATGCATTCTAGGTCTTTTGTACATTTTTCATTCGTCGCATGTGCATTTACCACTGGATGATTCCACTTCTATTGTTCGTCATAATTTGTCGGATGGCGCCACTTACCCTTTTCATCAACGATTGTTGGATGATGCCACTTGGTGGGTAGTTCATTAGGTTGCAGCTTGATGCCAAGGTAGTTTCAGTTATGATAAAAAACAACAACACTAAATCTAATTATGCACTATATGCTTTGGTCAGGTTTATGTGTGGTATGTTGTTCAAGAAAGAAGATGGTTTTTACAAGATTTGAATATAAAGTTTGGAACCTTGAAGTCAATTAAGCCATTGTAAACTAATTAATGATCTCATTTTGTTTTATCCACTTTCATACTCTTGATAAGCACATAACCTTAAAGTAGATAGTGTTTTAATAAGCTTTCAACAAAAAATAACATGCAAAAGTTAATTATAAATCACCAATCGTTATGTTAATAATAGAAGGCGGTGTTGCATATCAACTACTAATTTCAATCTAAGCATCTTGTATCATAGGAAATATATGAAAAACCCAAATTAGTAAAAAAATTAAATAAATATTGGTGTCTACTAAATTATAATAAAAATGTGTGATTGCGGATACATCCAAAAAGAAAAGTCAAAACAAGTAGGTAAGATGTGAACTGAAATGGAAAATTCAAGAATAAAAAATAGATGTCTCTCTTTGTCATATATTTTATCCTCCTAAATTTTTTGACAATATTAGTATTGTTATCGTAATGGTATATTACTATATTATTAGCGTGTATGTGTGCAAATGTGTATATTCGCATATTTCGATCAAAATTTACTATATTTTGATTATAAAAGACGTTTATTTTCTTGTTATGTTGTTTAGAACTTACACAATATCAAATGTCTAATTTTTATTTTACCACCTCAAATGTAGGTTTATCGTTTCACGTCTCGTTTTCACTAATACTTAAAGTTAATTGTTGGACGTCATGTATTCGCATTACTATTTAACTGTATTAAAAACCCATGTCTAGTGTTACCAAAAAAGGGATAATTGTATAACTCTGTGGAATGCAAAAACTTTGTAGTTTGAAATGTATCCACAATTTGATTTTTATTTACATTTTGCATAGATATAACATATTGTCAATATGTCGTTAAAACTGAAGATTTTAGTGTGGTGAAAATTAGACGCTCCTGATATACAAGCGTCCAAAGCCAGTCAGATATTGTTGTAGGCTTAAGGCATAATGATCTAAATCAGGGATTAAAACAAACATAGGTCCTTATTAGTTATTTTGAAACATTGAAAATACAGTCACAATGCAAGTTCAAATTATAGTGGCTTAAAAATAAGGCATACTCTTTTACAATTACACAGAGTCCTCTTTCATTAATCTAAAATATGACCGATTTCATTTATAAACAAAATTCAGTTGCTTTTATAAACAAAATTAGAGTTTTGAGGCCGATGACAATTCAAGGCTTTTGGCGATGACTTTAGTGACATAGGGATACTATCGGCCATTCCTATGTCAAACATAGTTTCGAATAATACCGACTATTTGTAAATAGCAGTAAATGAGATTTGAGGAGAAATGTGTATATGACTATTAAAATAAGTAACGTGTAACGAACCATCCATCTAAGAATTTGCATATGCAAAATGATTTCTAAATAACAATTTAATAACATAATTTTTTCTATAAAATCAATCACTCAAATGTTTTGCATTTTATAAGTTTATCCAACTCTAACCATCCACTACTAGTGTTGCAATAAATTACTATTTTGAAAAATTTTGATTAAAAATTTGAAAATAAGAATACACAAAAATCCAAACTTCCTACCTATATTAAATTGGAAAAGTGAATATATAGCTTAAAATAAGTTGTATAATAACAAAACAAAACATGTTTGTAACTATTGATCACACATCTTATTAGACAACAGTATATTTGCTTTAAGTAAAGCAGTTTTATTGGAAAATAAATTATATAAGCTTCCTTTGCTAAAAATTACTTAAATTGAGAGGTGTGTATAAATTTATTAAATTTATGGAAAAACATTTAGTTTATAAATATAAATATCATGGAAATACATTTATGTAAAATGTTAATCTGAATTATGCTGACCAAACATAAATATTATCTCAATATATAAACATAAGTGAAATAATAGCACCACGAATAGATTACCATCAGAAGATGTAATAATAAGTCGTAAAATGCTTTTTAAGATATTTAACTTAAACCATCTACAAAGATAATTTTTTCATCAAATTTATTTCATACTATAATACCATGAAAGCACATTGTATCAACTTTAAGGACTTAACATTTGATGTTAAACATTATCATTTCACCGGTGAAATAGTTGAAGCTTGATTATGCCATTTTCTTTGTTCATACAACGATGTAGGACGATGTCATTTACTTTCTTCATAACTGGTTATTGGATGATGCATTTCTTCTTGTACTTTTGTGCACTGTGGTTCTTTTGTGCACTGTGGTTCTTTAGTGCACTTTGGTTCTTTTGTGCATTTTAGTTCTTTCGTACATTGTTCATCCATTGTGCATTCATTTAACGTTGGATGTTGCAATTTGCCTTCTCCATCAGTGGTCGTTGGATGATGCCATTCTTTTTGCTCTTCTGTGCATTGTAGCTCTTTTGTGCACTGTAGTCCTTTTGTGCATTGTAGCTCTTTTGTGCATTGTATTCTTTTATGCATTCTAGGTCTTTTGTACATTGTTCATTCGTCGCATGTGCATTTACCACTGGATGATTCCACTTCTATTGTTCGTCATAATTTGTCGGATGGCGCCACTTACTCTTTTAATGATTGTTGGATGATGCCACTTTGTGGGTAGTTCATTAGGTTGCAGCTTTGATGCCAAGGTAGTTTCAGTTATGATAAAAAAGAATACCACTAAAGCTAATTATGCACTATATGCTTTGGTCACGTTTATGTGTGGTATGTTGTTCAAGAAAGAAGATGGTTTTTACAAGATTTGAAGATAAAGTTTGGAATCTTGAAGTCAATTAAGCCATTGTAAACTAATTAATGATCTCGTTTTGTTTTATCCACTTTCATATTCTGGCTAAGCGCATAACATTAAAGTGGATAGTGTTTTAATAAGCTTTCAACAAAAAAATAACATGCAAAAGTTAATTATAATTCACCAATTGTTATGTTAATAATAGAAGGCAGTGTTGCATATCAACTACAAATTTCAATCTAAGCATCTTGTATCATAGGAAATATTTGAAAAACCCAAATTAGTAAAGAAAATTAAATAAATATTGGTGTCTACTAAATTATAATAAAAATGTTTGACTGCCGATACATCCAAAAAGAAAAGTCAAAACAGGTAGTTATGATGTGAACTGAAATGAAAAATTCAAGAATGAAAAATAGATGTCTCTTTTTGTCATATATTTTATCCTCCTAAAATTTTTGACAATATTAGTATTGTTATCGTAACAGTATATTACTACACTATTAGCTTGTATGTGTGCAAATGTGTATATTCGCATATTTCGATCAAAATTTACTATATTTTGATTATAAAAGACGTTTATTTTCTTGTTATGGTGTTTGGAACTTACACAATATCAAATGTCTAATTTTTATTTTACCACCTCAAATGTAGGTTTATCGTTTCACGTCTCGTTTTCACTAATACTTAAAGTTAATTGTTGGACGTCATGTATTCGCATAACTATTTAACTGTATTAAAAACCCATGTCTAGTGTTACCAAAAAATAGACAATTGTATAATTCTATGGCATGCAAAAAATTTGTAGTTAGAAATGTATCCACAATTTGATTTTTATTTACATTTTGCATTGATATAACATATTGTCAATATGTCGTTAAAACTGAAGATTTTAGTGCGGTGAAATTAGATGCTTCTGATATACTAATGTCCAAAGCCAGTTAGATATTGTTGTAGGCTTAAGGGATAATGATCTAAATAAGAGATTAAAACAATCAGAGGTCCTTATTAGTGACTTTGAAACATTGAAAATACAGTCACAATGCAAGTCTAAATTATAGTGGCTTAAAAATAAAGCATACACTTTTGCAGTTACACAGAGTACGCTTTCATTAATCTAAAATATGACCGGTTTCATTTATAAACAAAATACAATTACTTTTATAAATAAAATTAGAATTTTGAGGCCGATGAAAATTCAAGGCCCTTGGCGATGACTTTAGTGACATAGGGCTACTATCGGCCATTCCTATATCAAATGTAGTTTCGAATAATACCGACTATTTGTAAATAGCAGTAAATGAGATTTGAGAAGAAATGTGTAGATGACTATTAAATTAAGTAACGTGCAACGAACCATCCATTTTTGAATTTGCATATGCAAAATGATTTTTAAATAACAATTTAATAACATAATTTTTTCTAAAAAATCCACCATTCAAAAGTTTTGCATTTTGCAAGTTTATCCAACTCTAACCGTCCACAACTAGTGTTGCAATAAATTACTATTTTGAAAAATTTTGGTTAAAAATTTGAAAATAAGAATACACAAAAATCAAAACTTCCTACCTATATTAAACTGGAAAAGTGAATACATAGCTTAAAATATGTTTTATAATAACAAAACAGAACTTATTTGTAACTATTGATCACACATCTTATTAGAAAACAGTATATTTGGTTTAAGAAAAGCAGTTTTATTGGAAAATAAATTATATAAGCTTCCTTTACTAAAATTTACTTAAATTGAGAGGTACGTATAAATGTATTAAATTTATGGAAAAACATTTTGTTCATAAATATAATTATCGTGGCTATACATTTATGTAAAAAGTTAATCCGAATTATGCTGACCAAACATAAATATTATCTCAATATATAAACATAAGTGAAATAATGGCTCCATGAATTGATTACTATCAAAAGGTGTAAAAATAAGTTGTAAAATGCTTTTTAAGATTTTAACTTAAACCATCTACGAAGATAACTCTTCCATCAAATTTATTTCATACTATAATACCATGAAAGCACATTGTATCAACTTTAATGACTTAACATTTGATGTTAAACATTATCATTTCACCGGTGAAATGGTTGAAGCTTGATTATGCCATCTTCTTTGTTGATACAACGATGTAGGACGATGTCATTTACTTTCTTCATAAATGGTTATTGGATGATGCATTTCTTGTGCATTTTAGTTCTTCCGTACAATGTTCATCCATTGTACGTTCATTTAACGTTGGATGTTGCAATTTTCTTTCTCCATCAGTGGTCGTTGGATGATGCCATTCTTTTTGCTCTTCTGTGCATTGTAGCTCTTTTATGCACTGTAGTCCTTTTGTGCATTGTAGCTATTTTGTGCATTGTAGTTCTTTTGTGCATTCTAGGTCTTTTGTACATTGTTCATTCATCGCATGTGCATTTACCACTAGATGATTCCACTTCTTTTGTTCTTCATAATTTGTCGGATGGTGCCAATTACTCTTTTCATCAACGATTGTTGGATGATGCCACTTGGTTGGTAGTTCATTAGGTTGCAGCTTTGATGCCAAGGTAGTTTCAGTTATGATAAAAAACAACAACACTACAGCTAATGATGCACAATATGCTTTGGTCATGTCTATATGTGGTATGTTGTTCAAGAAAGAAGATGGTTTTTATAAGATTTGAAGATAATTTTTGGAATCTTGAAGTCAATTAAGCCATTGTAAACTAATTAATGATGTCATTTTGTTTTATCCACTTTAATATTCTGGATAAAAACATTACCTTAAAGTAGATAGTGTTTTAATAAGCTTTCTACAAAAAAATTACATGCAAAAGTTAATTATAATTCACCAATCGTTATGTTAATAATAGAAGGTGGTGTTGCATATCAACTACTAATTTCAATCTTAGCTTATTGTATCATAGGAAATATATGAAAAACCTAAATTAGTAAAAAAAAAAAAATTGGTGTCTACTAAATTATAATAAAAATGTGTGATTGCCGATACATCCAAAAAAAAAGTCAAAATAGGTAGTTACGATGTAAACTGAAATGAAAAATTCTAGAATAAAAAACTGATGTCTCGTTTTGTCATATATATTATCCTCCTAAAATTTTTGATAATATTAGTATTGTTATCGTAACAGTATATTACTACACTATTAGCGTGTATGTGTGCAAATGTGTATATTCGCATATTTCGATTAAAATTTACTATATTTTGATTATAAAACACGTTTATTTTCTTGTTATGGTGTTTGGAACTTAGACAATATCAAATGACCATTTTTATTTTACCACCTCAAATGTAGGTTTATCGTTTCACATCTCGTTTTCACTAAAACTTAAAGTTAATTGTTCGACGTCATGTATTCGCATTGCTATTTAACTGTATTAAAAACCCAAGTCTAGTGTTAACAACAAAGAGATATTTGTATAACTCTATGGCATGCAAAAAATTTGTAGTTTGAAATGAATCCACAATTTGATTTTTATTTACATTTTGCATTGAAATAACTTAATGTCAATATGTCGTTAAAACTGAAGATTTTAGTGTGGTGAAAATTAGACGCTTCTGATATACTAGTGTCCAAAGCCAGTCAGATATTGTTGTAGGAGTAAGGTATAATGATCTAAATCAAGGATTAAAACAATCGAAGGTCCTTATTAGTTATTTTGAAACATTAAAAATACAGTCACTGTAACGACCCGCCTTTTTGGACAGTTTGAACCGACGGTCGAATACACATGCCGATTCCAAACCATTCAAAAGGGCAAAAGGTTATTGGGGTAAATAACAAAAGAAAAGAAAGAGAAATAAAGAAAATGAAACAACACAGAATCTCGTAGCGGAACGATAAAATATAATAGTCAAATAAACAGTTCATGAAGCTGTTTACAATACTTTGATCATTATTTATACAACCTTTATCAGATTTATACATATGCAGCAGAACAAATAAAATAATGCAGCAGACAACATGATGCAAAGATAATAAGAGTAATAGTATACCGAATCTTCGTCTTCATCCTCCAAAATAGATCTTCAATAAGCTGAAAAACTCAGGCCTGACCCGAGCGTAATGAAAAGACAAAACACTTGAGTCAGGACTAAAATATCCTTATGGAAGTTAAATCAATCATAAATAAATATGAGTGTAACGGTGTCAGAGATGTTTACGGGGTTTGACATCTCATATCCAGTGTCAACGTGCGTGCAATATCTCAAGAGATGTTATGGGATTTTCCATCTCTCAAGGATCCGTTAAACTATCTACTATGTAGTACAATACGCTATTATAATATGTCTACATTAAAGTAAAAGTATTCAAATAGTGTTAAGGCGTTACCATAATTCCCCTTAACACATTTTTATGATGCCATAGTCTATACAGCACCGTAAACCCCACTGTAAACTAGTGGTTATCAGAGGGTACCCCATAGGTATAACACAAAACAAAACGTAGTGGTCGCGAATAGGATAATCAGTATGACAATATACATGAGGCAATACCAACTAGGATACTAGTAGTTGCGTGATGCGGATTGATGTTGAGCATAGCCAGCAGCTACCTCAGCACCGCGAAACAACACTCCCAAATCAAGGGGTGCACCCAAATCGAATCACAAATGTAATAGATATGGTATCGAAGAAATGTGTCCACTAGAGGTGGCGAACCTCAATGGCCCGGCGCGGCTCCTGTATTAGTCATGTCATGGGTCATCCAATATCGTTCTCTTTCTTCAATCAACGCGTTCACCAAACCATCCACTTCATTCTGGGTCAACACTCCGCGTATAATAGTTATTAAAGTGGTATTCGGTATCGACAGAGAGTATGTCCATATCCGATCCCAGTCTCTATAATAACTACGTATTATTACACTGGTGGCTCTTTTGCATTTCAAATCGATTCATAGTTGATATCAAAATATCATATTCGCTTCAAAATCAAGTCCATTTCAAATATCATCGTATTTATTCAAAATGTAAGGTTCCGTTTCAAAACATTTTTCTCCTCAGTATCTCATTTCGATTTCCAAATCATTTCGAATTTCAATTTAGGTTGCAACTTCATTTAACCCAATTCGTATTTACATTCGAGATTTAAACATAAACATTTCACCTTATTGACCAGCTTGAATTTTTAGAAAATAGTTTTAAGTAGTTTAAAAGTATTTTTAAATAATTAAAATAGCTAAAATACTTAAAATCTTAAAATGGATTTAAAATAGATAAATTAGTTTAAAATAATTTAAATTGGGTTAAGTAGATTTAAAATAGATTAAAATAGTTCAAGTATTCAAAAATGGTTTATATAAAAGAGTAATTTGGAAAACAAAATAAAACAGCTTCAAAACCAGTCCATTTCAATTATAACTTCCCAATTCAAATCAATTTCAATTTCCATTCTACCGATCCAATTTCGATTTCAATTCAAATCAATATCCACTTTGACTTCAAATTAATTCAATTCTACATTCACCTTCAATTAATTCAATTTCAATTTATATCGTTTTGGAGCTTAATTTTTGTCAATTTATAACACTTAACAAAATTGTCCTTCAATATTCAAATTTAAATCCCAATTAAAATATGATTCAATTTCAAGCTCAATTTCAAAATATCATTTTTATATCACCTTTACTTAGTAATACTCAAAGCTCGAAATAATTTTCAATCTTTAAAACAAATAAATTTTTGAAATTCAATCATATCCCAATTTTTAATCTCAAAGTCTCAACTTAAATTATTTAACAATTTCCTTTAACAAAAATTTAAATCAACAATCCAAACTCAATTTTCCGATAAATTCGATTTCTATAAATTGATTTCTATTTATAACTTTTAAATCAAAACATTTAAATAAATTTAAAATTGATGATTTTAAAAATTATTAGTTTAGCCAGTCTGGTGTCCATATATATTTCCTATCCTATGGCCAAGTGATCAGTTATTTCAATTAAATGTCAGAGATGAATATATATCACTTAAACCAAATCAAAGTGTCATATGTATGCATAACAGTATATATATAAGCAAATAAACATCCAAACATTTAAATATCAACCAATAACATCCATCGAAATACATCATCCAATAGACAATACAATTCATGGCAATTTCATAGTTATCAATGTCAGGTAATTTAATCGCAATTCAATTTTTAATTTCAATTTGACTGTCAATTAAATTTTCAACGGTGAATTCAAATGACAATTAAATTTTATCAAACAACGACAAATAAAATTCATAACACTTCATAATGTCAAATTTAACTAGCACAAAGATATTCAGTACGTTGTGAGCGTTATAAAACACTCACCTTGATTTCAATGTAGTTCCAGCGTTTTATTTTGAATAAAATTAAACGAGCGTTTAATTTTACCCAAAATTTTCACTATTTCAAAATGACTCCAAACTATCTCCATTACGTAGTGCTCATCGATACGATTCCAACACAAAAAGTTTCGTGCGTTTTCGACCTCGTATGAAAAAGATACAGCATTTTAAAATTTGTATGAATTTAAATGTAAACTAATATACTATTTTCTTTTTAATTTAAACCCACACTTTGATCATGGCCGTTGATTTCACAAACTACAGATCTGGGCCGCCCTCGCCATTCTCTTCTCTCACGCATTTCCTTCCAGTAAAGCACGAACGTGATGAACCCATAAAGCCTCCACAAAACCCTAATTCACGCGCCATCTAAAACGATCTTGAAGATGATCAGGAACCACCATTTTGAAGCTCAACTCGAATGCTATCATCGGCCAGAGGCCGGCCATGCTCGGCGCCCCCCAAGCCTTGGAAAACGTGAAAAACGCAGCGGTTTCAATCTCGATTTGCCGTCGATCCGTGGCTCCGTTTCCGATCTCCACCGTTGGATAGCTAGATCTTGAAGCTCTCTACAACTTTGTAGTTGACGACTTTTGCTAATTGTTTGTAGATTTGGAGATAATAGAGGAGGAATTTTTGAAATTCTCAGCCATTAATATCTAGGGCCGGCTGGAAGAAGAAGCAAGGGTTTGAGTGCAAAATGAAATGTTGAGGTCCTTATATAGAATTTCGCAAAAACACTATTCACCGAAAATTTTCCGAACTCCAAACGAAGCGTGCCGGCAGGCATTTCTAAGGTTTACCCCATGTTCCGGACACAATGGAATAGGTTTAGGAAGCTAATTCGACCATCTGTGCGAGTTACGGCAATAAACGATCGATTTTAAATTAAATCGGTTAACTAAATTTCTAGACGTTTTGGCTTGCCCTGGACAAACGGTAAATCTGATTGACACGAAATTTGAAACCTTATAATAATATGACATTACGGATCCGATGAATCTGATTTCGTCGAAATCTGAGACTGTTTGAAAAATGGCTATTTTAACTCGTCAAATTAATATTAAAATATTCAGTTTTCACAAATTACTTTTAATTCGATTTTAAAAGTTCTACAACATCATTCTAACTTTAATATGATAAAATAAAATTTTACAAATAATTTTTAATCATATTAAACCCGTTATTCAATTATTCAATAAATTCCAAATATTAAATTTAAACAATTTTGATTATCCAATAATTCATTATCCTTTGAAATATTTGAAATTGAACTTATAAGATTCAACTTTTAAAACCAATTCACATCTTAGAACACTATTTCCATTTTACAGTTATTCAATTATTCAATAAGTTTTAAATATTTACTTTAAACAATTTACCTGTTCAATATTCAATTATTTGATTTTAAATAGATTTTACTTATCAATCAATTACTCTATTATACCCAATGAATTCAACATTTATTATCCTATCCAACTATTGATTGCAAACGCATTCACTAAGTAGCATTTATTTTTCAATACTAATTACTATTCAAATCTTCGAAACCAATCTATTAAAATTTGTATTTCTACCTAAATAATTCACAATTATTATTCACTTATTTACATTTGTTTTTCCATAAATTCCCTTATAACCAAGTTATAACATTTGAGTCAATTCAATTAGATTGGAACTCCTTTCAATCTATAAATAATTACTTGGATAATTATTGTTGCAATTCATTCTAGTTATTATTATTCCAAACGAATTACAATTTTTTTCTAACATTAAATCACGAAATCTTATTAAATTACCTATTTTAATTATTGAAAATTTATGGGTCGTTACACTCTCCCCCACTCAAAACTTTTCGTCCCTGAAAAGGAAAAAGAAGGGAAAAGGAACTAAGTATAGAATTCAACATTAGATATATTTTATTCAAAGTTACAAACTTATAAAACAATGAAATTCCATTTATAAAGTCATAACTACGCTTCCACTAAGTTACTCCAAACGGCTTTCTAACTTTAAAAGTTGGTTATCAAAACAAGATATGAAATTTTAAAACTCGAAAATTTTCTAACACCCGGATTTACGAAAAATTTCGGCAGAGTCTCCTTTGCGCGGCTCGATCCGAAAAAAAAATGACAGTATATATATCACAAATATATATCTCATCAAGTGATGAGGCATCCCGTAGGGAATAAGTGTAAAAGTACGATATGTAATCCGAGATATGTACCTTATGTATTATTAGCGAGCATATACGGCTAATATAGCGCGAAAGCGAGCTCCAAATGCGAAGCAAGCGAAATCCGCACCTACTAAACATTCAACAAACCATGAGAAACATGCATATATGAAAATAATATCAATATACACAATATAGCAACATAACAACTACATGTGCCAACATAGCAAATGCAACAAAACAACAAATGCATCCACCAAATCAATTATCATCCAACGAATCCATAACCAATCAATATAAATTCACTTCTCATTAATATTTATTGACTTGGGTTTCAATTTTAATCACAGTTAATTCATTAACGTTGGATTTTACTAACATTCATTCTCAATTCAATTAGTTAGCATTAACTAATTTATATTTACATTAGTTCACTTCCAATTCGAATCAAATTAAATTCTATTTAAATTCATTTTACTTCCAATTTGATTTCAATGATTTATAGATTTCAATTTCATTAACACTTAATGAATTATATACAATCAACTAACAATCATATAACAACCAAATCATACCCAACATAACCAAATTATTAATTTTACATTCATTTTGGTTTATCTCTTTCAATTCCAATTGATTCTTATCCATACCAAATTCTTTTATTTACATTACTTCATATTCAGTTTCAGTTAATAACCAATTTATTTGCGGAACATTTTATTAATGCAGGACATTTTATTAATCATCACTTTAATTTATAGTCATTCCATAAAAGTCTAACTTCTTATATATGACTTTTCTTAGTTTATAGTTATCTCAAAAGTTGCAAATTTATCTTCACATATTTGGCATCTTAAATTTCCAATATTAACTTTTAATTAAGTCCGTAAGCCATACATATATCATCCGTGAGCAATATCAATCTAATCGCTTATTCGACCACACAATTTCACTTCCAACTAGTATCGTTCACCCGACTCTCTAGTGCGGACACAGATTTGGTTCCTTGATTGGAAACTGTTACTCTCCTTGCATAGCCATATACTATGATAGAGAATTCCAGAATCAAACCAAAAATCCATATTCAGGGTTCGCCGTCGAGAATCGAGTGGAAAATCCTAACTTGGATCGATATAAATCATCTCGAAATTTTGTGCTCGAATTTGGATCAAATCGTTATGCGAACAAAATAATATACGTACAACTCACGTATTACCTTCCAATGGATTTCTATCCAATTTATCTATACTAAATTATTTTGTTGGCTTTTTTTATTTACAATTAATTATTCACAATCCATTATTCAGTTAGTATATTCATTTCTTTACATAGCATGTTCTTTAACATTATCTTTTCTTAAACATCATATCATAGAATTTGCTTACTCAAGTTCATTTTAAACATTCTATATAATTTAATTAAATTCAATTTCTTTTCCCAATTGATTCTTAGCGATAAGAACTTCCTTTTGAGTTTTCCTTACTTGTATACTTCAATTATTTTCAGGTTCTGTTTAGTTGTACAACATCTCATTACATATCCAAAACATCATTTCAACTTCTTAATATTTGGTAAGTCATATTATATGTTATTAGAATGCAAATTTGGTATTATACAAATTTATAGAATTTCATTTTACTTAGTTAGAAGGTTCATAAATTTGATTTATTTAAATCCACTTTACCTTTCAACTTTAAAGGTACACTACAACTCTAAAGTTTTCCCAAACATAAGCTTAGATATCTTAATCCTCTTACTTTATAAATTTTGGTTATTCACATTTCATTCAAATAATGTGGAAATTACTAATTAACATAACTTAGAAATTTAAATGCCCGGTTCTTTTCAAATCGTTTGAAATAAAGATATACACCTATATCTTTAATACATCAAATCATACCTTTGGAGTTTAAACCAAAACCCATTTACCCAAAATAATTTCGAAGAAAAAGCAAAGCTTCTTAGAAGTCTCCCCCACTTTGAGACTCGAAAATGAACGTCGATGATGCTGCGCAGTCATCACCGAAATTATTTTCCAGCGACATAAGAGAGGAGTACTGAATTCATTCCTTCCTTTAAAAATCCTTTCAAAATATTTCCATAAACAATTTCCAACTAATATTACTATATATTTCTTCAAAGCTTTGAAAACCATTTTAAAATCTCCGGGTCTTAAATTCAATATTTTCCAATTTATAGTCACCTTTATAAAATATTCTTATAGGATTTTCTTTCTTAAAACATTCCACAAGTGCTTTATCATTGTTCATTTTGTAATTCACCTTATTTATTAAATTACAATATCCAATTAATGACAATAACCAATATTATCATTCTAACAACAGGTAAGCTAGATATGTCACATTAATTTCTGAAATTTTCTTTATATATAAAATATAATTAGAGCAAAATTATTTCATTTACCCAATTTCAAAACAATACTATGTCGAATTGTTCTGTTCGAGTGTTTAGAGATCCCTATCAATGACGTTAATTACTCGTATTGACCAGAATCCATAAGCCACTCAACAAATCAACCGACACAATATAAAATATTTTATATCACTAACAAATACGCTCTCTCATATAAATACACTCAGCGACTCATCATAGGGTATTACTAACCTATTTATAAAGAGTCAGACCCCACAAAGCTAAGGTTATCGCTAAGCCAAAGCTCTGATACCAACTGTAACGACCCGCCTTTTTCGACAGTTTAAACCGATGATCGAATACACATGCTGATTCCAAACCATTCAAAAGGGCAGAAGGTTATTGGGGTAAATAATAAAAGAAAAGAAAGAGAAATAAAGGAAATGAAACAACACAGAATCTCGCAGCGCAACGACAAAATATAATAGTCAAATAAACAGTTCATGAAGCTATTTACAATACTTTGATCATTATTTATACAACCTTTATCAGAGTTATACATATAAAATAGAACAAATAAAATAATGCAGCAGACAACATGATGCAAAGATAATAAGAGTAATAGTATACCGAATCTTCGTCTTCATCCTCCAGAATAGATCTTCAATAAGCTGAAAAACTCAGGTCTGACCCGAGCGTAATGAAAAGACAAAACACTCGAGTCAGGACTAAGATATCCTTATGGAAGTTAAATCAATCGTAAATAAATATGAGTGTAATGGCGTCAGAGATGTTTACGGGGTTTGACATCTCACATCCAGTGTCAACGTGCGTGCAATAACTCAAGAGATGTTACGGGATTTTCCATCTCTCAAGGATCCGTTAAACTATCTACTATGTAGTACAATACGCTATTATCATATGTCTACAGTAAAGTAAAAGTATTAAAATAGTGTTAAGGCGTTACCATAATTCCCCTTAACACATTTTTATAACGCCAAAGTCTATACAGCACCGTAAACCCTACCGTAAACTAGTGGTTATCAGAGGGTACCCCATAGGTATAACACAAAACAAAACGTAGTGGTCGCGAATAGGATAATCAGTATGACAAGGTACATGAGGCAATACCAACTAGGATACTAATAGTTGCATGATCCAGACTGATGTTGAGCATAGCTAGCAGCTACCCCAGCACCGCGAAACAACACTCCTAAATCAAGGGGTGCACCCAAATCGAATCACAAATGTAATAGATATGGTATCGAAGAACTTTGTCCACTAGAGGTGGCGAACCTCAATGGCCCGGCGCGGCTCCTGTTTTAGTCATGTCAGGGTTCATCCAATATCGTTCTCTTTCTTCAATCAACGCGTTCACCAAACCATCCACTTCATTCTGGGTCAACACTCCTCGTATAATAGTTATTAAAGTGGTATTCGGTATCGACAGAGAGTATGTCCATATCCGATCCCAGTCTCTTTAATAACTACGTATTATTACACCGGTGGCTCTTTTGCATTTCAAATCGATTCATAGTTGATATCAAAATATCATATTCGCTTCAAAATCAAGTCCATTTCAAATATCATCGTATAAATTCAAAATGTAAGGTTCCGTTTTAAAACATTTTTCGCCTCAATATCTCATTTCGATTTCCAAATCATTTCGAATTTCAATTTAGGTTGCAACTTCATTTAACCCAATTCGTATTTACATTCGAGATTTAAACATAAACATTTCACCTTATTGACCAGCTTGAATTTTTAGAAAATAGTTTTAAGTAGTTTAAAAGTAGTTTTAAATAATTAAAATAGCTAAAATACTTAAAATCTTAAAATGGATTTAAAATAGATAAATTAGTTTAAAATAATTTAAATTGGGTTAAGTAGATTTAAAATAGATTAAAATAGTTCAAGTATTCAAAAATGGTTTATATAACAGAGTAATTTGGAAAACAAAATAAAACAGCTTCAAAACCAGTCCATTTCAATTATAACTTGCCAATTCAAATCAATTTCAATTTCCATTCTACCAATCCAATTTCGATTTCAATTCAAATCAATGTCCACTTTGACTTCAAATTAATTCAATTCTACATTCACCTTCAATTAATTCAGTTTCAATTTATATCGTTTTGGAGCTTGATTTTTCAAAATGTCAATTTATAACACTTAACAAAATTGTCCTTCAATATTCAAATTTAAATCCCAATTACAAATATGATTCAATTTCAAGCTCAATTTTAAAATACCATTTTTATATCACCTTTACTTAGTAATACTCAAAGCTCGAAATAATGTTCAATCTTTAAAACAAATAAATTTTTGAAATTCAATCATATCCCAATTTTTAATCTCAAAGTCTCAACTTAAATTATTTAACAATTTCCTTTAACAAAAATTTATTTCAACAATCCAAACTTAATTTTTCGATAAATTCGATTTCTATATATTGATTTCTATTTATAACTTTTAAATCAAAACATTTAAATAAATTTCAAATAGACGATTTTAAAAATTATTAATTTAGCCAATCCGGTGTCCGTATATAATTTTCTATCCTATGGCCAAGTGATCAGTTATTTCAATTAAATGTCAGGGATGAATACATATCACTTAAACCAAATCACAGTGCCATATGTATGCATAATAGTATATATATAAGTAAATAAACATCCAAACATTTAAATATCAACCAATAACATCCATCGAAATACATCATACAATAGACAATACAATTCATGGCAATTTCATAGTTATCAATGTCAGGTAATTTAATCGCAATTCAATTTTTAATTTCAATTTGACTATCAATTAAATTTTCAATGGTGAATTCAAATGGCAATTAAATTTTATCAAACAACGACAAATAAAATTCATAACACTTCATAATGTCAAATTTAACTAGCATAAAGATATTCAATACGTTGTGAGCGTTATAAAACACTCACCTTGATTTCAATGTAGTTCCAGCGTTTTATTTCGAATAAAATTAAACGAGCGTTAAATTTTACCCGAAATTTCCACTATCTCCGAATGATTCCAAACCAGCTCCATTGCGTAGTATTCGTCGATACGATCCAATCGTGCATTTTCGACCTCGTATGAAAAAGATACAGCATTTTAAAGTTTGTATGAATTTAAATGTAAACTAATATACTATTTTCTTTTTAATTTAAACCCACACTTTGATAATGGCCGTTGATTTCACAAACTACAGATCTGGGCCGCACTTCCCTTTCTCTTCCCTCACGCATTTCCTTCCAGTAAAGCACAAACGTGATAAACCCATAAAGCCTCCACAAAACCCTAATTCACGCGCCATCTACAACGATCTTGAAGATGATCAGGAACCACCATTTTGAATCTCAACTCGAATGCTATAATCGGCCAGAGGCCGGCCATGCTCGGCGCCCCCCAAGCCTTGGAAAACGTGAAAAACGCAGCGGCTTCAATCTCGATTTGCCGTCGATCCTTGGCTCCGTTTCCGATCTCCACCGTTGGATAGCTAGATCTTAAAGCCCTCTACAACTTTGTAGTTGACGACTTTTGCTAATTGTTGGTAGATTTGGAGATAATAGAGGAGGAAATTTCGAAATTCTCAGCCATTAATATCTAGGGCCGGCTGGAAGAAGAAGCAAGAATTTGAGTGCAAAATGAAATGTTGAGGTCCTTATATAGAATTTCGCAAAGACACTATTCACCGAAAATTTTCCGAACTCCAAACGAAGCGTGCCGGCAGGCGTTTCTAAGGTTTACCCCGCGTTCCGGACACAATGGAATAGGTTTTGGAAGCTAATTCGACCATCTGTGCGAGTTATGGCAATAAACGATCGATTTTAAATTAAATCGGTTAACTAAATTTCTAGGCGTTTTGGCTTGCCCCGGACAAACGGTAAATCTGATTGACACGAAATTTGAAACCTTATAATAATATGACGTTACGAATCTGATGAATCTGGTTTCGTCAAAATCCGAGACTGTTTGAAAAATGGCTATTTTAACTCGTCAATTTGATATTAAAATATTCAATTTTCACAAATTTCCTTTTGCTTCGATTTTAAAAGTTCTACAACATCATTCTAACTTTAATATGATAAAATAAAATTTTACAAATAATTTTTAATCATATTAAACCCGTTATTCAATTATTCAATAAATTCCAAATATTAAATTTAAACAATTTTGATTATCCAATAAATCATTATCCTTTGAAATATTTGAAATTGAACTTATAAGATTAAACTTTTAAAACCAATTCACATCTTAGAACACTATTTCCATTTTATAGTTATTCAATTATTCAATAAGTTTTAAATATTTACTTTAAACAATTTACCTGTTCAATATTCAATTATTTGATTTTAAATAGATTTTACTTATCAATTAATTACTCTATTATACCCAATGAATTCAACATTTATTATCCTATCCAACTATTGATTGCAAAGGCATTCACTAAGTAGCATTTATTTTTCAATACTAATTACTATTCAAATCTTCGAAACCAATCTATTAAAATTTGTATTTCTACCTAAATAATTCACAATTCTTATTCACTTATTTACATTTGTTTTTCCGTAAATTCCCTTATAACCAAGTTATAACATTTGAGTCAATTAAATTAGATTGGAACTCCATTCAACCTATAAACAATTACTTGGATAATTATTGTTGCAATTCATTCCAGTTATTTATTATTCCAAACGAATTACAATTTTTTTTCTAACATTAAATCACGAAATCTTATTAAATTAGCCATTTTAATTATCGAAAATTTACGGGTCGTTACAGTCAGAATGCAAGTTTAAATTATAGTGGCTTAAAAATAAGGCATACTCTTTTACAATTACACAGAGTCCGCTTTCATTAATCTAAAATATGACCGACTTCATTTATAAACAAAATACAGTTACTTTTATAAACAAAATTAGAATTTTGAGGCCGATGAAAATTCAAGGCCTTTGGCGATGACTTTAGTGACATAGGGCTACTATCGGCCATTCCTATGTCAAACATAGTTTCGAATAATACCGACTAATTGTAAATTACAGTAAATGAGATTTGAGAAGAAATGTGTAGATGACTGTTAAAATAAGTAACGTGCAACGAACCATCCATTTGAGAATTTGCATACGCAAAATGATTTTTAAATAACAATTTAATAACATATTATTTTCTAAAAAATCCATCATTCAAAAGTTTTGCATTTTGCAAGTTTATCCAACTCTAACCATCCACTACTAGTGTTGCAATAAATTACTATTTTGAAAAATTTTGGTAAAAAATTTGAAAATAAGAATACACAAAAATCCAAACTTCCTACCTATATTAAACTGGAAAAGTGAATACATAGCTTAAAATAAGTTGTATAATAACAAAACAAAACTTGTTTTTAACTATTGATTACACATCTTATTAGAAAACAATATATTTGGTTTAAGTAAAGCTGTTTTATTGGAAAAAAATTATATAAGCTTCCTTTACTAAAAATTACTTAAATTGAGAGGTATGTATAAATTTATTAAATTTAAGGAAAAACATTTAGTTTATAAATATAAATATCGTGGAAATACATTTATGTAAAATATTAATCTGAATTATGCTGAACAAACATAAAAACTATCTCAATATATAGACATTAGCGAAATAATAACTCCACGAATAGATTACCATCATAAGATGTAATAATAAGTTGTAAAATGCTTTTTAAGATATTTAACTTAAACCATCTACAAAGATAAATTTTTCCATCAAATTTATTTCATACTATAATACCATGAAAGCACATTGTATCAATTTTAATGACTTAACATTTTACTTTAAACATTATCATTTCACTGGTGAAATAGTTGAAGCTTGATTATGCCATTTTCTTTATTGATACAACGATGTAGGACGATGTCGTTTACTTTCTTTCTAACTGGTTATTGGATGATGCATTTCTTCTTCTTCTTTTGTGCGCTGTAGTTCTTTTGTGCACTGTGGTTCTTTGGTGCACTGTGGTTCTTTAGTGCACTGCGGTTCCTTTGTTCATTTTAGTTCTTTCGTACAGTGTTCATCCATTGTACATTCATTTAACGTTGGTTGTTGCAATTTGCTTTCTCCATCAGTGGTCGTTGGATGATGCCATTCTTTTTGCTCTTCTGTGCATTGTAGCTCTTTTGTGCATTGTAGTCCATTTGTGCATTGTAGCTCTTTTGTGCATTGTAGTTCTTTTATGCATTCTAGTTCTTTTGTACATTGTTCGTTCGTCGCATGTGCATTTACCACTGGATGATTCCACTTCTTCTGTTCGTCATAATTTGTCGGATGGCACCACTTACTGTTTTCATCAACGATTGTTGGATGATGCCACTTGGTTTGTAGTTCATTAGGTTGCAACTTTGATGCCAAGGTAGTTTCAGTTATGATAAAAAAGAACAACAGTAAAGCTAATGATGCACTATATGCTTTGGTCATGTCTATGTGTGGTATGTTGTTCAAGAAAGAAGATGGTTTTTACAAGATTTGAAGATAAAGTTTGGAATCTTGAAGTCAATTAAGCCATTGTAAACTAATTAATGATCTCATTTTGTTTTATCCACTTTCATATTCTGGATAAGCACATAACCTTAAAGTATATAGTGTTTTAATAAGCTTTCTACAAAAAAATAACATGCAAAAGTTAATTATAATTCACCAATCGTTATGTTAATAATAGAAGGCGGTGTTGCATATCAACTACTAATTTCAATCTAAGCTTCTTGTATCATTGGAAATATATGAAAAACCCAAATTAGTAAAAAAAATTAAATAAATATTGATGTCTACTAAATTATAATAAAAATGTGTGATTGCCGATACATCCAAAAAGAAAAGTCAAAACAGGTAGTTGCGATGTAAACTGAAATGAAAAATTCTAGATTTTTGACAATATTAGTATTGTTATCGTAACAGTATTACTACACTATTAGCGTGTATGTGTGCAAATGTGTATATTCGCATATTTCGATCAAAATTTACTATATTTTGATTATAAAAGACGTTTATTTTCTTGTTATGGTGTTTGGAACTTACACAATATCAAATGTCTAATTTTATTTTACCACCTCGAATGTAGGTTTATCGTTTCACATCTCGTTTTCACTAAAACTTAAAGTTAATTGTTGGACGTCATGTATTCGCATTACTATTTAACTGTATTAAAAACACATGTCTAGTGTTACCAAAAAAGATATATTTGTATAACTCTATGGCATGCAAAAAAATTATAGTTTGAAATGTATCCACAATTTGATTTTTATTTACAATTTGCATAGATATAACATATTGTCAATATGTCGTTAAAACTGAAGATTTTAGTGCGGTGAAAATTAGACGCTTCTGATATACTAGTGTCCAAAGCCAGTTAGATATTGTTGTAGGCTTAAGGCATAATGATCTAAATCAGGGATTAAAACAATCAGAGGTCCTTATTAGTGAATTTGAAACATTGAAAATACAGTCACAATGCAAGTTTAAATTATAGTGGCTTAAAAATAAAGCATACTCTTTTACAGTTACACAGAGTCCGCTTGCATTAATCTAAAATATGACCGCTTTCATTTATAAACAAAATACAATTGCTTTTATAAATAAAATTAGAATTTTGAGGCCGATGAAAATTCAAGGCCCTTGGCGATGACTTTAGTGACATAGGGCTACTATCGGCCATTCATATATCAAACATAGTTTCGAATAATATCGACTATTTGTAAATAACAATAAATGAGATTTGAGAAGAAATGTGTAGATGACTATTAAAATAAGTAACGTTCAACAAACCATCCATTTGAGAATTTGCATATGCAAAATGATTTTTAAATAACAATTTAATAACATAATTTTTTCTAAAAAATCTATCATTCAAAAGTTTTGCATTTTGCAAGTTTATCCAACTCTAACCATCCAATACTAGTGTTGCAATAAATTACTATTTTGAAAATTTTTAGTTAAATAATTGAAAATAAGAATACACAAAAATCCAAACTTCCTACCTATATTAAACTGAAAAAGTGAATATATAGCTTAAAATAAGTTGTATGATAACAAAACAAAACATGTTTGTAACTATTGATTACACATCTTATTAGAAAACAATATATTTGCTTTAAGTCAAGCAGTTTTATTGGAAAATAAATTATATAAGCTTCCTTTACTAAAAATTATTTAAATTGAGAGGTATGTATAAATTTATTAAATTTATGGAAAAACATTTAGTTTATAAATATAAATATCGTGGAAATACATTTATGTAAAATGTTAATCTGAATTATGCTGACCAAACATAAATATTGTCTCAATGTATAAACAAAAGTGAAATAATAGCTCCACGAATAGATTACCATCAAAAGACGTAATAATAAGTTGTAAAATGCTTTTTAAGATATTTAACTTAAACCATCTACAAAGATAATTTTTCCATCAAATTTATTTCATACTATAATACCATGAAAGCACATTGTATCAACTTTAATTACTTAACATTTGATGTTAAAGATTATCATTTCACCGGTGAAATAGTTGAAGCTTGATTATGCCATTTTCTTTGTCGATACAACGATGTAGGACGATGTCATTTACTTTCTTCATAACTGGTTATTGGATGATGCATTTCTTATTGTTCTTTTGTGCACTGTAGTTCTTTTGTGCACTTTGGTTCTTTTGTGCACTGTGGTTCTTTAGTGCACTATGGTTCTTTTGTGCATTTTAGTTCTTTCGTACATTGTTCATCCATTGTACATTCATTTAACGTTGGATGTTGCAATTTGCTTTCTCCATCAGTGGTCGTTGGATGATGCCATTCTTTTTGCTCTTCTGTGCATTGTAGCTCTTTTGTGCACTGTAGTCCTTTTGTGCATTGTAGCTCTTTTGTGCATTGTAGTTCTTTTATGCATTCTAGGTCTTTTGTACATTGTTCATTCGTCGCATGCGCATTTACCACTGGATGATTCCACTTCTATTGTTCGTCATAATTTGTCGGATGGCGCCACTTACCCTTTTCATCAACGATTGTTGGACGATGCCACTTGGTTGGTAGTTCATTAGGTTGCAGCTTTGATGCCAAGGTAGTTTCAGTTATGATAAAAAAGAACAACACTAAAGCTAATGATGCACTATATGATTTGGTCATGTTTATGTGTGGTATGTTGTTCAAGAAAGAAGATGGTTTTTACAAGATTTGAAGATAAAGTTTGGAATCTTGATGTCAATTAAGCCATTGTAAACTAATTAATGATCTCATTTTGTTTTATCCACTTTCATATTCTGGATAAGCACATAAGCTTAAAGTAGATAGTGTTTTAATAAGCTTTCTACAAAAAAATAACATGCAAAAGTTAATTATAATTCACCAATCATTATGTTAATAATAGAAGGCGGTGTTGCATATCAACTACTAATTTCAATCTAAGCTTCTTGTATCATAGGAAATATATGAAAAACCCAAATTAGTAAAAAAAAATTAAATAAATATTGGTGTCTACTAAATTATAATAAAAATGTGTGATTGCCGATACATCCAAAAAGAAAAGTCAAAACAGGTAGTTACGATGTAAACTGAAATGAAAAATTCTAGATTTTTGACAATATTAGTATTGTTATCGTAACAGTATATTACTACACTATTAGCGTGTATGTGTGCAAATGTGTATATTCGCATATTTTGATCAAAATTTACTATATTTTGATTATAAAAGACGTTTATTTTCTTGTTATGGTGTTTGGAACTTACACAATATCAAATGTTTAATTTTTATTTTACCACCTCAAATGTAGGTTTATCGTTTCACATCTCGTTTTCACTAAAACTTAAAGTTAATTGTTGGACGTCATGTATTCGCATTACTATTTAACTGTATTAATAACCCATGTCTAGTGTTACCAAAAAAGAGATATTTGTACAACTTTATGGCATGCAAAAAATTTATAGTTTGAAATGTATCCATAATTTGATTTTTATTTACTATTTGCGTAGATATAACATATTGTCAATATGTCGTTAAAACTGATGATTTTAGTGCGGTGAAAATTAGATGCTTCTGATATACTAGTGTTCAAAGCCAGTTAGATATTATTGTAGGCTTAAGGCATAATGTAACGAAACGGATTTTGTCCGCTCGAAAATCGACATCCATACTTTACATCGTACTGGAATGCCGTAGATCCGACCGTTCAAATCTGAGTCGTCGGAGCTTATAACACAATTAAGTAAATAACACAGCGGAGGAAATAATGAATATCGATATACAACATCTGATACAACCTCCTGATACAACAGATGATACAATAGATATCGATATACATCAGAGATATGATATAATAAAATAGCAACAGAAAGAAAAAATAGATAACACTAGCAGCGGAACAAATAACTGTAAGATAGCCTTCAAGATAGAACTCCAAAGCTCCAACTCCATCTCCAAGAACCAATCCAGAAATAACTCGAACTCCTAATAACGATGCACTAAGCTAAGCAAGACTGTCGTCTCCAAAGACTGAACTAGCTTCAGATAATCAACTGAACTTAACTATCTGGAAAAAAAACCCAACTCTAGACTGCTCGTGTGGAAAATAGTGAGCACCCAGAGTTTAGGAAAGGAACAATAAACTCTAGATCAGTCATGGGACTGGTGTGAGCAACAAAAATAGTTTATCTTTTAAATAAAACAAGATTTATAAAATAAAATCCGATATGCTTTTTAGAAAATGAAACTACCATAAGACCTCCCGCCACACACACAATGCAAACGCAGAATTGGAGGAGATTTCTTCTTATGATAGTCAAACATGCTTAATACGTAGAAAGTTCTTTGATATTATTATTATAAGTGCAAAGTGCATAAAACATTTCGAAAGTAGAATATAAATCTTAGCCAGCATAAGTGCCATTATATTATGCCTGCTATAGCTACCTCCTGAGGAGGCAGGTTATACAATTGCAATCGTTAAAGCTCGTATTGTTTCTTTGGATTTTCCAACAAATGGTCAGGCTAAGGAACTTCCTACTGCCACATGGGATCGCCTCTGGCGGGACGTCCCGAGAACCTAACCGGATCTCTACCAACACAAGGCCGGGTTACCTCTCTAACTAGGTAACTACTACTCGAGCAAGCCATTCCCCGGTCCTTTGGGACCTTTATCCGAGGCGCCTCTAAGAAACAACCACATAGTAAATGAGATTGGAGCTACCACATAGGTAAATATCTGGGCTCCATACCATGATACCACCCTTTACCAGAAGGGAATGACACACCCTAAAGGGCGCGACCCTCATAACCTTGCCGCATCTTTCCTGTTTTGACCATTTCCGGGGTGTGAGGTCCTGATGCAGTCTCGTCCACAAAGCTATGCTTTGGTACAAAGCCATGCTTTGGGTCAACAAATGATCAAAGTAATGATCACAAAGATAAATGATCAAACAAATGATTATATCACAAATGATCAAACAATGATCATCAACACACAGCAGCACTCAGCATGCCACACTACCAAATTGGGAGTATATTGCTGATAACCTTCAACTACATAACCTCTTAGCTCGTACGTCTCAGAGAAGGGTGTTAAGCTAAGAGAATAAATTCTCCGCCACCAACAGATATGTATTTGAAAGAAATCTGCTTTATATCTCAAAGTATAGTGTCAGACATGTAACCATACAAGTCTGTTCCGGGTTCGAACAGAACCGAAGGCACTTCCAAAGAAGCCCTTGCAATCCGGGTATTCACAATCCCGATCGGACTTCCCATCACTTAGGGAATCTCTATACCGGAGCAACTCAGTGCAGAGACAATCGATAGGTTATCCTATCGTTTTCACAAATACCCGGTCTTCTCCACCGGTCTTCAAATGCTATCCATAACGACGTATCACATATTCAGAATGGGTTATACGACACAAAGGTCCTCTCCCGGCTAAACCGAATAGTGAGCGCAACATTTAAAACATATGGATATGGGATTTCAATTAAGTCACAACTTAATAATTCAAAACTTTTATTCAAATGGTTTAAACAATTTACCATTTTCAAATCTTTTAAACAAAAGATTTATTTCACTAAGTTCACCCGTTTTCACAAAGATCCATTTACGGATTTCAAAACAATTCCCATCTCAATATCTTTAAATTAAAGATTTAACTCATAGCTTTCAAAACAATTCCATTTCGAATGGTTAAACAAATCACCATTTTAAATCTGTTAAAAATAAACAAATTCAATTCATAGCTTTCAAAAAGAATTTACTCATAACTTGGAAAACCGTTTTTTCAATTCAATCTTGAAATTCCTTTAAATAAACTAGAATTTCATTTCTTATCTGAAAGCTTTTATTCTTTTAAAACAAATAGTTTTCGTTTCAGAAAGATCCAATTATATTTGCACGAGTTAAAGCCTTTGAATTTAAATTCAAATTTCCAAATCAATACCTTTAAACTAGTTTAACCCATATAAACTGGTATAATATCTTTAGTCCCTAGTTTCCAAATCATAGAATTCAATTTCGAATTTTGAATTTAAATTTAAATCAAAATGTTTAAATTACAAAATTCACTTAAGTTATTCAAAATAAATTTCATCTTTGAAATTCCATTTCAAAAGCTTTTCACTTTAAATCCAATCCATTTCCAAACATTTGAATTTAAATGTTTAATTTTTATAAATCATTTCAAAAATCTGTGACTTAATCGATTTCCTCGTGAAATCCATATTTGTGTGTGTATAAGTGTAGTCCAGGGGTTTAACACAATAGTGCAACATCATTTCAATCATCACAGATTAAAACACAGAAATATAGTTGATAAGCGATATAAGCTATAACGCTTATCTTCCATTCACAATTCACAGATATATGCAGATGTATCATCAATAAATGCATAAATTATACATAGCACAATCCACAGAATAAAATATCATAGATCATATAGGACAATCAATTCAAGGTATCTAATACAATCATTCATAAGTAAATCAAGCATTCAAAAATTATTGATAAGTAGGATTAATTAATCATTTAATCCTAATCAATGTAATTTATTTCCAAGTAAATTAATTACTTATGAATTAATTATCTAATAATGATTTATTAATTACAAATCGTTTGATATAAATTAATTTATCAAACACTTTAATAGATTAAATTATTCTTAATTAATCATATTGATTAAATCAATCTTTTAACCCAATTACATAATTAATTAACTTTGATAAATCAAAATATCCAAAATTAAGTACAATAAGTGATTAATCCTTAATTACTCTTATTAAGTAATTACATTTAAAACAATTTATAATTGATTATCTAAATTAATTAATCTAATTAATTATCAAAATTAATCACATTAATTTAATTACTTAAAAATCTCTAGTTAATTTATCTTCATTAACTAATAACATTTCCTTAATTACTTCCTTAAGAAATTATCTTAGATTTACAATTTATTAATCATTTCTAATTTTAAATCAATCTAAATTTAAAATTTTAAAATCAAATAAATCATTCTTTAATTACCATAATTATTAAATCATTTGATTACCTTAATGATCTTTAAGATAATGAATTCCTTTATTAATGATTTCATTAATCATTTAAGTGTATTTTTAAACATTACACTTCAAATTTAAACTCAAACTTCATTTTGAATTTAAAATTATATATTTAACATTAACCAAATTTAAATATCAATTAATGAACCTAGATACGAAAAGTCCTAACTAAATTACTTAAACTTTTATTTAAAACTTAAGCTTTCAAATGCATTATATTTTAAACTTGCAACTTCAAATGAAAACAAAATTATTTAACTTTTTATTGGAAATTCTTTTTTATAAAAGGTCTTAATCAAATTCAATTTCAAATACTTATTTGAAACACAAAATCAATTTCTAATTACCATTTATTTAGATTTGTTAACATCTTACTTTGGATTTTACTTTACTTTTTGAATCAAATCCTTTACATAACAAAATTTAAAGGTATAAATGACCCAACCTCAAGTAATAATCCAACCCATGGCAGTGGGCCGAAGCCCAAATAAACCAGCAACCCAAAAACCCCAAATTACTATCTTCTCCCCTCTGCTACGTTTCCAACTTCGAACCACTCAAGATGAACGTGCACCGTGCACGTGCACACTTGACCGCCGTAGCTCCGGTCCACTTCCCGACCATCAACACGTCACCTTTTATCATCGCAACCCTCCAGACCATCCAGACACCCTGGACAACAGCCAAACGGAAATTCAACCCTTCGATCGAAACTGGAACGAAGATGCTCACCAAGCAAACGCCTCGCATCACCTCGCCTTGCCACCAGTGACTAAACAACTCCGGCCGGAGCAACCTCACCCACTCACGTCTCTCCTCCCTCAGTCCGGTCAAGCTCGATCAACTCAAATGATCGTGATGATCGTTTTACTAAACCCAGTAAAAACTAGGGTTCCAAAAGGAAACCCACTGCCGCGACCTCCATGGTGAATTGCATCACCACCTACCATTTTTCCCCGCATCTACGCTCATTCCCCCATCACCAGACGAGATCCTGATCTCCACCAACCCGAGAATCATCAGATTCTTCCAAAAACTCCAAAACAGTGCAAACTCGAAATGCACCCTTAATACTTAACTAAAATTTGTAATTTTTGTTTCAAAAATCAAGATTTCAGACAAGAATTCAATTTATAAACTTGAATTTATATTTTAAGATATTTGAGGATTTCACTTATATTAAGTATTTATTGTTCTTATGATTTTTTTTTTACAGAGCAACTCAATTTATTTTTATCTTAAATAAATTTTAAACCTTATTCTATCATCTAACAACACACTTGTTTGAACTTTTAATCCTCACAAAGGACAGATCAAGTAAAAATGATTTTTTTTGAACTCAAAACTTGAGCTTGAAATTTGAACATAGGAGTTATACAGGTATTAGCAATGCATTCATCATAAACCACAAATACACAGAATTTTCACCAATATATACACAATTACGTATTTATCTTCAAACATAAATCAAGAAATCAGATATAAATATACTTAAGCTTTTTAACATGGAGTTACTCACCTTGCTTTTAGAAGGACAGAGGACAAGAACTTGTTTGCAACTGCAGATTGATTAGTTTTGATCTTCCCCCGTAATCTTCTTGCTTATGTTCAGTTGTAAAAATTATTCATGTTTGTATAAATGGAAATGTTTGCTATTATTTCTTGTTTTCAGGTTTGATATGGTATGAACGAACCAAAATGAGTATGGATATAAAAGAGTTTGTACAAGGGTAGGTGATATCTGGGTTAAATAATTTGCAGGTTGATAATTATGTTTTGTACAAATATAATCAGAGATTTTTCTTCTTTGCTTTATCGACTAGGCCGATATCTTCTTCTCTGGTGGCTGATGAATCTCTTTTGTGTGCTAGCATTAATTATCTTTTGTCTTCTTTTTATTTTATCTTGTTTTATAAGCTTAAAGATATGTACATTTTTACTTTTCCTATTATCTTACTTTTTGCCTTGTATATCTGAATTTTTCCACAAACATTCTTGACTGTTTTGCTTTGCTTAATATAATATAGTTTTAGTTATTTGCATTTGTTTAGCTTATGTTGCATACTTGTCTTTATACTTAAATAAAATTTACTATTTGGTATTATACTTACCCAATTTGATTTGTTCCTATATGTTTATAATTGTGGTCTAGTTTGTTGTTTTATCTTCTTATTTGTACAAATTATCAGAAATATTTGTTGTTTGACTGGGCTTTTTCGGCTGATAACTTTTGTTTGGTGGCTTGAAAATCTTGCCTTGGGTGGCTGCATTTATTATGCTTGTCTTGTTTTTATTTTATTTTTAAATCTACATACTTGAAATGTATGACTATCTTCTTATGCAAGCTTCATATACTTGAATGTTTATATGTTTACATACTTGTATTAATTGTTGTTGTCTTATTTCTTTACACTATAAATGAATTTCTATTTGAACATGTTGTTAAATTTTATTTATGTGTTTACTTTGTTTGTTGACTTTATATTTTATAATTTATATTTTATGTATATATCTTTTCCTATTTCAATTTCTAACTACATACAATATATTGTTTTTTTTTCTACATATATATTTATTTTTTTATTATTTTGCTTTGTATTTATACATACTATTTAAAAGACAATGGTTCAAAAGTTAACCTGTATTTTATCTGCATTTTGGAATACTCAAGTCAATTTATCAATTAATTTCACAATTTTTATTCAAAAATTAAATTAATTATCAATTTAAATATATATAAAATTCGGGGTCGTTACACATAATGATCTAAATCAGGGATTAAAACAACCAGGGGTCCTTATTAGTGATTTTGAAACATTGAAAATACAGTCACCATGCAAGTTTAAATTATAGTGGCTTAAAAATAAAGCATACACTTTTACAGTTACACAGAGTACGCTTTCATTAATCTAAAATATGACCGGTTTCATTTATAAACAAAATACAATTACTTTTATAAATAAAATTAGAATTTTGAGGCCGATGAAAATTCAAGGCCCTTGGCGATGACTTTAGTGACATAGGGCTACTATCGGCCATTCCTATGTCAAACATAGTTTCGAATAATACCGACTATTTGTAAATAGCAGTAAATGAGATTTGAGAAGAAATGTGTAGATGACTATTAAAATAAATAACGCTCAACGAACCATCCATTTGAGAATTTGCATATGCAAAATGATTTTTAAAAAACAATTTAATAACATAATTTTTTCTAAAAAATTCATCATTCAAAAGTTATGCGTTTTGCAAGTTTATCCAACTCTAACCATCCACTACTAGTGTTGCAACAAATTACTATTTTGAAAATTTTGGTTAAATAATTGAAAATAAGAATACACAAAAATCCAAACTTCCTACTTATATTAAACTGGAAAAGTGAATACATAGCTTAAAATAAGTTGTATGATAACAAACAAAACATGTTTGTAACTATTGATCACACATCTTATTAGAAAACAATATATTTGGTTTAAGTAAAGCAGTTTTATTGGAAAATAAATTATGTAAGCTTCTTTAACTAAAATTTACTTAAATTGAGAGGTATGTATAAATTTATTAAATTTATGGAAAAACATTTAGTTTATAAATTTAAATTTCGTGGCAATACATTTATGTAAAAAGTTCCCGAATTATGCTGACCAAACATAAATATTATCTCAATATATAAACATAAGTGAAATAATAGCTCCACGAATAGATTACGATCAAAAGATGTAATAATAAGGCGTAAAATGCTTTTTAAGATATTTAACTTAAACCATCTACAAAGATAATTCTTCCATTAAATTTATTTCATACTATAATACCATGAAAGCACATTGTATCAACTTTAATGACTTAACATTTGATGTTAAACATTATCAATTCACAGGTGAAATAGTTGAAGCTTGATTATGCCATTTTCTTTGTTGATACAACGATGTAGGATGATGTCATTTACTTTCTTCATAACTGGTTATTGGATGATGCATTTCTTCTTGTTCTTTTGTGCAGTATGGTTCTTTTGTGCATTGTGGTTCTTTTGTGCACCGTAGTTCTTTGGTGCCCTGTGGTTCTTTTGTGCCTTTTAGTTCTTTCGTACATTGTTCATCCATTGTACGTTCATTTAGCGTTGGATGTTGCAATTTTCTTTCTCCATCAGTGGTCGTTGGATGATGCCATTCTTTTTGCTCTTCTGTGCATTGTAGCTCTTTTGTGCACTGTAGTCCTTTTGTGCATTGTAGCTCTTTTGTGCATTGTAGCTCTTTTGTGCATTCTAGGTCTTTTGTACATTGTTCATTCATCGCATGTGCATTTACCACTAGATGATTCCACTTCTTTTGTTCGTCATAATCTGTCGGATGGTGCCACTTACTCTTTTCATCAACGATTGTTGGATGATGCCACTTGGTTGATAGTTCATTAGGTTGCAGCTTTGATGCTAAGGTAGTTTCAGTTATGATAAAAAAGAACAACACTAAAGCTAACGATGCACTATATGCTTTGGTCATGTTTATGTGTGGTATGTTGTTCAAGAAAGAAGATGGTTTTTATAAGATTTGAAGATTAAGTTTGGAATCTTGAAGTCAATTAAGCCATTGTAAACTAATTAATGATCTCATTTTTTTATCCACTTTCATATTCTGGATAAGCACATAACCTTAAAGTAGATAGTGTTTTAATAAGCTTTATACAAAAAATTAACATGCAAAAGTCAATTATAATTCACCAATCATTATGTTAATAACAGAAGGCGGTGTTGCATATCAACTACTAATTTCAATCTAACCATCTTGTATCATAGGAAATATATGAAAAACCCAAATTAGTAAAAAAAAAATTAAATAAATATTAGTGTCTACTAAATTATAACAAAAATGTGTGATTGCCGATACATCCAAAAAGAAAAGTCAAAACAGGTAGTTACGAAGTAAACTGAAATGAAAATTTCTAGAATAAAAAATAGATGTCTCGTTTTGTCATATATTTTATCATCCTAAATTTTTTGATAATATTAGTATTGTTATCGCAACAGTATACTACTACACTATTAGCGTGTATGTATGCAAATGTGTATATTCGCATATTTCGATTAAAATCTACTATATTTTGTTTATAAAAGACGTTTACTTTCTTGTTATGGTGTTTGGAACTTACACAATATCAAATTTCTATTTTTTATTTTACCACCACAAATGTAGGTTTATCGTTTCACATCTCGTTTTCACTAAAACTTAAAGTTAATTTTTGGACGTCATGTATTCGCATTACTATTTAACTGTATAAAAAACCCATGTCTAGTGTTACCAAAAAAGAGATATTTGTATATCTCTATGGCACGCAAAAAATTTGTAGTTTGAAATGTATCCACAATTTGATTTTATTTACATTTTTCATATATATAACATATTGTCGATATGTCGTTAAAACTGAACATTTTAGTGTGGTGAAAATTATACGCTTCTGATATACTAGTGTCCAAAGCCAGTCAGATGTTGTTGTAGGCTTAGGGCATAATGATCTATATTAGGATTTAAAACAATCAGAGGTCCTTATTAGTGATTTTGAAACATTGAAAATACAGTCACAGTGCAAGTTTAAATTATAGTGGCTTAAAAATAAAGCATATTCTTTTACAATTACATAGAGTTCTTTTTCATTAATCTAAAATATGACCGGTTTCATTTATAAACAAAATACAATTACTTTTATAAACAAAATTAGAATGTTGAGGCCGATGAAAATTCAAGGCCCTTGGCGACATAGGGCTACTATCGGCCATTCCTATATCAAATATAGTTTTGAATAATACCGACTATTTGTAAATAGCAGTAAATGAGATTTGAGAAGAAATGTGTAGATGACTATTCAAATAAGTAACATACAATGAACCATCCATTTGAGAATTTGCATATGCAAAATGATTTTTAAATAACAATTTAATAACATAATTTATTCTAAAAAATCCATCATTCAAAAGTTTTTCATTTTGCAAGTTTATCTAACTCTAACCATCCACTACTAGTGTTGCAATAAATTACTATTTTTGAAATTTTTTGGTTAAAACTTTGAAAATAAGAATACACAAAAATCCAAACTTCCTACCTATATTAAACTGGAAAAGTGAATAAATAGCTTAAAATAAGTTGTATAATAACAAATAAAAACATGTTTGTAAATATTGATCACACATCTTATTAGAAAACAATATATTTGGTTTAGAGGGAATTAGGGAAAAGGACAAACTTTGACATAAAAAATTTCTCAAGGACACCAAGATTTATTTTTTGGCTGAAGGACAAACTTTGGGAAAAATTAGGCTGAAGGACAATGCTAGTTCTAACTAGCATTATATTCAGTTTTTGCACTATACAAAATGCTAGTTCTAACTAGCATTCAATTCAGTTTTTACACTATACAAAATGCTAGTTCTAACTAGCATTGTCCTTCAGCCTAATTATGTTCAAAGTTTGTCCATCGGCCTAAAAATGTAACTTTTTGTCCTTCAGCCTAATTTTTTTCCAAAGTTTGTCCTTATACCTATTTTCCACTTTGGTTTAAGTAAGGAGGTTTTGTTGAAAAATAAATTGTATAAGCTTCTTTTACTAAAATTTACTCAAATTCAGAGGTACATATAAATTTATTAAATTTATGGAAAAACATTTCGTTTATAAATATAAATATCGTGGCAATACATTTATGTAAAAAGTAAATCCGAATTATGCTGACCAAACATAAATATTATGTCAATATATAAACATAAGTGAAATAAAAGCTCCACGAACAGATTACTATTAGAAGATGTAATAATAAGTTGTAAAATGCTTTTTAAGATATTTAACTTAAACCATATACAAAGATAATTCATCCATTAAATTTATTTCATACTATAATACCATGAAAGCACATTGTATCAACTTTAATGACTTAACATTTGATGTTAAACATTATCATTTCACCGGTGAAATAGTTGAAGCTTGATTATGCCATTTTCTTTGTTGATACAACGATGTAGGGCAATGTCATTTACTTTCTTCATAACTGGTTATTGGATGATGCATTTCTTCTTGTTCTTTTGTGCACTGTGGTTCTTTTGTGCACTGTGGTTCTTTAGTGCACTGTGGTTCTTTTGTGCACTGTGGTTCTTTTGTGCACTGTGGTTCTTTAGTGCACTGTGGTTCTTTTGTGCATTTTAGTTCTTTTGTACATTGTACATCCGTTGTACGTTCATTTAACGTTGGATGTTGCAATTTGCTTTCTCCATCAGTGGTCGTTGGATGATGCCATTCTTTTTGCTCTTCTGTGCATTGTAGCTCTTTTGTGCACTGTAGTCCTTTTGTGCATTGTAGCACTTTTGTGCATTGTTGTTCTTTTATGCGTTCTAGGTCTTTTGTACACTGTTCATTCATCGCATGTGCATTTACCACTGTATGATTCCACTTCTTTTGTTCGTCATAATTTGTCGGATGGTTCCACTTACTCTTTTCATCAACGATTGTTGGATGATGCCACTTGGTTGGTAGTTCATTAGGTTGCAGCTTTGATGCCAAGGTAGTTTCAGTTATGATAAAAAAGATCAACACTAAAACTAATGATGCACTATATGCTTTGGTCATGTTTATGTGTGGTATGTTCAAGAAAGAAGATGGTTTTTATAAGATTTGAATACAAAGTTTGGAATCTTGAAGTCAATTAAGCCATTGTAAACTAATTAATGATCTCATTTTTTTATCCACTTTCATATTCTGGATAAGCACATAACCTTAAAGTAGATAGTGTTTTAATAAGCTTTCTACAAAAAATTAACATGCAAAAGTTAATTATAATTCACCAATCGTTATGTTAATAATAGAAGGCGGTGTTGCATATCAACTACTAATTTCAATCTAAGCTTCTTGTATCATAGGAAATATATGAAAAACCCAAATTAGTAGAAAAAATTAAATAAATATTGGTGTCTACTAAATTATAATAAAAATGTGTGATTGCCGATACATCCAAAAAGAAAAGTCAAAACAGGCAGTTACGATGTAAACTGAAATGAAAAATTCTAGGATAAAAAATTGATGTCTCGTTTTGTCATATATTTTATCCTCCTAATTTTTTTATAATATTAGTATTGTTATCGCAACAATATATTACTACACTATTAGCGTGTATGTGTGCAAATGTGTATATTCACATATTTTGAACAAAATTCACTATATTTTGATTATAAAAGACGTTTATTTTCTTATTACGGTGTTTGGAACTTACACAATATCAAATGTCTAATTTTTAATTTACCACCTCAAATGTAGGTTTATCGTTTCACATCTCGTTTTCACTAAAACTTAAAGTTAATTGTTGGACGTCATGTATTCGCACTACTATTTAACTGTATTAATAACCCATGTCTAGTGTTACCAAAAAAGAGATATTTGTATAACTTTATGGCATGCAAAAAATTTGTAGTTTGAAATGTATCCACAATTTGATATTATTTACATTTTGCATAGATATAACATATTGTCAATATGCCGTTAAAACCGATGACTTTAGTGTGGTGAAAATTAGACGCTTCTGATATACTAGTGTCCAAAGCCAGTCAGATATTGTTGTAGGCTTAAGGCATAATGATCTAAATCAGGGATTAAAACAATCAGAGGTCCTTATTAGTGATTTTGAAACATTGAAAATATAGTGGCTTAAAAATAATGCATATTCTTTTACAATTACACAGGTCCGCTTTCATTAATCTAAAATGTGACCGGTTTCATTTATAAACAAAATACAGTTACTTTTATAAACAAAATTAGAATTTTGAGGCTGATGAAAATTAAAGGCCCTTGGCGATGACTTTAGTGACATAGCTCTACTATCGGCTGTGACGACCCGGAATTTTCGAACATTTAAAATCTGAATATTTAATTTATTTTGAATATCCAATATATTAATTTTAACTTGAATTACGAATATCACAATTTATTTGATAATCTAACTATTGAATTAAATAATTTGAAGTTGGGTGAAATGTTGAATTTGGAGTTTTAAGCCATTTTAAAATAATTTGAAGGTTTATAAAATTTATATCGAGGATATTGAAGATAGTAAAAGTGTAAAGAATTGAATTTGGAAGTGTTTGTTCGATTTTGAAATTTTATCGTTTAAATTGAATTTAAAAATAGCCTTCCGGGGCACAGTCTCGGAATTCGACGAAACCTGTTCTATTGGATTCGTAGTAGTTAGTTATTATCGGATTTCAATTTTCGTAGATTTTGGGTTCGTTGTGTGAACGTACGATATAAAACGTGTTGAAAATTTACATCGAAAATTCAATTAAAATTATATAAATATATTCTCATATAAGCAACCGTCACCAGCCGACGTTCATTCACATTCTGTACTTTGTCTTCTCGCAGAAGCTAATGCCTTAATTTATCGAGCCTTCTTCAAGAATCCACACATTCAGTAGAAAACAAAAAAAAGGGGTTGAATCCTTTTCACTGAACTAGATCATTTAAAAAAATATCAAAAATCAAATCAAGATCGCGAAATCAAGTTTCATAGTATGGATTTGGGGTCAGCTTCCTCGGCTTGGGATCGTCGACGAATTAGAGGAGAATTTAAGTGAAATCGAATTCAAGATCAACTCAGTGAAGCCGATTTTCAATATTGTGAACCTCAGTTTTATCGAGGGCCGGCGATTTAGAGATCGAGTTCATCGTGGAGGCTAAAGCACTCGTGCTTGTTCGTGGCGATTCAGGGTTGGAATCTCGAATGGATTTCGCTTTCGCGAGCGCCTGGAGGTGGCACGGCCTGGGCTTCAGCGAGTTCGGGTTCTTGTGAGGTGTTGGAGGTGCTGCGATCGAGGTAGGTCGTTTTGGTGATAGTGTCAAAGTGGGCGGCGCTGTTCGATCGGCAGTGGTGAGGGATTGCGTGAGTGTAGAGGTACGTCTACAATTGATTTTAGCTTAGTACCATAATTGATTCAGTAGGAAACTTAACTTGTCATGGATTTGAAAATGTTTAAAGATTTTTAAAAATTAGTACTCAAGTAAACCTTGAGTTTAGTCTGTAAATTTTTAGTTCGTTTAGCAGTAAATTATTTTTACAGATAAGAGTTTGAAAAAAAAAATAGAGATTTTTAAATGTTTGAAAAGTTTATAAAAGCTAGAATTTTAAAATTTTAGAAGTCAAATTTGTGTGTGTGTGTATATATATATATATATATATATATATATATATATATACCGGAAATTTATATAAGACCTTGGAAGAAAATTTTATAAGGAATCGGTAATAAAATTGTACAGTTGACCTATTTAATTTATTTGGTTACTAAACATTTTTTTAAAAAAAAAAGAGGAAAGAGGAGAATTGGTTTAAAACTAATGAATAATTAAATTAAATAAATAATTCGTTTGACTAATTCAAATATTAATAAATTCGTATAAATTGTTTATTCAAGGTCAAACATCGAGAAACCAAAGGCGATATTGGAAATGGATTGCAAACGAAAAACAAAGGTGGGTTAATCTCACTTAAGTAAATTTAAATTTAAAAGATTAAATTTAGATAATTGTTTGAATGTTTGAACTGATTGATGTGCGAAAGTATGATATAATTTGAAATTGGCATATTATGTGATGCTAACGTCCGTGGATGCAGGGAAAACAGGTTGGAGGGATCCAACTGGACCCCTCAACTTTATTTAATTATTTAATATTCTCTGTTCTGAGTATTTGATATCCTGTAATGAATTATATTGAAATATTAAATGCTATGGCTTGATTGTTATAATCGGGCAATAATGAATTACCAAGTATATATATAATTTGAGTTTGGGAATGAAATAAAAGAAGTGAAATTGAAAGTAAAATAATTATGGAAATTTGAATAAATTTAAAAATGAATTGTAAAAGAAATAAAGTAACTTTAAGATTTTAAATAAATAAATCTTGAGTATAGAAAGGAAATTTGAATAAACAGAAAGTTAACGAATTTTAAACTTTCGTGTTAATAAGTAATGGAACAAAGCTTTTATTTTAAATTTAAGTTTTAAATTATTGAAAAAAATAAAGAAGAAATGGGGAATTAGCTGAAATTTCTATATTTCAGCTAAAGTATTTAAAATCAAACTGAAAATAATAATAAAGTCCATAATTAATGAATTTTGAAATGAACTGAAAAGTAAAGAAATTTATTTTCAAATGGAATAAATGGGGAATCAATTTGGGAAATTGATTTGAGTGATTGAGATTGGAAATTTCTATCTGAATAACCAAGTACGTTTTCAAAGTAAATTTTTAAATATAAATTAAAAGTTTTAAGTTGATTTAAGAAGTATGTTTTGAAATATTTACTATTTCTAAATATTTAAATTCTAAAGTAAGTATTTCCTTTTAACCTATTATAGCAATAATTATTTTAATCTATTATAGCAATAATTATTTAAAGAGTGACTTAGTATTTTATTTCTTGTTAACCTCGTTTTGCTCAACGACTCAACTGGTAGCGACTCATCTTCTTAAGAGGGACTCACGACTCATGGAGATCAGTGACTTAGTGGACCAACGACTCAACCGAGCTAAGGAAGGGATAGTCCGACTCATCTACTTAAGGAAGGTACCGACTCATCTACTTAAGAGGGATACCGACTCATTTGATAGCGACTCAGTCAGTTAACGGCTCAAGGCAACTAAGAAGGCAAGGACGACTCAAGGGGTTAACGGTTCATAAGAAAAAAAAGCCGACTCAGTAAGTCGCCGACTCATCAAGTTTATCGACTCTACGACTCAATTGTTATGCGATTCATGGATGCTACTGACTCAGCGACTCAACAAGCCCATGACTCATCCTGTAAGGCCACTCAAAGGAGCGACTCACGACTCATCATGGCTCGTCTACGACCTAAAACCATTGAGCCGTAGTCCGTTGCCGCAGGACCTATGCTAGTGGGAGTTGACTCGGAAGCGACTCAGGACTTAGCTCCAAATCCAGCAAAGGAATGGGTCAAGGGAAAACAGGGGCTTGGTCCAATGAGTCGGCCATGACTTAATATGACTCGGCCACGGGCCAGGCATGAGTCGAACACGACTCACGACTCAGAGCAGAAAACTCCTATAAATACATGACCACCTCCAACATTGAAGGGACTTTTGGGGCTCATTCTTCTGAAGCACCGATACCCTGCTGCACTCCGAATCAACTCTACACTCAAGGTTTCTCAACACACTTTGAACTCTTCAACAACTTCAACAAGAGATCACGTACATCCAACATGGATTCGAAGACTCTCATCTCCATCGAAGTTTAAAATACTTGTTCTAAGTTTCTTGTAGTTCAAAGTGAATTGTACTTGGGAAGAATTGTATCAACTTGTAACGAGATCATCAATAAAAGTACTTAAAGTGGACGTAGGCTGTACCCATAAGCCGAACCACTATAAAATTGCTGTTGTTTACTGCTTTTCCGTTATTACTTGCTCGTAATTCTTTCCCGATCTATCGGGTGGTGCTTTCACAACTACACTTCACACACCGGGGTGTTAGCGTTCAAATTTAAGCGTTAACATTTTTTGGTGCTTTCACTGAGAATTGAACTCAGGACAACTGTCATCATTGCTTCACAGAGATTTGAAGAAAGAATTTCCTTAAAAACCAGAAGTATATCTGAGATTATGGCTCCTGGAAGGAAAAGTAGATCTATCAGATCTGGAAACATTCAAGAGGGAACCTCCGCTTCCCCTGTACCTAATCAACCCACTCCGTCTGTTGGAGTTACGAAAGCGGAGTTGGATGCTGTGATTCTAGGGCTAAACCAGCAGATAAACGCCCAAAATGTACAATTAGAGGCTCAAAGTGCCTAGAACGCTCTGATTCTGAATAAGTTGAACGATTTACTTGGGGCAAACAATCAACCAGCTGGAAATGAAAGGAACTATGCTGGCAACATTCATGATGTTAGTGAGAGGAATGCTCCGGAAAGGGCTACTAGTCCCTTTGACCAGGCAGTCCTTGAGGCTGGTGGATCTAGAACTCGGCATGATGAGGAATATCTTTCTGAAATGGTCCGGCAGATCATGAAAGAAAGTATGCAAAGGGTTGAAGATGAGAAGGAATGGGGTTTCGCCCCAAGTAAAACTCCGTTTACTGAAAAAATCTTGAAGGCGGAATTTCCAAGGAAGTTTGTCCCTCCGACTATTCCAGCTTACAAAGGGACAAGTGATCCGAACGAGTTCTTGTATAAATATGATTGGCACATGACAGGTGCCAGGGCCTCCGACGAAACAAAGTGCCGATATTTCCCCGTATACCTGGAAGGCGTGGCTTTACTGTGGTTCACCAAGTTGCCAGTCCGATCTATCGATCAGTTTTCAGACTTGACCAGAAAATTCAAGGAGCAGTTTAGACTATATGCTTCGAAGGCCAAGGACATTATGTCACTATCGAGTTTAGAGCAGAATCCTGGTGAGTCTATCAGATCCTTCTTGAACCGTTTCAATATAGCACTGGCTGAGGTGGACAATGCTGAACCACGAATGATATTGACTTATCTGATGAGGGCTATTGATAAGTCAAGCGAATTTGGGAAATGGTTAAATATGAAGGAGCCAGCCTCTCTCGAAAAGTTCTACAAAAAAGCAGATGAATTCATTCGCTTGGAAAGCCGTCCTTTACCAGTAAAGACAGTGTTGGAAAAAGCAGAAGACAACACTGTCGCTCCACGCAAGAATGAATCGGTGGGGCAAAAAAGGGAGAATAGTAATGGGAAGAAACAGGGTAATCTGAAGAAGCCCTGATCCTTCAAGCCATCAGAATATACTCCATTATCACATACACCGGAGCACATCTACCTGGCCACTAAAGATTCCGTCGATTTCCCTAAACCTATCCCTTTGAGAACCGGGAAAAAAGCCATACAGAGTGGGAAATTCTGCCGCTTCCACAATCAACCAGGTCATGAAACTGATGAATGCCGCCAGCTGAAAAATCTGATTGAAGAGTTGCTAAGAGAAAACAAGTTGCAGCAATTCGTGAAAAAGAATAGCAACAATCCTGCATCGTCGAGTCAGGGGCAGCGTGCTCCTGTTCATCAGCCTGGGGCAGGTGAGAAAGCTACGGGGCATGAATCTGGAAGGCCCGTTATCAATGTCATTTCAGGAGGACCTCACCCAGCTGGCAAGAGTTGGGGTGAGATGGAGAGATATTCCAGAGCTTTGAAATATGCTCCAGCCGAAGAAGACGTCTTTGTTCTAGAAGACACTACGCCCCTTAAACAACAGAAAACTTTCAGCGATGATATTATTTTCAGAGCCAGAGATTCTACAGGTATCGAAGCTCCTACTTTAGATCCCTTGGTCATCTCGGCTGGTATTGGACCAGCCATTGTCAGAAGAGTCCTCATTGACTGCGGAGCATCATGTAATATCCTCTTCAAAAAGACATTTGACCAGATGAAAATCCCTATGATCGATGTGCAAGCCTCATCACAGAAAATCGTTGGCTTCACTGGGGAGCCAAAGCAACCAGTAGGAACCATCGATCTGTTTGTAGAACTCGGGGAAGGAGAAAGGAAAGTGGTCCGAAAGCAAACCTTTGTGATCGTCGATGAATATTCTGCTTATAATGCTTTTCTTGGCCGTCCAACACTCGCAGCATTCAAAGCTATCCTAGCCCCGTGGTGCCTCACTATTAAATTCCCTACTGACAATGGAGTAGGAGCTATAAAAGGGGATCAAAATGCTGCGCGAGAATGTTACTTGACAGAGCTGCGAGAGTCAAGAAAAAGAGAAATGGGAAAGGATGCGGCAACCCCAGTCCGCATCAAGGAACCAGCCTTGTAGCAATTACAGAGCGGACCCTGCACTGGCGAGCACAGCGGGGCACGGAAAGAAATGGATCCCAGAAAAGCCAGTACAGGGGAGAATAGAGTAGTACCGGTGGAAACGACAGTTCCGGTACCTGTTGACCCGAAGGACCCAAATAAGGTGTTGAATGTGGGTTCACAGCTTAATGTGTCAATTCAGAATATCTTGATATCTTTCCTGAAGGCAAATCTGGATGTCTTTGCTTGGACTCATGCCGATATGTGTGGAATATCCCCAGAAGTTGCAGTACACGCTCTGAATATTGACCCAAAGTTTACGCCAGTTAAACAGAAAAGAAGAACCCAAGGTCCAGAAAGGTCAGCAGCATTAAAAGAAGAAGTTGATCGACTCATGGAAAATAACTTCATCAAAGAATCTACATATCCGAATTGGGTTTCAAATCCTGTGTTGGTCAAGAAAGCTAATGGAAAATGGAGAGTGTGCATCGATTTTTCTGATCTAAACAAGGCTTGCCCCAAAGATTGCTTCCCATTACCCAGGATCGATCAACTGGTAGACGGAACTGCGGGACATGAATTGTTATCTTTCATGGATGCCTACTCTGGTTATAACCAAATCATGATGCACGAGCCGGATCAGGAGGATACAAGTTTTATCACAGATGTTGGACTTTATTGCTACAGAGTTATGCCCTTCGGATTGAAAAATGCAGGGGCAACCTACCAAAGACTTGTTAATGCTATGTTCAAACCGCAATTGGGCAAAACTATGGAAGTCTACGTCGACGACATGTTAGTGAAGTCCAGGAAAGCAGCGGATCACATTGAACACTTAGCAGAAATGTTTGCAGTCCTCCGGAAATACAGAATGAAACTTAACCCTCTGAAATGTACATTTGGGGTCGAGTCTGGAAAATTCTTAGGCTTCATCGTCAGTGCTAGGGGCATTGAGGCTAGTCCAGCTCAAATTACTGCCTTGAAAGAAGTTAAAGCTCCTAGAACAAAGAAGGAATTGCAGATTCTCAACGGAAATGTCGCCGCCCTGAGTCGGTTCATTTCCAAAGCCACTGATAAATGCATCCCATTCTTTGACGCCCTGAAAAAAGGAAAGAAGAATTTTGAATGGACTTCCGAATGCCAAAAGGCCTTCGATGAGTTGATCCGTCATATGGAAACGCCTCCAATACTTTCTAGGCCAGGCAATGGTGAGGATCTTCTTATATACTTGGCAGTATCATCTCATGCTCTAAGTGCAGCGCTGATACGGGAAGACAAAAGGATTCAACATCCGGTTTACTATATCAGCAAAAGACTCACTGGGGCAGAGCTGAATTACTCCAAGTTGGAAAAACTCGCCTATTGCCTACTAGTTGCATCAAGGAAACTGAGGCAATATTTCCAAGCTCATCCTATCAAAGTACTCACTGATCAACCTCTAAAGCAAGTCCTATTTCGCCCTGAAACTTCGGGTCGCCTTCTAAAATGGAACATTGAACTCAGTCAATATGACATCACCTATCACCCCCGAAAAGCAATCAACGGACAAGCTTTAGCTAATTTCATTGCAGAATTCACAGAGAAAGATAATGGTGAGGAAGAAGCGATCAATGATTCCCTAATCCAGTGGAAGATGTATGTTGATGGCGCAAGAAATGACTACTGTTCTGGAGCCGGAGTGGTACTTGAAACTCCTGAGGGTCGATCATTATGTTATGCACTAAGATTGGAATTTCCTTCAACAAACAATGAAGCAGAATATGAAGCTCTTATTGCAGGTCTGAAAATCGCTAAAGAGCTAAACATTCGAGCATTACAAATCTTCAGTGATTCTCAGCTTATTGTATGCCAAGTCAAGAAGGAATTTCAAGCAAAAGGCGGAAACCTGCCTTCCTACTTGTCAAAGGCTTGGGAACTCCTATGTGAACTCGATCACTATTCAATAAGCCACATTCCTCGGGAAGAGAATATGAAGGCAGATTCCCTCGCAAAGTATTCAAGTTCTGGTGAAGCTTAACTATTGGGATTGGTCCCTGTAGAAGTCCTTTCAGCACCAAGTATAGACGAGATGGATATAGACTGGATTATGAATGTATCTCAAGAACAAGAGTCATGGATGACTCCAATATTAGATTACCTACTCAGAGGTTCTCTGCCAGAAAACTAGAGAGAGAGACAGAAGCTACTAAGGAAAGCCTCTCGTTATGTAATCCAGGATGGCCGATTGTACAGACGGGGATTCTCAATGCCTTTACTTCGATGTGTATCCAGGGAAGAGTCCAAAACAATCCTAGCTGAGGTTCATGGAGTAGAATGTGGTGATCATTCAGGTGGCCAAACATTAGCAAAGAAAATTCTCCGATACGGATATTTTTGGCCAGAAATTAATCGAGATGCCGCAGATTACTCCCGAAAATGTGACAGATGCCAAAGATTTGCCAAAATTCCTAGAGCACCTTCTACCGAACTCACACAGATGGTCAGTCCATGGCCGTTTGCAATTTGGGGAATGGATCTCATTGGGCCGCTACCAACTGCCAAGTCAGGGATTAAATATGCTATTGTTGCGGTTGACTACTTTACTAAATGGGCTGAAGCTGAACCATTGGCTACTATCACTTCTAAGAAGATGATAAGCTTTGTAACCAAGAATATCATTTGCAGATACGGTGTGCCTCAGAAAATAATCACAGACAATGGTACTCAGTTTGAAAGCGAGGAATTCCAGGATTTTTGCAAACGGTTCAAAATCCAGAAAAGCTTTTCGGCAGTAGCTCATCCGCAGGCAAACGGGCAAGTGGAAGCAGTGAACAAGATCATCAAATCGACCATTAAAAAGCAACTCGAAAGAGCAAAAGGTGGTTGGGTCGATAAACTACCACTTGCACTATGGGCATACAGAACTACTCACAAAACTGCGACTGGGCATACTCCTTTTTCGTTAGCATACGGATCGGAAGCAATGATCCCGATTGAAACAGAGGTCCCTTCACACAGAAGAATCCATTTCAATCAAGCAGAAAATGAAAAGCTACAACTTGAAGCGCTGGATCTCCTTGATGAAAAAAGAGATGAAGCTAATCTCAGAGTTGCAGCTCATCAGCAAAGGATAGCCAGACATTTCAATTCCAAAGTTCGTCAACGCAGCTTTGAAATTGGAGATCTAGTCCTGAAAAGAATTATGACCGCGACAGGTGTGTTTGGGCCAAATTGGGAAGGACCGTATGTAATAGGTCAAAAGCTTCTTGACGGCACATTCAAGCTCACCACTGTTGATGGAGATCAAATTCCAAGGGCATGGAACAGCAACCATTTGCGTCCATACTTTACTTGAAAATTTTATTGAAACATTGTAAAAAGAATTATGAATGTATGATTCTTGTAATTAAAAGCAATGATGAAACTGATGCAAGTAAATAATGAAAGAATATAAAGTGGATGTAGGCCCAATTTCATGGCCGAACCACTATAAATCTTGTGTTCCTTATTTTTATTACATGTTTGCTTTATTTTCGATATAAAAGTACATAAAATGTATTGCTGAAATGTCGATTTAAATTTTTGCAGACAATGGAAATAAAACTTGCACATAATAAGACCGAGCGATTCTCACCATCATTCAACAAACAAATTTCAAGTCACGAAGACCCCAAATTCGAATCCTAGATAGGAAATACTTCAATTGAGCGGCTAATGATTTCGATAGAAACGGGCCCTTGCTGATAAATTGAGATTGTTTGAACAAACAAACATCCAATTAGGAAGCTAGTGCCCGTTCTCACGAACTTGCCTGACAATGAAGTACACTTCCTTGGATTAAGCAAGTTACTTGCAAGAAAAGGGGGATGAAAACTTAAAAAAAAAAAAAAAAAAAAAAAGAGAGAGGATCGCTGAAAAGGCATAAGCAAGTGAACAGAGGAACAACCAAAGCTACCATCAGCAGTACAAGTCCTCTTCGGAGGATAAAAGACCTCTAATGGGTCATACGCCACAAAAAAGAAAGTTCTCTACTCAACAAAAAAGATTGGAGGAGTCATGACCCTCCAACCATGAGAGAGTAACTTCCAGGCGATGAAAACCCTCTCTGAGGCACATTTCACCAGGAGTTGAAGTGTTATGACCGCTCTTCGGGATTTCACTTCACCAGAGTTGAAATGCCAAAAAATAAAAGCCCTCTTCGGAGGCCCATTTCACCAGGAGTTGAAGTGTTATGACCGCTCTTCGGGATATCACTTCACCAGAGTTGAAATGTAAACAAAATAAAAGCCCTCTCCGGAGGCCCATTTCACCAGGAGTTGAAGTGTTATGACCGCTCTTCGGGATATCACTTCACCAGAGTTGAAATGTAAACAAAATAAAAGCCCTCTCCGGAGGCCCATTTCACCAGGAGTTGAAGTGTTATGACCGCTCTTCGGGATATCACTTCACCAGAGTTGAAATGTAAACAAAATAAAAGCCCTCTTCGGAGGCACATTTCGCCAGGAGTTGAAGTGTAATAACCGCTCTTCGGAATTTCACTTCACCAAAGTTGAAATGCAAAAACAAAATAAAGACCTTCCTGAAAGCCCACGTTTCACCAAGATTGAAATAAAACTTCCAAGTGTTGAAACGCGAAAAGGCTTTCTTCGAAGGCACAACTCTTTGGAGGTACACGTTTCACCAAGATTGAAATAAAACTTCCAAGTTTTGAAACGTGAAAAATCCCTCCTTAGAGGTACAACCCCCTCCCGGGGACACAATCAAGAAGAAAGACCTCTTCGGAAGCCCACGTTTCACCAAGATTGAAATAAAACTTCCAAGTGTTGAAACGTGAAAAGGCTTTCTTCAAAGGCACAACTCTTTGGGGGTACACGTTTCACCGAGATTGAAATAAAACTTCCAAGTGTTGAAACGTGAAAAATCCCTCCTCAGAGGTACAATTTTGTATTAAAAAAAAATCCTCATAAAAAGCGTACTTTAACTTTCAAAGGAAGAGTAATTTGCCTACTATGGAAAATGATCGTAAAAAAAAAAAAAAAAAAGAAAAAGAAAAGAAGTTAAAGTACCCTTCAGAGGTCCGCTTTACCACATAGAGGAATTCACTTGGTAAAATATGCACATAAGCAAAAGAAAAAAGTGATTTCTTCGAACGACAAAGCGTAAAAACTTATACGAAGGGAGTTGTACTCTACAAAAATTTTCTTTAAAGAATAAAATAATTATTCTTTAACAAATAAGAGTGCAAGTCCCCTCGAAGTATAAAATATTGCAGCAAGCTTAAGGTATGGGGGCAACATGGTATAGTAGTATAGCTGCATCAGTAAAGTAATACTCAAACAACATACCATAAGCCCGCTGCAATATCATATAAATAAACTTGTGCAAAAATGAATAATAAATGCATACTCAAATTCAAACAGAAGTTTATACAAACGAAGAATCATTTTATTCAACTATAATGCAGATACAGGTTTCAAAATAAAAGCGGAGGCCGGTACCCGCACAACTCTCGGCCAGTTCATACAAAAGGCAAAAAGCTAAAATCTTCACTTCTTCTTCCCTCCTTTGGACCCTTTACCCGGTCGAATGACCAGCTTTTCAGGTCGGCCAGTGGGTATAAGGGAAGTAGGAGAGGTAGGTGTAACCGGTTCAACTTCCGGCTCCTCTTCAGTGGCGGTGATTTTCATCACCCTCCTCTTTGATGTCCCACGCTTCTTTCTCCTTTGTGAGGAAGACTCACTCCCCGGAGTGACAAGTTTTGATAGAGCAATGTCGTCAGAAGGAGTCCGTTCCGGGGATATGTCACCTTCCTCAGGTCTCTCATCTTTCTGCTCTTGCGAAGCGATGGGATCATCCAAGCCGTGAAGAGCCTCTATTTGTTCCTCCTGTGATCCAGGTTGCGAGGCAGAAGGAGGTGCCGCCTGAAGAGATGAAGGAAGGATAACCGGAGGAGTAGAAGTTTGAGCAGTGCTTGGTACTTTCTCTACAGAAGAAAAGAGGTTAAAGTCAGTAAAGAGAGGAGATGAAGGCTCACCAATAAAGTTAGTAGAGAGAGGAGATGAAGGCTCATCAAGGTTGAGAAAATAGCCAAGGAGCTCATGAAACTCATGCGAAATAAATGAGTAACCCGCTTGAGCAGAATTGACAGTAGCGAGATTAACAGTGAAATTACCTGGAGAAGCTGGTTTCCTGATATCGACTTCATAAGCTTGCGCATCAGCGCTCTCTTCACCCTCGTCTCCACCTTGTATGCTTGTGATCTCAGTGGTAACTTTGGTGGGAGAAGCAAAATGGGAACTGGAACCAATGATGTTGACTTCAGACGAAGAAGGTGGCTGGACTAGAATAGTTGAAGTGGTTTTTTCCAGCCGGTCCCCTTCCGTCACTTCGGTTCTTAGTTTGGCAAGTTGTTCCTTTCCCCTGGCGAGAGCAGCGCGAGCGTCTTCATCAAAATAATGCCTTTCCAGGGCTGATTCGTCATAACCAGCACCTTCAGCACCAAGCATATCGAGGGCGGCCTCCCACACTTCAGCTAAAGTGATCTCATACTTGGGACCAAGAAAAGCGAGGCTTCCACGCCCCAAGACGCTATGCAAATAGAAGTCGAATAATGTTGAGCCGAAGCTGTTCTTGGTCGCCTCATGAGAATCTTCAGCTGCGATTCTGCCGGCGACAGCCTCATCACGCTCCCTCTCGGTTTTGGAAATCTGAAGCTTAAGCAGTTGTATCTCCGCTTCCTGGGAGTTGTTTTTCTTTTGAAGCTCAGCAATATCAGAAGCATAGCCCTCGTTGATTCTTTTCTGCACTTCAAGCCTGTCCTCAGCGTCCCTCTGACTGGCATGAGCATCTCTAACTTGTCTGAGAAGCACTTCTTCTTTTTGAGAGTATGAAGTGGAGGAAGCAGCAAGCTCATCTTTCAACTTCTCAACCTTTGCTTCGAGCTCCTCGTTGTAGGAAGTAATGCTCCTCATTTCGGTGTCATGCTGCTCAAGGACCTTTTGCCACTCAGCCATATCATTTTCCATGGTGAGCATGGCCTCTAAGTTGGCACGGTTAACTCTTTGAAGCTCATCAACAAGCTTCTGCCAGTTTGACATCCTCTCGATATCAAGTTTGACGGCGTCAAGATTTCGTAGCATAGCAGGCTTGTCAATAGGAACCAGGTCAAGGTCGAATCTCACACCCTTTAAGCACCATTGTGGAAAACGACTTTGTAAAGTGGCTGGGCCAGGTCCCACTTGAAATTTAGGCCTGCTTATTATTGTCTGGATGTCCTCCTTCCCGAGAGCAGGAGAGTCGGAAGGAATGTCAAGAGGGGCAGGGGCAGTAGGCTTTTCGGGAATAGTGGAAGCATGTCTCTCACCATATCGGGCTCGTTTGCCTGAATCTTCAGCTACATGACCCTTTCCTCGGTCGTCGTGAGATTTCCTTTTGTGAGAGTCGTCACTTCTCTGCAGAGAATCATGGTGCTCATCCCTATCCCTTCTGTCATAACGCTCTTCTGCATCCCTCCTTTCACGAGCCTTTCGAGCAGCCCTCTCTTTGTCAGACTCTCTATAGGAGGGAAAGTAACGCCGATAATCATATTGACCACGCCCCCCGTAGCGTTGGAAATCCTGATAATATGATCCGCCGCGTGTCATTGAAGAATCTGAAATAAGAAAAGATAAGCTTTAGAAATCTTTAAAGTATAAGAAGATAAGTGCATAAATGTGCTGGAAAATCCTTAGTTGTGTGTGAAGTGCAAGCTACTCGCGTTGGACTAACGAACCACTCCTCTGTTGGGGGGAAGTGATAGATTTCACTGTTGATGACAATTCTTGAGATAAAGGAGTTAGAGTCTGTTGGAGGGCAGATGTTGCTTCAATCGTCGGAGGTATAGCTTTACCATGAGCAGGGTCTTCTTTAAAGAGCTCTTGGGAAGTGATAATTATGTCACTTAAATCCCCAAAGACATCATCACCGTCATGCCCAACCTGATTCCCTCCATCAGCTCCTTTGTCAGCACTCTTCCTGGTTTGGGAAAGGGGCTCCTCTTCTTCTTCAATAATGGGAGCAAGTGCGGGCTTTTCGGAGGGTCCCGTATCGTCTCTTGGAGTAGAGCACTTTACTAATAAGGTTTCTGCAGAAATTTCTCCTCGCATGAGCTCTTTAGTGGAGATCGGAAGATCAGGAGTTTTCACCGGAGAATCAGGAACCTCCGTTGGAGCTTCACGAGGCCGAGTAAAGCGAGAGGGATGGAGGAGTCCGTATTGATGTAAAAATTCATCGTTTAGCAGAAACTTTATGCTCCTCTCTTCTACCGGCACGGCATTTAATCTTTCAAAAATTTGCTTAAGACTTGGGTCCCTAGCAGGGGGTGGAAGTGCTAAAACAGGAAAAGAATGAAATTAGCAATTGAGAGTTCAGATCTCGAGAAAATTTCAAAACGGAAAAAGTAAAGACAGGAAATCTTACTTCCCACTCTCCAGATGGCATAAAACCCTGGAGGGCAGCGAACAAAGAAAAACTGATTCAAAAATCCGTGAGCGCTTTCGGAGAGATCAGTAATAAGTTTGCGGTTTCGAGCGCTTCTTATAACCACGATGGAGGGATGGTCTTTAGTTTTCGTGAATGAGCAAAAATAGCAAATCTCCCCGAAGCTTGGTAATCGATCCAAAACTCTCCTAAATAGAACACATAACCCCATCAGAATGGCGTAGCCATTGGGGTGTAATTGGAATGGAGAGATAGACAACCGAAGCAGGAACTATTGGAGAAAGTCATTAAAGGGAGGAATAGCGCCGTTCAAGCACATTTGGCGATTAACAGCAACAAAGCCAAGAGGGGGCCTATCCGCGGTGTCATTTGGCCCCGGAAATAAGATGTCAGCATCATCAATGCCAAACTGGACGCGCAGTTGGTTAAACACCCGCTGATTCAAAGTTGTGGATGTTCTCTCCGGAGGGTTGTCTATAGGGATGGCTACTGGGAAGACATCTTCAGCCTGGCCCATCGGCTCTTCTTGATGAGAGGTCATTCTACACAAGCAACTGGATGTTCAAATGCGAAGGTGCACGTTTCCTAAAAAGTGTGAAGTGTCGTGCAAAGCTAATAAAAAAAATAATAATAACAAGTAAAGATAACTGGAATTAAACTGGTTGATGATTGATTGACTACGGTAATTTCGGAACTTGTTATTTAAAGCTCAAGCATAATATTAATGCGGGCTGGTCAGTTTCAATTGACTAATCCAGTGCTGCTTTAATATTCCACTTGAAATCGATAGCACTTCGTTCACACGATTTATTTAAGTTAATCATCTATCATTAGCTAATCTGTCATTTGATGTGGGCAGTCGATGGCAGTATATTCGTCCCAATTTTCTGTAAATGTTGTATCAAATAGATTGTTAGCTTGCAAGTTGAAGTAATCTGTAAAAGAATGCAGCAAAGTTCAACAGTTCAAAGTTCAAACAAAATTTACAAGTGTTAAGTGGTCAACGACTCAAGAATTCTTTGTACGGGTTAAGCTAAGTCATTGGTTATTGAAAGTGCGGTGTGTATACTAATGCACGTACTAATATAGTACACACGGATCGTGTAATATGGACTATAATATAAATGCGGAAAATAGATGATAGTAGCAAAGCAAAAATAAAAATAGAAAAATCACACCAGAGATTTTTATACTGGTTCGGAGCACCGTCCTACGTCCAGTCCCAGACTCCTATCTGGATTTTCACTATTAACTACCTCGCTTCACCCGGAGGAACAGGTTTACAATACCCGAACAGCCGAACGGGATTTCACGCCTCTAATACACTGAGGACTTCAACACTTGCCTCTTACAACACCGAGGACTTCAACACTTGCCTCTTACAACACGAGGACTTCAACAAAAACAAATACAATTGTTGTTGACAACTTGTGTTCTTGAAAACACGGATTTGTCACTAGTAGTACACCCTTCCTATAATCTTATCCTCAAAGAATATGAATGATGTTTTGTAAAGATTAAAGAAGGTATTTACTTATTGAATCAAAAGATATGAAATAATTTCAATGATTCAATAAGCTAAATTAATTTTTAGAATGCAGGAGTGTTAGAGATTAGATTAGAGAGCATATATGATCGTGTAAAAACTTGTGTTTGAATCAATGATTTAGATGAGTATATATAGAGAAAAATAGTCGTAACTCTTTGTGAACAGTTGCCATTAAGAGTTATGATCATTGATGAAAGATAGGAGATGCAACCTTTGGAGAAGAGAAGTGTCTTTTGGAAAAGTTGCTTTCTGTTTAAAAACGGTCGACAGGTCAAAAATGGACCGGTAGACAGGAATTCAAATATATATACGTTATGTGCATGTGTGCATGTTCTCTGTGCATTCTGGGCAAAAACGGTCGACCACCTTATTTTCAACCGGTCGACCGGTTTAGTCCAATTTGCACAGTTAATGTGCATATGTATATATATTGAAAGATTGAAGTTATATGATTATTTGAGGATAGATTTTAACATAAATTACTAACATACCAAATAATCAACCTCTAATATATGGAGCTCTTTGTGTTTCTTAAATGAATAACTTCTTTTTGTCGATCACGGCTTATTCCTTTGTCAGAAATCAAAACTGTATAAAAATCTTGACTCAACATTCTCCCCCTTTTTGATTGATGACAACATATATCTGAAGTTCTGAATCTCCCCCTGAATATGTGATCTCCCCCTGATATTTTGTCTATATATATACATTCCTGTAAATAATTGTTAGCACTTTCTCCCCCTTTGTCATCGACAAAAAGGAATAATAGATAATGGAATAATATAGGAGTATATCAACCAGAATATCCATTTTCCTCTTTTCTTCAGTGGGACCTGCAAAAAATAGAATTAAGTTCATGGTACCCACTTTTTATAGGGTCCTAAGAGTTAGGTCTTAGGAGTCCAAACCCATTTGGGTCCGGTATCCCCTTTATATATATAATTGTTATTAAAATGTACATTATTCATGAATTGCTGAATGTATTTGTTCCTAATCAAATTATTATTTGTTTTAGGAACCCATATTTTGATAGTCTTGACATTTCTCTTTTGAAATTTCACAACTGGTTTTGGTTTGAAATATAATAAACTAAGATTTTTCTTAGCTTCAGTTTTTTGTACTTTCTTCTTCCTTTTATTTCTAAGATGTTTCTTAGTTTCATGTTTGTTATATCCCAAACCTTATTTATCTGAAATAGATTGTGAACTTTCAATGATTTTAGTCAAATTTTCTCGACCTTTGTTAAAGTTAGAAACATTTTGAGTAATGTCATCAAACTTTGTTTGTAAACTAGCTTTTTCTAGGTCTAGAATTTTGACTTTTGCTTTAAGTTCATGATTTTCAGTAGTGAGAGCATTATTTTTCTCTTTTTGAGCTTCTATTTCTTGACTCAAAAGAGATATTTGAGAGTCAACATTAGATGATGATTCTTGAATATTTTCAAGTTCTTCTTCTAATATTTTCTTCTCATCTTTTAACATATCTCGTTCAAACTCTGCTCTACTTAAATCTGCTTTGACTATTTTTAATTGACGTTTTAAGTCTTTATATTTGACTATCAATTCAGCATTAATATCAAGTAATTCATCAAATGTAGGAATTTGCACCTCATCTTCTGTTGCCATAAAGCAAACATTAGCTTGTTCATTCTCCGAATCACTTTCACTTTCTGATGAAGATGACTCTGAATCATCCCATGTTACTGAGAAGGCTCGTTTCTTTGATTTGTCCTTCTTATATTTGAATTTGTCATTTTCTGACTTTTTCTTTTGTTCTGGACAATCCTTCTGCATGTGTCCCTTTTTATGGCAGTTGAAACATTCTATAGCAGATGAAGATGGTTTATTTGATCCAGGTTTCCTTTTATTGTAGCGACTGGCTTTTCGATATTTTAGGAATTTTTTGAAACCTTTAGCAATGAAAGCCAAATCTTCATCTTCAGAATCTGATTCATTTTCATCTTTCTCAACATGAAATGCTACATTTTTCTTTTCTTCTTTCTGTTCTTTTCTAGCCTGCAAATTTGCTTCATAGGACATTATATTTCCTATCAATTCATCTGGCTTCATGACGGAAAGGTCATTAGCTTCTTCAATTGCTAATACTTTTCCTTCCCATTCATTAGTCAGAGAATGTAGGACTGTTGAAACAACATCAAAATCAGAATACTTTTGTCCTAACCCAATAAGTGCATGGTGAATAGTTTGAAACCGTGAATACATGTCATTGATTGTTTCATTTGGTTTCATTTTGAAATTTTGAAATTGACTTTTCAGCATGGCTATTTTGGCTTGTTTAACCTTGTTAGTACCTTCATGAGCGATTTTTAGCGTTTGCCAAATTTGATATGCAGTAGTGCAGATACTAACACGGTTATATTCATTTTGGTCTAATGCACAGAACAACATATTTATTGCTCTTGCATTTACGGCTGCTGCCGTTTTCTCAGCCATAGTCCATTCTGAATAATCAGTTGTTGGATTCACTATTTCTCTTTGAGTAGCATTCCAAGCATCATAGCTACTTGATTGCATAAAGAATGACATACGTGTTGCCCAATAACTATAGTTAAGACCATTGAAAAATGGAGGTCTTTGTGTCGATTGCCCTTCCGTGTAAGTGGTGTTTTGAGTGCTAGTACTTGCGTTATTTGCCATATTACAAGAATATATCAAATAACTGTGTTACGGTTATATGATGACCGTGCTCTGATACCAAATGAAAGTGCGGTGTGTATACTAATGCACGTACTAATATAGTACACACGGATCGTGTAATATGGACTATAATATAAATGCGGAAAATAGATGATAGTAGCAAAGCAAAAATAAAAATAGAAAAATCACACCAGAGATTTTTATACTGGTTCGGAGCACCGTCCTACGTCCAGTCCCAGACTCCTATCTGGATTTTCACTATTAACTACCTCGCTTCACCCGGAGGAACAGGTTTACAATACCCGAACAGCCGAACGGGATTTCACGCCTCTAATACACCGAGGACTTCAACACTTGCCTCTTACAACACGAGGACTTCAACAAAAACAAATACAATTGTTGTTGACAACTTGTGTTCTTGAAAACACGGATTTGTCACTAGTAGTACACCCTTCCTATAATCTTATCCTCAAAGAATATGAATGATGTTTTGTAAAGATTAAAGAAGGTATTTACTTATTGAATCAAAAGATATGAAATAATTTCAATGATTCAATAAGCTAAATTAATTTTTAGAATGCAGGAGTGTTAGAGATTAGATTAGAGAGCATATATGATCGTGTAAAAACTTGTGTTTGAATCAATGATTTAGATGAGTATATATAGAGAAAAATAGTCGTAACTCTTTGTGAACAGTTGCCATTAAGAGTTATGATCATTGATGAAAGATAGGAGATGCAACCTTTGGAGAAGAGAAGTGTCTTTTGGAAAAGTTGCTTTCTGTTTAAAAACGGTCGACAGGTCAAAAATGGACCGGTAGACAGGAATTCAAATATATATACGTTATGTGCATGTGTGCATGTTCTCTGTGCATTCTGGGCAAAAACGGTCGACCACCTTATTTTCAACCGGTCGACCGGTTTAGTCCAATTTGCACAGTTAATGTGCATATGTATATATATTGAAAGATTGAAGTTATATGATTATTTGAGGATAGATTTTAACATAAATTACTAACATACCAAATAATCAACCTCTAATATATGGAGCTCTTTGTGTTTCTTAAATGAATAACTTCTTTTTGTCGATCACGGCTTATTCCTTTGTCAGAAATCAAAACTCTATAAAAATCTTGACTCAACAGTTATTTGGATGACTCGGCTACGACCTAAGGAAAGTGAGGCGAGTTAAGTTAGGTTGCTTCAATTTTAAACCGCTGATGTTATAAGTCGGCGGTGCTAAGAGTCGTAAATCAAGGAACAGAAGGGAGGCTCCAGTTCAAAGCAACAAGAAATCTTCTAAGTTCTAACTCGGTTACGACTCATGGCTTGAGTCGTAAAACTTGCTAGGTCGGATTAAAGTCAAGGGTAAAGGCTACTGAGTCGCATGGAAGTTGTTGAGTCGTTCACGGCTTATGGTTTGAGTCGTGCACGGTTTAAAAGATGAGTCATGAAGAAGTAGCAAGTGCTGAGTCGTTCACGGCTTGTGGTTTGAATCGTTCGCGGTTTAAAAGGATAAGTCGTCAAAAGGACCTAAAGGGTTGAGTCGTTCATACGACCTAAGACCTGAGTCGTCTGAATTAACACGGTTAAGGCATCAAGTCGCGCATGATTAACTCTACAAAGGCCCCTAAGGTCGGTTCTCCACTCACACACTGCCACATCATCTCTTAAGTTAACCCGTGAAGCCAAGGACCCATTAACCCGGTTAACCCGTCAAAGCTTCCTTATCTCTCCCAAATTCACTAACCAGTTAACATGAATCACTGTAATTAACCATCTCTGTCTCACATCATCACGAATCAATCGAAAATCCAACACAAATCGCCTCAAATCCGCCATACATCCGGTGCATTACCATATTCACAAGAATCGCCACAATAATTAAATCAAAGGATTAATTGAATCGTGATTTATGGGAAAATGCAGCACGCGAAAGTGTATTAAGGACGGCGAGTGGAATACTGGTGAGTTGATGATGGATGCGGCTGATTGTTGATAAGATTTACTTACGCAATATGAAGTTAAAGGATGGGATGACGGTTGGTAAGCTTGGAATCGCCTTTGGGAGCTTGAAGGGGCGTTAATGGCAGACACGATTTAAAAGTTAGGAAATGAGAAGAAGGAAGTAAGAGCAACGACTCAGGTGTTTTATAGCTGTGGGTGGTGAAAGTTGAATCGGCGCACGAGACAAGATAAGTCGAAGCACACGACCTACGACTTAGGCGCGTACTTCGAGGGGCAAATGTTAACCTCGTTTTGCTCAACGACTCAACTGGTAGCGACTCATCTTCTTAAGAGGGACTCACGACTCATGGAGATCAGTGACTTAGTGGACCAACGACTCAACCGAGCTAAGGAAGGGATAGTCCGACTCATCTACTTAAGGAAGGTACCGACTCATCTACTTAAGAGGGATACCGACTCATTTGATAGCGACTCAGTCAGTTAACGGCTCAAGGCAACTAAGAAGGCAAGGACGACTCAAGGGGTTAACGGTTCATAAGAAAAAAAAGCCGACTCAGTAAGTCGCCGACTCATCAAGTTTATCGACTCTACGACTCAACTGTTATGCGATTCATGGATGCTACTGACTCAGCGACTCAACAAGCCCATGACTCATCCTGTAAGGCCACTCAAAGGAGCGACTCACGACTCATCATGGCTCGTCTACGACCTAAAACCATTGAGCCGTAGTCCGTTGCCGCAGGACCTATGCTAGTGGGAGTTGACTCGGAAGCGACTCAGGACTTAGCTCCAAATCCAGCAAAGGAATGGGTCAAGGGAAAACAGGGGCTTGGTCCAATGAGTCGGCCATGACTTAATATGACTCGGCCACGGGCCAGGCATGAGTCGAACACGACTCACGACTCAGAGCAGAAAACTCCTATAAATACATGACCACCTCCAACATTGAAGGGACTTTTGGGGCTCATTCTTCTGAAGCACCGATACCCTGCTGCACTCCGAATCAACTCTACACTCAAGGTTTCTCAACACACTTTGAACTCTTCAACAACTTCAACAAGAGATCACGTACATCCAACATGGATTCGAAGACTCTCATCTCCATCGAAGTTTAAAATACTTGTTCTAAGTTTCTTGTAGTTCAAAGTGAATTGTACTTGGGAAGAATTGTATCAACTTGTAACGAGATCATCAATAAAAGTACTTAAAGTGGACGTAGGCTGTACCCATAAGCCGAACCACTATAAAATTGCTGTTGTTTACTGCTTTTCCGTTATTACTTGCTCGTAATTCTTTCCCGATCTATCGGGTGGTGCTTTCACAACTACACTTCACACACCGGGGTGTTAGCGTTCAAATTTAAGCGTTAACATTTCTAAAAGTGAAATCTAGTTTTATATTTTATTTAGTAACATTATTTTCAAATATTCATATAGTATGTATTTTTAACAAATCATTGAAGTAGTTTTAACTTAAATGTTATAAAGTATATTTATAAGTAAAGTGTTTTAAATTATTTTAAAAAAAAATCTAGTTTTGTGCTTGCTGATTTCAGAGGAGATAGACAATATTTGGGAAAGTTTATCCTGAATAGAAAGATGGTTTTGAAACTGTTTTCAAAGGATTGAAAATAGAAATATATCTTTTGAAGATATTTTTGGAATTAATAAATAATTTGGAAAATTATTGGTTGATGGTTGTTTGTGAATATTAATTGATAGTAAAATAACCGACTATCAATATTGGACAATGCGTTGATCGTTTCGAAGAGACCGAGATCGAGATTTATTTCTCGAAAACCACTTCGATCCGGTTTGTACGTTTCGTGGAAACGATTTTGAATTCGAAGATCGAGCAGTGAAGTTGTAACAACCCGCATATTTGTCGATTTTCATATTTAAATATTTTATTTGAATATTTTATCGATACTCGGAATTTAGTCCGAAAAGCTACTTTTTGCATACGGTCGAATTAGGACTCGGGACCACTCCCATTGAGTTTAAAATGTCGTTTGCGACCTTTTTGAGTATAAGCTTCGATATGTTTGGAGTAAGTTGATTTTTTCTACTTTTTACTTAGGGCTTTGGTTTGGGCTGAGCCCAATAACCCCACTTATGTATTCAGTCCCAACCCCTTCTCCTCTTCATTACTTCATTCCTCATTTCCAAATACTCAAGCTTTTATATTAATGGAGAGTGGAAGAGGAAATTAAAACTCCAAGCCCTAGTTTTCTTTTGCAAATCAAACTCTAGCTCCAAACTAATAGAAGAACCAATTGGTAAGCTTCTCTTCTTCTTCCCCAACTCATTCTCTCTTTAATTTCAGAAAATTCCTATACCTAATTTGGGAAATATTTCTCTTTTAAGCTTAGAATCAAGCTTCTTGAGTTGGATTTGAAGAGTGGTTGATTCCCTTTTTGCTTTCAAGCTTCTTCTTCAATTTCTTGGGTTCAAAGGTGAGATTTTTATCTCACATTTATGCTTATAATTATCTTCGAATGTTAGGTATGAATTCCTAACACTTATTCATGTGCATTAGCTTTTAGTTTGGATTGATTTGGTGAATATTCTAATTTTTGGTGTTTTGGGTTCAATTCTTTAAAAATCATGGCTTTGATGTTCAAATGCGTTTTTGGTGATGCATCGAGGAGCCAATAAGATCGGGTAGCCGTTGGGCATAATTCCCTATCGTCCGTGCTCGTTCGGTTGCGAATTGGTGGGGTTTGCACATCAATTAAATGGGTTTCAATTTGCAGAACATCAGGGTCGGCCGACCGAACCCCTGGTCCGGTCGACCGACCTGCTACTAAGGTGCATAGGCACCTTTATGTTTCTGGTCCGGTCGACTGCCTACAGGGCTCAGTCGACCGACCTGCTTCACGAGACTTTTTGGAACAGGGTCCGGTCGACCGAGCCCTGTAGCCGGCCGACCGATCTGGTGCAACTTTGCCTATTTCGCCTAGTTGTTTGAATTTCCAACTTCATTCGATTCGTATTATTTCCTATGTGTTGTTATCATTTATTATGACTTTGATGACTCCTTTTTAAGGATTTTTGAATATCCATTTCGATGGATTCTTTATCGGTTTCGTTGGATTTTTATTCACATCTTCGTATGTGAATTTTAGTGGTTGATTGTTCCTACAACCTTCTTCGTGATTTGTCACTTTAAAAATATAAAGGTTTCTATACTAGTAGTAAATATCAGAACTCTTTCTTCAAATGATTTCAACACTATTTTAGTACAAAGCTCGTTTCTTAAACCGTTTTCCAATCTATTAGTATATACAAACCTTTAGCTCACTCGTATGAGAAATCTAATTAAACGACTTAGTAAAACGAGTGGTTTGAAACGCTAGCGTTTACTTCGTCAGTGAATTCTTGGACTTGTTCGATTGAATCTCTTGTGACAATTTTATAGTGGAGATCTACAGTTTGTTCGTAAATATTTAAGTTAAGCAAGTGGTTATGGGACATGAAGCTGAACTTATATATTTACTAGCTCAGTGTAATTGACACTTCTCGTTGATCATGACGATCATCTTTGTGATTTAGACTAGCAATGTGCGATGTCTCATTGTCTGCGAGGGAGACCTAACCCCATTTTGTTTAGTTTCGACTCAAATTGGTGGGGTAGCAACCCATGGTCTTCGGGCCGTTTGTGGAGCTTCGGCTCAATTTGTGATGGTTAGCAACCATGGAATTAGCGTTCCGTTTGTGATACACGTGTTGGTGAGCTTTATGCTCCCGTTTGTGATAGGCCTTTTCCCCCCTCTTTGTGATTTCTGGATTTCTTGAGATGATTTCTAGAATTTGTGTTTCACCAATTTTCGTGATTTCCATTGATAAGTTTTATCAATATTTGTGCATTGGTGAATTTGAGTGTCATTGACTTTTATGATTGACATTGATATAGTCGTCAATATTTATGGTTTGGTGAACGAAATAAGGAGTATGACATTTCTTTGATTCTTGTGTAGATTTTTGTGATATTGATTAATCTCTTGTTGATTTTCAATTACTTATATATATCACAGCTTGGCATTGTGATTATTATGTGTTTAGTCATATCTCTTGCTCTATATCGTTTCATCTGATATTTATAGTTAGACTGATCCGTTTATTATTTTCTTCTTAAATAATACTCGGGTCAGACCGAGATGTTACAGGTGCTTCTGCTTAACTTTGCATCCGGGATTACCTCCTTGACTTTTGGTTAACTACTTAGATTAGTAGTTTTTGTTGTATATATTTGAGATATAGACTCCATAATGTATACTTATTCTTTTGTGTAGTTCATGTAACTATTCTTTTGTGATATTGTGGATCTTTTTAGACCACTACTCTAATGTACACTTCCTAGTGTAATATTCATATCTATTTCCGCCTTTGTGATATGAATCGTCTATGACTGATTTATGTTATGTTTATTTCTATATTTGTTTCTGAAGATATTATAGCCACTGTGTAGTAGCTTTGAGTTTGTGTCGGTATGTTGGATTTCCCTCTTGATAAAGAAATGCATGTTATACTATCTGACATATCGATGCTCGCGCAAAGAAATTACACGGATGGTCGCTCCTCAACAGCCTTATTCTCCGCGCTAGTTGACAGCATTCACCGTAATGCTCTTGGCTAGCGTGGGTATAGAGGTGGGGCGTCACAGAAGTGCAAGGGCTAGTCGCTACTAATCCTGAGGATATTTCCGAAATGGATGTAGTAGGAATAGTACCTTCGGTTCCGTTCGAACCTGGGACGGACTTGTATGGATGAATGCTTGCAAAACATCGTCAGGTGGACGATGGGCATTCTAAGGAATATATTCTAAAAAGGTAACGCTTAGCCTCAAGCCTCATCAAATGGGAATGGCTGAAAATCAGGGGATATGCAGCAAGGCTTCGTGGGTAGCCCCAACTGGAGGGTGAGGTCATCCCTGTCGAGATGTCCTTTTATTTCGGCTTAGTGGGCGGTTGCTGATCCCAACCGCGGGGTGATCTTGCTCGGGACTGTCCAGTAAGGGATGGTTCCGGTCTTGTGTTGCAGGGGAGTTAGGGTGGCTCTCGGTACACTGATCTAGACCAGGTACTGTGACAGGTGGTACCCCAGTGCCTAGCCATTAGTTGGAATCCATTTTCCCTACGCGCCCGTACGGTTTTGATTGTGCCCAACAATTGCTGAAACGTGAGATGCAAGCATTTCAGCTAGGTTCTATTTTACTTTCTATAAACACTATTATAATATCAGAGGATTTTAATAAAAATGTTTTAGCTATCGTAAGGTAAAAACCCGACATGTTTATTTGTGGCGTGGTCTTACGAGATGCTTTTGTTTTCAAAGGATTTTTGAAACTTTAATAATCAATTGGGTGTGATTTTCTCACGCTGGTATTCCAGACTGACTCGGGTGTTATTAACTGTAATGCTCGGGTCAGACCGAGAATTATAGAATACAGGTTATGATGCTGTGGAGCTCAGGGGACGAGCTGGATGACGATACGTACCGTCGTACTTGTTTATATATATATATATATATATATATATATATTCCGCTGTTTGAGTTGTGTATCCTTTGTATGATATTGACGTCGAGCTGTGATTGATGTACTCTGATGATGTAATATATAAACCGAAATATTTGATGTTGCGTAAAGATTATTTATTATCTATTATATTTTGTTCCGCTGCGATGGTTAGATTCTGCTGTTGTTTTCTATTTTCTTCTTCTACCTCTTCTTCTTTAACCCAAATGGTTCGTATTTCTGTACAACTTGAGTTGATTTAGGTAGAATAGTGTTGACTCAAGGGGTACGGATTTGCGGGCTGTTACAGTTGGTATCAGAGCTTAGGTTGGAGATAACCTTGGCTCTGGTGGGAATTACTCATAAAATAGAGTCTATAGTACTCTAAAATGAGTTTCAGCGTATTAATAGATATGAGCGCGTATTTGTTAGTGAATAAAAATTGTTTTAATATTGTGTTGATTGATTTATTGAGTGGCATATGAACCTTCGTCGACACAGTCTGCGCAACTGTTTTGAAGGGTTTTCTAAACACTTGAATAGAACAATCGACACGGTATTGTTTTTAAATATGGGTAAATGAAATAATATTACCCAAAAATATATTTTGATATAAAGAAAGTTTTTGTAAATTATTGAAGCTAATATATGGATGTTTGGATGTTAGAAATGATAATATTAAGGTATTATCATTGTTAAGTGAAAATTTAACTAGAAATTGAAATATAACTAAAAATTTAAGGGAATAAAAAAATTCATTACAAAATGAAATTTATAAATATGAATTATAAATGTAATTTATGAATTGTAATACAATCAAATGGAAATTTGTATAAGCATAAATTGTACAAATGAATTATAGTTAAAATTTATTTAAGCAGGATTTGGAAATTCAAAATTTCAGACATTTTGGAAATGTTTATCGAGGTGTTTTGGAGATAAATAATAGCTTTATTGTTTTAGAGATATTTCTGAAAAGGAATTTGTTCTAAATGAATTTTGAAAGTGATATAGCATTGAAATCACTTGGATTATTGGAAATTAATTCTGATGATGACGGCCGCATCATCAGTATTCATTTTCGAATTTCTAAGTGACGGATTGCTGCCAAAATTTGGTTTGTTCAGAAAAGCTAGCTGTTTTTGAAAATTTTTAAGGAAATTTGTTGGGAATAAAACCAGGATTGGTTTAAGTTTTTAAGAAATGTGATTTGAGAAGTTGATGATTTCAAAATAAATTTGAAACAAAGCCGGGTGTTTAAAAATCCTGATAAGATGGGTTGTAAGCTTATAAATTGAGATGATTTTTAAGTCAGGAAGTGAATATATGCTTTGAATGTTGGAATTTAAAGGAAAAGTTAAAATTGGAATTAACTTGGATGGGAAATAAAAATTTGACTAGATTGAAATTAATTGGATAGGCTGAAAATAATATCCAGTTGTATTCAAATTTAGTTGAAATTGGATTGAGTTGAATAAATCTGGGTTTAAGTAAAACTGAATTGGAATGAGAATTCAATTAATTAATGAATAAAATTAAATTCTTACCTGAACAAATGGAAAATAAGTTGGATAAGAATTGGAATTGAAATAAATAAATAAGAATAACTTATATAAGAATCAGAACTAGAAATCCATGGAATAAAATATTCTTGGGTTATAAATAAGAATAAGGCTTGAGTTAAAATAAAAGAAGAATATATTCAAGCCTAAAATGAATGAGATTGTGTAAACAATAAGTTGTGACTTATAAAATTTATAAGTGGAAATGAGAAGCCAAAATAAATATTGTTTGATGACTTGAAAAATAAAATGAAAATTCAAACTTGAATTATAAAATAAATTGAACTTAAGCAAATTGAATGAAGTGATATTTGAAATTAAAATTCAAGTATTGAATTATAAAATAAGGAAAAACTAAGTAGATAATAAATTAGATAATGAGGTATGTAAGGAGAACTCAATACAGTTAAATAAAAGCTTAATTGGTGAGTTAATATTGAAGTTTAGAAATAAACTCAAGTTATAAATTAAATTCGACTTGAATCATTAGTGAAGAAAATATAATTGGAGGTGGCCTTGCAATTAATTAAATGAATGGAGAATGAAATTGAATTGTGAGTTTATGATGAGGTTTGAGAAATAAAACTCAAGTTATAAATAAGATTCGACTTAAATTGTTAGTGAATGGTAAATTGAAATGGATAATGGATCTAGAACCTGAGATATAAATTAAACTTAACTTGAAGTGGCAACAAATTAAATATAATTGGGAATGTATCGAATAAAAATGCGATTGGATTAAAATAGTAATGGTATGCTTTGCAAATAAAATCCAAATACGTAGAAATAAATTGGAAATGGCCTTGTAATAAATTGAATGAACCGAATCTAAAAAGTTAAGATGTATAATAAGTGATCAAATAAATTTGTAGTTTGAAATGGGATTGGATTAAAATAGAATCAAGTTAAATCGAAAAGAGAAATTTATTTGCAAAATAAAATGAGCTTAATTATAGAAAAAAAAAATTTGAATAAATCGAAATAAGTTGACTTAAGCTGAATATAAGGGGGGAGAGTTAAATTGAATTCTACTTGAAACCAAGTTTAATGATATTGGATTGAATTTGAATCAAGTAAAAATGAATTTGGATCGAAAAAAAATTTGGTCAGTTGTAAATAATATTTAAGAAAATGAAAATTCAAAATGGATTGAGTGGATAAACTAATTATATTGAATAAGTGAATGGATGGGATAAATTAGAACCAAATGAAGTTATGAAAAAGAAGAAAGAGATAGAAGAAGAAGAAGAAGAACAGAATCACCAAACATCTCACATTCGCAGCGGATAAAATATAATAAATAATAACAGTTTACAAAGGAATACTATATCTGTCGGTTACATTAGTATACATCAGAGTTACATATATACAAGCACTGAATATATATACAATTATCATGTCTCAGCTTAACAATAATATATATACAGCGGAAATATTGTATATGCTATTACCATCCATCTCGCCTCCTGCGCTTCAGAACGTCCCTACCTGAAAATTTGCAATACCCGGTCTGACCCGAGCATTACACCAAAGTAACACCCGGGTAAGGCTGGAAAACCAGCGTGAGTAAACCAAACTAAAATGGAATACCAAAACAATCAACTTATATAAACCCGGGGTAACTTATATCAATTTAACCAATTTATAATTTACTATAGACAACACTATTTCACATATAAATCTCTAAGTACCAAACTGAGATGAAATAATCCAATTCACTTAAATCATTTCATTCAAACCTATTAATTTCACAAATAAATTTATAAAAATTAGAAGTGGTTCCGGGTATTTCCCAATACCCGAATCCGGTCTCTTTGAAACTCAGGTCATGCTAACCCATATTATTCAAATGAAATACACAACATTTCATATCAAAGGTATCAACTCATTCAAATCGTTCATTACCATTCAATCATCCATAAGCAAAACTTAATCACATACTAATCAATTTAATTGATTCTAATTGAATTTTAAACCTCAATCACTTAGACTCCTTTATTAATTAAATCCAAACCAAGTAATCGATCAACCATTCCATATCCATTCATCTTAATTAATCACCCTGGATTAATTATGTTGCAATTACATTCAAGTAATTATCATTAACAATTTCATGATATTAATTTACTCTTCACCTTAAATCAATAAGAAATCTTAATTACTTCACAAATTTATTAACTATATTAATTACATTAATCTTTTATTACTCATACTAATTAATCTCTCATAAGTCACTTATTATGGATTAATTCATCTTTATTACATCCTTAAGTATATAAATTATGAATTCCAACTACATTTCCATTTATCCTAATCCAAATTACTTCCATTAATTAAGCCACGATATTAATCATTCTCGAACAATCTCGCCCTGTATTTAACTATCTTTTATTTACTTCATTAAAAAAATTACTTACTCCTGAATAAATTGTCTTATTTAATCCCTTGATTCCTTCCGCAAAGCAATTATATTTCATTAATTCCATTAAGCAATTACTTGTCACCATACAATTATTATTTTGAATTTCTTACACTTAATTAATTAATTTAAACTTAATTAATAAATTATCGATTTTAATTACCCTACTAATTTAATGTATCATAAATCATTAAATCCTTATTAACATTAAAATGGAAACAATTCTTATTTATGGTTTAAGTTTTAAACAATCTTAAGACCCCAAATACTTCGAGTCATCCACAATTAACTCGAGAATAATCAAATCCGAAGTCACATTATCATCAGTGCACACCCAATCAATTTAAGCACTTAACCAATTATTTAAATTAACCATTGAAATTTAAATAAAAATCCATCAAAGTGAGATTTACTCACCTTTGCTTTTTATTTGATATCCACTTCAAAATTGTCTTGACTTCCCCACGATTTTAGACCTTGTACAATATTATAAAATTTCATTAATGCTCGAAAAATAGAATAATCAATTACTGTTAAATAATTTAATTAACTAATATTTTTTTTTTACCAATTTCTGCTTTAATAAATTAAATTTTTAATCACCTTTTTAAACATTTCAAAATCCCCATATACTTTCCAAAGTCATGTATGCATATATAACCTGATTTCAAAAACTTTCCTCTCAATGATTTCCCTAACCTATGAATATAAATTTTAAATCCAAGAAAAAGAAAACAAGAAGCTACTCACCCCACAAAGCTGTCGACTTTCCACGGCACTCCTTAACCCACCCAACGAACTTGAGCCTAACGCGAATGCTTAACTGCCCCCATTCAGGTTGACACCACCTTCTCGAGACCTCAACGCAGCCCGCATCTCCACGAGGCTAGAGAAATCCCTATTATCAAGTGAACGTGCCTCCTCCACTGCTCGCGCACACCAAACTCCCATCGTTCGAACGCACAGGCTCCTCACCATCCCTTGCCTCTTCGAACGCGGCAGCGTTCGCATCCTCCCTAGTTCTAACGCCCTCGAAGACGACGCCAGAAACCCCAAAATCGAACGCGCCTACGGCCTCTCGAGCATCACCTCGCCTGACCTTGGTCGCCACTTAAATTCGAACGCGATTCAATCACGAGCCAACTCGCGAGTTATGCCCTAATTATTATTATTTTTATTACAGAAGTTGATTTCGATAATGAGGGTTTGGACGCACTGACAATGGGGAAGGAAAGTGAAAACACGCGGTTACTTATGTAAGAAAATAGATATAGGGGTGAGAGGCTTCTTGGGTACGATAAAATGAAAATGTCTATGATCTTATTCCTTTAAATTTTATTATATCTTCAAAACGTCGCAATAACAGCCATTAAAATTCGAACCCCTCTTAAGAAATGTCATTAGGCAATTATAAGATTCTACTCGTGTCCCGAACATGATGAAACGTGTTCAAAACCTAAGTCGATCGTATACACGAGTTACAGAAGAAAACGACCAGTTTCAAAATAAATCGATTAGAATATGTCTAAGCGTTTTGAGCTGCCAGGGTCAAACGACAACTTCGATTGCTACGGAAATTGAAATCCGATAATAACTAACTATTACGGATCCAATGTAACTGGATTCGTTGAATTCCGACTGTTCCTTGGAAGGCTATTTTTAAATTCAATTCAGCGGATAAAATTTCAAAACTGAACATAAATTAAATTTTAACCATCCTACTATCTCAGTATCATCATTATAAATTTTATAAGCCTTCAACTTATTTTAAACAGGCTTGAAACTTCAGGTTCAACATTTTACCCAATTTCAGTTGTATAATTCAATAATTTAATTATCAAGTAAATGTTTATATTCAGAACTCAAGTTTAAAATTAACTTTTAAATATTTAAAACTCAATTTATTATTCTAATTTAAGTTGTTAAAAATTCCGAGTCGTCACATTCCTCCTCCCTTAAAAGAATTTCATCCCCGAAATTACTAATTAGGAAGAATGAACTAATACCCGTTTACCCTTCCCCCAAAACCAACAGTTTTAATAACATCCTACCAACTATCCTTTATTAAAACCCCTTATCACATCAACCAACTTCCCAAAATATTCTATAGTTTCAATCAATACCCTTTTTCTCAATCATTCAAAATTCAATTTAAAACTAAATTTAGAATTATCCAAATTTTCTCAAAAATTTTCTAACTCTCTAAATTCCCGAAAATTTTTGCCAGCGTCTCCTTTGCGTGGCTAGCTTGGTACTACTACAAAAGGCCTCTACGGGCTCCCAAATACCAAAAGAAAACAAAAGCCAAGTGGCTACATCCAAAAACCCAATCCAATTTCATACAAAAATTAAAATACATACCTTTTTGTCGAGCAATTCACATTTATCTTTTGGAATCAAATCCAATTCATTTTCCCCTTTTTACTACATGCATAACCTACTTAGCAATAATATCCAATCATAGCCCTTTCAAATCTTTACATACCTTTCCTTTCAGAAGTTTTCATATCTATATCTACTCAAACTAGTTTTCCCCACTTCATACGATTTCAATTTACTTTAAATTTTGAATATTGAATTTTAATCTTTCATTCATAACTGATTCATAGTAGTTTCATTTCTAATTTACTTTAGTTTCAAATTTGAAATTGTTTTGTCGTTAACAAGATTTTCCCCAAAAATTTCCAAAAATTTTCTATCTCCCAAAATTTTTCGAAAATTTTTGGCAGAGACTCCTTTGTACGGAGGAGCTTTTGCAATTTGACAAGAGATATAAATATATACATCGACCCACCCGGTCGGAAAAAGCAAAAACAGTTCATATTTCCTATTTTTATTGCGTAGGCGTACCTTATTTAGCATTTTAAGCAAGCAGCTTATTAATTTAAGCAATTAGCGCAATCCAAACCAGCCAAATGGCCTCCAGGTACCTGTACTTACTCAATTTAAATATGTAAGTGCCATATATGGAGAATTTATTAGCATTCTACTTACTTTCAATAGCTAAACATATATATTGCCAAACACCCAGCACCAAACACTTCCCATAAACAATTTACATGCTTTAAAGCTAATTCAGTATCTTTTCTACCAATTCATATGTTGATTCATTTAAGTTTTAATGGTTCACAACTCAATTTCTGATATTCCATCGATTACAATCCAAACAAGCCCATATTCACTTCAAATGATTCAGAACCAATTTTATTTAATCCCTATTAACTCACAGGAATTTAATCACTTTTGTTTATGCCAAACGACAATCATTGTTATGCAATTTCGACGATATTCGCTTAATAAAGTATCTATTTTAGTTTATAACTATCTTAAATTAATTTTCAGCTCATTTCATATTTAATTCCATTTCATTTCTAATTTATTCACCCACCATTCATTAGCTCGACATATTTCATCCTTGTATACTACTAGCCATTCCCAAATTAATTCAATCCAAGTTTTTATTTAATGGGCTTTCACTCTTATTCGAAGCCAAACTTCCATAAATTTTAAACTTAAGTGAATTTTCTTTAATTTATTCCAACATCAAACTTAATTTTACTTCTATTTGATTCTCATTTAATCAAATTCCATTAAATTCAATTAACCCGTCCATTTAAATTTTAACTTTAATTCATCTTCTCAATTTATCAAAATAATATCCAAGCACATACTGAACTCATTTATTATTTAAATTAATATACCACCAAATTTAAGTTCAGTCTGATAATCCAATTCCAATCACAACTTTGATTTAGCTTTTATTCAACCAGACTTCATCCATTTATTATTCAACTCAATTAACCCATTTAAAAATTTTAATTTACTTACTTAATTCGTTATCGAATTTATTTTATCAATATAAGGTCATTCCCAATTTATTTCTATTTACTTGGGTTTTGTTTTGCAACTCAAACTATTTCTATTATAATAACTTCTCTTATATCCAATTTACTTACAAATTTCATTAAGTATTATTCAAATCACCCTTGAATTTTATTTGTAAGTCAACCATCTCATTTTCAATCCAACTCTATTTTATTTGCATTTTATAGCATCTTCACTTATTCAATTCATTATCAAATCCAAGTTGAATTCTATTTACAATTCTAATTCACTACCAAATTCCATTATTAATTTACAAACATTTGTTTACCCAAGTTAAATTTTATTAACATACTCAATCAAACAATTATTTAACCAATTAGCTTATTTCCAATTTCTAAATCAATATTCGATTTCAATTACAAAATCACTTCATTAAAATTCCAGTTTTGATTTATTTATTTTCCCAAAATTCCAACATCTTTATAAAAAAAATTAGAAATGCTTTTAAATTCACATCATACTTAATAAAATAGCTCTTTTATAAAAATACTTTTATAACTCGATGTCCCAACTAGTCCATCCTTATTCTCATAGAAATTCAGTCATACGTTGATCAGGCGTAGGACTGAAAATCTATAAGTATGGTAAACCTATTTTCAACACCCAGTGAAAATATATGAAAAATAATTTATTGAAAATATTGAAAGCATTTTGAAATAGAGGAAATATCTTTGGTGAGAATGCTCTAGGAATCATCACCCTCATCCATGGTCGCAGTTACATTCCAGGGTTACGTTGCCGTCACAACAAAAGTCCGTGCAACTGCAGGCTCTACACGGCCTCTCAATTACGCCATGGATCCCACACAACGAATCACAGTTACATTCAGGGTTACGTTGTCGTCACAACAAAAGTCCATGCAACTGCAGGCTCTCCGCGGCCTCTGATTTTCGCTATCGAAATGAAACTTCTCCATTCCTACATACGTCGCAGTCTACCGATATAAAATCAAACGCAGCCTGTTGGCTCTCAGCGGCACACACGACTTTCGCTATGTTATACCATAGGTCGCAGTCTACCGATATAAAATCAAACGCAGACTGTTGGCTCTCAGCGGCACACACGACTTCCACTATGTTATACCATAGGTCGCAGTCTACCGATATAAAATCAGACGCAGACTGTTGGCTCTCAACGGCACACACGACTTCCACTATGTTATACCATAGGTCGCAGTCTACCGATATAAAATCAAACGCAGACTGTTGGCTCTCAGCGGCGCACACGACTTCCACTATGGTATACTCAACTCATAATCCTCAGGAACTAGTTTTGTCCGGACTCCTCATAGGATCAACTTTAGAACCCTCTTGAGGCTCAAGGCAGCACCACCCGGTGGCACTCCTGAGAAGTTCATTTCAAGGGAGCGCCTTTTTCCCCAGAGCTATCATCAAAACATTTTATACTATACACATATAGTATCTTCAAATCATACACCTAGTATGATCTCATACAAATCTCATTTACACAAAATCGATTATCCTAAATCGATAATTCTCAAACTAGGCTTTCCAAATTCAATATTGATTTTACTCAAAAATCAAAATCCTTTCCAAATCCAAAGGTTCCCACAACCTTTTTAAAATCCTCATAAGATCCTTTATATATATAGATATATAAAATTCGTACTTCAAACATTTTCAAAAACATTTTTCTTCCAGCAATAAATTCAACAAGGGAAGATTTATCTTATATAAAAAAAGTTATACAACTTTGTTTATTCACAACCAAATATCCCAATTTAATTTCTCTATCCAATATCAATTTCATCTAAATCCGTACGATGTACATTTATCATCCGTACGCTATACCAATCTGATCGCTCACTTGATAACACAATTTCACTTCCGAACTAGTATCGCCCACCTGACTCCCTAGTGCGGACACAGATCTAGTTTCTTGATCAGAATCCATCATTCTCCATGCATAGCCATAACCAAGATAGAGAATATCCAGAACCAATCAACAATCCATATCCAGGTTCACCGTCGAAAATCGAGTGAAAAATCCCACTCGGATCGGTATAACTATCTCAAAATTCTGAGCTCGAATTTGGATCAAATCACTATGCGAATAGAATAATATACGTACATCCTACGTATTTATTTTCATTGATTATTAGCCAAATCAATTTCTCTTTCTATTCACGTTTCCTTTAATCCTCATTTGGATTATCACTTCAATCCTTATCTCAATTGGGTATTTAAATCAATAACAGTTTGAACTCCAACCAGTTTATATTTAGAAAATAGCTTGAAAATTGAAAAATAGATAAGTAGTTGAAAAATAATTATTAGTGTACAAAATAGCTATGAAATAGTTTACTAATTGTAAAATAGTCGAAAAATAGTTGAATAGTTTCAGAAATTTCAAATAATCGTAAAATAGTTGTAAAATAGAAATTAGTTTGTAACATAGTTAAAAAATAGTAATTTGTTTAGGAAACAGTCGAAAAATGGTTAAATAGCTCCAAAAATAATCGTAAAACAAGTATAAAATAATATGGCTTTAAGAAAGAAAGGTTGTGTATATATTTAATAGCTTAGGAAAAATAAGTTTATATAAAAACAATTTATATTAAAAATAGTCAAGAGCCAACTGTTCACTTCCCCAACAATTCAATTTAAATCTCCATTTAAATTGACCCAATTCCAATTCAAATAACTCCAAATTCGATTGGACTTGATTAATTCCAAATTCAAGTTGAATCAATCTTGATTCCTTCGCAATCTAAATCAAATTCTAGTTGATTTTAATTCTGTTCAATTTTAATTATAATTTCATATTATTCCAATCAATTTGAATTACTATCAATTTAATTTCAGAATCCAAATCACTTCAATTTAATCCAATCCAATTTCCCATTTAAATTTTTTTAAACTTATACATCTTCAATCACCAATCCAGTTACTTCAAACCAAATTAAATTTTGAACTAATTCAACTATCTCGAATTATATAGATTCGAGTTAAATTCTCAAAGGTTGATTTACTCTTTAAACCAAATTAACTTTTATTCAAAGTTTTTAATCAATTTAATTTCTGAGTTCAATTCTCAAAATTCCATTTTAATTTATCTTTACTTATGTATTTCATGGTTCAATACAATTTTAATTTACAAACTCAATTATTCAAATTTATTTTATTTATACAATACCATTCTCAATTTAAAGATTTTTATTAACAATAGGATGATAACATCCAATTTATTTTTAAACATCCATCCATTTTAAATTTTTAAATCTCAAACCCGTTTTGAGATCACACAAATTCCTAATTGCCATCAACCATTTAACTTTCCAAGTTAAATTCCAATATACTTAATCCAATCAACCTTACTTAATTTGAATTCCCGCTTCAAACTTCAAAATTCTTACCCTCTTATAAGTTCAAAACCTATATCACTTTGGGGTTTTTTTTTACATCACTTTAGAGAAAAATCAAAACTCAACCTCTTAGAGTTTATTTCAAATTATCTTTGATATCATGTATATACATACATACATACATACATACATACATACATATTTATTTCTTGGCCCTCCCACAAGATTAAAAATTTTAAACCACCTTTGGTTTAAATTCAAATCGAATTTCAAACAACCCACTATTTCCAACAAGTCCCAATTATCCAATTTATACTTATTTACTATATATATGTTCCTTTCTTTGAAACAAAATTTCCAAATTCTGGGACCAGATTTAGAATTTCATTTTCAATTCATTAAATTTTATTTTAGTTGTATTTCTATTTCTACTTAATTTAATTACAATTCAAGACTTCAGTTTGGTTGTATTATATTACTTCTTAGTTTTTATTTCAATAAATTGAGCAACCAATCGCTTTAATATTTATTAGAAGGAAATATTGCTTTATATATCAAAATATATTTTATATAAAATCATTTAAAATCTTTTTATAAGAAAATAACAAGTACGCGCTCATATATATTTATATACTCAACTCATTCTAGAGTACTACAGGCTCTAATGAATGAGTAACTCCCACCAGAGCCAAGGTTCTCGCTTAATCTTTCAGCTCTGATACCAAATGTAACGACCCAAAATTTTCGATCCCGGAAATTTCAGATAGTTATGAAAAAGAATAAAGAGATAGAAGAAGAAGAAGAAGAAGAACAGAATCACCAAACATCTCACATTCGCAGCGGATAAAATATAATAAATAATAACAGTTTACAAAGGAATACTATATCTGTCGGTTACATTAGTATACATCAGAGTTACATATATACAGTCACTGAATATATATACAATTATCATGTCTCAGCTTAACAATAATATATATACAGCGGAAATATTCTATACATTATTGCCATCCAGCTCGCCTCTTGAGCTTCAGAACGTCCCTACCTGAAAATCTGCAATACTCGGTCTGACCCGAGCGTTACACCAAAGTAACACCCGGGTCAGGCTGGAAAACCAGCGTGAGTAAACCAAACTAACATGGAATACCAAAACAATCAACTTATATAAACCCGGGGTAACTTATATGTTAACGTAAAAATCAGACGCTAACACCCCGGTGTATGTAGAGTAAACGTGAAAGCACCACCCGATGATACGGGAATCAGAGATAAGCAGGAAAATATCAGAAAGACAGCAAAAGACAGTTTTTATAGTGATTCGGCTAATAGTCAAGCCTACGTCCACTTTATATCTCTTTATTGCCGACTCAAGTACAACTTATACAACTTTCTTCAATTACAACACACTTTAGACTAGTAGTTCAAATTTGATGGAGAATAATCTTTCGAATCCATGTTGAATGACGTAGATTTTCTCTTGAAGTCTGTCGTAGTGTCCTTGGTGTTTGGAGTGCTTGAAGTGCTGTTTGAGTTGAGAAAATGGCAGAGTATCGGTGCTTCGAGAATGAGCCAAAAGATCCCCCGAACGTTGGATCTCACGCTGCATTTATAGGAGTTTCCTGGTCATAAGTCGTAGGTCGGAAGCTGCGACTTAAAGTAAGTCGTGGGCCGAAGGTCGCGACCTAAAGTAGGTCGTAAGTCGGGGATAACGACTTAAGGTAGGTCATAGACCACATGTGAGCGACCTAGCAGAGGGAAGCTTCGACCCTTCCTGGTAACACCGGTCTTTTCTGGATGAAGTACTAGGTCGTGGATGACTTAGGGGAAAGGTTGACGACCTTATAGCACTAAGATATCCGATGTAGCGACCTAAGCTGACTTGTTAACCCACTATGTCGCATAGTCCATTAGGTCATTAGGTCGCTTGTGATTTTAGGTCGTTAGGTCGCGGTCCTCTTAGGTCGGTAGGTCGCTGCCTGTTAGGTCGCTAACTTGCTTCTTACTTTAGGTCGCTAAGCCGCCAGGTCTTTTAGGTCGCTGAGTCGTGACTTCCTGTAAGCAGTTAGGTCGTCCACCTCTTGAGTCGTTAGGTCGTCTACTTCTCTAAGTCGTTAGGTCGTCCTATCTCTTAGGTCGGTAAGTCGTCCCATCTCTTAGGTCGATAAGTCGCTGCCTGTTAGGTCGCTAACTCGCTTCACATTTTAGATCGTTGTGCTTATGTAAGTCGCTGGGTCGCTCCAACTTGTTAACCTCTCTAGATCGCTTCGGTTGTTGAGTCGCTAAGTCGCATAAGAAAGGATTTAACATTTGCCCATCGAAGTACATGCCTAGGTCGTAGGTCGTGTGCTTCGACTTAGTTCCTTAGGTTGTGAGCGACTCAAACGGTTTGCTAGGTCGCGTGACGGTATGCCTTCCTTTCATATAAATTGCTTAACCCACTCCTTCTTCACTTTACCTGCTCCATCACTCTAAGCCGCCATTAGCAAACATTCGAGCTTCCACAGGCAAATTTGGGCTTGCCAGTTGTCAATTCATTCTCACCATTACATTGTGTAAGTATACTCGACCTTTATCCTATCCAGTATCACCATCAAATCATGAATTCCATTCTTCTGATTCCTTACCAATTTCGTACATTGCGCTTCATTCTCGAATTATGCTGATCGCCATTAGCCATGTTGCCATTGCGATCCACTAGAGCATAGCATGGTACTGTGTTTATGATAGATCTGAGATGATTCAGATCAGTGTTTGGGTGATTTGGTGGTATGGATAGACGATGGGTTTCATTGAGAAGATGGTGGATCTTCGTGGCTAATGAGTTATCGGGTTAGGATGTAGGAGTTGCTGGATAGAGGGGAAGGAAGCGAGCTAGGAAAAAATCATAGTGGTTCCAACAGGAGATGGTACAAGGCTGCCAAGTTTCATCAGAGGCGACCTAACAGATCCGTACGACTTAAGAGACTTTGCGACTTAATGTGCTGAAATGACCTTAGTGCCCGCGACTTAAATTGCGCACGACTTAACTCACTTGCGACTTATCATATCTACGGCTTAGGCTTTAGGTCGCGGCCGAGCTAGGACTTGGATGATTCTGCACTGTCGAGAAGCTTCTTGCGGCTTATACCTATCTCGCTTACTTGTTAGGTCGCGTACGACCTAGGACTTGAGCGAATCCTCACTGCCTTGATTTGAAGCCTTTTAATTTGAACTATGAACTGTCAAGATAACTCGCATGACTTTTCTATGCTTTCTTAACAGATTATACCAAATTTGATGCTAATAACCTGTTAAATACAACATTTGCAGAAAACTAGGGCGAGTATACTGTCATTGACCGCCCACATCGAATGACAGATTAGTCAATAAAAGATAATTAACTCAACTTAAGGAAATTGTATGAAAGGCTGTGAGTCAACAAATTCAAGTGAAATAGTAAAGCAATGTTAATCAACTAAAGCTGATTTGTTTGCATTAATACTGCACTTGTACTTAGACTTAGAGGGACAAGTCTCGAAATTTAACAATTGACACATGTTCATTAGTTTAATTTCAGTTATATTTACTTATCGCTTTATTAGTTTTACACAACACTTCACACATTTAGGAAACGTGCACCCTCATATTTGAATATCCAGTTCCTTGTGTAGAATGTCTTCTTGTCAAGAGGAAGAAGTAGTACAAATCGGAGAGGCCCTCCCGATGGCTGGTCCACTGGTCAACCCACAAGAAAGAACTCCAACTACCCTGAGTTACCGGGTGTTCAATCAGTTACGCGCCCAATTTGGGATTGTAGAAGCAAATGTTATTCTCCCTGGGCCAAATGATTTTGCTGATAGTCCTCCCTTCGGCTTTGTTGCCGTTAACCGCCAAATGTGCCTTTGTAGTGCCATTCCTCCTTTCAACAATTTTCTCCAACAACTCTTTCGTCGATTGGCTATTTCTCCTTTTCAATTGCACCCCAATGGCTATGCCATTTTGATGGGATTATGCGTTCTGTTCAGAAGGACGCTTGACCGCCTCCCAAGCTTTGAAGAAATCTGCTATTTATGCACATTTGCGAGAAGTAAAGACCATCCTTCCATTATATATGTGAGAAGCGCCAGAAATCGCAAGCTTTTCACTGATCTCTCTGATAGCGCTCATGGTTTCCTAAACCAGTTCTTCTTTGTCCGTTGCCTCCAGGGATTTTATGCTATCTGGAGAGTAGGGGGTAGGCTCACTTATCCCTATCCTTTCCTTTTCTGAACTTTGCGAGATCCAAATGTTAACTTCACTTTCTACTTTTACAGTCCTTCCTCCTCCTTGTAGAGATCCAAGCCACAAGCAGATTTTTGAAAGACTGAACGCTGTGGCTGTTGAGGAGAGAAGTATAAAATTTCTGCTGAAGGATGAATTCCTACATCAGTTTGGACTTTTACACCCTTCCCGCTCTACTCAGCCTTATGAAGTTCCTGATTCTCCATCCGAGGCACCGGATGTCCCAGTTTCTGTTGAGGAGCCTACATTGGAAGAAACTGCTCCTGAGGCTTCTTTGGTGAAGTGCTCTACTTCTACTGATGTTGCAGGGTCATCTGACAAATTTGCACATGCCCCGGTCATTGAAGAGGAAGAGCCTCGAGAATCTCCCCAACATTCAAGGAAGTCCGGTGATGAAGGAGCTGGGAAAACAAGTCCTGTCAAGCAGAGCGGGGATGACACTTGTGAAGGGTCGAGCGACCTGTTTATCACCTCACATGAGCTCTTTAAAGATGACCCTGTTAACACTAGGGTTTCCTCTTCAGTAGTTGAAGCAACTTCTATCTTCCAACAGATTCTGTCGACTCAAGAGTTGACGTCAGCTACTACACCCATCATTTCCCCGAAACCAAGGAGTGGTTCGTAGTTTGACGTGCGTAGTCTGCACGTTACACAACACTTAGGATTTTTCAGCACTTGTATGTACTTTCATGCACTTTACTTCCAAGATTTTCAAGTTTTGCCTCTTTCTCATTATCAGGTTCTCCAATGGGGCGTAGCGGTTCCTATTATGATGACTTTCAACAGTACGGAAGGCGTGGTCAGTAAGATTATAGGCGCTATCTTCCCACCCATAGGGAAACTGATGAAGAGAAATCTGCTCGAAAGGCTCAAGAAAGAAGAGTGTATGAAGAAAGGTACGGAAGAAGGGATGAGCAACATGACTCTTCTCGCAGAGGCGATGATTCTCATAAAAGAAAAAATTATGACGATAGAGGAAAGAGTCATGACATCGGAGACCCAAGCAAGCGGGCCAGGCTTGATGAAAAGACCGCATCTGCAACTTTAGAAAAAGCCGCTGCTCTCACTTCTCTTAAAATTCCTTCAAAGTCTCCTGCCCTTGAAGGTGCCGACATTCAGACACTTCTCGGCAGACCCTCATACCAAGTTGAGAGAGGTCCGCCAACCTTTCAAAGTCGGTTCCCGCATTGGTGCTTAAAGGGAGTCCGTTTCGACCTTGACTTGGTTCCCATCGACAAAGAGGCCATGCTACGAAATCTTGACACTGCTAAACTTGATATTGAGAGAATGTCAGGGTGGCAAAAGCTCGTCGATGAGCTTCAGAGGGTGAACCGAGCCAACCTTGAAGCTATGCTGAGGATGGAGAATGACAAGCCTGAATGGCAGAAAATTCTTGATCAGCACAACACCGAGATGAAAAACATTGCTGAGTACAACGAAAAGCTTGAAGCAGAGGTCGAGAAACTTAAGCACGAGCTCGGCACTTCTTCCACCTCTTATACTCAAAAGGAAGAAGTGCTTCAGAAGCAAGTTCGAGATGCTCATGTCGCTCAACGGTATGTCGAAACCCGACTTGAAGCTACACAGAAGAGGGTGGAAAAATATCGTGCTGACTTTGTAGAGTTACGGGAGAAAGCTAACTCTCAGGACTTAGAAATCATGAGGCTGAAAGCTCAGTTATTAAAGACTGAGAAAGAACGTGATGAGGCCATGGCTGGAAAGAAAGCCACTGAACAATCTCATGAAGAGACAAAAGCCAACATCAGCTCTACTCTGTTTGATTTTTACGTCCAAAGCGTCTTGGGGCGTGAAAGCCTTGCATTTTTGGGGCCTAAATATGAAACCACTTTAGCTGAAGTGTGGGAGGCTGTACTGGATATGCTAAGAGGTGCCGGTTATTCCGAAGATGAACTTGAGGCGCATTACTTTGATGATGAAACTCGTGCCGCTCTTGCTAGAAGAAAGGAGTAGCTTGCTAAAGTACGAGCCGAAACGATGGGAGGGGAGCATCCGGAGAAAGAAGCACCTTTAACTGCCCCTGTCCCTCCTTCGAATTCTGCCGACATTGATATCATGGGCTCCGGTTCCCATTCTCTGCCCACGGCTAAAGTCATAACTGAAATTACAAGCGCACAGGGTGGAGATGAAGGCGAAGAAAGCACAGAAGCACAAGCTTATGAAATTGACGTTACAAAGCCAACATCTCCAAGTAACTTTAATGTTGATCTTGCTCAATTAGACTGCTCATTTGCTTCTCATGAGTTTGATGAGCTTCTTGATTATTTCCTAAATCTCAACGAGCCTTTATCTCTTCTCTTTACTGATTTTAACTTCTTTTCTTTTGTAGAAAAAGTACTGAGCATTGTTCAGACTTCCCCTCCTCCAGTCATTCCTCCTCCGTCTCTTCAGGTCACTCCTACTTCTGCCTCTCAACCGGGGTCACAAGAGGAGCAAATAGAAGCTCTCCAGGACTTGGACGATCCCATTGCTTCACAAGAACATAGGGGAGAAGAAACTGAAGAGGGCGAAAAGACTCCGGAACTAACTGGTTCTGACGATACGCCGTTAGTCACACTTTTTACTCCAGGAAGCGGGTCTTCTCCTAAGAAAAGGGGGAAATGTGGAGTCTCAAAGAAGAAAGAAGCTTCAGCTAGCGAGAAAAAAGCAGAGACAAGTCCGATTGTTCCCCTTTCTCCTTCTTCCCCTACTCTTTCAAGCCGGCGCAGGAAGTTGGTCATCCGGCCAGGTGCAGGCTCAAAAGGTGGAGGGAAGAAGAAATGATGGCTTTTGTCCTCTGCTTTTTATCTCGCTCTTTGCTTTTTTGCTTGTATATAAGCTTATGTTGACTGGAGATTGTGCGGGTACCGGTCCCTGCTTTCTTTTACTTTGAAACCTGCATATGTATAAAATTCTCATAGTATGGAATAAAATGGTTCTTTTACCTATACAAATTTCTGTCTGTATTTTAGAACGCTTTTATTTTCTTTTTTCATGCAAGCTTCCTTATCCTCTATATGTGAGGTTGTAGTAAACCTATGGTATGTTTCTTGAGCATTGTTTTCATTTTTGTGATGACTATATTGTATTGCCCCCATATCATGGTTTATTGCAACCTCTTTCACATTGGCAAAGTTTCGGAGAACAACTCTTATGTTACGAGAAGACTTTCACTCTTCCTTTAGAGAACAACTGATGCAGCGGATAATTAACAAAACGAAATGGATCGATGAAAGTAGCAAACGGTGGATTGAAGATTCTGAAATGCCCAAATTCGTTGATCACAAAGATACCGAATTCTAGCTATCTTCGACACGTTGATCGCGCACGATACCGTGAGAGAAGATCTTCAATTCTTCAAGCGTTGATCAAGCGCACTTGATTCCGCGAATCGGCTTCAACAATCGTTGATTCGAGCGCACTCGAATAACCGAAAGTGGAGATAGGAGATTACACTCAATTACCAATTTAGGATGAAAGCACACAGCAATCAAACAAGAATTTTATTCAAAAATCAACAACCAATTACAATGACATTACATCCCTATTTATAGGGTTTATGACTCAACACAAAAGACTTAAGAAAATTACAATACAAACAGTACACGACTTAACAAAATGAAGCGACTCAAATAATACGAGAAAAAAAGTAATAGAACGACTTAACGACATAGGTCGTTCACGACTCATAGATCAGCAGGCTTTGGCTACGATTCATATTTTATCTCGGCAACGACTTATGCTCTGTCTCGGCAACGACTCATCAAATATCTTTGCGACTTAAAAAAAAGAAATCATCAGCGACTCAATACCTATCTCGTTCGCGACTTACTGATGGATCGATAAGAGATCTTCGCGCCTTAGCAAACTCGCGACTTAAGAAGCAGAACGCGACATTCATATGGAGGAGGTGGAGTATAGGGGTTGCGGAGGATAGGGGAAAGTCGTTCACGATTTACTGGAAGCATGACTCGCACGCGCGCGACATATGGAATTCGCGTTTTTAGGGATGCCGATGTGATAATAGGTCGGCTGCGACTCATTGGTGGAGATAGGTCGTGGGTCGGTGAGGAGTTGGGTCGGAGGGGATTAGGTCGTGGGTCGGTGAGGAGTTGGATCGGAGGGGAAAGTGGAGTTGGGTCGTGGAGGGGATGAGTCGGCAACGTCGTTCGCGAGTTATTGGAGGTGTCACGACTTAAGGTGGAGGCCGAGACAACGTCGATGAGTCGGCCGCGACTTAGGGTGAGTGCTTCATCATCCTCCCCTTGTTGGAAAGAATTCGTCCTCGAATTCGCATTTCCGTCATCTTCGTCAAGTTCCTTCCCATAATACGGAATTAAGTGTTTGACATTAAAAACATCAGAAGTATGGACCTCTCCTGGCAACCTTAATCGATACGCATTATCATTGATCCTCTTCAAGATTTCTACTGGTCCAATCTTTCGTGCTTTCAACTTATTGTAAGTTCCAACTGGAAAACGATCTTTCGTCAATACCACGTAAACAAAATCACCCTCTTTGAAGACAACACTTCTTCGTTTCTTATCCGCCATTTGTTTATACCTCTCATTTGTCTTCTCCAATCTTTCCTGAACGATTCTATGGCATTCTGTCAACCCATCAACAAAATCAGCAGCCCGCTTAACTGTTCCCTTCGGTTGTGGCACTATCGTTAAATCCAACGGCCCCTTTGGTAAACCTGAATATACAATCTGAAATGGACTGAAACCTGTACTTCAGTTATTTGCATGATTGTGAGCAAATTCAGCTTGACACAACTTCAAATCCCATCTCTTCAAATTATCTTTCACAAGACATCGTAACAAGTTTCCCAACGATCTATTCACCACCTCTGTTTGCCCATCTGTTTGCGGATGATAAGCACTTCTAAATTTCAGCTTTGTTCCTACCATCTTCCAAAAACTAAGCCAAAAATGACTTAAAAATCTGGTATCCCTATCTGAAACAATAGACTCCGGCAACCCATGTAAACGATAGATTTCTTTAAAGAATAACTGTGCCACTCGAACTGCATCCGCTGTCTTCTTACAGGCTATAAAATGTGCCATCTTCGAAAACCTGTCCACCATAACAAATATATAATCATTCCCCCTTTGAGTTCTAGGCAAACCCAAAACGAAATCCATACTAATATCAGCCCACGGTTTAGTAGGCACGGGTAATGGCATGTATAATCCAGCGTTTGTCGCTGTTCCTTTTGAGACTTGACAGATATGACATCTCTCCACAAATCTCTCTACCTCTTTCCACATTGACGGTCAAAAATAAGATTGAGAAATTAACTGCAACGTACGATCTCTACCCACATGGCCTTCTTCATGTAATTCTTTAACAATCTTCATTCTCAAGCTACAGTTTGGGATGCATAATCGATTCCCCTTGAACAAGAATCCATCAACCAATACAAATTCATAAGTATCTCCATCCTTAACTTTCTCAACAAACTTTGCAAAGTAAAGATCCTCCTCAAACAACTCTGGCAATAATTTGAATCCTGTCACTTCAACCTTCAGCGTTGCCAACAAGTGATTCCTCGTGCTCAAAGCATCCGCTACACGATTTGTTACCCCTGATTTGTGTTTCACAACGAAAGTAAATTGTTGTAGATATGCTATCCACGAAGCATGTCTCGCTGAAATCTTGTCCTGCCCTTGTAGATGTTTCAACGCCTCATGATCGGTGTAAAGAACAAATTCCTTCTGAAATAGGTTGTGTCTCCAATGCTTAACAACTTGCACAACAGCATAGAATTCAACGTCATATGTACTGTATCTCATCTTTGCTCCAGACAATTTTTCACTGAAATAAGCAACTGGTCTTCCATTCTGGCTCAACACTTCACCGGTTCCAACCTTCGAGGCATCAGTATGCAATTCAAATATCGACTAAAAAATTGGCAGTACCAGTATGGGTGCTGTCGTCAAGAGTGTCTTAATCTTCTCAAAGGCAACTCCTGCTTCCTCTGACCATACAAACTTCTTTCCTTTCATACAATCGGTTACTGGTGCCATCACACTGCTAAAGTGAGGAATGAATCTTCGATAAAAAGATACCAATCCATGAAAACTTCGCACTTCAGTAATTGTCTTCGGTTGTGGCCAACTTCTGACAACACCTACTTTATTCTCGTCCACTTGAAAACCTTCCTTCGACAGAACATACCCCAAAAAAAAAACCTATCCGTCATAAACACACACTTCTTTGTTGCTGCATAAAAATGCTCTTGTCGTAGAATTAACAATACTTCTCGCAAATGTTGGATGTGCTCTTCCATACTTCCACTATAAATCAAAATATCATCAAAGTAAACAACCACGAACTTCCCAACAAATGGTCTAAAAATCTGGTTCATCACTCTCATAAAAGTACTAGGAGCGTTTGACAAGCCAAATGGCATAACCAACCATTCGTATAAACCTTCCCTGGTTTTGAAAGCAGTCTTCCATTCATCGTCCGGTCGAATACGAATTTGATGGTATCCACTTTTCAGGTCAATCTTAGAAAACACAATAGCTCCACTTAACTGATCAATCAAATCATCAAACCTCGGCATAGGGAATCTGTATCTCACAGTGATCTTGTGTAGAGCCCGACTGTCCGTACACATCCTCCACGTTCCATCCTTCTTCGGTACCAATAAGGCTGGCACGACACATGGACTCAAACTCTCCTGAACACGCCCTGGTTCTAACAACTCATCCACCCGCCTCCTCAATTCTTCATGTTCCTTCGGACTCATCCGATAATGTGGCCTATGTGGTAAAATAGCACCTGGCACTAGATCAATTTGATGTTGTATGTCTCTCAACGGTGGCAATTCCTTTGGTAGCTCTTCAGGAAACACATCAAGGAATTCTTCCAATATCGGCTTTACTTCTTCTGGAACTTCAACGGATTCAGTAGATTCATGTCCAATCAACAAAAATACTTTTGGACTCTCCTTTACTTCTTCAACAAATTCCTTTAAAGTCAAGAGAGTTTTCAGCTCCTCGATCTCCTCAGATTTTCTCTCTCCCTGTTGTCTCTTCTTTGGAACTAAAATAATCTTAACGCCTTCAAACATAAAACTGTAACTATTGGTTCGACCGTCATGCTTCACCGCTCGATCATACTGCCACGGTCTACCTAAAAGCAAATGACAAACATCCATCTCAACTACATCACACCAGATTCCGTCTTTATATTTCTTCCCAATAGAAAATGGAACTCGAACTCGCCTATCCACCTTCACCTCTCCTCCTTTTCTCAGCCACGCTAACTTATAAGGATTTGCATGTTTTTCCGTTTTCAATTTCAATTTTCTCACCGCTTCTGTAGAAATAATATTGTCACAACTTCCTGCATCAATCACAAATTTACAAACTTTTTCCAATATAGTGCATGTCGACCGAAAGATGTTACTCCTCAACCAACTAGCTTATCTTCTTGCTTTGGTGTTAAACAAGACCTCCTCATCATTAGATTACACCCTTCGTCTCCCGATGCGATTCATTCTCCTCAACCGGACTATCTTCACCCTCAACAGCATCCTCACTTTCAACGTTAGCTATCATAGCTCGTTTCTTTGGTTTTGGACACTCATTGCTTTTATGACCCATCTCCTGGAAATTGTAGCATTTGAAACCATTGTTAACCTTCGCCTTCTCACCCTCCTTTACAATTGGTTTGGCAACAACCTTAGGAACATTAGAACTTCCACCGACACCCTTCATTTGATTGTTAGAATTAGTAAACACACCACCTCCACGCCTTCCCTGCTTCTCCCAAGCCAACGCTTTCTGATGTGCCTCCGCTACAGATCTTGGATCGAACATATTAACCATATCCTAGATCTGCATTCGTAACCCTCCAACAAATCTAGCAGTCAGTTGTTCTTCCGTCTCCATTATATCATTCCTGGCAATGAGTTGGTAAAATTCATCGGCGTAATCATTGACTGATTTCGTCCCCTGCCTTAGATTCTACAATCTCTGGTACATAAGTGATTGATAGTTGTATGGTAAAAGTGTAGCTCTCATCAATTTCTTCATTTTCTCCCAATCTACAATCTTCGACTTTCTCATCCGTTCTCGTGTAAGTTTAGTTTGCTGCCACCACGCCAGAGCTCTTCCCCTCAATCTAGTAGCTACCAACTTCACTCGACGATCTTTAGGAACCACCTTGAAATCAAAGATCTCCTCAACATTAGATAGCCAATCCAAAAATTCTTCAGGAACCATTCCACCCTTGAACTCTGGAATTTCCATCTTCATTCCCGATTCATCGACAATCATCATCTACATCTCGATTCTGACGTCGTGTTTGTTCTCTATCTCGATAATGAACACTTCCCTTATCACCATCAAACTCCTCATCAAAATCTGAAGTATATCGATGTCGATCACGACCTCCAGCATCTCTACTACCACTCCTTCGATCAACATTCCTATCACGATTGTCAATACTTCTATGATCTTCTCTTCTCTCCCGATCTGAATGTATCGAAGCTCTACTTCTCCCATGGCTCGAATTCAGGTGAAACTCTTCTTCTACTTTGATTCATTTCAAGCATCATTCTCTCTAAGCGACCAACTCCTTCATTCAACTTCTCAGTGAAGCTCTCATTGATTCGTTGTTACATTTCATCAGCTTCTTCTCTTCCATACAAAGCATTAATATTGCGATGACGTTGAGCTCGTCTCGGTGGCATGATTGAACTTCACAAATAATTCAACAAATCCCCAAACTTCAACAAATCAAAACTTCAACACAAAATCAAACAAGTCACGGCTCCTTAGCTCGGCTTCAAACTTCAAAAACAACTTCACAAGGCTCGGCTACTTTCACAAGTATACTCGGCCTACTCTTCAAACTTTCGGCTCAAATTCAAACACCTTTCCAACTTTGATCCAAATTGAAATGGATCGAAAGCTTCTAACTTGTTGCAACTTCAAGATGAACACGATGAACTTCAACTTCAAATTCCTTGGCTCCAAGACTCGTCTTAGCTATGATTGGCTAAGTCGAGCTCTGATACCAAAAACTGACGCAGCGGATAATTAACAAAACGAAATGGATCGATGAAAGTAGCAAACGGTGGATTGAAGATTCTGAAATGCCCAAATTCGTTGATCACAAAGATACCGAATTCTAGCTATCTTCGACACGTTGATCGCGCACGATACCGTGAGAGAAGATCTTCAATTCTTCAAGCGTTGATCAAGCGCACTTGATTCCGCGAATCGGCTTCAACAATCGTTGATTCGAGCGCACTCGAATAACCGAAAGTGGAGATAGAAGATTACACTCAACTACCAATTTAGGATGAAAGCACACAGCAATCAAACAAGAATTTTATTCAAAAATCAACTACCAATTACAATGACATTACATCCCTATTTATAGGGTTTATGACTCAACACAAAAGACTTAAGAAAATTACAATACAAACAGTACACGACTTAACAAAATGAAGCGACTCAAATAATACGAGAAAAAAAGTAATAGAACGACTTAACGACATAGGTCGTTCATGACTCATAGATCAGCAGGCTTTGGCTACGATTCATATTTTATCTCGGCAACGACTTATGCTCTGTCTCGGCAACGACTCATCAAATATCTTTGCGACTTAAAAAAAAGAAATCATCAGCGACTCAATACCTATCTCGTTCGTGACTTACTGATGGATCGATAAGAGATCTTCGCGCCTTAGCAAACTCGCGACTTAAGAAGCAGAACGCAACATTGATATGGAGGAGGCGGAGTATAGGGGTTGCGGAGGATAGGGGAAAGTCGTTCGCGATTTACTGGAAGCATGACCCCCGCGCGCGCGGCATATGGAATTCGCGTTTTTAGGGATGCCGATGTGATAATAGGTCGGCTGCGACTCATTGGTGGAGATAGGTCGTGGGTCGGTGAGGAGTTGGGTCGGAGGGGATTAGGTCGTGGGTCGGTGAGGAGTTGGATCGGAGGGGAAAGTGGAGTTGGGTCGTGGAGGGGATGAGTCGGCAACGTCGTTCGTGAGTTATTGGAGGTGTCGCGACTTAAGGTGGAGGCCGAGACAACATCGGTGAGTCGGCCGCGACTTAGGGTGAGTGCTTCATCAACAACTCTTCCATTTGAAGGAGGTTTGCATTTGTACTTTATAGGATAATATTTTCGTTCCAAGGAAATATTTTTTCTAATTAAGTAGAATGCACTTCATATTGAAGGAGTCTTCTCTTCTTTTTTCTTTTTTTTTTTGTCGCGAAGTTTTTACACTTTACTTTTGGAAAAAGTCACTTTTGCTTTGACAAGTGAATTTTACTTCATAGTATAGCGGGCCTTCCGAAAAAGGGCTTCAACCTGCTTGAGCCTCCGGAGAGAGTTTTTTTTTTGATTGTGCCTCTGGAAGAGGTCCTTTTGTTTGGTTGCGCCTCTGGTAAGAGGTCTTTTTGTTTGATTGTGCCTCTGGGAAGAGGTCCTTTTGTTTCTGCCTCTTGGGAGAGGCTTTTATCTTTTCCCTGTTTGCTGGGAAGCGGGCCTCGGAAGAGGGCTTTTCACATTTCGACTCATGTGAAGTTTTATTTCAGATCACGGTGAAATGTGTGCCTTTGAGTAGGGCTTTTGCTTGGAAGTTTGGATTTTCTTTCTCTTAGTTGGATGGATTCACGGGGCGGACACAAGTGTTCTGTGCCACCGATCAGTCCGCAACTTTCTGTCGAGAAAGAACTCTCTTTTTTTGGCTAGGCTCGCCCGAAGTCTTTTAGCATTTCAACTATGGTGAAATGGGCCTCCTAAGAGGGCTTTTCACATTCCAGAACTTGTGAAGTTTTATTTCAAATCTCGGTGGAATGCGTGCCTCCGAGTATGCTTGGAAGTTTCTTCCTCATGGTTGGCTGGATTCACGGGGCGGATGCAAGTTACTTGGACGTTTATTTACGTAGATTGTCTCAGCTAGTGAACAAGTGCCTTACCTTCCACTTGGGAAGGTGCCTCTGATCATCGTATGGATTCACGGTGCGGACGCAAGTTACTTGGACGCTTGTCTGCGCAAACTGTCTCAGCTAGTAAACAAACGCCTTGCCTTCCAGTTGGGAAGGTGCTCCCGGTCATTCCATACCAATCTTTTTTGTTGAGAAAGTCTTCTGGCATGCCCCGTTCGAGGTCTTTATCCTTCGAAGAGTTGTGCCTCCGAAGAGGGCTTGTGCCTCCGAAGAGGGCTTGTGCCTCAGAAGAGGTCTGTGGCTGTTTGATGCTTGCTCGCCCATGTCTCTTTGCCATCTATTCATATCGGCGATCCCCGATATCTTTTCCAAATACACTTCTCTTTTAATTGCCAACAATTTCCTTTATCCAAAGAAGTATACTTCATAATTAAGCAAGTTGGTGGGGGCAGAAACAGACTATTTAACTAGATGCTCGTTTGTACAAACATCCATAATCAGTTAGCAAGGGCCCACTTCTAGCAGAATCACTAACTTTTTGCTTGAAGCACTTCTTTCGTAAGATTTGAGTATGGAAATTTTGAATGGCTTACCGTTTGCTTGTTGGGTGATGTCAGGGATTGCTTGGTCTTGTGATGGGTAAGTCTTGTTTTTATGGACTGCATTATTAAATCGACATTTTAGTAATACAATTGACGTATTTTATATATCGAAATAGAACAAAGCAGTTTATAATAGTAAAGAACACAAGATTTATAGTGGTTCGGCCAAGAACTGGGCCTACATCGACTTTATAGTTCTTATTATTCACTTGCACCGGCTTTACAATGGCTTTCAATACAAGAATCATACATTCATCTTTCTTTAACAGTATTTCATTAAAGCTTTTAAGTAAAATATTGGCGCAAAGGATTGTTGTTCCAGGCTCTTGGAATTGGATCGCCTTCGACAGTTATTAGTTTGAAAGTGCCATCGAGAAGTTTTTTGCCTATGACATATGGCCCTTCCCAGTTCGGCCCAAACACGCCTGTAGGTATCATAATTCTTTTTAAGATTAGATCCCCAACTTCAAAGCTGCGTTGGCGAACTTTGGAATTGAAGTGCCTGGCCATTCTTTGCTGATGAGCCGCAATTCTGAGCTCAGCTTCTCTTTTTTCATCAAGGAAGTCAAGGGCTTCAAGTTGCATCTTTTCATTTTCGGCTTGATTGAAATGGATTCTTCTATGTGAAGGGACCTCTATTTCTACCGGAATCATTGCCTCTGATCCATATGCCCATGAAAATGAAGTGTGCCCCGTCGTAGTTTTATGTGTTGTTCTATATGCCCATAGTGCTAGTGGAAGTTTATCAACCCAACCACCTTTCGCATTTTCCAGCTGTTTTCTTATGGTTGATTTGATAATTTTGTTTACTGCTTCCACTTGCCTGTTTGCTTGCGGATGAGCTACTGCTGAGAAGCTTTTCTGGATCTTGAATTTCTTGCAAAAATCTTAGAACCTTCACTTTCGAATTGGGTTCCATTATCTGTGATTATCTTTTGAGGAACACCATACCTGCAAATGATATTCTTAGTTACAAAGTTTATCATTTTCTTAGAGGTAATAGTAGCTAATGGTTCAGATTCAGCCCATTTAGTAAAATAATAAAACAACAACAATAGCATATCTGATTCCGGATTTTGCAGTTGGCAAAGGCCCGATGAGATCTATTCCCCAAATAGCAAATGGCCATGGACTGACCATCTGTGTTATCACAGTGGAGGGTGCTCTTGGGATTTTTGCAAATCTCTGGCATCGGTCACATTTTCGGGTGTAACTTGCGGCATCACGGTTAATATCTGGCCAAAAATACCCATAACGAAGAATTTTCTTTGCTAAAGTTTGACCACCTGAATGATCTCCACACTCTCCTCCGTGTGCCTCAGTTAGAATTGTCTCAGCTTCTTCCATGGTCACACATCGGAGTAATGGCATTGAGAATCCCCGCCTATACAATCGGCCATCTTGAATTATGTACCTGGATGATTTTCTTAACAACTGCCGCCGTTCTTTTGAGTTTTCTGGTAGAGAACCGTCGCATAGATATTCAAATATCGGAGTCATCCATGATTCTTGCTCCTGTGATATAGTCGTGATCCAGTCAATATCTATCTCATCAATGTTTGGAGTTGACAGGACTTCCACAGGAACTAATCCCAGTAATTGAGCTTCACCAGTGCTCGCATACTTTGCGAGAGAATCTGCCTTCATGTTCTCTTCCCGGGGTATATAATTTATCGCATAATGGTCAAGGTCCTCGAGAAGCTCCCAGGCTCTTGACAAATAAGCAGGCAGATTTCCCCCATTAGTCTGAAACTCTTTCTTGACTTGACATACAATAAGTTGTGAATCACTGAAGATCTTCAACATTTTGACATTCAATTCTTTAACAATTCTCAAACTGGTAATGAGAGCTTCATATTCTACCTCATTAATAGTCGAAGGAAATTCTAATCACAATGCATAACACAGTGACCGTCCTTCAGGGGTTTCAAGCACAACCCCATCCCCGGAACAGTAATCGTTTCTTGCGCCATCAACATACAATTTCCATTGAATTGGGGAATTACCAGTTACTATTTCCTCACTGTCACCTTTGTCTGTACATTCTGCGATGAAATCAGCCAAAGCTTGTCCATTGATTGCTCTTCGGGGATGATAAGTGATGTCATATTGACTGAGTTCAATATTCCACTTCAGAAGGCGACACGAAGTCTCAAGGCGAAAGAGGACTTGCTTCAGAGGCTTATCAGTGAGGACTTTGATTGGATGAGATTGAAAATATGGCGTCAATTTTCTTGATGCAATCAGTAGACAATAGGCAAGCTTTTCCAACTTTGAATAGTTCAATTCTGCCCCAGTGAATCTCTTGTTGATTTAGTAGACCGGGCGCTGAATTTTGTCGTCTTCTCGCACCAGTGCCGCGCTAAGAGCATGAGCTGAGATTGCAAAGTATACAAAGAGATTTTCACCATCGTCGGGTTTAGAAAGTATCGGAGACGTTTCCATATGACGAATTAACTCATCGAAAGCTTTCTGGCATTCTGGAGTCCAGTCAAAGTTTTTCCTTCCTTTCTTCAGAGCATCAAAGAATGGAATGCATTTATCAGTAGCTTTAGAAATGAATCGACTTAAGGCAGCGACTTTTCCATTGAGACTTTGTAGTTCCTTCTTCGTTCTAGGAGCTTTGACTTCTCTTAAGGCAGTGATCTGAGCAGGATTAGCCTCAATGCCCCTAACGCTCACAATGAAACCCAAGAACTTTCCGGACTCCACCCCAAATGAACCCTTCAAAGGATTAAGCTTCATTCCATACTTTCGTAGGATGGCGAACATTTCCGCTAAGTGGTCCGTATGGTCTACTACTTTCTTTGATTTAACCAACATATCGTCAACATAAACTTCCATGGTCTTTCCAATATGTGTCTTGAACAACGCATTAACAAGCCTTTGGTAAGTTGCCCCTGCATTCTTCAGTCCGAAGGGCATGACTCTGTAGCAGTAGAGACTGACATCGGTAATAAAGCTCGTGTCCTCCTAATCTGGCTCATGCATCATGATCTGGTTATATCCGGAGTAGGCATCCATAAAAGATAACAATTCATGCCCCGCCGTTCCATCCACCAACTGGTGAATCCTGGGAAATGGGAAGCAGTCTTTGGGGTAGGCTTTGTTTAGATCTGAAAAGTCAATGCGCACTCTCCACTTCCCATTAGCTTTTTTAACTAGTACAGGATTTGAGACCCAATTCGGATAAGTAGATTCCCTGATAAAACCATTATCCATGAGCCGATCAACCTCTTCTTTCAATGTTGCAGACCTTTCAGGACATTGAGTTCTTCTTTTCTGCTTTACCGGTGTAAACTTTGGATCGATATTCAAGGTATGCACTGTAATTTTTGGGGATATTCCACATATATTAGCATGAGTCCAAGCGAACACATCCAGATTTGCTTTCAAAAATGATATCAAAACATTTTGAACCGTTGCATTAAGCTGTGAACCCACATTCAACACTTTGTTCGGGTCTTTTGGGTCAACAGGTACTGGCACTGTTACTTCAACTGGCACCACTCGATTCTCCCCTGCACTGGCTTTTCTGTGATCCATCTTTCTTCGTGCTGCGCTACATTCGCCAGTACAAGGTCCGCCTTGTAATTGCTACAAGGTTGATTCTTTGATGCGGACTTGGGCTACCGCATTCTTTCCCATCTCTCTCTTTCTTGCTTCACGTAGTTTTATCAGATAAAATTCCCGCCCCGCATTCTGATCCCTTTTATAACACCAACTCCATTATCTATGGGGAATTTCATGGTAAGGCACCATGGGGCGGGGATTTCTTTAAAAGATGCAAGAGATGGACGGCCTAGGAAGGCGTTGTAAGCAGAAAATTCATCAACAATTACAAAAGTTTGCCTTCGAACGACCTTCTTCTGCCCCTCGCCAAGTTCCACGAACAGGTCAATAGTCCCAACCGGCTGCCTGGGTTCCCCAGTAAACCCAACGATCTTTTGCGATGAAGCGTGAACATCAGTCATTGGGATCTACATCTGATCAAAAGTCTTCTTGAAAAGAATATTGCAAGAAGCACCACAATCAACAAGTACTCTTCTTACAATAGCTGGCCCAATGGCAGCAGAAATAACCAAGGGATCTATGGTAGGGGCTTCAATACCCATAGAATCCCTGACTCTGAAGATAATGTCATCATTAAAAGTTTTCTGCTGCTTCAGGGGTGCAGCATCCTCTAACACAAAAATACTTTCATCTGCCAGTGCATACTTCAAAGCACGGGCGTATCTTTCCATCTCCCCCCAACTCTTGCCAACTAGGTGAGGACCTCCTGTAATCACATTTATAACGGGCCTCTTTGATTCATGAGCTGCTGCCTTTTCACTTGAGCTTGGACGATGAACAGGAACCTGTTGTCCTTGAGTTGACGAAGTTGGGACATTCCTGTTCCTCCTTACATATTGTTGGAGCTTGTTTTCCTTCAATAGTTCCTCAATTAACTCCTTCAAGTGACAGCACTCGTTAGTATCATGCCCGGGTTGGTTATGGAACCGGCAAAACCTTCCATTCTTCTCAGCTTTCTTATTAACTCTTTGCTTAGCTGGTGTGGGGAATTCGATCGTGTCTTTGTTTGCAAAATAGATGTTCTCCGGGGTATCAGTCAGAGGGGTGAAGTTGAAGGGACGACTTTTCTTTGCATCTCCTTGTTTCTTATGACCATCGTTCCCCCTCTTCTGATTGCCAGATTCCTTCTTATTCGGAATAGTATTACTATTCCCAACCGCTGTCGATACCACCTTAGCCGGTGCTTGGAGGCTTTCCAGGCGCATGAATTCATCGGCTTTCTTATAAAACTTGTCAAGCGAATTTGGTTCTTTTATTTTCAACCACCTCCCGAACTCACTTGTCTTATCAATAGCCTTCATCAGGTACGTCAAAATCATTCTCGGCTCTGCGTTGTCTACTTCAGCCAGAGCTATATTGAAGCGATTCAAGAAAGCTCTAATGGATTCTCCAGGATTCTGCTCCAAGCTGGATAACGACATTATATCTTACGCCTTCGAAGCATATAATCTGAACTGTTCCTTTAACTTTCGAGTCAAATCAGAAAATTGGTCTATTGACCGGACTGGCAGTTTTGTGAACCAGAGTAAAGAAACTCCCTCCAGATATACCAGAAAATACCGGCATTTGAATTCATCAGAAGCAATGGCACCTGTCACGTGCCAATCATACTTGTATAGAAATTCATTAGGGTCACTTGTCCCCTTATAAGCCGGTATGGTAGGAGGAACAAACTTCCTAGGAAATTCTGCTTTCAAAATCCTTTCAGTGAGGAGTCTTGCTCGGAGCGAACCCCCATTCTTTTTCGTCTTCCTCTCTTTGCATACTTTCCTTCATGATTTGTCGGACCATCCCTGAGAAATATTCCTCATTATTAAGGGGTTCAGCAGGACAGGCATCGACCATTTTTTCAAAAGTCTGCCTTGACACGCCCTCACGGAAAGTTGGCTGTTGTCCCGATCCTCCAACTTGGGAGGTGTGTCTTTGGCTGGGCCAGCTGCCCTTTGAGGAACATCTCTTTCTTCCACATCATGAACATTATCAGCAAAGTTTGTTTCGTTATTCACTGGTTGACGGTTAGCCCCAAGCAAAGCGTTCAACCTTTCCAACATCAGATTGTTTTGGGCTTCCATCTGCTGATATAGCCCAGAAACCGCGACATCCAATTCTGCTCGCGTTACTCCAACAGTTGGAGTTGTTTGACTTAAAGGAGGAGAAGTGGCAGTAGTCTCACGAACATCGTCGGATCTAACAGACTTGCGCTTTCTTCCAGGAGCCATTATTTCAGACAAACTATTGGTTCTTAGAGAGATCCTTTCCACAAATTTCTGCGAAGCTATGACGACAGTACCCTGAGTTGGGTTCTCAATGAAAGCACCAAAAATGTTAACGTAAAAATCAGATGCTAACACCCTGGTGTATGTGGACTATACGTGAAAGCACCACCCGATGATACGGGAATCAGAGATAAGCAGGAAAATATCAGAAAGACAGCAAAAGACACAGTTTTTATAGTGGTTCGGCTAATATTCATGCCTACGTCCACTTTATATCTCTTTATTGCTGACTCAAGTACAACTTATACAACTTTCTTCAATTACAACACACTTTAGACTAGTAGTTCAAACTTTGATGGAGAATAATCTTTCGAATCCATGTTGAATGATGAAGATTTTCTCTTGAAGTCTGTCGTAGTGTCCTTGGTGTTTGGAGTGCTTGAAGTGCTGTTTGAGTTGAGAAAATGGCAGAGTATTGGTGCTTCGAGAATGAGCCAAAAGATCCCCCGAACGTTGGAGCTCACGCTGCATTTATAGGAGTTTCCTAGTCATAAGTCGTAGGTCGGAAGCTACGACTTAAAGTAAGTCGTGGGCCGAAGGTCACAACCTAAAGTAGGTCGTAGGTCGGGGATAACGACTTAAGGTAGGTCGTAGACCACATGTGAGCGACCTAGCAGAGGGAAGCTTCGACCCTTCCTGGTAACACTGGTCTCTTCTGGATGAAGTACCAGGTCGTGGACGACTTAGGGGAAAGGTTGACGACCTTATAGCACTAAGATATCCGACGTAGCGACCTAAGCTGACTTGTTAACCTACTATGTCGCATAGTCCATTAGGTCATTAGGTCGCTTGTGATTTTAGGTCATTAGGTCGCGGTCCTCTTAGGTCGGTAGGTCGCTGCCTGTTAGGTCGCTAACTTGCTTCTTACTTTAGGTCGCTAAGCCGCCAGGTCTTTTAGGTCGCTGAGTCGTGACTTCCTGTAAGCATTTAGGTCGTCCACCTCTTGAGTCGTTAGGTCGTCCACTTCTCAAAGTCGTTAGGTCGTCCCATCTCTTAGGTCGGTAAGTTGTCCCATCTCTTAGGTCGGTAAGTCGCTGCCTGTTAGGTCGCTAACTCGCTTCACATTTTAGATCATCGTGCTTATGTAAGTCGCTGGGTCGCTCCAACTTGTTAACCTCTTTTGATCGCTTCGGTTGTTGAGTCGCTAAGTCGCATAAGAAAGGATTTAACATTATATCAATTTAACCAATTTACTATAGACAACACTATTTCACATATAAATCTCTAAGTACCAAACTAAGATGAAATAATCCAATTCACTTAAATCATTTCATTCAAGCCTATTAATTTCACAAATAAATTTATAAAAATTCGAAGTGGTTTCGGGTATTTCTCAATACCCGAATCCGGTCTCTTTGAAACTCAGGTCATCCTAACCCATATTGTTCAAATGAAACACACAACATTTCATATCAGAGATATCAACTCATTCAAATCGTTCAATACCATTCAATCATCCATAAGCAAAACTTAATCACATACTAATCAATTTAATTGATTCTAATTGAATTTTAAACCTCAATCACTTAGATTCCTTTATTAATTAAATCCAAACCAAGTAATAGATCAACCATTCCCTATCCATTCATCTTAATTAATCACCCTGGATTAATTATGTTGCAATTACATTCAAGTAATTATCATTAATAATTTCACGATATTAATTTACTTCTCACCTTAAATATATAAGAAATCTTAATTACTTCACAAATTTATTAACTATATTAATTACATTAATCTTTTATTACTCATACTAATTAATCTCTCATAAGTCACTTATTATGGATTAATTCAACTTTATTACATCCTTAAGTATATAAATTATGAATTCCAACTACATTTCCATTTATCCTAATCCAAATTACTTCCATTAATTAAGCCACGATATTAATCATTCTCGAACAATCTCGACCTGTATTTAACTATCTTTTATTTACTTCATTAAAAAAATTACTTACTCCTGAATAAATTGTCTTATTTATTGATTCCTTCCGCAAAGCAATTATATTTCATTAATTCCATTAAGAAATTACTTGTCACCATACAATTATTATTTTGAATTTCTTACACTTGATTAATTAATTTAAACTTAATTAATTAATTCAAACCGTCTATTACTAAATTATTTAACCCAAATCGTCAATTAATTGAATTAATAAATTATCGATTTTAATTACCCTACTAATTTAATGTATCATAAATCATTAAATCCTTATTAACATTAAAATGGAAACAATTCTTATTTATGGTTTAAGTTTTAAACAATCTTAAGACCCCAAATACTTCGAGTCATCCACAATTAACTCGAGAATAATCAAATCCGAAGTCACATTATCATCAGTGCACACCCAATCAATTTAAGCACTTAACCAATTATTTAAATTAACCATTGAAATTTAAATAAAAATCCATCAAAGTGAGATTTACTCACCTTTGCTTTTTATTTGATATCCACTTCAAAATTGTCTTGACTTCCCCACGATTTTAGACCTTGTACAATATTATAAAATTTCATTAATGTTCGAAAAATAGAATAATCAATTACTGTTAAATAATTTAATTAACTAATATATTATTATTTTTTACCAATTTCTCCTTTAATAAATTAAATTTTTAATCACCTTTTTAAACATTTGAAAATCCCCATATACTTTCCAAAGTCATGTATGCATATATAACCTGATTTCAAAAACTTTCCTCTCAGCAATTTCCCTAACCAATGAATATAAATTTTAAATCCAAGAAAAAGAAAACAAGAAGCTACTCGCCCCACAAAGCTGTCGACTTTCCACGACACTCCTAAACCCACCCAACGAACTTGAGCCTAATGCGAATGCTTAAGTGCCCCCTTTCAGGTCGACACCACCTTCTCAAGACCTCAACGCAGCCTGCATCTCCATGAGGCTAGAGAAATCCCTAATATCAAGCGAACATGCCTCCTCCACTGCTCGCGCACACCCAACTCCTATCGTTCGAACGCTCAGGCTCCTCACCATCCCTTGCCTCTTTGAACGCGGCAGCGTTCACCATCCTCCCTAGTTCTCACGCCCACGAAGACGAAGCCAGAAACCCCAAAATCGAACGCGCTACGGCCTCTCGAGCATCACCTCGCCTGACCTTGGTCGCCACTCAAATTCAAACGCGATTCAATCGCGAGCCAACTCGCGAGTCATGCCCTAATTAATTTTTTTATTACAGAAGTTGATTTCGATAACGAGGGTCTGGACGCACTGAAGATAGGGAAGGAAAGTGAAAACACGGGGTTACTTATGTAAGAAAATAAATATAGGGGTGAGAGGCTTCTTGGGTACGATAAAATGAAAATGTCTATGCCCTTATTCCTTTAAATTTTATTATATCTTCAAAACGTCGCAATAACTGCCATTAAAATTCGAACCCCTCTTAAGAAATGTCATTAGGCAATTATAAGATTCTACTCGTGTCCCGAACATGATGAAACGTGTTCAGAACCTAAGTCGACCGTATACACGAGTTACAGAAGAAAACGATCAGTTTCAAAATAAATCGATTAGAATATTTCTAAGCGTTTTGAGCTGCCAGGGTCAAACGACAACTCCAATTGCTACGGAAATTGAAATCCGATAATAACTAACTATTACGGATCCAATGGAACTGGTTTCGTTGAATTCCAAGACTGTTCCTTGGAAGGCTATTTTTAAATTCAATTCAGCCGATAAAATTTCATAACCGAACAAATCACCTTTAAATTAAATTTCAACCATCCTACTGTCTTGGTATCATCATTATAAATTTTATAAGCCTTCAACTTATTTTAAACAGGCTTGAAACTTCAGGTTCAACATTTTACCCAATTTAGTTGTATAATTCAATAATTTAATTATCAAGTAAATATTTATATTCAGAATTCAAGTTTTAAATTAACATTTAAATATTTAAAAATCAATTTATTATTCCAATTTAAGTTGTTAAAAATTCTGGGTCGTCACACAATTAAGCAATTGTAAACTAATTAATGATCTCATTTTGTTTTATCCACTTTCATATTCTGGATAAAAACACAAGCTTAAAGTAGATAGTGTTTTAATAAGCTTTCTACAAAAAAATCACATGCAAAAGTTAATTGTAATTCACCAATCGTTATGTTAATAATAGAAGGCGGTGTTGCATATCAACTACTAATTTCAATCTAAGCTTCTTGTATCATAGGAAATATACGAAAAACCCAAATTAGTATAAAAAAATAGTGGTGTCTACTAAATTATAATAAAAATGTGTGATTGCCGATACATCCAAAAATAAAAGTCAAAACAGGTAGTTACGATGTAAACTGAAATGAAAAATTCTAGAATAAAAAATAGATGTCTCATTTTGTCATATATTTTATCCTCCTAAATTTTTTGATAATATTAGTATTGCTATCGGAACAATATATTACAACACTATTAGCGTTGTGTGCAAATGTGTATATTTGCATATTTCGATTAAAATTTACTATATTTTAATTATAAAAGACGTTTATTTTCTTGTTATGGTGTTTGGAACTTACACAATGTCAAATGTCTATTTTTTATTTTACCACCTCAAATGTAGGTCTAACGTTCCACGTCTCATTTTCACTAAAACTTAAAGTTAATTGTTGGACGTCATGTATTCGCATTACTATTTAACTGTATTAAAAACCCAAGTCTAGTGTTACCAAAAAAGAGATATTTGTATAACTCTATGGCATGCAAAAAATTTGTAGTTTGAAATGTATCAACAATTTGATTTTAATTTACATTTTGCATAGATATAACATATTGTCAATATGTCGTTAAAACTGAAGATTTTAGTGCGGTGAAAATTAGACGCTTCTGATATACTAGTGTCCAAAGCCAGTTAGATATTGTTGTAGGCTTAAGGCATAATGATCTAAATCGGGGATTAAAACAATCAGAGGTCCTTATTAGTTATTTTGAAACATTGAAAATACAGTCACAATGCAAGTTTAAATTATAGTGGCTTAAAAAAAAGCATTCTTTTACAATTACACAGAGTCCGCTTTCATTAATCTAAAATATGACCGATTTCATTTATAAACAAAATACAATTACTTTTATAAACAAAATTAGAATTTTGAGGCCGATGAAAATTCAAGGCCCTTCGCGATGACTTTAGTGACATAGGGCTACTATAGGCCATTCCTATATCAAATATAGTTTCGGATAATACCAACTATTTGTAAATAGTAGTAAATGAGATTTGAGAGGAAATGTATAGATGACTATTAAGATAAGTAACGTGCAACGAACCATCCATTTGAGAATTTGCATATGCAAAATATTTTTAAATAACAATTTAATAACATAAATTTTTCTAAAAGATCCATCATTCAAAAGTTTTGCATTTTGCAAGTTTATCCAACTCTAACCATCCACTACTAGTGTTGCAATAAATTACTGTTTTGAAAAGTTTTGATTAAGAATTTCAAAATAAGAATACAGAAAAATCCAAACTTCCTACCTATATTGAACTGGTAAAGTGAATACATAGCTTAAAATAAGTTGTATAATAACAAAACAAAACATGTTTGTAACTATTGATCACACATCTTATTAGAAAACAATATATTTGGTTTAAGTAAAGTAGTTTTATTGGAAAATAAATTATATAAGCTTCCTTTAGTAAAATTTACTTAAATTGAGAGGTGTGTATAAATTTACTAAATTTATGGGAAAACATTATTTTATAAGTAAAAATATCATGGCAATACATTTATGTAAAAAGTTAATCCGAATTATGCTGACCAAACATAAATATTATCTCCATATATAAACATAAGTGAAATAATAGCTCCACGAATAGATTACTATCAGAAGATGTAATAATAAGTTGTAAAATGCTTTTTAAGATATTTAACTTAAACCATCTACAAAGATAATTCTTCCATCAAATTTATTTCATACTATAATACCATAAAAGCACATTGTATCAACTTTAATGACTTAACATTTGATGTTAAACATTATCATTTCACCGGTGAAATAGTTGAAACTTGATTATGTCATTTTCTTTGTTGATACAATGATGTAGGATGATGTCATTTACTTTCTTCATAACTGGTTATTGGATGATGCATTTCTCCTTATTCTTTTGTGCACTGCAGTTCTTTTGTGCACTGTGGTTCTTTAGTGCATTGTGGTTCTTTTGTGCATTTTAGTTCTTTCGTACATTGTTCATCCATTGTACGTTCATTTAACGTTGGATGTTGCAATTTTCTTTCTCTATTAGTGATCGTTGGATGATGCCATTCTTTTTGCTCTTCTGTGCATTGTAGCTCTTTTGTGCACTGTGGTCCTTTTGTGCATTGTAGCTCTTTTGTGCATTGTAGGTCTTTTGTGCATTCTAGGTCATTTGTGCATTGTTCATTCATCACATGTGCATTTACCACCGGGTGATTCCACTTCTTTTGTTCGTCATAATTTGTCGGATGATGCCACTTACTCTTTTCATCAACGATTGTTGGATGATGTCTCTTGGTTGGTAGTTCATTAGGTTGTAGCTTTGATGCCAAGGTAGTTTCAGTTATGATAAAAAAGAACAGCACTAAAGCTAATGATGCACAATATGCTTTGGTCATGTTTATGTGTGGTATGTTGTTCGAGAAAGAAGATAGTTTTTATAAGATTTGAAGATAAAGTTTGGAATCTTGAAGTCAACTAAGCCATTGTAAACTAATTAATGATCTCATTTTGTTTTATCCACTTTCATATTCTGGATAAAAATATAACCTTAAAGTAGATAGTGTTTTAATAAGCTTTCTATAAAAAAATAACATGCAAAAGTTAATTATAATTCACCAATCGTTATGTTCATAATAGAAGGCGGTGTTGCGTATCAGCTACTAATTTCAATCTAAGCTTCTTGTATCATAGGAAATATATGAAAAACCCCAATTAGTAAAAAAAATTAAATAAATATTGGTGTCTACTAAATTATAATAAAAATGTGTGATTGTCGATACATCCAAAAATAAAAGTCAAAACAGGTAGTTACGATGTAAACTGAAATGAAAAATTCTAGAATAAAAAATATATGTCTCATTTTGTCATATAATTTATCCTCCTAAATTTTTTGATAATATTAGTATTGTTATTGTAACAGTATATTACTACACTATTAGCGTGTATGTGTGCAAATGTGTATATTCGCATATTTCATTAAAATTTACTATATTTTGATTATAAAAGACGTTTATTTTCTTGTTATGGTGTTTGGAACTTAAACAATATCAAATGTCTATTTTTTATTTTACCACCTGAAATGTAGGTTTATCGTTTTACATCTCTTTTTCACTAAAACTTAAAGTTAATTGTTGGACGTCATGTATTCGCATTACTATTTAACTGTATTAAAAACCCAAGTCTAGTGTTACCAACAAAGAGATATTTGTGTAACCCTATGGCATGTAAAAAAAATTAGTTTGAAATGTATCCACAATTTGATTTTTATTTACATTTTTCATAGATATAACATATTGTCAATATGTCGTTAAAGCTGAAGATTTAAGTGCGGTGAAAATTAGACGCTTCTGATATACTAGTGTCCAAAGCCAGTCAGATATTGTTGTAGGCTTAAGGCATAATGATCTAAATCAGGGATTAAAAAAGTCAGAGGTCCTTATTAGTTGCTTTGAAACATTGAAAATACAGTCACAATGCAAGTTTAAATTATAGTGGCTTTAAAATAAAGCAAACTCTTTCACAATTACACAGAGTCCGCTTTCATTAATCTAAAATATGACTGATGTCATTTATAAACAAAATACAATTACTTTTATAAACAAAATAAGAATTTTGAGGCCGATGAAAATTCAAGGCCCCTGGCGATGACTTTAGTGACATAGGGCTACTATCGGCCATTCCTATATCAAACATAGTTTCGAATAATACCGAATACTTGTAAATAGCAGTAAATGAGATTTGAGAAGAAATGTGTAGATGACTATTAAAATAAGTAACGTGCAACGAACCATCCATTTGAGAATTTGCAAATGCAAAATGATTTTTAAATAACAATTTAATAACATGATTTTTTCTAAAAAATCCATCATTCAAAAGTTTTTCATTTTGCAAGTTTATCCAACTCTAACCATCCACTACTAGTGTTGCAACAAATTACTATTTTGAAAAATTTTGGTTAATAATTTGATAACAAGAATACACAAAAATACAAACTTCCTACCTATATTAAATTGGAAAACTGAATACATAGCTTAAAATAAGTTGTATAATAACAAAACAAAACATGTCTGTTACTATTAATCACACATCTTATTAGAAAACAATATATTTGGTTTACGTAAAGCAATTTTATTGGAAAATAAATTATACAAGCCTCCTTTACTAAGATTTACTTAAATTGAGAGGTATGTATAAATTTATTAAATTTATGGAAAAACATTCAGTTTATAAATATAATTATCATGGCAATACATATATGTATAAAGTTAATCCCAATTATGCTGACCAAACATAAATATTATCTCAATATATAAACATAAGTGAAATAATAGCTCCACGAATAGGTTACTATCAGAAGATGTAATAATAAGTTGTAAAATGTTTTTTAAGATATTTAACTTAAACCATCTACAAAGATAATTCTTCCATCAAATTTATTTCATACTATAATACCATGAAAGCACATTGTATCAACTTTAATGACTTAACATTTGATGTTAAACATTATCATTTCACCGGTGAAATAGTTGAAGCTTGATTTTGCCATTTTCTTTGTTGATACAACGATGTAGGACGATGTCATTTACTTTCTTCATAACTGGTTATTGGATGATGCATTTCTTCTTGTTCTTTTGTGCACTGTAGTTCTTTTGTGCACTGTGGTTCCTTTGTGCACTGTGGTTCTTTTGTGCACTGTGGTTCTTTTGTGCATTTTAGTTCTTTCGTACATTGTTCATCCATTGTATGTTCATTTAACGCTGGATGTTGCAATTTTCTTTCACCATCAGTGGTCGTTGGATGATGCCATTCTTTTTGCTCTTCTGTGCATTGTAGCTCTTTTGTGCATTGTAGTCCTTTTGTGCATTGTAGCTCTTTTGTGCGTTGTAGTTCTTTTGTGCATTCTAGATCTTTTGTACATTGTTCATTCATCGCATGTGCATTTACCACCGGATGATTCCACTTCTTTTGTTCGTCATAATTTGTCAGATGGTGCCAATTACTCTTTTTATCAACGATTGTTGGATGATGCCACTTGGTTGGTAGTTCATTAGGTTGCAGCTTTGATGCCAAGGTAGTTTCAGTTATGATAAAAAAGAACAACACTAAAGCTAATGATGCACAATATGCTTTGGTCATGTTTATGTGTGGTATGTTGTTCAAGAAAGAAGATGGTTTTTATAAGATTTGAAGATAATGTTTTGAATCTTGAAGTCAATTAAGCCATTGTAAACTAATTAATGACGTCATTTTGTTTTATCCACTTTCATATTCTGGATAAAAACATAACCTTAAAGTAGATAGTGTTTTAATAAGCTTTCTACAAAAAAATAACATGCAAAAGTTAATTATAATTCACCAATCGTTATCTTAATAATAGAAGGCGGTGTTGCATATCAACTACTAATTTCAATCTTAGCTTCTTGTATCATAGGAAATATATGAAAAACCCAAATTAGTAAAAAAAAAAAAATATATATATATTGGTGTCTACTAAATTATAATAAAAATGTGTGATTGCCGATACATCCAAAAAGAAAAGTCAAAACAGGTAGTTACGATGTAAACTGAAATGAAAAATTCTAGAATAAAAAATAGATGTCTCATTTTGTCATATATTTTATCCTCCTAAAATTTTTGATAATATTAATATTGTTATCGTAACAGTATATTACTACACTATTAGTGTGTATGTGTGCAAATGTGTATATTCGCATATTTCGATTAAAATTTACTATATTTTGATTATAAAACACGTTTATTTTCTTGTTACGGTGTTTGGAACTTACACAATATCAAATGTCTATTTTTTATTTTACCACCTCAAATGTAGGTTTATCGTTTCACATTTCGTTTTCACTAAAACTTAAAGTTAATTGTTCGACGTCATCGCATTACTATTTACCTATATTAAAAACCCAAGTCTAGTGTTACCAACAAAGAGATATTTGTGTAACCCTATGGCAAGCAAAAAAAAAATTAGTTTGAAATGTATCCACAACTTGATTTTTATTTACATTTTGCATAGACATAACATATTGTCAATATGTCTTTAAAACTGAAGATTTTAGTGCGGTGAAAATTAGACGCTTCTGATATACTAGTGTCCAAAGCCAGTCAGATATTGTTGTAGGCTTAAGGCATAATGATCTAAATCAGGGATTAAAACAATCAGAGGTCCTTATTAGTTATTTTTAAACGTTGGAAATACAGTCACAATGCAAGTTTAAATTGTAGTGGCTTAAAAATAAAGCAAACTCTTTTACAATTACACAGAGTCCGCTTTCATTAATCTAAAACATGACCGATTTCATTTATAAACAAAATACAATTACTTTTATAAACAAAATAAGAATTTTGAGGCCGATGAAAATTCAAGGCCCCTGGCGATGACTTTAGTGACATAGGGCTACTATCGGCCGTTCCTATATCAAACATAGTTTCGAATAATACCGACTATTTGTAAATAGCAGTAAATGAGATTTGAGAAGAAATGTGTAGATGACTATTAAAATAAGTAACGTGCAACGAACCATCCATTTGAGAATTTGCAAATGCAAAATGATTTTTAAATAACAATTTAATAACATAATTTTTTCTAAAAAATCCATCATTCAAAAGTTTTTCATTTTGCAAGTTTATCCAACTCTAACCATCCACTACTAGTGTTGCAATAAATTACTATTTTGAAAAATTTTGGTTAAAAATTTGAAAATAAGATTACACAAAAATCCAAACTTCCTACCTATATTAAACTGGAAAAGTGAATTCATAGCTTAAAATAAGTTGTATAATAACAAAACAAAACTAACTACACATCTTATTAGAAAACAATATATTTGGTTTACGTAAAGCAATTTTATTGGAAAATAAATTATACAAGCCTCCTTTACTAAGATTTACTTAAATTGAGAGGTATGTATAAATTTATTAAATTTATGGAAAAACATTCAGTTTATAAATATAATTATCGTGGCAATACATTTATGTAAAAAGTTAATCCGAAGTATGCTGACGAAACATAAATATTATCTCAATATATAAACATAAGTGAAATAATAGCTCCACGAATAGATTACTACCAGAAGATGTAATAACAAGTTGTAAAATGCTTTTTAAGATATTTAACTTAAACCATCTACAAAGATAATTCTTCCATCAAATTTATTTCATACTATAATACCATGGACGCACATTGTATCAACTTTAATGACTTAACATTTGATGTTAAACATTATCATTTCACCGGTTAAATAGTTGAAGCTTGATTATGTCATTTTCTTTGTTGATACACCGATGTAGGACGATGTCATTTACTTTCTTCATAACTGGTTATTGGATGATGCATTTCTTCTTGTTCTTTTGTGCACAGTAGTTCTTTTGTGCACTGTGGTTCCTTTGTGCACTGTGGTTCTTTAGCGCACTGTGGTTCTTTTGTGCATTTTAGTTCTTTCGTACATTGTTCATCCATTGTGCGTTCATTTAACGATGGATGTTGCAATTTGCTTTCTCCCTCAGTTTTCGTTAGATGATGCCATTCTTTTTGCTCTTCTGTGCATTGTAGCTCTTTTGTGCATTGTAGTCCTTTTGTGCATTGTAGCTCTTTTTTGCATTGTAGTTCTTTTGTGCATTCTAGATCTTTTGTACATTGTTCATTCATCGCATGTGCATTTACCACCGAATGATTCCACTTCTTTTGTTCGTCATAATTTGTCAGATGGTGCCAATTACTCTTTTTATCAACGATTGATGGATGATGCCACTTGGTTGGTAGTTCATTAGGTTGCAACTTCGAAGCCAAGGTAGTTTCAGTTATGATAAAAAAGAACAACACTAAAGCTAATGATGCACAACATGCTTTGGTCATGTTTATGTGTGGTATGTTGTTCAAGAAAGAAGATTTTATCCACTTTCATATTCTGGATAAAAACATAACCTTAAAGTAGATAGTGTTTTAATAAGCTTTCTACAAAAAAATAACATGCAAAAGTAAATTATAATTCACCAATCGTTATCTTAATAATAGAAGGCGCTGTTGCATATCAACTACTAATTTCAATCTTAGCTTCTTGTATCATAGGAAATATATGAAAAACCTAAATTAGTAAAAAAAATTAAATAAATATTGGTGTCTACTAAATTATAATAAAAATGTGTGATTGCCGATACATCCAAAAAGAAAAGTCAAAACAGGTAGTTACGATGTAAACTGAAATGAAAAATTCTGGAATAAAAAATAGATGTCTCGTTTTGTCATATATTTTATCCTCCTAAATTTTTTGATAATATTAGTATTGTTATCGTAACAGTATATTACTACACTATTAGCGTGTATGTGTGCAAATGTGTATATTTACATATTTCGATTAAAATTTACTATATTTTGATTATAAAACACGTTTATTTTCTTGTTATGGTGTTTGGAACTTACACAATATCAAACGTCTATTTTTTATTTTACCACCTCAAATGTAGGTTTATCGTTTCACATCTCGTTTTCACTAAAACTTAAAGTTAACTGTTCGACGTCATGTATTCACATTTCTATTTAACTGTATTAAAAACCCAAGTCTAGCGTTACCAACAAAGAGATATTTGTATAACTCTATAGCATGCAAAAAATTTGTAGTTTGAATTGTATCCACAATTTGATTTTTATTGACATTTTGCATTGATATAACATACTGGCAATATGTCGTTAAAAATGAAGATTTTAGTGTGGTGAAAATTAGATGCTTCTGATATACTAGTTTCCAAAGCCAGTCGAATATTGTTGTAGGCTTAAGACATAATGATCTAAATCAGGGATTAAAACAATCAAAGGTCCTTATTATTTATTTTGAAACATTGAAAATACAGTCACAATACAAGTTTAAATTATAATGGCTTAAAAATAAGGCATACTCTTTTACAGTTACACAGAGACCGCTTTCCTTAGTCTAAAATATGACCAATTTCATTTATAAACAAAATACAATTTCTTTTATAAACAAAATTAGAATTTTGAGGATGATGAAAATTCAAGGCCCCTGGCAATGACTTTAGTGACATAGGGCTACTATCGGCCATTCCTATATCAAACATAGCTTCGAATAATACCGACTATTTGTAAATAGCAGTAAATGAGATTTGAGAAGAAATGTGTAGATGACTATTAAAATAAGTAACGTGCAGCGAACCATCCATTTGAGAATTTGCATATGCAAAATGATTTTTGAATAGAAATTTAATAACATAATTTTTTTCTAAAAATCCATCATTCAAAAGTTCTGCATTTTGCAAGTTTATCCAACTCTAACCGTCCACTACTTGTGTTGCAATAAATTACTATTTTGAAAAGTTTTGATTAAAAATTTCAAAATAAGAATACACAAAAATCCAATCTTCCTACCTATATTGAACTGGAAAAGTGAATACATGGCTTAAAATAAGTTGTATAATAACAAAACAAAACATGTTTGTAACTATTGATCAGACATCTTATTAGAAAACAATATATTTGGTTTAACTAAAGCAGTTTTATTGGAAAATAAATTATATAAGCTTCCTTTAGTAAACTTTACTTAAATTGAGAGGTATGTATAAATTTATTAAATTTATGGAAAAACATTATTTTATAAATAAAAATATTGTGGCAATGCATTTATGTAAAAAGTTAATCCGAATTATGTTGACCAAACATAAATATTATCTCAATATATAAACATAAGTGAAATAATAGCTCCTCGAATAGATTACCATCAGATGATGTAATAATAAGTTGTCAAATGCTTTTTAAGATATTTAACTTAAACCATCTACAAATATAATTTTTCCATCAAATTTATTTCATACTATAATACCATGAAAGCACATTGTATCAACTTTAATGACTTAACATTTGATGTTAAGCATTATCATTTCACCGGTGAAATAGTTGAAGCTTGATTATGCCATTTTCTTTATTGATACAACGATGTAGGATGATGTCATTTACTATCTTCATAACTGGTTATTGGATGATGCATTTCTTCTTGTTCTTTTGTGCACTGTAGTTCCTTTTTTGCACTGTGGTTCCTTTGTGCATTGTGGTTCTTTAGTGCACTGTGGTTCTTTTGTGCATTTTAGTTCTTTCGTACATTGTTTGTGACGACCCGGATTCCTATGCCCAAAAATCTGCTTCGTCTTGAAGAAAGAAAGGATGAGAAAATAGAAAAGATAGAGAAGAAAGAACAACATCATCAAAATCTCACAGTGGAACGAATAAATTATAATAATCACATAAGTATTTACATAATATACAACATCAATCAAAGTTATACATATGATACATCACATACTAGACAGTTATAGACACATGTCTAGCTAATACAACTCAATACAACTCAAAACAAATAACTCAGAGATACCAACACAGCGGAACTATATACATATCTACAACGCTGAAGCCTCCTGCTCCATTGCTCCTCCAGATCTCGTCATAGCTAACCTGAATCTCTTGGCTACTCGTAAAAATTTGAGTACCCGAGAGTTTATGAAAAACAAAAATAAACTCCGGGTCAGACATGGGTCTGGTGTGAGTAACAGGTTAAAGTTGCTTAATTTTGAAAAACCTTTTGAAAATAAAAGGTATCACGTAAGAATCCCCACACATAAACATGGGTAAGTTTTTACCTTACGCTAACCAAAACATTTGATAGGAAATTCAGTGGTATTATAATAGGTCTAGGGTTTCCAAGTAAATAGAAAATAGCCGAAATTGTTACATTATTAAATTCCAGCTACTAGCCACAAAAGTGGGTAATACAATCAAAATCGTTGGCACTTATTGGATTGTGGTTCTTTTGTGCAGACCCAAACGTCGAATCTGGTTCGCCGAAGCTTATAACACCATTAAGTACAACACGGTGGAAGGAAAAGAATAATATCATATACACATCTAATACAATATCTAGATACTAAGATGATACAATAGAATGATACAACTGAAAATAAATACTATCAGAGACACAAGGAATAGCAGCAGAAAAGAAAATCTTCAATTCCAAACTCCAAATAATCCATCTCCAATCCAAAGCTAGCGAGAACTCCCATATAGTAGCACAAGCTAAGCAAGGTCAGCTATGAAAGCTGAAGTGTAGAGAATGCGATCCACAGATCCAAAAGGGCTTCGAAGGCTGTCGAATTAGTTCCTACTGTTCGACTATCTGAAAAACCCAACTCTAGATTGCCCGTGTGGAAAATAGTGGGAACCCAGAGTTTAGGAAATGAACAATAAACTCCGGGTCAGTCATGGGAGTGGTATGACTAACAAAAACAGTTTATCTTTAAAACAAGCAACAAAGGAATTTAAAACCGCAATGCTTTTTGAAAATGAAATTACCATAAGGCCTCCCACCGCACACCATGCAAACGCAGAATTGGAGGAGATTTTCCCTTATGATAGTCAAACTTGCTTACTATGCAAAATTCTTCTTTTTATATTATTATTAGTGCATAGTGGAAAGCATTTCGAAAGTAGAATATAAATCTTAACCAGCATACCACATTTCGTCGCATGCCTACTATAACTACCATGTTCAATAACATGTTACCGCCACATTCCATTGCAGGTTATAAAACTAATACCACACAAGGCTCATATTGTTTTGTTTGGATTTCCAACAAATGGTCAGGCTAAGGAACTTCCTACCGCCATATGGGAAAGCTTCTGGGGGGACGCCCTGAGAACCTACCCGGTTCTTTGCCAACACAAGTCATGTTTCCTCCCTGCTCGGGAGTAATTCCTACAGATATGCTGTGACGCCCCACCTCTATACCCACGCTAGCCAAGGACACTACGTGGTAATGCCGTCGACTAACGTGGAGATTAAGGTTGTTTAGGAGCGACCATCTATAGCCTTGCTCTAACTATCTATAGAATACATCGACAATTGTCATACAAGAAGATCGACATATCCAATGAACACTTAAAACAAAACTATAGGTGGTTGGAGGATCTATCAGAACAAAATATAGCAACTCAAATGTAATATACATCACAAAACAGTAAATCAACATATACACATATACAGATACATAACACAGTATACAAACTAATACATGTCAAGTGGTATAGCAAACCACAATATACAGACGAGCCAATAGAATACATATCAGAGTTACAACAAAAAGGACTACACAAAAAGCTTTAATAAAAAGGAGCATGCAGGATAGTCCATACGGAAGCAAAATAGGCTAAGTCCAAATGCGCCTAACCTGAAACATCTCGGTCTGACCCAAGATGAAATACACAGGTTAGTCTAGCTAAACAAATTAGTTAAATAAACTGAACAACAATAACCTGCAAGGTCACAAAGTATAACAAATATCTCTTGAAGAGATAACACAATCATCTAACAAAAGATGAATCATAACATAACAAGCCTCATCTCATCGGCAACACAAATAAACAAAGGATATGGATATCCCAAAACAAGCCAAAAAGGTAATAACAAATACCAATGAAGGTAATAAAAATTCCACAAGGCAACCGCTATGTATCGTGTGGCATAAAAAGACCAACACCGAAGGGCGATATCTAGGGAATATAATTACCAATGAAACAACAGAAAATTCCAATTGCAACAAACCCAAATATCTCATGAGCGGTGGTGAAGAAACCACTCCGATATCTCTCGAGCGGTGGTGAAGAAACCACTCCGATAACTCTCGAGCGGTGGTGAAGAAACCACTCCGATAACATTCGAGTGGTGGTGAAGAAACCACTCCAGTATCTCTCGAGCGGTGGTGAAGAAAAACCACCCCGAAAGCAATACTAAAGGTAACCAACAATCCAAATATCTCTCGAGCCAGGGCAAAGGACCAACTCCAAAAGCGATATTAAACGCACCAAGCCAGAAGGAGACAGTCCGAAGACACTATCCCAAAGGAAACATGTGTCACAAACTCCCAGAAAGGAATCCGAAAAGTGGTAACGTGAGTCCCATGACCACCCGTTCGCACTAAACGGTTCATTATCCATTCGTTAATTTCACACACAAAGCAGTACAAAGTTTACCTCATCTCATTGGTAAACCAGACCAAAAGGTCAAAACAATCAATCGAATAGGTCGGGGAATAATCGGAAAGATAAACACACGGATTCATGGTTCGTGTTTTACCTAACCATTTAATCTCCTTTCCACTTCGCTTGAAGTGAGAAATTGTGTGCGTTTTAAATAGGATTTATAAATTAGAGAAGCAAGCTTTTAATACAATTTAAAAGATTATTTTATAAAAACCCGTGGATTGAAATTAAAAAGGAATCATTAAAGTGAAAATAAATGATAACAACAAATAGGATCATCACGAATCGATTCAAATTGGAAATTCAATCCCAAAAGGAAAAGTGGGCTGAAACAGAAAATTCAGTTAACTAAACAGAGAATTCAGTTGACTAAACAGCAAATTCAGTTGACTGAACAGAGATTTTCAATTGACTGTATTCTGCCTGGAAACCTTCTATTTCCAGGTTCATTCGACTGAACAGAGAATTCGGTCAACTGAATCATGCCTGGAAACTTTCTGTTTCCAGGTTCAGTCGACTAAACAGAGAATTCAGTCGACTAAATCATGCCTGGGCTGTTTTTCAGCCTATCCAAATGAAGAGCAAACTCTTCCAAAATGCAACCGGATGAACATTGGCTCTAAGGGTTTATGCCAATCGACAACTCGGCCCTATATGCTCCTGATGCATCACCAAAAGCATGATCAAACATCCATAAAAGGATTTTCACACAAATTGACTTAAAAACCCAAAAATTGAAATATTCACAAAACCAACCCAAATCAAGAGCAAATGCACATGAAGAAGTGTTAGGAATTCATACCCAGCAACCAAAGATAATTATAGTCATAGATGTGAGATAAAAATTTCACCTTTAACCCAAAACAAAGAAGAAGTAGCTCAAGTACAAGGAGAAGACCAACCAATCTCTACTTCAACCCAACAAGCTTCAATCTAATATCAAAATAAGTATTTCCTAAGTTAGGTTTAGGAAACTTTCTGAAATTGAAGAGGAAAAGAGTTGGAGAAGATGAAGAGGAGGCTTACCAATAGCTTCTCTTTGATTTTGGAGCAAGAATCCAAGTTTGCAAAGTAAACTAGGGCTTGAAATTTCTAACTCCTCTTCCTTTCCCCCATTTTCAGTTTTAGCTTGAGTTTAGAAGTGAAGATGAGTGAATGGAAGGAGAGGGACTGAGTTAGGGTATTTAGTTGGCTAGTGGGCTGAACCCAAACCCAAAACCCAACTAGAAAAAGTAGCAAAATAGGACTTACTCCAAATCTATCGAAGCTTATACTCAAAAAGATCGCAAACGATGTTTTGAACTCAATGGAAGTGGTCTTGAGTCCCAATTCGATCGTTTGCAGAAAGTAGCCTTTTAGACTATAATCCGACAAATGACGTTATATTTAAATAAAATATTTAAATATTCAACCGATAAATATGCGGGTTGTTACATATGCCACCCACGGTCCTTTGGGACCTTCATACGAGGATCCTCTACACCAACAACATCATACAGTAATAAAATATACTATAGTGCCCACATGAGTAAATATCTGGGCTCCATACCATGATACTACCCTTTTCACAAAGGAATGGTCACACCCTAGGGGAGCTACCCCTGAAACCTTGCCGCGTCTTCCCTGTTTTTACCATTACCGTTTGTGAAGCTCGATGAGGTTTCGTCCACAAAGCTACGCTTTACACAAAAGCCATGCTTTGATCAACCAATGATCAACACACAGCAGCACTTAGCATGCCACACTACCAAGTTGGGAGTATATCGCTGATAACCTTCAACTGCATAACCTCTGAGCTCATACGTCTCAGAGAAGGGTGTTAAGCTAAGAGAATAAATTCTCCGCCACCAACAGATATGTATTTGAAAGAAATCTGATTTATATCTCAAAGTGTAGTGTCGGACATACAACCATACAAGTCTGTTCCTGGTTCGAACAAAACCGAAGGCACTTTCGAAAAAGCCTTTGCAATTTAGGTATTCACAATCGCTATCAGACTTCCCATCACTTAGGGAATCTCTATACCGGCGCGACTCAGTGCAGAGACAATCGATGGGTCATCCTATCGCTCTCGCAAATATCCGGTCTTCACCACCGGTCTTCAAATGCTATCCATATCGACATATCATTATTCGGAATGGGTTATATGACACAAAGTCCTCTCCCGGCTAAACCGAATAATGAGCGTAATATTTAAAAATATATGGATATGAGATTTCAGTTAAGTTACAACTTATTATCCAAACTTTTCTTTCAAATGGTTTACACAAATTACCATTTCAAATCTTTTAAATAAAAGATTTATTTCGCAAAGTTCACCCAGTTCACAAAGATCCATTCATGGATTTCAAAACAGTTTCCATTTCAATTGGATTAACTCGTTAAATTTTTATAATATGGATTTAACTTATAGCTTTCAAACCCGTTTTCAAAGATTTATTCGTAACTTAGGAAACCATTTTTAATTCAAACTTGAAATTCCTTGAACACAAATTGGAAGTTTATTACATATGTGAAAGCTTTTATTATTTGAAAACAAATAGTTTTCGTTCAGGAAAATCCAATTATATTTACACGAGTCAAAGCCCTTGAATTAAATTCAAATTCCCAAATCATTACTTTTAAAATGGTTTAACCCATATATAACAAGTATAAAATCTTCAATCCCTAGTTTCAAATCATAGAATTCAATTTCAAATTTTGAATTCAAATTTAAATCAAATTATTAAAATTTCAAAGCGTTATCAAGTTATTCAAAAATAAATTTTATCTTTGAAATTATGTTTCAAAAGCTTCTCACATTTAACCCATTTTCATTACCAAACCGTTTGAATTCAAATTGTCTATTTAAAAATCATTTCAAAATCTGTGACTTAATTGATTTCCTCGTGAAATCCATATTCGTGTGTGCGGTGTAGTCCAGAGGTTTAACACAATAGTGCAACAACATCATCATCGCAGATCAAAACCCAGAAATATAGTTGATAAGCGGTATAAACTATAACGCTCATCATTCATTCACAGATCACAGATTAATAACAATTGCATCACAAATAAATGAATAAAATTCACAGCTCAATCCACAGAACAAAATGTCACAGATCAGATAGGACAATCAATTCAAGGCATCTCATACAATACAATCATTCATAAGTAAGGTCAAGCATTCAATAAACATTTATAAACAGGATTTATTAATTATTTAATCCTAATTAATTCAATTTATTTCCAATTAAATTATTTACTTATGAATTAATCATCCAATCCTGATTAATTAATTACAAATCATTTTATATACATTAATTTATCAAACACTTTAATTAATTATTCTTAATTAATAAATTATTCTTAATTAATCATATTGATTAAATTAACCTCTAAACCGATTACATAATTAATTAACCCCTTAACTAATTATTTTAAGAAATTTACCCTTTAATTATATACCGTAATGTAATTACACTTACACAATTTCATAAATGATTGTTATTAATTAATTGTTAAAATTAATCACATTAATTAATTATTTAAATAATCTTAGTTAACGACCTTCATTAACTAATAACAATTCTTTAATTATTTTTCTAATTAATCTCTAATTATAAATTAATCTGAATCATTAATTTATAAATTAAATAAATCATTCTTTGATTACATTATTAATTAAATCGCTTAAAACCTTAATTATCCCTAATATAATTCATTTCCTTTACCTATGATTTAATTAACATTTAAGTGTATATTTAAAACATTACACTTTTAAATTTAAATTTAAATTTAAATTCCACTTTGAATTTATGATTAAAAATGATTAACCAATTAAACATTACCAAATTTAAATTCCATTTATAAAACCTTTAAAAAATGTAAAGAACATTCATTACTTATATATGAAACTTATATGAGAAAAGTTTTGAACTATATTACTTAATTTTTATCTAAAAAATTAAGCTTTTAAAATATACTAATTATTTAACTTGCAAATTCAAGTCAAAACAATTTATTAAACTTTTCACTCAAAATTAAGAAAACCTTTATAAAAGAATTTTATCAAAATCAAGTTAAACATTTGTTTGGAAACAAATATGCTTTTAAAAGCTATTTAATTTAAACTTGTTTAAAACACATTCAGATTTAAAACTAATTTAAATTTCCAGATTTTGATTCAAAAAGACTTGAATCCATATTTTAATTTCGATTTAAACTTTGATTTTAAATTCTTGATTTTAAATTCTTTATTTAAAATCCAACTTTATTTTAAAACTTAAAGATTTAAAAGTTTATTTGAAAACTGAACTTAACTTAAAATTTAAATCTTGTTTCAGATTTTAATTTAAATTTTAAAATCTGAAATTGTCAGGTTTAAAACCTGAAAACCCACCTAAATATTTAAAACTTTGATTTAAAATCCAAATTCCCTCTTAAAACTTTTAAATTCAAAGTTTATTTGACACTAAACCTAAAACTGGATTTAAACCATGTCTAAATCTTGCTCACAGATTCAAATTCATTTAAATTGCTTTAAAAATTAAATTTGCAGACAGGTTAACAAAAACATGTACAAACCAACGCTAACCCGACGCCACATATCCTCCTTCGAGTCAAATACCCTACCTTCTCGAGAAAAACTGCAAATTGCCTCGGGAATTTCATGAACCAACTCGTGTAAATACTCAAGTACAAGTCCACTACTCCATACGCCTTCATCAGGAAACCAAACTGTGCGGTGCACATGCACGGCACCGCTATTTGTCTCCGGTCGACGTCACGTCATTGAGAAAGTCGAAGATCGACCACAAGCCATTCCCCGATCATCTGAACCCCTCCATCTTCTTGAATTCGAAATCGAGACAAAAGTCGAAACCTAGAAAAAAGGAAAGCACCTCATCTCAAACTTGTCAATGCGCCGTACTAAAAACTCCGACCACCGGAGTACCAGTACCTCCGGCTACTACTTCGACTACCTCTCCTCTACCACCCCTAAACCTTCGCCGCACTCGGTCGTCCAACGACGACGAACGAGACAAAAACCCAGCTCCCTTAAAATTAGGTTTAGAAATTTCAAAACCTCGTCGCTGCCACTACGTTCGTCTGACCACCACTGCACCATTTTTCCATGAGCCTCTGGTCACTCCTCCACCTCCAGGAGGAAACTCGACTCCTCAAATGAATGGGATCACCCACGGCGACCCAAAAAGCACAGTACAATCAAACCCAAACTGCTCTTCGTTCTTTTATCAAAAAATTATGATTTTAACCTTAAAAATCATGTTGAAGTACAAAAATTTCTTTTGCATACCTGAATTTGTAAATTCTAAAGTTTGAACTTTTGACATATTGAAAGATATGATCAGTTTTCTTGATTTCTTGAGCTAACAACAAATTGGTTTGGCTTGAATAAAATTTTAATCTCAGGTATAGGCTATAACAAACACTTCTTGTTTCAACTCTATGTCCAGATAGTAAGTAGAACGAGAAAGAAAGATTTTTGAATCAAGGTCTGGTGTTTTTAAATCTGAAACAGAGGACAAATGTAACAACAGCTTGCACACCATACTTCTAGTTCCAACATTTAGAGAGAATTATGTGCATAACTCAGATATACTTGCAATAGATTAAAACCTTTAAATTTTGAAAGAAAAATGTTACTCACCCTATTTCCAGAAAATGAACAGAGCTTCAATGTTGAACCAGGTTTTGAAAGTTGCTGGCTGAAGCTCCTCTTTGCTTCTCTGGTTTTATATGAATTCATATTTTGTTTGTAGTTAGATTTTTGTTTAAGTTTCAGATTGTATTCACTTTAGTTTTTTTTTACACAGCCTTGATGAACGGGCTGAAATGAAGTTGTTGATATATAGAAAAGATTTACAGGTTGATGTAATTTTCTTTGAACAGGGTAATTATATTGTTTGTACCATAGGGTAACATAATATTTGTATTGTACAAGATAAACCAGAGATTTCCTTAATATGGTGGCTAAGCTGATGTGTTATTTTGGCTGAGATGATAAAATGTGTGCTGAGTTATTAATTGTTACTTGTCTTGTTTTATAAGCTTCATAGATAGTTAGATTTTTTTTTTCTTTTGTTTTAAAATGGTGGCTGGTGATATCACTTTGGTGGCTAACATTAATTGTTTAAGTCCCTCATGTTCAAGTGTTCATACATACCCTATTTGTTTCTACTTGAATATATCATTACTTGTACATGAGTATACTTTACTGTCTTCACTAGCAAGCTCATTCATATATATAAGTTTACTTGTTTCATCCCATACCTGTTTCATTCCATACTTATTTCATATTTGAGTGTATTTCTTTTGCTTTGCCTTCTTACTTTATAATATAAATGAAATTCTATAGGTACTATGTTGTTTAAATTTATCAAATTTGTTTATTTTATATCTTACATACATGAGTGTATTTCATACTTAAATTTTATTATCATGTATGTCTACATATATTTTTTTATTTTTTTTATTTTTGTAGTATATTTTGATCTTTACATTATTTATAAATCCCAATTCAATTTCAAATTCTATTTTATACACAGATTTATTTTATTTCTTCTTGAAGTTTAACTATCCAACATTTAATTTATATTAATATATTTTTATAATTATAAAACTAACTACCCATAAATAAATATAAATAATATTTTTACCCAATCATTTTCTAAGTCTTTTATTCAAATTTTTAAAGTCAAACCCAAATTTACTCATATATATACTACAAATTCAAAATAATTCCAAAATTTATCCAAAATTCACATTAATTATTAATTTAAATTTAAATCAAAAATTGTGATCGTTACAGATTCCCCCCTTAATTAAATTTCGTCCTCGAAATTTGCAGGCACGAAAACAACAAAGATAGATGCACAAAGATAGAGAAATAGTTTTCCAGGTCGAACTGGATATCTATTCTGTATTTGGCCTACCAAATCAGAATATCAATAATAGATATGAGAACAAACTCATTCAACGCTACACAAGATACTAGGGTTATCAAATCTACGAATATCCAGGGAACTGGTTAGTTCGAAGGGATAACTAACCATTCGTAGAACATATCGTACCCAAGAGAATAGACAGATATATGGATACAATTTCAGAACTTTTAGTTTAGAACTGAAGTATACCCATCAACCATAGAAACCAAAGCAACCAATTGATCCAAACAAACAATTATGACCTATTTGGAGTTTATGTCCCATGCAAATATATCAAATCTTCTTCCTGGATCTACCAGGAACCATCAAAGAATTGAAAAGAGATGCTAAACAAAAGAGATTGATAGATAGATTCAGTCTTCTACAATTTCTCAAACACTAGATATGGATTCCAAACTCAAGTCGGAATACCCAAAGTATATACCAACTTGTCCCTTTTCGGACTTCGATATACAAAAGAAATTATAATAGAATTTCAAATTTGTTTTTTTTAACGATATCATTTCATCGATACAATTCAAATTTAGCTTTATATTAATCAATTTAACTCAATTTAATATTTCCAATTTATAATTTTCAATTTCATATTTCAAATACAATAAAGTTTAGAACGGAAAGCTGATAAGAAACCGATGAAGATATGAAGTAAGGATTTCCTACAACAATTCGTAGGGCCGCCGTCACACTGAACTTCTCCTCGTTGCTGGTACGAAGCAGTCAAAGAATTTTTAAACGAATCAAAGGATATTGATAGAGAAAATTGTTTCCACTGTCGCACGGTATTGACCATTTGTACAGGTATTTCCCTGTCCCCTATCTCGTTCTCTTCTTGCACTCATACTCACTATCAGTGCATAGTAAGAGAATTTACTAAGGCATTCGTACTGATATCTTAGGGATACTCATTCGAGGGTATACTTCACCCTATCTCTAATGAGCTACCTAATGTGTTATACTTCTAAGCTAAAGTTTTAACTTTCAGCTCTGATACCAAATGAAACGATCCTAACTCGACCTTCGAAAATCGGCACCAAATACGACACTCATATTCAAATGCCGCAGATCCAAACATCGAATCTGGTTCGCCGAAGCTTATAACACCATTAAGGACAACACAGTGGAAGAAAAAGAATAATATCATATACACATCTGATACAATATCTAGATACAAAGATGATACAATAGAATGATACAACTGAATATAAATACTATCAGAGACACAAGGAATAGCAGCGGAAAAGAAAATCTTCAATGCCAAACTACAAATAATCCATCTCCAATCCGAAGCTAGCGAGAACTCCCATATAGTCGCACAAGCTAAGCAAGATCAGCTATGAAAGCTAAAGTGTTGAGAATGCGATCCACAAATCCAAAAGGGCTTCGACGGCTGTCGAATTAGTTCCTACTATTCGACTATCTGAAAAACCCAACTCTAGATTGCCCGTGTGGAAAATAGTAACCCAGAGTTTAGGAAAGGAACAATAAACTCTGGGTCAGTCATGAGAATGGTATGACTAACAAAAACAGTTTATCTTTAAAACAAGCAACAAAGGAATTTAAAACCGTATTGCTTTTTGAAAATGAAACTACCAAAACGCCTCCCACCGCACACACCATGCAAACGCAAAATTTGAGGAGATTTCCCCTTATGATAGTCAAATTGCTTACTATGCAAAATTATTCCTTTTATATTATTATTAGTGCATAGTGGAAAGCATATCAAAAGTAGAATATAAATCTTAGCCAGCATAGCACATTTCGTCATATGCCTACTATAGTTACCATGTTCAATAGCATGTTACAGCCACATTCCATTGTAGGTTATACAACTAAAACCGTACAAGGCCCATATTGTTTTGTTTGGATTTCCAACAAATGGCCAGGCTAAGGAACTTCCTACTGTCACATGGGAACGCCTCTGGTGGGACGCCCCGAGAACCTACCCGGCTCTCTGCCAACACAAGGCCGGTTTCCTCCCTGCCCGGGAGTAACTCCTACAGATATGCCACCCCCGGTCCTTTGGGACCTTCATACGAGGATTCTCTACACCAACAACATCATACAGTAATAAAATATACTATAGTGCCCACATGAGTAAGTATCTGGGCTCCATACCATGATACAACCCTTTTCCAGAAGGAATGGTCACACCCTAGGGGAGCTACCCCTGAAACCTTGTCGCATCTTTCCTGTTTTGACCATTACCAGTTTGTGAGGCTCGATGAAGTTTCGTCCACAAATCTACGCTTTACACAAAAGTTATGCTTTGATCAACCAAAGATTAACACACAACTACACTTAGCATGCCACACTACCAATTTGGGAGTATATCGCTGATAACCTTCAACTACATAACCTCTGAGCTCGTACGTCTCAGAGAAGGGTGTTAAGTTAAGAATATAAATTCTCCGCCACCAACAGATATGTAATTAAAAGAAATATGCTTTATATGTCAAAGTGTAGTGTCAGACATACAACCATACAAGTCTTTTCCGGGTTCGAACAGAACCGAAGGTACTTCCGAAGAAGCCCTTGCAATCCGGGTATTTACAATCCCGATTAGAGTTCCCATCACTTAGGGAATCTCTATACCGACGCGACTCAGTGCAGAGATAATCGATGGGTCATCCTATCTGTTAAATCCACTTTTTCAGCAAGGCCGTGATATCAAAAAATCGACCGAGAAGCTAATGATAGTTCGTCTCGAAGAATGGTCAACTCAACATTTCAACAAAGCAAGTTCTGTTGAATGGTTTTTCAGATAAGATCCCCTACGAAGGGGAGGTCCAGGGGGGTGCCAACGCTCCGAGGTGGGGGTGCGGGGACAACGCCACCGCTACGGTGTTCGACCTGCCCGGTCAGGTCGCAAGGGTCCAGGGGGCAGCGCCCCTTCCAAAACGGTATATGACTTAAAGAATGAAGCGACCTATCTTCTATTCGAGGCCAGCGACCTACAACCTAGTGGTTCCAGCGACCTAACTCTCCTCTTTGAAGGCGACTTACCGACCTAACGAGTTAAAGTGTTGAGCGACCTAACGGCATAGTATGAAATAGCTTAAGCAAGTTACAGGAAGCCACAACTTAACGACTTAAGAAGTGCCACGACTTAACGACTTAAGAAGTGTAATGACTTAACGACTTAACAAGTGTAACGACTTAACGACCTATGGGATAAAGCTTCTCAACGACCTAATTACTTAAAGGGCCTCCCAGCCTAATGAGTTCAGCGACCTAAAGGAGTCCACGACCTAACACATGAAGCGACTTAGTGATCCAACTACTGAACGACCTGGCGAGCTATACAAAACCGAGTTAAGCTATAACTCGTATGAACGACCTACGACCTATACTTGGTCGCGTTCAACCTATTAACTCGCTCAGAAAAGCCGAGTACAACCAGGATCGGCCATAGCTCGTATGCCTTCGGTCATGACTTCCGACCTACGACTTACCATAGGTCGTAGCATCCGACTTACGACTTATGTCCGGAAACATCTATAAATACAGCGTGAGCTCCATCATAACGGGGACTTTTGGGGGGCTCATTCTTCGAAGCGCCGATACTCTGTCATTCTCTCGACTCAAACAGCACTACAAGCACTCCAAACGCCAAAGACGCTACAACAAACTTCAAGAGAAGATCTGGATCATTCAACATGAACTCAAAAGATTATTCTACATCAAAGTTTGAGATACTAGTCAAAAGTGTGTTGTAATCGAAGTGCATTGTAAAGAATTGTAATCAAATCATCAACAAAGGAATTTAAAGTGGTCGTAGGCTCGATCTTAAGCCGAACCACTATAAAACTGTTGTCTTTTTCTACTTTTCTATGATTTCTCTGCTTATACTTTGTTCCCGTACCAACGGGTGGTGCTTTCACTTAATCTCTATTTGCATCGGGGTGTTAGCGTCCAATTTTTACGTTAACACTATCACTCTCGCAAATATCCGGTCATCACCACCTGTCTTCAAATGCTACCCATATCGACGTATCATTATTCGAAATGGGTTATATGACACGAAGTCCTCTCCCGGCTAAACCGAATAATGAGCTTAATATTTAAAAACATATGGATATGGGACTTCAGTTAAGTCACAACTTATTATCCAAACTTTTCTTTCAAATGGTTTACACAAATTACCATTTCAAATCTTTTAAATAAATGATTTATTTCACAAAGTTCACCCAGTTCACAAAGATCCATTCATGGATTTCAAAACAATTTCCATTTCAACTGGATTAACTCGTTAAATTTTTGTAATAAGGATTTAACTTATAGCTTTCAACCCCGTTTTCAAAGATTTATTCGTAACTTGGGAAACCATTTTTATTTCAAACTTGAAATTCCATTAAAACAAATTGGAAGTTCATTACTTATGTGAAAGCTTTTACTATTTGAAAACAAACAGTTTTCGTTTCAGGAAAATCCAATTATATTTACACGAGTCAAAGCCCCGGAATTAAATTCAAATTCCCAAATCAATACTTTTAAAATGGTTTAACCTATATATAACAAGTATAACATCTTTAATCCCTAGTTTCAAATCATAGAATTCAATTTCAAATTTTGAATTCAAATTTAAATCAAATTATTTAAATTTCAAAGCGTTATTAAGTTATTCAAAAATAAATTTTATCTTTAAAATTCCGTTTCGAAAGCTTTTCACATTTAACCCGATTTCATTACCAAACCGTTTGAATTCAAATTGTCTATTTAAAAATCATTTCAAAATCCGTGACTTAATTGATTTCCTCATGAAATCCATATTCGTGTGAGTAAGGTGTACTTAAAGATCAGGGCATTCTGGGCATTATGGGATTCCAACTGCGCATTCTGAGCATTCAATTACTGATTCAATCCTAAAACTACGGCGTCCAATTCTGCTCGTGTAACTCCAACATTTAGAGCCGCCTGACTTGAAGGAGGAGAGGTAGCAGTATTCTCTTGAACATTGTCGGATCTTACAGAACTTCGTTTTCTCCCAGGAGCCATTATTTCCAATAAACTTCTGGTTTTAAAAGAAATCCTTTCAACAATCCTTTGCGGAGCAATGGTGGAAGTTTCCTGAGTTCAATTCTCAGTGAAAGCACCAAAAATGTTAACGTAAAAATCAGATGCTAACACCCCCGCGTAGATTGAAGTTGAGTGAAAGCACCACCCGTGTACACGGGAACTACAAACAAGTAGAGAAATCACAGAAAAAATAGAAAAAACAACAGTTTTTATTGTGGTTCGGCTTAAGGTAAGCCTACGTCCACTTTAACTCTCTTTATTACTGAATTGATTACAACTTTTACAACGATCTTCAATTACAATTCCAATGAGACAGACAACTAGAACTTTGATGCAGAAGAATTCTTTAAATCCATGTAGATTGTGCTAGATTTCCTCTGGAAGTTAGTTGAGATGTCTTTCGTACTTGAAATGTTGAGTGAGTCGAGAATTCAGCAGAGTATTGGCGCTTCAAGAGATCGGCCCCCCAAAAGTCCCTTCATGCTTGAGGTGGGTTGGTATTTATAGGAAAATTCTCCCCTTAGGTCGTAAGTCGTGATCCGTCCATGGTAGGTCGTGGCCGACTCATCTGGCCAAACCCCCTGCCTCATAAAAGTTCATTTGTGCAAGTCCTAAGCCGCCTACGAGTCATCATCTAAGTCACAAATCAGTCAATTGGTTCTCTTGATGCGGCGTTGAACTTTCACCCAGTAGCCTTAGGTCGTGGACGACTCAAGCTAGGTTATGAGTCGTATACGAGTTAACTGATAAGTCTGTTCCCTTCAGATAATGACCGAAGTCCTGAATCGTATACGAGTTAAGAGGTTACTTCGTTAAGTAAGGAGCAGCGCCTCATTTGCTTAAGTCGCTCACGACACATGCTAGGTCGTAAGTCGTAGATAGCTTTAGGTCGTTAACTCATTTCCTTCTTAAGTCGTGCCATCTCGTTAAATCATCCTGTCCTTGAGCCGTGGACTTCCTTAAGTCGTAAAAACCTAAAGTCGTAGATGCCTTAAGTCGTAGATGCCTTAAGTCGTAGATGCCTTAGGTCGTGAAGCATCCCTTTTCTGCTAAGCCGTTAATTCACATATTTCTCTATGTCGTAAGTCCTTCAAATCGCTAAACTGTTAGGTCGTTCACACCTTGAGTCGTAGGTCGTGAAGTACTCTGAGTCGGCTACTTCCTTAAGGTATTGAGTCAGTCTACTCTCCTAGGCCGTTAAGTCAGCAAGCTGTTGGGTCGGCATCCTTTTAAGCGGATAAGTCGTAGCTTCCTTAAGTCGTCCATCCTCTTGACTCGTTGAGTCATGCATCTTTTAACTCATTAGGTTGATAGCTCACAGAGTCTTTTGTCCACTAAGTCTCCGCCCACCTTGAGTCGTATTCTCATTGAGTCGTTGATCGTAAATGTTAACATTTGCCCCTCGAAGTACATGCCTAAGTCTTAGGTCGTGTGCTTCGACTTATCTTAACTCGTGTGCTGGTTCAAATTCCTCTGCCTCGAGATATAAAAGGCTTGGGTTGCTTCTTCTTCACCTACTTGTTTCTGTGTCTACTTCCGCCATTAACGACCTTCGAAGCTTTTCAGAGACGAATTCAATCAATTCACCTCATCACCAATCAAGTTCCTGCCACCTTCATCATCACACTTCGTAAGTAAATTCATCGCTTGCTCTAATTTCACAATTACTGTTACCTTTCGAACATGGACTTCCCATTTTCCAACCCTAATCCAAATTCTCATACCATGCTTCATCTTGAGTCACGTTATGATTGATTGCTGACAAGCTTGGAGCAGTTTGATTGAGTTTTTAGATGGCTTGCGAGGAGAAGACGAGGGGTTACCATATTTCGATTTAGTTGGCCCACGAATTTGGAGGAGACGATATTGTCCAATATGGGTTAACGGGTTAGGAGTTAGGAAGATAACGGGTTATTGGTTAGATGGGAGGTTTGTTGATGAAATGAAGTGCTGACTTGGGCGAGACTCAATAATTTTGGGCGATCTATGATCCCTCTCGACTTAACTAGATACGACATAAGTTTTGAGTCATGGCCGAGCTAAGGCTTAAAGAGATTCTCATTACTTTGAACTGGAACCTTCTCTCCTTAACACGCTTTGCGGCTTATAGGACCAACAATTTAAGGAGCCAACGACTCAACTCGCAGGAAACCTTTTAAGTCGTGGTCAATTTCTTTTAAGTCGTAGACGACTCATCACTTGGACGATCTTACACTTGCCAAATTGTTTCCTTTAGCCTAAGCCAATTACATCCCAGCCTGTTAAGTTGTGAACGACTTAGCCCTGAGTCGCAGCCGAGCTAACTTTTAAGTTGTGAACGGCTTAACTTTTAGGTCATGGACGACTCATGACTTGGAGAACTCTTTGGACTGTGACTCAATGATTTGAACAAAATTTGAAAACTTAGAGATGTTAATAGGACTTGATTGTATTTCCCATTTGAGTCGTCAGGATAAACTGCTTGAAGTTTGGATTGTCACTTGAACCTTGAACTGTCAAATTATGCTGCATTTTTTCACAAACCACTTTTGACTTGCAAGTTAACAATCTGTTCAATACATCATTTACAGAAAATTGGGACGAATATATTGCCACTGACTGCCCACATCAAATGGCAGACTAGTTATCATAGAGTAATCAACTTAAACATACTGTATGAAATGCTGTGAACCAATCAACTAAAGTGAAATATTAATGCAAAACATTGCTATCTTGAATTGATTTGTTTGCATCTACATTTCTCTTTTATATTTTAAAATAGCGAACCCTGGACTTCATAACTGACAAATGCTTGCTAGTTTTCATTCCAGTTTTATTCGCTTATTGCTTTGTTGATTTTACACAACACTTCACACATTTTAGGAAACGTGCACCTTCATATTTGAATATCCAGTTGCTTGTGTAGAATGACTTCCCAGCAAGAAGATATAACAGCCCAGGCTGGAGAGGCCACTCTTATTCCAGCTCCATTAGTCAATCATCCAGAAAGAGCCCCTACCACCTTATCGTACAAAGCTTTTCGTCAGTTATGCGGTCAGTTTGGCATTGCTGAAGTAGATGCCATTCTTCCTGAGAAAAGTGACACTGCTGATGTGGCGCCTACTGGCTTTGTAGCGGTTAACCGGCAGATGTGCCTAAACGGGGCCATTCCCCCTTTCAACTACTTTCTCCAGAATCTCCTTCTTCGACTAGCTATCTCCCCATTTCAGCTACACCCCAATGGCTATGCCATTCTGATGGGGTTGTGCGTGCTATTTAGGAGAACATTTGACCGGCTTCCAAGATTTGACGAGATCTGCTTCCTATGCTCCTTTACTAGGACTAAGGATCATCCTTCTATTACCGTTGTGAGAAGCGCACGAAATCGTAAATTGATCGTTGGCCTCCCTGACACTGCCCATGGGTTCTTAACTCAATTCTTCTATGTCTGCTGCCCTCCAGGGTTTTATGCTGTGTGGCGAGAAGGAAGTAAGATCATTTACCTCTTTCTCTTCTATACTCCGAGTTTTGTGAAGTCCGAATTGCCAAGTGTTAACTTCATTTTTTCATTTCAGCGCTCCCCCTCCTTCTAGAGATCCCAGCCACAAGCCAACTCTGGAGAGGTTCGTAGCTGTACCGGTTGAAGAGCGGGATATGAAATTTTTGTTGAACGATGAATTCCTTCACCAGTTCGGACTTCTTCACCCTTCTCGCTCCACACACACCTATGAGATTCCAGACTCCCCGCCTAAAGCACTAGATGCCCCAGTTTCTTCTGACGAACCCATACCAAAAGGACCTGCCTCCGAGGCTTCTCTGGTGAAGTGCTGAACTACTGTCGATGTTGCGGGGTCATCTGGCAAATCTGCACTTGCCCCAGTCATTGAGGAAGAAGAGCCTCAGGGATCTCCCCAACGTTCACAGAAATCTGGCGAAGAAGCTGAGAAAACCAGCCCTGTCAGGCAGAGCAGGGACGACACTTTCGAAGGGTTGAGCAACCTCTTTGCCACCTCACAAGAGATCTTTAAAGACGACCCTGTCACTTCCAGGGTTTCTTCTTCAGTAGTGGAAGCGACTTCTTCTTTGCAACAAGCTTCGTCGACCCGGGAGTTGACGTTAACTACTACCCCTATGATTACTCCGCAATCAAAGAGTGGTTCGTAGTTTGATGCGCGTAGCTTGCACATCACACACACTTAGAATCTTTCGGCACTTTTATACTCCTAACTCTCTGTACTTTGAAGATTCTAAAGTTACACTTCTTTTCTCTGAAAAATTTTAAGACTTGTCTCTTCTTTTTTATTTCAGATTCTCCGATGGGACGCAGCAGCTCCTACTATGACGACTTTCAGCGCTACGGGAGGCGTAGTCAATATGATTATAGGCGCTACCTTCCCGCTCACAGAGAAACCGATGAAGAGAGAGCCGCTCGAAAGGCTCAGGAGAGAAGGGCTCAAGAAGAGCGTTATGAGAGAAAAGAAAGGGAGGAGCACCATGATTCTTCCCATAAAGGTGACGATTCCCACAAGAGAAAATCCCATGATGACCGGGGGAAAAGCCATATGGTTGAGGACCCAAGAAAGCGTGCTCGACACGGTGAGAAGCATACTTCTACAACTCCTGAAAACTCCATTGCCCCCGTCTCACTTGACATTCCTTATGGCTCTCCCGCTCTCGGGAAGACAGACATTCAAACAATAATCAGCAGGCCTAAATTCCAAGTTGGATCAGGCCCGGCTACTCTGCAAAGCCGGTTCCCGCACTGGTGCCTGAATAGAGTGCGGTTCGATCTTGACTTGATCCCTATCGACAAGCCTGCCATGCTGCGAAATCTCGATGCCGTCAGGCTTGATATTGAAAGGATGTCGAACTGGCAAAAGCTTGTTGATGAGCTTCAAAGGGTCAACCGTGCGAATATAGAGGTCATGCTTACTATGGAGAATGATAAGGCCGAATGGCAGAAGGTTCTTGATCAGCATGATACCGAAATGAGGAGCATCACTACTTACAATGAAGAGCTTGAAGAGAAAGTTGAGGAACTTAAACAAGAGCTTGCTACTTCTTCTACCACATATACTCAAAAAGAAGAAGTATTTCAGAAGCAAGTTCACGATTCTCACGCAGCTCAGCGACATGCCGAGGCACAACTTGAAGCTGAGCAGAAAACAGCGGGAAGGTATCGTGCTGAGGTTACAGAGTTACAGGAGAAAGTCAACTCTCAGGAGGCGGAAATTCAAATGCTAAAGCTTCAACTTTCCAAGACTGAAAGAGAGCGCGATGAGGCCGTTGCCGGTAAAATTGCAGCTGAAGAATCTCATGAGGCAACGAATACCAACATCAGCTCGACACTGTTTGACTTTTACCTGCACAGCATCTTAGGGCACGGTAGTCTCGCCTTTCTAGGCCCCAAATATGAAGTTACACTAACTGAAGTGTGGGAGGCTTCACTTGACATGCTTGGCGGTAAAGGTGCTGGCTATGCCGAATCAGCTCTTGAGGAGCATTACTTGGATGATGATGCTCGCGCTGCTCTTACGAAAGGAAAGGAACAACTTGCAAAATTAAGAGCTGAAATGGCAGAAGGGGAATGGTTAGGAAAAACTACTTCAACTATTCCAGTTCAGCCTTCTCCTTCGGCCGAAATCGACATTATTGGCTCCAGCTCTCATTCTCCATCCCTGGCCAAAGTTACAACTGAGACCACAAGTATACAGGGTGGAGATGAAGGTGAAGAGAGTGCCGAAGCATAGGCTTACGAGGTTGATATCAGGAAGCTGACTTCTTCTGGTAACTCTACTGTTAATCTTGCCCAAGTAGACTGCTCATTTGCTTCTTATGAGTTCAATGAGCTTCTCGACTATTTTCTGAACCTCAATGTGCCTTTATCTCCTCTCTTTACTGACTTTAACTTATTTTCTTCTATAGAGAAAGCACCGAGCATTGTTCAAGCTTTCCCTCCTCCAATTATTCCTCCTTCGATTCTCCAGGTCACTACTCCGTCCGCCTCTCAACCCGGGTCGCAAGAGGAGCAAATAGAAGCTCTTCATGGCTTAGATGATCCTATTGCTTCTCAAGAACATGGGGGAGAGGGGCTTGGAGAAGGCGATGAGTCTCCGGAGCGAACTACTTCTGATAACATAAAATTATCCTCTCTTGTAACTCCGGGAAGTGAGTCTTCTTCAAGGAGAAGGAGGAAGCATGCCACTTCGAAGAAGAGAAGAAAAGGCATCCTTATTTCTAAAGAGCAAACGAAAGTTGATCCGGCAGTAACCCTTTCTCCTTCATCCCCGACTCTCCCAAGCCGTCCTGAAAAGCTGCCTATTAGGTCAGGTGAAGGCTCTAAGGGTGGTGACAAGAAGAAATAAAGGGTCCTGCTTCCACTTATCTTTATTTTTTGCTTTTTGCATGTACTAGCCGGAGATTGTGCAGGTACCGGCCTCCTCCTTTCTTTTTTCTTTTAATTTTGAAACCTGTACTTGTACAAAATTTTGACAGTGTTGAATAAAATGATTCTTTTTGTTTGTACAAACTTTTGTCTGTATCTGAGAATGCATTTACTATTCACTTTTTTGTACAAGTTTCTTTATATGAAATTGCAGTGAGCTTGTTGTATGTTGTTCGAGCGTAATTTTGCCAATGTAGTTATACCATGTTGTATGTAGCTATACCATGTTGTATGTAGCTATATCATGTTGTATGTAGCTATACCATGTTGTATGTAGCTATACCATGTCGCCCCTATATCATAAGCTCGTTGCAATATTTTATACTTTGAGGGGAGTTGTACTCTTATTTTCTGGAGAATAGTTATTCCATACTTGGAGGAATATTATTTCGTTAAAAATAGAGTACAGCTCCCTCCATATAAGTTTTTACGCTTCATCCTTCGAAGATATCACTTTTCCTTTTGTGCCTTCACACATTTTTACCAAGTGAATTCTTCTATGTGGTAAAACGGGCCTCTGAAGGACACTTCAACTTCTTTTTGGGGAAGAATATTTCCAAAAATAAAAGAACAGATCTTCCTTTGAAAGCTAAAGTTTTCCTTTGAAGAGGGCTTCCTTCTTCTTCTTCTTCTTTTTTTTATTACGCCTCAGTAAAGGGCTTTCTGATCTTTGCTTTGCGTTTCTGACGAAATGCTTCTTTGAAAAGTTGTACCTCTGAGGAGGGCTTTTTCACGTTTCAACACTTGGAAGTTTTATTTCAATCTCGGTGAAACGTGTGCCTCCGAAGAGTTGTGCCTCCGAGGAGGGCTTTCCACGTTTCAACACCTGGAAGTTTTATTTCAATCTCGGTGAAACGTGTGCCTCCGAAGAGATCTTTCTGTTCGATTGTACCTCTGGGAGGAGGTCTTTTTATTTCTGCCTCTGGAAAGAGGTCTTTTTTGTTTCTGCCACTGGGAAGAGGTCTTTTTGTTTGGTTGTGCCTCTGGGAAGAGGTCTTTTTGTTTCTGCCTCTTGGGAGAGGCTTTTATTTTTCCCTGTTCGCTGGGAAGCGGGCCTCCGAAGAGGGTTTTCACATTTCATCTCACGGGAGTGTATCGACCGATCACGGTGAAATGTGTGCCTCTGAGTAGGGTTACTTCCTGGAAGTTTGGAGTTTCTTTCTCTCGGTTGGACGGATTCACGGGAGTGTATCGACCGATCATTCCGCAACTTTGTATCGAGAAAGATCTCTCTTTTTCTGGTTGGCCCGCTCGAGGTCTTTTAGCATTTCAACTGTGGTGAAATGGGCCTCCGAAGAGGGATTTTCACGTTTCAACACCTGGAACTTTTATTTCAATCTCGGTGAAACGTGTGCCTCTGAGTAGGGCTTTTGCCTGGAAGTTTGGAGTTTCTTTCTCTCGGTTGGACGGATTCACGGGAGTGTATCGACCGATCATTCCACAACTTTGTATCGAGAAAGATCTCTCTTTTTCTGGCTAGGCCCGCTCGACGTCTTTATCCTCCGAAGAGTTGTGCCTCCGAAGAGGGCTTGTGCCTCCGAAGAGGTCTTTTGCTGATTGATGCTTGCTCGCCCATGTCTCTTTGCCATCTATTCATGTTGGCGATCCCCGTTGTCTTGTGCAAGTGTCATCACTTTTTAGTTGCCAATAATTTCCGTTATCCAAAGAAATATACTTCATAGTTAAGCGAGTTGGTGGTGGTAAACACAGGCTATTTAACTGGTTGTTTGTTTGTTCAAACATTTGCAGTTAGTTAGAAATGGTCCACTTCCATCCACATTGCTAACTTTTGTTCGAAGCACTTCATTTGTAGGATTTGAGTGTGGAAATTTTGAATGGCTTAGTATTTGCTTGTTGAGTGATGTCAGAGATCGCTCAGTCTTGCGATGGGTAAGCTTTGTCTTTGTGGCCTGCATTATTAAATCGACATTTTAGTAACACAGTTAACGTATTTTATATGTCGAAATAAAACAAAGCAGTTTATAATAGTAGAGAACACAAGATTTATAGTGGTTCGGCCAAAAGTTGGGCCTACATCCACTTTATAGCTTTTCATTATTCACTTGCTTTATAATTGCTTTCAATACAAGAATCATATATTCATAATTCTTTTACAACATTTCAGCAATGTTTTCAAGTAAAATAGGGACGCAAATGATTGTTGTTCCAAGCTCTTGGGATTGGTTCTCCTTCGACAGTTGTGAGTTTGAATGTGCCATCAAGAAGCATTGCGCCAATAACATATGGTCCTTCTCAGTTTTGCCCAAACACACCTATGGCTGCCATAATTCTCTTCAGGACTAAGTCCCCAACTTCAAAGTTGCGCTGACGAACTTTGGAATTGAAGTGCCTGGGTATTCTTTGCTGGTGAGCTGCAATTCTAAGCCTTGCCTCTTCTCTTCTTTCATCGAGGAGGTCAAGTGCTTCCATTTGCAATTTTTCATTCTCACTTTGATCAAAATGGATCCTTCTGTGTGAGGGGACTTCAGTTTCCACTGGAATCATCGCTTCTGATCCGTATGCCAATGAAAATGGAGTATGCCCAGTCGTAGTTTTGTGAGTGGTCCTGTATGCCCATAGTGCAAACGGTAACTTATCAACCCAACCACCTTTTGATTTTTCCAGCTGCTTTTTGATGGTTGATTTAATGATTTTTTTTACTGCTTCCACTTGCCCGTTTGCCTGCGGATGAGCCATTGCTGAGAAGCTTTTCCGGATCTTGAATCGTTTGCAGAAATCTTGGAATTCCTCACTTTCAAACTGAGTACCATTGTCTGTGATTATCTTCTGAGGCACACCATACCTGCAAATGATATTTTAGTTACAAAACTTATCATTTTCTTAGAGGTAATAGTAGCCAATGGTTCGGCTTCAGCCCATTTAGTGAAGTAATCAACAGCAACAATAGCATATTTAATCCCTGATTTGGCAGTCGGCAAAGGCCCAATGAGATCTATTCCCAGATAGCAAACGGCCATGGACTGACCATTTGTGTTAACTCAGTAGAAGGTGCTCTAGGAATTTTAGCGAATCTCTGGCATTTATCACACTTTCGGGAATAGTCAGCAGCATCCTGATTAATTTCCGGCCAAAAGTATCCATAACGGAGGATTTTCTTTGCTAAAGTTTGACCACCTGTATGATCCCCACATTCCCCTCTGTGTACTTTAGTCAGAATTGTCTTAGCTTCTTCCTTTGTCACACATCGGAGTAATGGCATTGAAAATCCTCGTCTGTACAAACGACCATCTTGAACTATATATCTGGAGGCTTTCCTCATGAGCTTCTGTCGTTCTTTTGAACTTTCTGGCAAAGAACCATTGAGTAAATATTCAAGTATCGGAGTCATCCATGATTCTCGTTCTTGGGATACACTCATAATCCAATCAACATACATTTCATCTGTGCTTGGAGCTGACAAGACTTCGACGGGAACTAATCCCAATAGCCGAACTTCACCAGTACTTGAATACTTTGCGAGAGAATCCGCCTTCATGTTCTCTTCACGGGGTATATGGTTTATTGAATAACGGTCAAAATCCTGAAGGAGCTCCCAGGCTTTTGATAAATAGGCTGGTAAATTCCCTCCTTTAGCTTGAAATTCCTTCTTGACTTGACAAACAATAAGTTGAGAATCACTGAAGATCTGTAACGCCTTGATGTTTAGTTCTTTAGCGATCCTTAAACCAGCAATGAGAGCTTCATATTCAGCTTCATTGTTTGTCGAAGGGAATTCTAGTCTCAGCGCATAATATAGCGATCGCCCTTCCGGGGTTTCAAGAACAACCCCAGCTCCAGAACAGTAATCATTCCTTGCGCCATCGACATACAATTTCCATTGGATTGGGACGCTATCAATGACTTCTTCCTCACTATCACCCTTATCCGTACATTCTGCAATGAAATCCGCCAAAGCTTGTCAATTGATTGCTTTTCGGGGATGGTAAGTGATGTCATATTGGCTGAGTTCGATATTCCATTTCAAAAGACGGCCCGAAGTCTCAGGACGGAATAGGACTTGCTTTAGAGGTTGATCAGTGAGGACTTTGATGGGATGAGCTTGGAAATACGGCCTCAATTTTCTTGATGCGATCAACAAACAATAGGCGAGCTTTTCTAATCTTGAATTGTTCATCTCTGCCCCAGTGAATCTCTTGCTGATATAATAGACTGGGCATTGAATCCTTGCGTCTTCCCGTACCAACACTGCACTGAGAGCATGAGACGAAATTGCCAAATATACGAAGAGATCTTCACCACTGTCAGGCTTTGAAAGTATCGGAGGCACTTCCATATGACGAACCAACTCATCAAATGCTTCCTGATATTCAGGGGTCCACTCAAAGTTTTTTCTTCCTTTCTTCAGAGCATCAAAGAATGGAATGCATTTGTCAGTAGCTTTGGAAATGAACCGACTCAAGGAAGCAACCTTTCCATTGAGACTTTGCAATTCCTTCTTCGTTCTAGGAGCCTTGACCTCTCTCAGGGCAGTGATCTGAGCTGGATTGGCTTCAATGCCCCTAGCGCTCACAATGAAACCCAAAAACTTTCCGGACTCCACTCCAAATGAACATTTCAGGGGATTAAGCTTCATTCTGTACTTGTGGAGTACTGCAAACATCTCTGCCAAGTGATCCATATGGTCCACCGCTTTCCTAGACTTTACTAGCATGTCATCAACATAAACTTCCATTGTCTTACCGATCTGTGGTTTAAACATGGCATTAACAAGCCTTTGGTAAGTTGCCCCTGCATTCTTGAGTCCAAAAGGCATGACCTTGTAGCAGTAGAGTCCAACATCTGTGATGAAGCTCGTATCCTCTTGATCTGGCTCATGCATCATAATCTGGTTATATCCGGAGTATGCATCCATAAAAGATAACAATTCATGTCCTGCCGTGCCATCCACCAACTGATCGATCCTGGGCAGCGGGAAACAGTCTTTAGGGCAGGCTTTGTTCAGATCTGAAAAATCAATGCACACTCTCCACTTTCCGTTAGCTTTCTTAACCAGCACTGGATTTGAGACCCAATTTGGATAAGTAGATTCTCTGATCAAACCGTTCTCCATGAGCCGATCCACTTCTTCTTTTAATGTTGCCGTTCTCTCAGGACCCTGAGTCCTTCTCTTCTGTTTCACAGGTGTAAACTTTAGATCAATGTTTAGAGTGTGTACTGCAATCTCTGGGGATATTCCGCACATGTCAGCATGAGTCCAAGCGAATACATCCAAATTAGCCTTCAAAAATGAAATCAGAACATTCTGAACTGTTGTGCTGAGTTGTGAACCCACATTAAGCACTTTGTTTGGGTCCTTTGGATCTACGGGCACCGGCACTGTTACCTCTACCGGTACTACCCTATTCTCCCCTGCACTGGCTTTCTTTGGATCCATCTCTCTTCGTGCGCCACTACATTCGCCAGTGCAGGGTCCACCCTGTAATTGCTACAAGGTCGGTTCCTTGGTGCGGACTGGAGCCACCGCACCTTTTCCCATTTCTCTTTTCCTTGATTTTCTCAACTCTGCAAAGTAACATTCTCGCCCCGCATTTTCGTCTCCCTTAATCACACCAACTCCATTATCAGTGGGGAATTTTAGAGTCAGACACCATGGGGCAAGAACAGCTTTGAACGCAGCAAGAGTTGGTCAGCCTGAAAAGGCATTGTAGGCAGAGAATTCTTCAACAATTATAAAGGTTTGCTTTCGAGCTACCTTCCTCTGCCCTTTTCCGAGTTCTACAAACAAATCAATGGTCCCAATCGGCGGTTTGGGTTCTCCAGCAAACCCAGCAATCTTAAGTGACGAAGCTTGAACGTCAGCCATTGGAATTTTCATTTGATCGAAGGTCTTCTTGAAGAGGATGTTGCACGAAGATCCACAATCAACTAGAACTCTTCTCATAGTTGCTGGCCCAATACCAGCGGATATGTAACAGCCCGCAAATCCGTACCCCTTGAGTCAACACTATTCTACAACAAACAACTCAAGTTGTACAGAAATACGAACCATTTGGGTTTAAGAAGAAGAGGTAGAAGAAGAGAAAACAAAATCAATATCAGAATCTAACCATCGCAGCGTAATAAAATATAATAGATAATAAATAATCTTTACTCAAAATCAAATATATCTGTTTACATACATCACATCATCAGAGTACATCAGTCACAGCTCACATCAAAACAATACAATGGATACACAACAACTCAAGGTACACAACAACTCAAACAGCGGAATATATATATATATATATATATAACAAGTACGACTATACGTATCGTCATCCAGCTCGTCTCCTGAGCTCCACAGCATCATATCCTGTATCCTATAATACTCGGTCTGACCCGAGCATTACAGTTAAATAATACCTGAGTCAGTCTGGAATACCAGCGTGAGAAAATCACACCCAATTGATTATTAAAGTTTCAAAATCCTTTGAAAACCAAAAGCATCTCGTAAGACCACGCCACAAATAAGCATGTCGGGTTTTTACCTTACGATAGCTAAAACAATTTTTATATAGAAATCCTCTGATATTATAATAGGGTCTATATACAAATACTTATAAAATAGCCGAAATTGTTACATTCATTAAATTCCAGCTACTAGCCACAAAAGTGGGTAATACAAACAAAACTCGTACAAGGCTCGTAGGGAGAATGGATTTCCAACAATGACTAAGCACTGGGGTACCACCTGTCACAGTACGGGGCCTAGATCACCGTACCGAGGATTACTCCCTTCATCCCCTGCAACACAAGGCCGGAACCATTCCTTACTGAACAGTCCCGAACAAGATAAACCCCGTGGTTGGTGCGACCAACCACCCACTAAGCCGAAATAAATAAGGGACATCTAGACAGGGGAATTATCTTGTCCTGCTTGGGCATGACCCACCTAACCTTGCTGCATATCCCCTGATTTTCAGTCATTCCCATTTGATGAGGCTTGAGGCTAAGCGTTACCTTAAGAACGTTTTCACTTAGAATGCCCATCATCCACCTGACGATGTTTCGCAAGCATTCATCCATACAAGTCCGTCCCGGGTTCGAACGGAACCGAAGGCACTATTCCTACTACATCCATTTTTGGAAATATCCTCAGGATTAGTAGCGACTAGCCCTTGCACTTCACTGCTCCAGCTTCGACTCCGAACACGTTACACGAAACGTACAAATCGGATCAAAGTGGTTTTCGAGAAATAATTCTCGATCCCGGTCTCTTCGAAACGATCAACGTATTTGTCCAATATTGATAGTCGGTGATTTAACTATCAATTAATATTCACAAACAACCATCAACAAATAAATAATTTTCCAAATTATTTATTTATCTTAAAATATCCTCAAAGATATATTTCTATTTTCAATCCTTTGAAAGCAGTTTCAAAACCATCTTTCCTTTCAGGGTAAACTTTCCCGAATATTTACTATCTCCTCTGAAATCCCAAGCACAAAAATAGATTTTTTTTTTTTTAAAAATAATTTTAAATACTTTACTTTGAACTATATATATACTTTAAAACACTTAGAATAAAACTACTTAGATAATATGTTAAAATACACATTATATGAATTTTTGAAAATAAAGTTTCTTAATAAAATATAAAATCTAGATTTCTTCTTTTAAAGCAACATACTAAGTTACTTCTTATAATTACTTCTAAAATAGATTAAAAGAAAATACTTACTTTAGACTTTACATATTAGAAATAATAAATTTTACAAAACTTGCTTCCTTTAAAAACAACTTTAAAACATTTAATTTATATTTAAAAATTTACTTTAAAAACGTACTTGGTTATTCAAGGAAAATTTTCAATCTCAATCACTTAAATCAACTTTCCAAATTGATTCCCAATTTATTTCCATTGAAATAAATTTCTTTAATTACTGAATTCATTTCAAAATCCATTAAGTATGGACTTAATTATTGTTGTTGTTATTATTTTTCATTTGATTTTAACTTTTTAACTGAAATATACAAATTCCAGTTTTTTCCCAATAATTTAAACCTTAACTTTTAAATAAATGCTTGTTCTCCTGAATAATAACACTGAATTTTTAATATTCATTAATTTCCTGTTTATTCAAATTTTCCTTTCTATACTCGCAATTCATTTATTAAAAATTTAAATCACTTTATTTCTTCTCTAATTCATTCTTAAATTTATTCAAATTTCCCTATAGTTATTTTACTTGCAATTTTACTTCCTTTATAATTTTTCAAAATCCAATTTATATATTTTGGTAGTTCATTATACCCAATTATATCCAATTGAATCATAACATTCAATATTCTAATGTAACTCATCATAGAATATCCAATAATCACAACAGAGAATGCTAAATAATTTAAATAAATGTTGAGGGACCCAGTTGGATCCCTCCAACCTGTTTTCCCTGCATCCACAGACGTTAGCATCACATAATATACCAATTACAAATTATACTATACTATATCACATCAATCAATTCAACCATACAATCAATTATTTAAATTCAATCATTTTATATTTAAATTTTAAACTGAGTGAGATTAACTCACCTTTTAACTTTGCATGCAAATTATTTCCAATCCGTCTTGATTCTCCACAATTTGGACCTTGAATAAACATTAGATGATTTTTATTAATGTTCAAATAAATCGAATAATTTGATTTCCATTTATAAATTTAATTCCCAATGATTTTATTTTTAGAGCAAACCAGCAAATTAAAATACGTAAGCGTATATTTATTTTATTTTGAAATCATTTATATATATATATACATACATACTTATAAGAAATTATTTATACAGATAACAATCTAAATTCACATAACTTTAACACATTTAAAAAAAAATCCATATATATATATTTTCAAACCTGACCAATTTTATATATATATACCCTATTTTACTCTTATATTTAAATCAAACTATGCAAGTAATAATTAACTCCTGGACTATTTTTTTTTCCAACACCTGCCTTCATATATTTCTGTTTACTTTTATAAAATAAAACTTATCTGAGTATCTATGTGTATATATATAATTTAACTTAAAACAGAATTCACATCTTCTGTAATTATATATATTTTTCTTTTCTGTTTATATATATAAATTTTAGTTAAATTAGGAGAAATAAAAATGGAGAATACCTCCCATCACCTCCATCTGATGAATCGATCGCATCTATCACGACCGACCTCAGCCCAGGCAAACCCTAGAGTTGCCAATCGCCATCTCGAGACGCCACAACTCTTGGTCGTCCTTTCCTGCTAGTGAATTCCTCACGTGCGTTCACGCCTGAGCTCCTCCTCCACGTCGAAGATGCTGAAATCCCAAAATCACGATTGCGTCACTGACAGCTCGCGAACGTAGATCTCCTTACTGCTTCGAGTTGAATCGAGATTAACGCAAATTCAATCACGAGTATGAAACTACTGGCCACAGTCGAGTCGCCCCTCTTCCGGCCTCGCGAATCTCTCGGCCATTTTTTTTTTTGAAACTATTCTATTTTCGTTTGGATCTGAAGAGGGAAAGGAGGGGGTCGGCCACTTGTTTGATTCGTGATATTTAGGTTTTTGAATTGGGAAAAGAAAGGCTCGATTTTGAGAAGTCGATTTGGTTTTGTACAAAGAAGATGGAAAACGAGACAGGAAAGTAAATAGGTTGGAATCTAAAAGAAGATAAGGATGGGCACGGATTGGAATTAAGGGGAGTGGCGTAGAGAAGAAGGTTTGACCAATTTATTTAACTTTCATTAAATTATTATCACTTAAGCTTCCTGTGTGCTTAATATCGTACTCTCACATACTAACTCTGATCAAAACGAAATTTGAAATCCGATAATAACTCAATATTACGGAACCAATGGAACTGGTTTCGTCGAATTCCGAGACTGCGCCTCGGAAGGCTATTTTTAAATTCAATTTAAACTATAAAATTTTAAAACTAAACAAATCACTGTTAAACTCAATTTTAAAACTTCTATTAACTTCAATGTTATCAATATAAATTTCATAAGCCTTCAAATTTATTTTTCATAGGCTTATAATTCCAGATTCAGTACTTACCCAACTTCAAATTATTTAATTCAACAATTTAATTGTCAAATAAATTATGATATTCATGATTTAAGTTAATAATTAACCTTAAATATCTAAAATCAATTAAATATCCCAACTACAAATGCTTGAAAATTACGGGTCGTCACATTCCTCCCCCCTTAAAAGAATTTCGTCCCCGAAATTACTAGTTAGGAAAACCCGTTTATTATTTCCCTAAACCAAAAAGTTTTCTACCAATTCAACATCTTATCAATTATCTTTTATATAAAAGACTCATTATCTTTTTTTACTAACTTCCAATCCTTTTCCTGGTTTACAAACCATCCTATTCGCTCAATCATTAAAGTTTTATTCTTAAAACAAGTTTTGAATTATCAAAATTTTCTCTCTCTAAATTCCCGAAAAATTTCGCCAGCGTCTCCTTTGCGCGGCTGACTTGGTACAACTACAAAATGGCTCTACGGCCTCCCAAATCTCAAAGAAAACAAAAAGCCAAGTAGCTCAATCCAAATCCAAATCCCAATCAAATTCCATACCAAATTTAAATGCGTACCTTTTGTCGGGCAATTCAAATTTATCTCTTGAAATCGAATCCAATTTCCTTTTCCTTTTTTATAATACCTGCATATCCTGCTTAGCACTAATATCCAATTACAATATCCCAAGACATTTTATCGACTTTTTCACAAAACGCCAATATCTATTTATCCAAATATTAACTTGGAATATATTTATATTATCAATTTCCAATTAAGACTTCACCATTCCTTTTTAAGTTTAGCATAAGCATTTTATATGTTTCTTATCTTTATTTCTCTTTACCATTTGTAGTTTATACCTGTTTCTATTCAAATCGATTTCCACATTACATATGTATTTCATTTATTTTCAACTTTGAACTTTTAAATTTTATCCTTCATTTATGACTAATTTAAGTCATTGCTTTAATTTGTTTCATTTACTAACTTATTTTAGTTTCCAATTCTAAATAGTTTTGTCGTTAACAAAATTTTTCAAAATTTTCAAAAATTTTCTAACTCCCAAAATTTCTGAAAAATTTTGGCAGAGTCCCCTTTGTACGGAGGAGCTTTTGCAATTTGACAAAAGAGAAAAATATATATACATCGACCCACACGGTCGGAAAAACCAAAAACAGTTCATATTTCCTATTTTAATTGCGTAGGCGTACCTTATTTAGCATTTTAAGCAAGCGGCTTATTATTTTTAGCAAAAAGCCCAACCCAAATCCAGCCATACGGCTTCCAGGTACCTGTACTTACTCAATTTAAACATGTAGGTGCCAAATATATGCAGTTTAACTACATTTCACTTATTTATAATAGTTAAAACATATGAATTATAAAAGAAACTCATACCAAACATTTTCCTGTAAGCAATTTATATAGTTTCCATGCTAATTCAACTGTTCCAATTTATTTATAAACCATTTTTATGCAATTTGAATGGTTTTCAATCCATTCGTATACAACCTCATCAATTTAAAATGGTTTTAATCTCAATCACTTACATTTAATTTATTTTTAAGCAAACTGAGCTCATTTCTAATTCAATTGCTTTCAATATCAATTTATTTTACTACTCTCACTCATAGAATGTTTAATTACCCCATTTACAACAAACAACAATTTATTCCATGCAATTTTGACGAGATTTGGATGAATAAATAAGTATTTATATTTTATAACCAATTTAAATTGATTTCACTCTATTTCCAAATTTATTCACAATCCAATTATCCTCACTTCCATTTCGGATTTGAATACATTCACTTGTATTTCATTTATTAACCCAACTAATTCATTCAAAACCATTAACAATTTAGGTTCCATCCACATTACCAATTAAATTTCCTTTTTATCTTAATCCACTCACGATCATTTACTTACTCGACACATTCCATTTAAATTTTATTTACAATCCATTTATTTACATTTCGTTCCAAATTTGTTTATTTCAAACTACTTTATTTAGCTCAAAAATAATCCAAGCTATTTCATTTAATAACCATTTCTCAACTTATTTAACCACATTTCATTTGATTCTTATTTATTTCATCCATTTATATTTATTCAATAATATTAATTTATCCACATTCACTTAAACCATTCTAATAAACTTGAAACATTCTATTTTCCTTATTGTCTCAAGTTATTTCAATCCCTAAATAATTTTAAATGGTTTACAATTATTTATTCTGGAATTTCATTCCATTAATATTAGCTAATACTCATCGAATTTTATTTCGATTAACAATTTATTTTCACTTAATTTCAATCCAACCCAATATCATTAAACTCGGTTCAAGTTGAATTCAATTCAACTTTCATCCATTCATTTAGCTTAAGTCAATTTACTTCAATTTATTCGAATTTTATACTTAAGCTCATTTCCATCTTACAAGTATATTTTCTCTTTTATACTCAGCTTGACTCAATTTATTACAGAGCCATATCCAATTTATTTCCACATATTTGGATTTTATTTGCAATTCATACCATTACTATTTTAAATCCAGATCCTTATTTTTTTTTTTCGATACATTCCCAATTATTTTTAATTTGTTAACACTTCAAGTTAAATTTTAATTAATAACCCAAATTCTGATTTCACCATTTACATTTTAACTTACCATCCAATTTATTAACTTACATTGCAATTTGGTTCACAAATCAATTAATTAATTACAAGGCCACTTTCCATTATATTTTCTTCATCGACAATGTAAGTCGAATTTAATTATAACTTGAGTTTTATTTTCAAACCTCATCATAAACTCACAATTCAATTTCATTAACTAATTTATTATCCAATTAGTTCTCCCATTATTCATAATCCAACACTTGAAATTTTATTTAAAATATCACTCCATTTAATTTTCTTAAGTTCAATATTTATTTTATACTTCAAGTTTGGATCCTCATTTCATTTTTCAATTTATCAAAATATTGATTTTGGGCATTGTATTCCATTTTCAATTTAATTTTAACTCAGATTTATTTAATCCAATTCGATTTCAACTTATTCAATCAATCTCAATCCAATCAAATCTTTATTTCCAAATCCAAGTTAATTCCATCTTTAACTTTTCTTTTAAATTTAAGTTCCAACATTCAAAGCTTATATTCCATTTCTGATTTTAAAAATCATCTCAATTTATGAGCTTACAACTTATCTCATCAGAATTTTATACGCCCGGCTTTTGCTTTCAAATCATTTTGAAATCTCCAATATCCCAAATCACACTTCTCAAATTTTTTAAACCAATCCTGGTTTTTATTTCCAACAAATTTCCTTTGGAATTTCAAAAACAACTTGCTTTTCTAAACAAAATCAATTTGGTAGCATTACTTCACTTAGAAATTCGAAAACGAATACTGATGATGCGGCCGTCATCATCAGAATTATTTTTCAATAATCCAAGTGATTTCAATGCCATATCACCTTCAAAATCCCTTTAAAACAATTTCCGTAAACTTTGTTTATTTTCAATTTCTAGTTAAATTTTCATTTAACAATGATAATACTTTAATATTATCATTTCTAACATCCAAGCAACCATATAATAGCTATATAGTTTACCAAAAACTTTCTTCATATCAAAAATATATTTTTGGGTAAAATTATTTCATTTACCCATATTGAAAACAATACCGTGTCGATTGTTCTATTCAAGTGTTTAGAAACCCCTTCGATACAGTTTTCGAGGCTGTGTCGACGAAGGTTCATATGCCACTCAATAAACCAATCAACACAATATAAAACCATTTTATATTCACTAACAAATACGCGCTCATATCTATTAATACGCTCAAACTCATTCTAGAGTAATACGGACTCTATTTGAGTAATTCCCAACAGAGCCAAGGTTATCACCAACCTAAGCTCTGATACCAACTGTGACGTCCTAGGCTTTTCAACCATCAGCAACGGCTCACGACCGGTAGGCTTTTCAACCATCCCAGCCCCGCTGTGGCTCACAGTGATACCTCGGATTTGCTTTTGCGGCCACCCTCTCGAGTCGCAACCAACCCCGCAAGACCTTATACTATCCCCGGGGGCATGTAGGGGTAAGAGTCTCCCGTTCGCCACCTAACGCAAAGCGAGAACCCCCTATCACGCAGTAGTGTAGCAAATCTGATCCCCTTGAGTCAACACTATTCTACAACAAACAACTCAAGTTGTATAGAAATACGAACCATATAGGTTTAAGAAGAAGAGGTAGAAGAAGAGAAAACAAAATCAATATCAGAATCTAACCATCGCAGCGGAATAAAATATAATAGATAATAAATAATCTTTACTCAAAATCAAATATATCTGTTTACATACATCACATCATCAGAGTACATCAGTCACAGCTCACATCAAAACAATACAATGGATACACAACAACTCAAGGTACACAACAACTCAAACAGCGGAATATATATATATATAACAAGTACGACTATACGTATCGTCATCCAGCTCGTCTCCTGAGCTCCACAGCATCATATCCTGTATCTTATAATACTCGGTCTGACCCGAGCATTACAGTTAAATAATACCCGAGTCAGTCTGGAATACCAGCGTGAGAAAATCACACCCAATTGATTATTAAAGTTTCAAAATCCTTTGAAAACCAAAAGCATCTCGTAAGACCACGCCACAAATAAACATGTCGGGTTTTTACCTTACGATAGCTAAAACAATTTTTATATAGAAATCCTCTGATATTATAATAGGGTCTATATACAAATACTTATAAAATAGCCGAAATTGTTACATTAATTAAATTCCAGCTACTAGCCACAAAAGTGGGTAATACAAACAAAACTCGTACAAGGCTCGTAGGGAGAATGGATTTCCAACAATGACTAGGCACTGGGGTACCACCTGTCACAGTACGGGGCCTAGATCACCGTACCGAGGATTACTCCCTTCATCCCCTGCAACACAAGGCCGGAACCATTCCTTACTGAACAGTCCCGAACAAGATAAACCCCGTGGTTGGCGCGACCAACCACCCACTAAGCCGAAATAAATAAGGGACATCTAGACAGGGGAATTATCTTGTCCTGCTTGGGCATGACCCACCTAACCTTGCTGCATATCCCCTGATTTTCAGTCATTCCCATTTGATGAGGCTTGAGGCTAAGCGTTACCTTAAGAACGTTTTCACTTAGAATGCCCATCATCCACCTGACGATGTTTCGCAAGCATTCATCCATACAAGTCCGTCCCGGGTTCGAACGGAACCGAAGGCACTATTCCTACTACATCCATTTTTGGAAATATCCTCAGGATTAGTAGCGACTAGCCCTTGCACTTCACTGCTCCAGCTTCGACTCCGAACACGTTACACGAAACGTACAAATCGGATCAAAGTGGTTTTCGAGAAATAATTCTCGATCCCGGTCTCTTCGAAACGATCAACGTATTTGTCCAATATTGATAGTCGGTGATTTAACTATCAATTAATATTCACAAACAACCATCAACAAATAAATAATTTTCCAAATTATTTATTTATCTTAAAACATCCTCAAAGATATATTTCTATTTTCAATCCTTTGAAAGCAGTTTCAAAACCATCTTTCCTTTCAGGGTAAACTTTCCCGAATATTTACTATCTCCTCTGAAATCCCAAGCACAAAAATAGATTTTTTTTTTTTTTTAAATAATTTTAAATACTTTACTTTGAACTATATATACTTTAAAACACTTAGAATAAAACTACTTAGATAATATGTTAAAATACACATTATATGAATTTTTGAAAATAAAGTTTCTTAATAAAATATAAAATCTAGATTTCTTCTTTTAAAGCAACATACTAAGTTACTTCTTATAATTACTTCTAAAATAGATTAAAAGAAAATACTTACTTTAGACTTTACATATTAGAAATAATAAATTTTACAAAACTTGCTTCCTTTAAAAACAACTTTAAAACATTTAATTTATATTTAAAAATTTACTTTAAAAACGTACTTGGTTATTCAAGGAAAATTTTCAATCTCAATCACTTAAATCAACTTTCCAAATTGATTCCCAATTTATTTCCATTGAAATAAATTTCTTTAATTACTGAATTCATTTCAAAATCCATTAAGTATGGACTTAATTATTGTTGTTGTTATTATTTTTCATTTGATTTTAACTTTTTAACTGAAATATACAAATTCCAGTTTTTTCCCAATAATTTAAACCTTAACTTTTAAATAAATGCTTGTTCTCCTAAATAATAACACTGAATTTTTAAAATTCATTAATTTCCTGTTTATTCAAATTTTCCTTTCTATACTCGCAATTCATTTATTAAAAATTTTAATCACTTTATTTCTTCTCTAATTCATTCTTAAATTTATTCAAATTTCCCTATAGTTATTTTACTTGCAATTTTACTTCCTTTATAATTTTTCAAAATCCAATTTATATATTTTGGTAGTTCATTATACCCAATTATATCCAATTGAATCATAACATTCAATATTCTAATGTAACTCATCATAGAATATCCAATAATCACAACAGAGAATGCTAAATAATTTAAATAAATGTTGAGGGACCCAGTTGGATCCCTCCAACCTGTTTTCCCTGCATCCACAGACGTTAGCATCGCATAATATACCAATTACAAATTATACTATACTATATCACATCAATCAATTCAACCATACAATAAATTATTTAAATTCAATCATTTTATATTTAAATTTTAAACTGAGTGAGATTAACTCACTTTTTAACTTTGCATGCAAATTATTTCCAATCCGTCTTGATTCTCCACAATTTGGACCTTGAATAAACATTAGATGATTTTTATTAATGTTCAAATAAATCGAATAATTTGATTTCCATTTATAAATTTAATTCCCAATGATTTTATTTTTAGAGCAAACCAGCAAATTAAAATACGTAAGCGTATATTTATTTTATTTTGAAATCCTTTATATATATATATATATACATACTTATAAGAACTTATTTATACAGATAACAATCTAACTTCACATAACTTTAACACATTTAAAAAAAAAATCCATATATATATATTTTTTCAAACCTGACCAATTATATATATATATATACCCTATTTTACTCTTATATTTAAATCAAGCTATGCAAGTAATAATTAACTCCTGGACTATTTTTTTTTCCAACACCTGCCTTCATATATTTCTGTTTACTTTTATAAAATAAAACTTATCTGAGTATCTATGTGCATATATATATAATTTAACTTAAAATAGAATTCACATCTTCTGTAATTATATATATTTTTCTTTTCTGTTTATATATATAAATTTTAGTTAAATTAGGAGAAATAAAAATGGAGAATACCTCCCATCACCTCCATCTGATGAATCGATCGCATCTATCACGACTGACCTCAGCCCAGGCAAACCCTAGAGTTGCCAATCGCCATCTCGAGACGCCACAACTCTTGGTCGTCCTTTCCTGCCAGTGAATTCCTCACGTGCGTTCACGCCTGAGCTCCTCCTCCACGTCGAAGATGCTGAAATCCCAAAATCACGATTGCGTCGCTGACAGCTCGCGAACGTAGATCTCCTTACTGCTTCGAGTTGAATCGAGATTAACGCAAATTCAATCACGAGTATGAAACTACTGGCCACAGTCGAATCGCCCCTCTTCCGGCCTCGCGAATCTCTCGGCCATTTTTTTTTTTGAAACTATTCTATTTTCGTTTGGATCTGAAGAGGGAAAGGAGGGGGTCGGCCACTTGTTTGATTCGTGATATTTAGGTTTTTGAATTGGGAAAAGAAAGGCTCGATTTTGAGAAGTCGATTTGGTTTTGTACAAAGAAGATGGAAAACGAGACGGGAAAGTAAATAGGTTGGCATCTAAAAGAAGATAAGGATGGGCACGGATTGGAATTAAGGGGAGTGGCGTAGAGAAGAAGGTTTGACCAATTTATTTAACTTTCATTAAATTATTATCACTTAAGCTTCCTGTGTGCTTGATATCGTACTCTCACATACTAACTCTGATCAAAACGAAATTTGAAATCCGATAATAACTCAATATTACGGAACCAATGGAACTGGTTTCGTCGAATTCCGAGACTGCGCCTCGGAAGGCTATTTTTAAATTCAATTTAAACTATAAAATTTTAAAACTAAACAAATCACTGTTAAACTCAATTTAAAAACTTCTATTAACTTCAATGTTATCAATATAAATTTCATAAGCCTTCAAATTTATTTTTCATAGGCTTATAATTCCAGATTCAGTACTTACCCAACTTCAAATTATTTAATTCAACAATTTAATTGTCAAATAAATTATGATATTCATGATTTAAGTTAATAACTAACCTTAAATATCTAAAATCAATTAAATATCCCAACTACAAATGCTTGAAAATTACGGGTCGTCACAGGATATGACCAAAGGATCTATGGTCGGAGCCTCAATACCCAAAGAATCCCTGGCACTGAACACGATATCATCTGTGGAAGTCTTTTGTTGCTTTAAAGGCGCATCGTTCTCTAAGACAAAAACATTCTCTTCGGTTGGTACATGCCTCAAGGCCCGGGCATACCTTTCCATCTCGCCCCAGCGTTTTCCTGCTGGGTGAGGTCCTCCAGCTATTATATTGATAACAAGTCCTTCCGTTCATGTTCCACGGCCTTCTCACTTGAGCCAGGATGGTGAGCGGGAACTTGCTGTCCTTGGTTTGACGAAGCTGGAGCATTTCTGTTCCTTTTCACATACTATTGGAGCTTGTTCTCTTTCAAAAGCCGTTCAATTACCTCTTTCAACTGACGGCATTCGTTGGTGTCATGGCCGGGCTGGTTGTGGATCCAGTAGAACCTTCCAATTTTTTCCATCTTAATCGCAACTCTAATTTTAGGTGGTGTCGGATAATTGACATCATCTTTGGTTCCAAAGAAGATGTTTTCAGGGGTATCGGTCAAGGGTGTGAAATTGAAAGAACGGCCTTTCTTAGTGTCTCCCTGTTTCTTCCCACCATCATTTCCCCTTTTCTGAGTGTTTGGTTCTTTCTTATTCGAAGAAGCACCATTGTTCCCGTCTTCCGCTGATACTACCTTAGCCGGTGTTTGGAGGCTCTCCAAGCGCATGAATTCATCCGCTTTCTTGTAGAATTTGTCGAGCGAGTTTGGTTCTTTCATCTTCAACCATTTTCCAAATTCGCTCGATTTGTAAATCGCCCTCATCAAGTATGCCAGGACCATGCGTGGCTCAGCATTATCTACCTCAGCCAATGCTATGTTAAAGCGATTCAAAAACGACCTGATAGATTCTCCCGGATTTTGCTCTAGACTTGATAGCGACATTATATCCTTTGCTTTAGAAGCATACAATCGAAATGGCTCCTTGAACTTCCTGGTCAAATCGGAAAATTGATCGATGGATCTGACCGGCAGCTTCGTAAACCACAATAGAGCTACCCCTTCTAGATAAACCGGGAAGTATCGACATTTAATTTCATCAGACGCCCTGGCACCAGTCATATGCCAGTCGTACTTATACAAAAACTCGTTTGGATCACTCGTCCCTTTGTAAGCTGGAATAGTAGGGGGAACGAATTTCCTTGGGAACTCTGCCTTCCAGATCTTTTCAGTAAATGGAGTTTTGCTCGGAGCAAATCCCCACTCTTTCTCGTCTTTATCTCTTCGCATACTTTCTTTCATGATTTGACGAACCATACCCGAAAAATACTCTTCATCATTTAGAGGCTCTGGAGGGCACACATCAGCCACTCTCTCTGAATTCTTCCTTGACAATCGTTCACGGAGGGTCAGCTGCGGCCCTGATCCTCCAGCTTGAAGAGGAGTCCTTTCTATAGGGTCTGCGGCTCTTTGAGAAATGTTCCCTTCAACATCCTGAACTCCCAGCAGCAGGGTTCCCATCATCATTAACCGGTTGATGATTTGCCCCTAGTAGATCATTCACAAGATCAGGGCATTCTGGGCTTCCAACTGCGCATTCTGAGCACTCAATTGCTGATTCAATCCCAAAACTACGGCGTCCAATTCTGCTCGTGTAACTCCAACAGTTGGAGCTGCCTGACTTGAAGGAGGAGAGGTAGCAGTATTCTCTTGAACATTGTCGGATCTTACAGAACTTCGTTTTCTCCCAGGAGCCATTATTTCCAATAAACTTCTGGTTTTAAAAGAAATCCTTTCAACAATCCTTTGCGGAGCAATGGTGGAAGTTTCTTGAGTTCAATTCTCAGTGAAAGCACCAAAAATATTAACGTAAAAATCAGACGCTAACACCCCGACGTAGATTGAAGTTGAGTGAAAGCACCACCCGTTTACACGGGAACTACAAACAAGTAGAGAAATCACAGAAAAAGCAGAAAAAGCAGAAAAAAACAACAGTTTTTATAGTGGTTCGGCTTAGGGTAAGCCTACGTCCACTTTAACTCTCTTTATTACTGAATTGATTACAACTTTTACAACGATCTTCAATTACAATTCCAATGAGACAGACAACTAGAACGTTGATGTAGAAGAATTCTTTAAATCCATGTAGATTGTGCTAGATTTCCTCTCGAAGTTAGTTGAGATGTCTTTCGTACTTGAAGTGTTGAGTGAGTCGAGAATTCAGCAGAGTATTGGCGCTTCAAGAGATCGGCCCCCCAAAAGTCCCCTTCATGCTTGAGGTGGGTTGGTATTTATAGGAAAATTCTCCCCTTAGGTCGTAAGTCGTGATCGGTCCATGGTAGGTCATGGCCGACTCATCTGGCCAAACCCCCTGTCTCATAAAAGTTCATTTGTGCAAGTCCTAAGCCGCCTACGAGTCATCATCTAAGTCACAAATCAGTCAACTGGTTCTCTTGATGCGGCGTTGAACTTTCACCCAGTAGCCTTAGGTCGTGGACAACTCAAGCTAGGTTATGAGTCGTATACGAGTTAACTGATAAGCCTGTTCCCTTCAGATAATGACCGAAGTCCTGAATCGTATACGAGTTAAGAGGTTACTTCGTTAAGTAAGGAGCAGCGCCTCATTTGCTTAAGTCGCTCACGACACTTGCTAGGTCGTAAGTCGTAGATAGCTTTAGGTCGTTAACTCATTTCCTTCTTAAGTCGTGCCATCTCGTTAAGTCATCCTACCCTTGAGCCGTGGACTTCCTTAAGTCGTAAAAACCTTAAGTCGTAGATGCCTTAGGTCATGAAGCATCCCTTTTCTGCTAAGCCGTTAAGTCACAGATTTCTCTATGTCGTAAGTCCTTCAACTCGCTAAACTGTTAGGTCGTTCACACCTTGAGTCGTAGGTCGTGAAGTACTCTGAGTCGGCTACTTCCTTAAGGTATTGAGTCGGTCTACTCTCCTAGGCCGTTAAGTCAGCAAGCTGTTAGGTCGGCATCCTTTTAAGCTGATAAGTCGTAGCTTCCTTAAGTCGTCCATCCTCTTGACTTGTTCAGTCGTGCATCTTTTAACTCGTTAGGTTGATAGCTCACTGAGTCTTTTGTCCACTGAGTCTCCGCCCACCTTGAGTCGTATTCTCATTGAGTCATTGACCGTAAATGTTAACAATAATAAAAATGTGTGATTGCCGATACATCCAAAAAGAAAAGTCAACACAGGTAGTTACCAAGTAAACTGAAATGAAAAATTCTAGATTTTTGACAATATTAGTATTGTTATCATAACAGTATTACTACACTATTAGCATGTATGTGTGCAAATGTGCATATTCGCATATTGCAATCAAAATTTTCTATATTTTGATTATAAAAGACGTTTATTTTCTTGTTATGGTGTTTGGAACTTACACAATATCAAATGTCTAATTTTTATTTTACCACCTCAAATGTAGGGTTATCATTTCACATCTCGTTTTCACTAAAACTTAAAGTTAATTGTTGGACGTCATGCATTCGCATTACTATTTAACTGTATTAAAAACCCATGTCCAGTGTTACCAAAAAAGAGATATATGTATAACTCTATGGCATGCAAAAAAATTGTAGTTTGAAATGTATCCACAATTTGATTTTTATTTACAATTTGCATAGATATAACATATTGTCAAAATGTCGTTATAACTGAAGCTTTTAGTGCGGTGAAAATTAGACGCTTCTGATATACTAGTGTCCAAAGCCAGTTAGATATTGTTGTAGGCTTAAGGCATAATGATCTAAATCAGGGATTAAAACATTCAGAGGTCCTTATTAGTGATTTTGAAACATTGAAAATACAGTCACAATGCAAGTTTAAATTATAGTGGCTTAAAAATAAAGCATACACTTTTATAGTTACACAGAGTCCACTTTCATTAATCTAAAATATGACCGGTTTCATTTATAAACAAAATACAATTACTTTTATAAATAAAATTAGAATTTTGAGGCCGATGAAAATTCTAGGCCCTTGGCGATGACTTTAGTGGCATAGGGCTACTATCGGCCATTCCTATATCAAACATAGTTTCGACTAATACCGACTATTTGTAAATAGCACTAAATGAGATTTGAGAAAAAATGTGTAGATGACTATTAAAATAAGTAACGTTCAACGAACCATCCATTTGAGAATTTGCATATGCAAAATGATTTTTAAATAACAATTTAATAACATAATTTTTTCTAATAAATCCATCATTCAAAAGTTTTGCATTTTTCAAGTTTATCCAACTGTAATCATCCACTGCTAGTGTTGCAATAAATTATGCTTTGAAAAATTTTGGTTAAAAAATTGAAAATAAGAATACACAAAAATCCAAACTTCCTACCTATATTAAACTGGAAAAGTGAATACATAGCTTAAAATAAGTTGTATGATAACAAAACAAAACATGTTTGTAACTATTGATTACACATCTTATAGAAAACAATATATTTGGTTTAAGTAAAGCAGTTTTATTGGAAAATAAATTATATAAGCTTCCTTTACTAAAAATTACTTAAATTGAGAGGTATGTATAAATTTATTAAATTTATGGAAAAACATTTAGTTTATAAATATAAATATCGTGGAAATACATTTATGTAAAATGTTAATCTGAATTATGCTGACCAAACATAAATATTATCTCAATATATAAACATAAGTGAAATAATAGCTCTACGAATAGATTACCATCAGAAGATGTAATAATAAGTTGTAAAATGCTTTTTAAGATATTTAACTTAAACCATGTACAAAGATAATTTTTCCATCAAATTTATTTCATACTATAACACCATGAAAGCACATTGTATCAACTTTAATGACTTAACATTTGATGTTAAACATTATCATTTCACCAGTGAAATAGTTGAAGCTTGATTATGCCGTTTTCTTTGTTGATACAACAATGTAGGACGATGTCATTTACTTTCTTCATAACTGGTTATTGGATGATGCATCTCTTCTTGTTCTTTTGTGCACTGTGGTTCTTTTGTGCACTGTGGTTCTTTTGTGCATTTTTGTTCTTTCGAACATTGTTCATCTATTGTACATTCATTTAACGTTGGATGTTGTAATTTTCTTTCTCCATCAGTGGTCGTTGGATGATGCCATTCTTTTTGCTCTTCTGTGCATTGTAGCTCTTTTGTGCACTGTAGTCCTTTTGTGCATTGTAGCTCTTTTGTGCATTGTAGTTCTTTTATGCATTCTAGGTCTTTTGTACATTGTTCATTCGTCGCATGTGCATTTACCTCTGGATGATTCCACTTCTTTTGTTCGTCATAATTTGTCAGATGGCGCCAATTACTCTTTTCATCAACGATTGTTGGACGATGCCACTTGGTTGGTAGTTCATTAGGTTGCAGCTTTGATGCCAAGGTAGTTTCAGTCATGATAAAAAAGAACAACACTAAAGCTAATGATGCACTATATGCTTTGGTCATGTTTATGTGTGGTATGTTGTTCAAGAAAGAAGATGGATTTTACAAGATTTGAAGATAAAGTTTGGAATCTTGAAATCAATTAAGCCATTGTAAACTAATTAATGATCTCATTTTGTTATATCCACTTTCATATTCTGGATAAGCACATAACCTTAAAGTAGATAGTGTTTTAATAAGTTTTCTACAAAAACAAACATGCAAAAGTTAATTATAATTCACCAATCGTTATGTTAATAATAGAAGGCGGTGTTGCATATCTGTGACGACCCAGAATTTTGAGCAATATCAATTTAATAATCTATGATAATAATTAAATTGATTTGATCATTTTATACTATAAATTGACAAGTTAAAATTTATTTTAAAGATTAATGATAATAATTTGTTGATATCTATTAATATTTTTCTTAACAATATGAATTGGCAAAAGTAATTCTTTTGAAGTTTGTAATAATTTGATTTGGAAATATTTATTTTGGTAAATAAGAAGTTTTTGATGTAATAAAACTTTATACTCAAATTGTAATATATATGAATGTATATATTGTGATTTGAGATTTGTTTTAAAATTTAATATGGAAATTAACAAATTTAATGTTAGAATGTTTCTATTTGAAATGTGTATATATATTTGTATATATATGTTTTAAATAGGAAAATTATTCATTTAAATTTAATAATAGTTTTCAAACTTGAATATATTTAGTTTTGAAATTTGAAATGATAATTTGATTTAATGTCTTTGAAATGATATTTGAAATTTAAATTTTTAATAATAGAGTTAATTTCTTATTTTATAAACATATATTTTAGCTTTTGTTTTTTAAATTGTTTTAAAAATCTATGTAAAGAGTTAAACTAAGTTTCTCAATGTATAAACAAATGATAAAATTAGATTGATTTAAATATAAATTATTTAAAATGCCTATATGAATTTGTTTTTAAGATAATGAAAGCCTAAGGTTTATTTTTATAAGATAGAAGCATTTTATAACTATCTAACATTACATAAATGTATGTATGTAGCTTAAATAAATTTATAAATAAGAAGATAACATTTATTAATATTAATTAGATATTAAAACATTTTTTAAACATTAATTCAACAATAATAACACTTGTAAGAATATTAAGTTATGTAAGTTACATTTGTAAGAATATAAACCTTTAAAGAGACACATGTCATTCTCCTTAGTAATTAAGTTTTAAATTAAATTGTAAATAATAGAAGGAAAGATTTTATTTTTCCAGCAAATCTTTCTCTTCATTTTACAAAGATAAACTCAAACAAATGAATGAAAAACTGTAAAGTCTGTAAATTCAAACAAAGAATAAAACAAGATTCTCAAAAGAAATCAGAGGCAAGCAAGATGTAAACTTCAACAATTCAAATGCTCAGCTACAAGATAAAAATCAACATGCAAATTTATTCAAGAAATTCAGGATTAAAATCAATATGCAACAAGTTCGGGAAGGAATGCAGAAAATTTTTAAAGCCTGAAAAGAAGAAAATGCAGTTCTGTCTTCTGCCGGATTATAGGTGAGTAAAACAAATTTTAAAAATAGTTTCAACTTGATTTACTCTTTCTTATATGTATGTATGAAAATCGTAAGTTTACCTGAATTCTTGGATTTTGAATGAATGCATGCTTTGGAAGTATGAATAGTGAATGCCAGAGAAATAAAAACTTTTGCTCTGTCTTCTGTTTAAATCAAGTGAGTAAATGAATTTAGAGACAGTTTAAAACTGGATTTCAAGTTGTTATTGTGAATGGATATTTTGATAGTACCTGAATACCTCAGTTAAAGTTGAATGCATGTTTCGTTTATGATTTGTGATTGCCTATATCCTGATGTCTTAGTGACTGTAAAGAACAGGTTTTAAATTTTATAAATAAATTTCAATAATTTGACTTTGGATTCGAATTCGAACTTGAATTGTAAATAAAAGATAATTGAATCTAAGTAAACTATCATCCAGAAACAATTACCAGTTTTTAAAGTGAATAAATGAATCTAAATACTGGAATTTACAGTAAAATATAAAATTGGGTCAAAATTTGATGAATTCAATTTCAAGTTTTGATTGCATGATTGAATTGCAAATGGAAAATGATGATTTTTAGTACTTGAATCATTATTTTTAATGTGGGAATTGGTGAGTATTTTGGGATTTTCTATTTTGGGGTTTTCTGCCAAATCACGGCAAACTACGGCGAAGTGGACATCGCCATTGAACTCGAAGGAGGAGAGAGCTTCTGTGATCGTGCGAAAATTGTTTCATGAATTTTTAATTAAGTGGGATGGCCGATAATAGCGGAGTTAGGGTTTATGTACTTGGTTTTGGCCGATGAGTTCATCGTGGTTTCACTGTGTCGTGGGAATGCCGGAAGTTATCGCGAGCATTGCCGAAGGTCCAGGGGATTGTGGGGAAGCTACGGTGGTGATGGCGTGGTCTCTGGTGAAGGAAATGGTCGACGGTGGTTGATTTTGATGATGGGTGGGTTTCAAGCAGTTTGGGTTAAAGGTTGAGAACTCGTTCTCGATCGAATTTGTGATTTCTGGGTTTAGTACGTTGATGACGAAGTTGAAGTCGACTTAGGGATGGCCGGAAGAGAGTTCGCCAGCAACCAACGTGGGTGTGCACGTTAATGTGCACGGATCTGTGTTTCAGGGGGAAGGTTCTGGGGAGAAGAAAGAGGAAACTCGAAGTAGGTTCCGTGTTTTGATTTTCTGACTCGAAGCAGGGGGTAGGTAGGGGAAACTCGGTGTGTTGTTAGTTTTGCTCGGGGTAAACAAGGGTGTTACTCGGGTTTTAGGGGGGTGAATACTTGAGTTTGTAATGCAGCTTTGGTTTGCTTCAAAGTTTTATTATATAAAGCATGTTTATAGATTTTGAAAGTAAGAAGAATTTGCTTTTTAAAATTTAATTAAAGTTTATAAAAATATAAACAAGCTTTCTCTTGTAACTAATTTGGTTTCAAAGTTAAGTTTGAATAAATTTTATATTTTAAGACATAAAGGTTTTAAAAATGAAATAAGTGGATTTTAAATAATAAGTATTATATTTTATTTAATCACTACGGGAAGTTCAAAAATTTTTAATTTTGAATGTTTCAATTGTTTTAATTAAAATTGATTTCTAAAGTATTTATTTTAATAAATTAAATAATAAAGATTTAGAGATCAATAAAAATAAAGATTTTCTTTAGTTATTTGGAAATTTGATTTAATTAAAGATAATTAAATTTGAAAGAATATTTAAGATAATTAGATTATTAACCATTTAAAGTTATTGGCTAATATAAATGATTTAATTAAGACAATGTTTTCTTAATTAAGAATCTTTATAATATAAGAAGATTAGAATCATTTAATTAATTTTAAATGATTAAGTTAAATAGTTAATTAAGTAATTAATTAGTGATTAATTTAAAGATAATCACTTTGAAGTTAATTAAGAATAATTACCTGGGAAGTAACTAAGTAATTGATTACTAGAGGTAATTAAGTAGGGATAATTACTTTATTAAAAGTAATTAAGTAAATATGATTAAGAGTTAATCACTTTAGTTATTAATTAAAGACTTAATTAATAATTGGTTAAAGATTTAAATTATTTGATTAATGATTAATTAATAAAAGGGTTAAGAATAATTAATTAAGTGATTAATTACTTGTAAAAGTAATTAATTAGGAAAGAACTTTAATTAATGAAGTAATCATTAATTAATGAAAATTAATTGTTAATTAATAATTTAAAGAATAATTAATTTATAATTTAGTTTTAATTACTAAATGTAATTAAAGTAATTAATCAAAGGTGATTAATTAAAAGTAATTAATTAAATATGATTAATTAAAAATAATTAATCAAGTGTGATTAATTAAAAGTGATTAGTCAAGTGTAATTGATTAAAGGATAATTAAGGAATAATTATCAGGATAATTAAAGAATAATTAATCAAGGTTGATTAATTTAGAAATAATTAAAAGGTAATTACTTAGTATAATTTGAAGTAATTAATCAGGATGATTAATTAATATGGTGATTAAGTAAGAATTACTTAAAGTAATTAAGTGATAATTAATCAGGAAAGATTAATTGAGTTGGATAATTAAGTGATGTTAGTTAATTAATTAATTCATAATTAATTAATGAATAGTAAAATGGATTGAAGATAATCCAAGAGATTAAGTAAGGATTAATTTAATTTAAGGATTAATTAAATTAATCAAGTTTGAATCAAACTTGTTTATGGATGATTTATGATTGGATGATATATATCATTGAATGAGTTAATGATTGGATGTTATTGGATGACATTGATTGATATGTGATGATGTGAATATGTTATATCTGAATGTGATATATATGTTGCTATGTGATATGTATAGATGCATGTGATAATAGATGCTTATCTATCTGTGTAATATGGTACATCTATTTATGTTAAGTGATATTTTCTGAAATATCTATTGTTTAAATCCCTTAAGTATAACTTGGACATTAAAATGGCGTTTGGTTTCGATGAGACCGGGATCGGGTTTCCATATTTGGATATCCGAAAACCACATCGATTCCAATTAAACATTAGGTCGTTAATCCAAGTGGAGCAAGTGAAGACTCGAGGTGTAAGGACTATACGTCAGTATAACTCTGTGGGTGATTCCATAATGAGTTTGACGGAATAGTGCTTATAGATTCGAGATGGTGAATCAGAGTGCAAGGGCTATGGTCGTTGACTCTGAGGGTGATTCCAAAATGAGTGCAACGAGATAGTGCCTTCGGTTTCGTTCGAACCCGGAACGAACTTGTATGGATTGAATGCTTTCAGCACATCGTCAGGCGGACGACGAGCATTCTAAGATAATTGGTCCTATAAAGGTAATCGCAGCCTCAAGCCTCATCAACCGGGAATGGCTAAAACAGGGGAGGTGCAGCAAGGCTTTGTGGGTCGCTTCCACTGGAGAGCGAGATACATCCCTGTCTAGATGTCCCTTTTTATTTCGGCTTTGTGGGCAGCTGGAACAGCAGCCAACTGCGGGGTGGTCTTGTTCGGGACTGCTCAGTAAGGAATGGTCCCGGCCTTGTGTTGTAGGGGAGTTAGGGTGGCTCCTCGGTACGGTGATCTAGGCCACGTACTGTGACGGGCGGTACCGCGGTAGCCCTGCCATTGATGGAAACCCATTTTCCCTACGAGACCCTACGGTTTTGTTTGTATTACCCTCTTTTGTGGCTAGTAGCTGGAATTTAATCATGTAACAATTTCGGCTATTTCATATTTACTTGAAAACCCTAGACACTATTATAATATCACTGGATTTCCTATCAAATGTTTTGGTTAGCGTAAGGTAAAAACTTTTCCATGTTTATGTGTGGGAAGTCTTACGTGATACCTTTTGTTTTCAAATGATTTTCTAAAGTTAAGCAATCTTAAACCGTTTACTCACACCAGACCCCTGTCTGACCCGAGTGTTTATTTTCTGTTTTATTAAACTCTTGGGTACTCATATTATATATAAGTAGTCAAGTGATTCAGGTTATCTCTTGACGAATTCTGGAGGAGCTTTGGAGCAGGAGGCTTCAGCGTGCAGATATATGGTTAAAGTTTCCGCTGTGTGTTATTCTGTGTTGATGTCTTGTATTGTATTAGACAGAGGTGTTATAACTGTCTAAATTGAGATGTTTAGTTGTGTATTCTGATTTATATGATACTATGTATATGTTCTATATTATATTTAAATCGTTCCGCTGTGAGATTCTGATGTGTTGTTTTCTCTTTCTTCTCTTTCTTTTCTTCTTCTATCCCTTTCTTTCTTAATTAGTGATGCGATTTTCCGGGAGTGGAAAGTCTGGTCGCTACAGCTGGTATCAGAGCTTTAGGTTGAGCGAATACCTAGGCTCTGGAGTGGTGTCTATCTTGAGAGAGCGTACTTGTAATTTTTATATATTTATATAACTACCTAATCTGTTGGGTTATCTGTTCGGATTTTCCAACATAGGTTATAAAGGTAGATAAGGTAGAAGTGTGTGGAACACAACTACCACTAATAGAAGAGGTTTATATGTTGTGGTTGGAGGTGGATCTGTTGAGATTGTATACCTAATACCGTCTCGAATAAGTTGTGTAGATTGGTGAAAGGATTTCTTTGAGTCCGGAGGAAGTATTTTCAAGAATTGGAGTATATTCTTGTAGTGTGAGGTTGATTTGCTCTCTAGTGAGCGGGATTTCTAATAGTTGAGTTGTCCGCTGAGGAGAAGCAAGTGATGGTATCTTGATAGCTTCAGGAAGGAAGAGCTGTGTGATGAGATGCAGTTTTCATAGATGGTTCCGAAGATGTTTCTTTTGGGGCCAGTTTTAGATGGTGTTGGAAGAGCATTGATGTCTACTGCACTGAAGATTCGGATATTTAGAAATTTTCTGGATTTCAAGTAAGGGTATCTTGTCTATATTGAACTAGGAGACTAAGGTCGATGAGTTACCTCATTTCAGACATGGTCTCATTTGTTTCTTTAAGAAGATAAGTGGTTGGTGTTTGGTTTGGAGCCGAGTTTTTTTAAGAAGATGTCGACTCGTCTCAAGGATTTTTGGCAAAATTGGATGTTAGTTTTGTGTTTCAAGGAGCTTTTGGGTTAAGAATGATCTTGTGGGTTAGCAGTAGCATGAATCTATTTCTTCGATGATTCAGTAATCTTGGGATTCTACTATCGGCAGACCAGGCAGATGGTGAAGGCTTATTCTTTTCTTTGGGAGGCTCAGCAGAGCGAGATATCTGTTGGAAGTGATCTATCAGTTTCTGATAGGTAAGCCATTCTTGAAGATTTATCTTGAATAGGAAAAGCTGTTCTAATTGGTGAGACAGTTCTTTGGAATCAGAACTGAGTGGGATCGCAAAAGTGACTTGCGGTTAGTTTGGGAATCTTTGAGTATTCTTGGTTTGAGATTGAGGCATCTCAAGTAGAGGTGAAAGCTATAAAAGCTGTCGGAGATTCTCTAGATGTTTTTGAGAAATTCAGAAGTTGACCGGAATCGGAGATTGAGTTCTCTTATCGACTTGGATTTCCAAGAGCAATTTTGATGGTTCAACCTTATAGTAGGATGACTCTTAAAGCGAGAAGAGTTTGGTGAGGCAGCTCAAGATTCTTTGGAGAAGGATTGATCATCTTATTCCAGTTGAGATTCTGTTGAGCTGTTTTGACCAAGTGGAATGGTCGTTGAGATTTTTATGAGTCAGATGAACTGTGTATGGAAAAAGTTTTTGCTCATGTTCTTCGATAGCATTCTTATCTGCTCTAGATCAGAGTTGTGCAACGGAAGCCAGTTGGCAATTATTCTAGAATGGGAGCAACCAGGAGTTGCAGTAAGGGATTTCTACAGAAAATTCAAGTATGTAGGAATTTTCTGGATTTGAAGGTAAGGTTGTCAGGTGCAACTATTTGGCTATTCAGATATGAGATACAGGTTTGAAGTCCATTGATGCTTGTGGTATAGAGTGGTATTTTGGATTTCAGCAAATTATTTTTGGGAAAGCCATTTGTTGAGTAGGATTTGGAGATTTGGTTTGAGTTGGTGTTGTTGTTGCTTGTAGCAATCAGCAAGGGTTAGGCTGATCAGGAATATTGGAGGTGACTCAGAAGCATCTGAAGAGTTGTGCAGTTAAGATTGAGGAAATTTGGAATGTGCAGTTAGAGTTTGGATATTGATTTGGTTTTACCCAATCAAAGGAGATATAAGAATGGGTAAAACTGGAGAGTTCGCACTGGAAGTATTTTGAGTTTTATCTATATTCTCTGAAGATTTGATTTTGATCTACAGGATTGAATTGCCAGTTTGGATAACTGGAATTCATTGTATTTCACATATCTCTGAGGAATATGTGTATGATTCTTTGAGAGATAGAATCAGCAATTAAGAAGGAATCTGGTAGTTGGGCTGGATTTGAGTTTAGTCTGATATCTTGTTCAGATTTGTAGGTTCAGGAGAGGGAGTTCTTGGTTTTAATAATATAGTTACTTAAGATTTTGTAGAGCGAGTATTCCAGTATAGGTATCTGGAAACTCTTGATAATATTAGGAAGTTCTATTCAGAATTTTTTCTGGATAGATAAAATTGTTTGTTTGTTTGAATTGGTTGCTATGATTGGTAGTGTATGATTGATTATATGATTTCTAATTTAAACTTAAATTTTTTAGCTGGGTTATTAAATTATCTTTGCTTTTAAATTTCGGGGACGAAATTCTTTTAAGGGGGGAGGAATGTGACGACCCGGAATTTTGAGCAATATCAATTTAATAATCTATGATAATAATTAAATTGATTTGATCATTTTATATTATAAATTAACAAGTTAAAATTTATTTTAAAGATTAATGATAATAATTTGTTAATATCTATTAATATTTTTCTTAACAATATGAATTGGCAAAAGTAATTCTTTTGAAGTTTATAATAATTTGATTTGGAAATATTTATTTTGGTAAATAAGAAGTTTTTGATGTAATAAAACTTTATACTCAAATTGTAATATATATGAATGTATATATTGTGATTTGAGATTTGTTTTAAAATTTAATATGGAAATTAACAAATTTAATGTTAGAATGTTTCTATTTGAAATGTGTATATATATTTGTATATATATGTTTTAAATAGGAAAATTATTAATTTGAATTTAATAAGAGTTTTCAAACTTGAATATATTTAGTTTTGAAATTTGAAATGATAATTTGATTTAATGTCTTTGAAATGATATTTGAAATTTAAATTTTTAATAATAGAGTTAATTTCTTATGTTATAAACATATATTTTAGCTTTTGTTTTTAATAAGATAAAAATTGTTTTGAAAATCTATGTAAAGAGTTAAACTAAGTTTCTCAATGTATAGACAAATGACAAAATTAGATTGATTTAAATATAAATTATTTAAAATGCCTATATGAATTTGTTTTTAAGATAATGAAAGCCTAAGGTTTATTTTTATAAGATGGAAGCAATTTATAATTATCTAACATTACATAAATGTATGTATGTAGCTTAAATAAATTTATAAATAAGCAGATAACATTTATTAATATTAATTAGATATTAAAACATTTGTTAAACATTAATTCAACAATAATAACACTTGTAAGAATATTAAGTTATGTAAGTTACATTTGTAAGAATATAAACCTTTAAAGAGACACATGTCATTCTCCTTAGTAATTAAGTTTTAAATTAAATTGTAAATAATAAAAGGAAAGATTTTATTTTTCCAGCAAATCTTTCTCTTCATTTTACAAAGATAAACTCAAACAAATGAATGAAAAACTGTAAAGTCTGGAAATTCAAACAAAGACTAAAACAAGATTCTCAAAGGAAATCAGAGGCAAGCAAGATGTAAACTTCAACAATTCAAATGCTCAGCTACAAGATAAAAATCAACATGCAAATTTATTCAAGCAATTCAGGATTAAAATCAATATGCAACAAGTTCAGGAAGGAATGCAGAAAATTTTAAAAGCCTGGAAAGAAGAAAATGCAGTTCTGTCTTCTGCCGGATTATAGGTGAGTAAAACAAATTTTAAAAATAGTTTCAACTTGATTTACTCTTTCTTATATGTATGTATGAAAATCGTAAGTTTACCTGAATTCTTGGATTTTGAATGAATGCATGCTTTGGAAGTATGAATAGTGAATGCCAGAGAAATAAAAACTTTTGCTCTGTCTTCTGTTTAAATCAAGTGAGTAAATGAATTTAGAGACAGTTTAAAACTGGATTTCAAGTTGTTATTGTGAATGGATATTTTGATAGTACCTGAATACCTCAGTTAAAGTTGAATGCATGTTTCGTTTATGATTTGTGATTGCCTATATCCTGATGCCTTAGTGACTGTAAAGAACAGGTTTTAAATTTTATAAATAAATTTCAATAATTTGACTTTGGATTCGAATTCGAATTTGAATTGTAAATAAAAGATAATTGAATCTAAGTAAACTATCATCCAGAAACAATTACCAGTTTTTAAAGTGAATAAATGATTCTAAATACTGGAATTTACAGTAAAATATAAAATTGGGTCAAAATTTGATGAATTCAATTTCAAGTTTTGATTGCATGATTGAATTGCAAATGGAAAATGATGATTTTTAGTACTTGAATCACAATTTTTAATGTGGGAATTTGTGAGTATTTTGGGATTTTCTATTTTGGGGTTTTCTGCCAAATCACGGCAAACTACGGCGAAGTGGACATCGACGTTGAACTCGAAGGAGGAGAGAGCTTCTGTGATCATGCGAAAATTGTTTCATGAATTTTTAATTGAGTGGGATGGCCGATAATAGAGGAGTTAGGGTTTATGTACCTGTTTTTGGCCGATGAGTTCATTGTGGTTTCACTGTGTCGTGGGAATGCCGGAAGTTATCGCGAGCATTGCCGAAGGTCCAGGGGATTGTGGGGATGATACGGTGGTGATGGCGTGGTCTCTGGTGAAGGAAATGGTCGACGGTGGTCGATTTTGATGATGGGTGGGTTTCAAGCAGTTTGGGTTGAAGGTTGAGAACTCGTTCTCGATCGAATTTGTGATTTCTGGGTTTAGTACGTTGATGACGAAGTTGAAGTCGACTTGGGGATGGCCGGAAGAGAGTTCGCCAGTAACCAACGTGGGTGTGCACGTTAATGTGCACGGATCTGTGTTTCAGGGGGAAGGTTCTGGGGAGAAGAAAGAGGAAAATCGAAGTAGGTTCCGTGTTTTTGATTTTCTGACTCGAAGCAGGGGGTAGGTAGGGGAAACTTGGTGTGTTGTTAGTTTTGCTCGGGGTAAACGAGGGTGTTACTCGGCTTTTAGGGGGGTGATTACTCGAGTTTGTAATGCAGCTTTGGTTTGCTTCAAAGTTTTATTATATAAAGCATGTTTATAGATTTTGAAAGTAAGAAGAATTTGCTTTTTAAAATTTAATTAAAGTTTATAATAACTAATTTGGTTTCAAAGTTAAGTTTTAATAAATTTTATATTTTAAGACCTAAAGGTTTTAAAAATGAAATAAGTGGATTTTAAATAATAAGTATTATATTTTATTTAATCACTTCGGGAAGTTCAAACATTTTTAATTTTGAATGTTTCAATTGTTTTAATTAAAATTGATTTCTAAAGTATTTTATTTTAATAAATTAAATAATAAAGATTTAGAGATCAATAAAAATAAAGATTTTCTTTAGTTATTTTGAAATTTGATTTAATTAAAGATAATTAAATTTGAAAGAATATTTAAGATAATTAGATTATTAACCATTTAAAGTTATTGGTTAATATAAATGATTTAATTAAGACAATGTTTTCTTAATTAAGAATCTTTATAATATAAGAAGATTAGAATCATTTAATTAATTTTAAATGATTAAGTTAAATAGTTAATTAAGTAATTAATTAGTCATTAATTTAAAGATAATCACTTTGAAGTTAATTAAGAATAATTACCTGGGAAGTAATTAAGTAATTGATTGCTAGAGGTAATTAAGTAGGGATAATTACTTTATTAAAAGTAATTAAGTAAATATGATTAAGAGTTAATCACTTTAGTTATTAATTAAAGACTTAATTAATAATTGGTTAAAGATTTAAATTATTTGATTAATGATTAATTAATAAAAGAGTTAAGAGTAATTAATTAAGTGATTAATTACTTGTAAAAGTAATTAATTAGGAAAGAACTTTAATTAATGAAGTAATCATTAATTAATGAAAATTAATTGTTAATTAATAATTTAAAGAATAATTAATTTATAATTTAGTTTTAATTACTAAATGTAATTAAAGTAATTAATCAAAGGTGATTAATTAAAGGTAATTAATTAAATATGATTAATTAAAAATAATTAATCAAGTGTGATTAATTAAAAGTGATTAATCAAGTGTAATTGATTAAAGGATAATTAAGGAATAATTATCATGATAATTAAAGAATAATTAATCAAGGTTGATTAATTTAGAAATAATTAAAAGGTAATTACTTAGTATAATTTGAAGTAATTAATCAGGATGATTAATTAATATGGTAATTAAGTAAGAATTACTTAAAGTAATTAAGTGATAATTAATCAAGAAAGATTAATTGAGTTGGGTAATTAAGTGATGTTAGTTAATTAATTAATTCGTAACTAATTAATGAATAGTAAAATGGATTGAAGATAATCCAAGAGATTAAGTAAGGATTAATTTAATTTAAGGATTAATTAAATTAATCAAGTTTGAATCAAACTTGTTTATGGATGATTTATGATTGGATGATATATATCACTGAATGAGTTAATGATTGGATGTTATTGGATGACAATGATTGATATGTGATGATGTGAATATGTTATATCTGATTGTGATATATATGCTGCTATGTGATATGTATATATGCATGTGATAATAGATGCTTATCTATCTGTGTAATATGGTACATCTATTTATGTTAAGTGATATTTTCTGAAATATCTATTGTTTAAATCCCTTAAGTATAACTTGGACATTAAAATGGCGTTTGGTTTCGATGAGACCGGGATCGGGTTTCCATATTTGGATATCCGAAAACCACATCGATTCCAATTAAACGTTAGGTCGTTAATCCAAGTGGAGCAAGTGAAGACTCGAGGTGTAAGGACTATACGTCAGTATAACTCTGTGGGTGATTCCGTAATGAGTTTGATGGAATAGTGCTTGTAGATTCGAGGTGGTGAATCAGAATGCAAGGGCTATGGTCGTTGACTCTGAGGGTGATTCCAAAATGAGTGCAACGAGATAGTGCCTTCGGTTTCGTTCGAACCCGGAACGAACTTGTATGGATTGAATGCTTTCAGCACATCGTCGGGCGGACGACGAGAATTCTAAGATAATTGGTCCTATAAAGGTAATCGCAGCCTCAAGCCTCATCAACCGGGAATGGCTAAAACATGGGAGGTGCAGCAAGGCTTCGTGGGTCGCTCCCACTGGAGAGCGAGATACATCCCTGTCTAGATGTCCCTTTTTATTTCGGCTTTGTGGGCAGTTGGAACTGCAGCCAACTGCGGGGTGGTCTTGTTCGGGACTGTTCAGTAAGGAATGGTCCCGGCCTAGTGTTGCAGGGGAGTTAGGGTGGCTCCTTGTTACGGTGATTTAGGCCACGTACTGTGACGGGCGGTACCCCGGTAGCCCTGCCATTGATGGAAACCCATTTTCCCTACGAGACCCTACGGTTTTGTTTGTATTACCCACTTTTGTGGCTAGTAGCTGGAATTTAATCATGTAACAATTTCGGCTATTTCATATTTTCTTGAAAACCCTAGACACTATTATAATATCACTGGATTTCCTATCAAATGTTTTGGTTAGCGTAAGGTAAAAACTTTTCCATGTTTATGTGTGGGAAGTCGTACGTGATACCTTTTGTTTTCAAAGGATTTTCTAAAGTTAAGCAATCTTAAACCGTTTACTCACACCAGACCCCTGTCTGACCCGAGTGTTTATTTTCTATTTTATTAAACTTTTGGGTACTCATATTATATATGAGTAGTCAAGTGATTCAGGTTATCTCTTGATGAATTCTGGAGGAGCTTTGGAGCAGGAGGCTTCAGCGTGTAGATATATGGTTAAAGTTTCCGCTGTGTGTTATTCTGTGTTGATGTCTTGTATTGTATTAGACAGAGGTGTTATAACTGTCTAAATTGAGATGTTTAGTTGTGTATTCTGATGTATATGATACTATGTATATATTCTATATTATATTTAAATCGTTCCGCTGTGAGATTCTGATTTGTTGTTTTCTCTTTCTTCTCTTTCTTTTCTTCTTCTATCCCCTTCTTTCTTAATTAGTGATGCGATTTTCTGGGAGTGGAAAGTCGAGTCGCTACAATATCAAATACTAATTTCAATCTAAGCTTCTTGTATCATAGGAAATATATGAAAAACCCAAATTAGTAGAAAAGATTAAATAAATATTGGTGTCTACTAAATTATAATAAAAATGTGTGATTGCCGATACATCCAAAAAGAAAAGTCAAAACAGGTAGTTACGATGTAAACTGAAATGAAAAATTCTAGATTTTTGACAATATTAGTATTGTTATCGTAACAGTATATTACTACACTATTAGCGTGTATGTGTGCAAATGTGTATATTCGCATATTTCGATCAAAATTTACTATATTTTGATTATAAAAGACGTTTATTTTCTTGTTATGGTGTTTGGAACTTACACAATATCAAATGTCTAATTTTTATTTTACCACCTCAAATGTAGGTTTATCGTTTCACATCTCGATTTCACTAAAACTTAAAGTTAATTGTTGGACGTCATGTATTCGCATTACTATTTAACTGTATTAAAAACCCATGTCTAGTGTTACCAAAAAAGAGATATTTGTATAACTTTATGGCATGCAAAAAATTTGTAGTTTGAAATGTATCCACAATTTGATTTTTATTTACAATTTGCATAGATATAACATATTGTCAACATGTCGTTAAAACTAAAGATTTTAGTGCGGTGAAAATTAGACGCTTTTGATATACTAGTGTCGAAAGCTAGTTAGATATTGTTGTAGGCTTAAGGCATAATGATCTAAATCAGGGATTAAAACAATCGGAGGTCCTTATTAGTGATTTTGAAACATTGAAAATACAGTCACAATGCAAGTTTAAATTACAGTGGCTTAAAAATAAAGCATACACTTTTACAGTTACACGGAGTACGCTTTCATTAATCTAAAATATGACTGGTTTAATTAATAAACAAAATACAATTACTTTTATAAATAAAATTAGAATTTTGAGGCCGATGAAAATTCAAGGCCCTTGGCCATGACTTTAGTGACGTAGGGCTACTATCGGCCATTCCTATATCAAACAAAGTTTCGAATAATACCGACTATTTGTAAATAGCAGTAAATGAGATTAGAGAAGAAATGTGTAGATGGCTATTAAAATAAGTAACGTTCAACGTACCATCCATTTGAGAATTTGCATATGCAAAATGATTTTTAAATAACAATTTAATAACATAATTTTTTCTAAAAAATCCATCATTCAAAAGTTTTGCATTTTGCAAGTTTATCTAACTCTAACCATCCACTACTAGTGTTGCAATAAATTACTATTTTGAAAAATTTTGGTTAAAAATTAGAAAATAAGAATACACAAAAATCCAAACTTCCTAGCTATATTGAACTGGAAAAGTGAATACATACCTTAAAATAAGTTGTATAATAACAAAACAAAACATGTTTGTAACTATTGATCACACATCTTATTAGAAAACAATATATTTGGTTTAAGTAAAGAGGTTTTGTTGAAAAATAAATTGTATAAGCTTCTTTAACTAAAATTTACTTAAATTGAGAGGAATGTATAAATTTATTAAATTTATGGAAAAACATTTAGTTTATAAATTTAAATATCGTTGCAATACATTTATGTAAAAAGTTAATCCGAATTATGCTAACCAAACATAAATATTATCTTAATATATAAACATGATGAAATAATAGCTCCACAAATAGATTACGATCAGAAGATGTAATAATAAGTCGTAAAATGCTTTTTAAGATATTTAACTTAAACCATCTACAAAGATAATTCTTCCATTAAATTTATTTCATACTATAATACCATGAAAGCACATTGTATCAACTTTAATGACTTAACATTTGATGTTAAACATTTTCATTTCACCAGTGAAATAGTTGAAGCTTGATTATGCCATTTTATTTGTTGATACAACGATGTAGGACGATGTCATTTACTTTCTTCATAACTGGTTATTGGATGATGCATTTCTTCTTGTTCTTTTGTGCACTGTGGTTCTTTTGTGCAATGTGGTTCTTTTGTGCACTGTGGTTCTTTAGCGCACTGTGTTTCTTTTGTGCATATTAGTTCTTTCTTACATTGTTCATCCATTGTACGTTCATTTAATGTAACAACCCGATATTTTCAGCTATTCGTATCCATTGTAAGTGTATAGGTAGACACATACGTCGGACTTGAATTGCCCAAAATACCGCATTGTAAATAAATTTGGAGCAAATGAAATACAATCACAGAATCACAGACACAGAAATATCAGAATAACTCGCAGTGGAATATAAAATACATAGTAGTTCATAAAGCTACTATGGCAGAGTCTCAAACCAAATACATAATACAGTCTGAAAACAACATAATAGAAATCCCAAATACATAAAAGTTTACTAATACATGAGATAAACTAGAACAACTGAAAATAAAAGTAGATATAAATGTAGATAAGCAGAAACTCCAGCAAAGACCAGCTCCACAAAGAGAATCCAAAGCTGTGAATACTCAGACTGACCCGAGCGTAAAGTAAAACACAAAACACTCGAGTCAGGACAATATATACTTATATAATGTAAACCAACTCAAGTGAACTGTAGTAGAAATGCACGATGACTTAAAGGATGCTTGGGATCGCCCATCCTTTAAGAAGCAGTTAAATTATAAATTAAATACATCCCGTGGTTAAAATTTCAAAATGGTATTTTATACTTCGAATTCTAATATCATTTCAAAATTCAATATCATTCAAAAACCCATTTCAAAATATCAAAATATAGTATCTTCCAAACCACATTCATTTATTTAAAATACCATTTCAGCACACATTTCAAATAGTTAATATTTCAAAACACATTACTTCATTCCAAATCAAAAAAAAAAGTTATTATATTTAATAATTAAATTACTAAATTTCCAAAATTTTAAACTTTTCAAAGTTCACTCATTCACTTAATTTTATCAAAAATGGTGAAAATTCACCTTTCATATCATTTAGAAAATGCTACGGAAAGTCATATTCAAAATAGTTCAATTTAATAATATTAAAGACAGCATTTTAAAATGCTGCAATAGGGTTACATTAGTTTCAAATAACTTAGTTAAATTCAACAATTATAACATTTACAAAATGCTATAATAGCCTTTAATTAAATTTAGCCATTTAGTTCATTATTATCAACTACAGCATTTAGAAATGTTGTATTATCATTTACATTAGAATTAATAGCATTTCAGAAATGCAGTTAATTGACTTCAATTATTCTGTAGAATTTCACAACAATTATATTTTTATTTAAATCATTTTTAACTTATAAAATCATAAAATTTCACTTTTATAATCATCATTTAAATACCCTTATATTCGTGATTTTATTAAGTTAAATTTCCATTCAAAAATCAAGATTTAATAATAATTCACTTATTAAATTCCAACCTTAAACTTTAAATTCATTAAATTAAATTTAACTTAACACTTAAGCTTAAAATTTTCAAATATAACTTAACTTCATTTTTATTTGCTTAACTTAAAATTCACTTTCAAGCCAAATTCACAAATTTCCAATTTTAGTTATATTTCAAAATTTCAACTTAAATATTCATTCATTTCACATTTTAACTTTATTCAAAAATCATTAATATATTAAAAAATCATTTTAAATTCGTTTAATTCAAAATATCATAAATTTATCATATTTTCATATTTAATTTAAATTCCATTTATCACCAAATTAAAATTTCCAAAATAACTTACATTTCAGATTTTCTAACTTTACCATTTATTTATTTCACTTATAAATTTTCAAAAAAATCAATAATGCTTTACAAAAATCATTTTTAATTAAATTTAAATCAAAATATTACAATATTTACGTTTCTAAAATATTTTAAATTTTTTTAGAAAAACATATTTTAACAACGGGTTTGTATTTCATTTTCTAGCCTAGGTAAAATGATACGGGTAATATACCATTTCAACCCGTAATTTACAAAGAAAACCCAGTTTGATCATTTCAAACCCGCAATCCCAAGTAAATGAAAAATAATTGAAAATCATTCAGGCCAATCATTTCAGTCCATAACGATTTTCTCCTATTCTAAAGTCCGTTCGGGTATGTATCATTTCAACCCATAGTGATTCTAATCTAAAGGGAAATTGCAGTGTGATAAACTGATAAAATAATAGAACAGCATAATATAACAGTAACATATAATATAACAGATGTTTAAGCATGGGTGAACATCATAACATCATAACATAGCAGGTGCAACATGATAATGCATTTTACAGATTCAAAAGGGGTCAATTCACTAATTATATATGTACATATTGTATGGTGAGAATAACTCACTAGTAAAGCTGGAGATGACAACAAACGAATGCACAACTGAGATCCACAAAAGCAAGAAAGCATGCATATGGCATAACAAAGGTTTCAAGGCAAAATAAAGCAAAAACATGCCACGGCCAAGGCAAGTGGTCACGGCCAAAGGCAAGGTGAGGTCATATGGTGATGTGGCAGTGGTGTCAGGTCGGAATTTGGCTGGTGGTGTGATGGAAGTGGCGGCCAAGTGGGGTTTTGTGGAGGTGGATCAAGAGGTGAGCTCGGCTAGGCTACAAGGTGAAGTGTTTGCAAATTTTCTTGGATCTACACATCAAGGGAGCATGGCTATGGCTTGGGGTTGTGCTGGAAGTGGTGGTGACTGGTTGTGGTGGTGGTGGAGGCAGCCATAGTGCTGGAATGGAGAGGAGCCGATCCTAGAATTGATGAAAGCAAGTGCAATTCATATGGAAACAGTAGAAAATTATAGAAAAGAAGAAGAAATTTTACCAAACTCTTGAGATCAGAAATGGCCAAATATTTTTGAGGAAATGAGAGAAAAAATGAAGTACGTGAATGATAAATGAGGGTGGCAGCTGAAAGAATGAAGAGATATGGCCATTTGAGTGAAAAGAAACGTTAAAATGTGAAAAGGTGTGAACACAAAAAGCCATTGGAAATCAAGAGTCAAAAGCCCTTTCAAATTTCTTTAATTTATATATAAAACTTTATATTTCTGGAAATAATAATAATCCTAGATAAAATTTCGAAAATTTATCAAAATATAAAAATTTATATAATATTTATTAATTATATAAAGTTAAATTAAGAAAAATAGCTAAAAATAGTGAACTAGACTAGAAAATTTGGAATTAAATGAAATAAATTTTAGAAAATTCATATGAGCTTGCAAAATATTTTTAGACATAAACAATAACATAAAGTAAAAATAAATTCACAAAATAAAGATATAAAATTTAATTTAAATATAATTTTAATGAAGAAAATAGCAAAAAATAAGAAAACAGCCTATAAAAATAGGAAATCAGCACAGTAAACTATGGAAAAATTATAACATCACTTTAAAAATGTTTTAAATTAAAATATATATCTAATATGTCATATAACATATATTAGAACATGATTTCACAAATAAAATATTGTTTATTAAAATAGATGATTTTATTAAATAAATCAATTTACATACAATATGGTAAAAAGCATAACTTTCACAATATAAATCGGATTTCAACGAAACGAAAAGCAGTATTCTTGAAATTAAATTTATTTCCATAATAAAAGATAAAATTCAAGAATTAAAATATTTAAATTTTAAATTTAAAAGTCAAAGTTTGACCAGATTGACCAAAAATCCACTTTTCGGGAAAATATTCAATTTATACCAGTTTGAAATTATAATTCACATAATAATCAACACTTATATTTAAAAATGAAATGTTTGAAATAAAATAATTTTAAAATAATTTCAAAATAAAATAAGGTCAAATATTAAAATATATGAAAAATCTAGGGTTGTTACACTCTCCCCCACTCAAATCTTTTCGTCCTCGAAAAGGAAGGAAGCGGAGAAACAACAAGAAAGAACAATAGGTTGGAAGATATCCTGAAAGAAGGTAAGGAAAAAGTAGCTAGGAGGGAAAGCAGGTTGAAAGAAAAGGATGAACCATTAATTAAACCATTATACATTTCAATTAAAATTTTATACCATTTAAAACATTTTATAGTATGATGAATAGTCATCTGATTCAAATCCGATGGTTCAAGGTAAACAATATTTAAACATTTTAAAATTCTTTAGAAGGAAAAATAATTGATCAAAGTATTCTTTATATAGTACTTTATCAAAATACTTTTATAACTCGATGTCTTAACAAGTTTATCCTCGTTCTTGCAGGCTCTGGCCATGCGTTGATCACGCGCAAAGCTAGAATTCTCCAAGTACATAGTAGACCTGTTTCGACACCCAGTGAAAACTACTAAAAAAATAAAAATGAAAAAAATAAATGGGTATGAGAAGCACCACTCAAAATCCAATGTCAAATGATGATTATACGATAGCAGTGGCCCACTGCTGATCCAATATTTACGCATTGGACACGAAATTTTCCAGAAGATCCTTCTACCTTCCAGATTCTAGAAAAATATCATAGCCAGTTCGCAAACAAGGGACCATCGGCCCTTGCTGCAGTGGTACGCTGCTGATTCAATGATTTACGCAATGGATGCACTTCCTTCCCGGAAGATCCATAAACAACAGATCCCAGGATCGAAAGCGCCTCCATTGGGTAAACTAAAGAACCATCTACCCTGAAAAAAAATCGAGGAACTCATTAGTTTAAGTCCGGACAACCATATCAATTCGAATCCATTTCTGAATTCACCCAAGTCCATTAGGGTTTATCGGTCTAATCCATTCCTGGATTCCCCAAGTCCATCTGGGTCGAAGCATATCACTATACTTCTTCCGGAGGGTACTTCCCATACCTCTTACATCGAAATATAATATACCATATATAGTAACCCTTCAAAATCATAGCTTCAAATATCGCACTTATATAAATTCCATTATATATAAGATTTCATTTTCAAATCGAATACTTTCCAAAATCAATAGTATATCAAATCATACGTATATAAACTTCAATTATATAAGATTTTAATTTACAAATTGAGTACCTTTTTAATTCAACATTTTCAAATCAACTTCATACTTATACAAATCCATTTTATATAAGTTCGATAACCCCCAAATCAAGTATTTAGTAAAACAAGGTTCTCAATTTTAATTTGTTTCAATAAATTTCAGTTTCAAAATCATATATGATTTCACCAAATCATTTCTTACAAATTATATATACTCAATTTCAAAGTTTCTTAATACAATAGATTTAGAAAATAATCCAAATTTCCAAATCAACAAAAATTTAGGCCAAACAAATTCATTTCCATTTCAAACATATATTCACTTTCAAAAATCATAATACTTTCAAAGTTAGAAATCTTTCGAAACCAAAATACTTGAAATTATTATACTTTGAAAATCATAACTTTTCTAAATCATACATTTGAAATCATAAAACATCCCTTTAATTCTTTACATTTCACAAATTTATTCAATTTAAACCCAAGTCAATAAGTTCCAGCTTTAATTCAATTCAAACCATCAATTTCAATCCAAATTAGTTTTACAACAAAACCATTTCAAATATTATAAAATTTCAATATAGATTTGATCCACAAAATAAACTTTTCAGTCTTAAATATATTTCAAGGCTTAAATATACCATATTCCAAAACTAAATTTTTATAATTTCGTATATCTCAAATTTTACTTCATTATTACTTAGTTTTGAAATATTCATTTCATAAATCCATCATTTTTATTTAAACTCAAATTACAAGTAAACCAAATATCCTTTCATACAAATATAAGCTTATCAAAATCAGTTACCATTCCTGATTCACATTCTTTATCAAATAAAGATTATATCATTCAAAGCCTCAATATCAAATCATTATTTGAATTCAGTTTCAAATATTCAAATTTAAATATCATTTAAAAAAATCAAATATGTCATTCAATTATTATTTCAAATACCATTACAAAATACATTTCAAAATTCCATTCAAAAATTCATTTATCTCATTACATATCATTCCATTTAACACATAACCAAGTAAACCTTATTTAAATTCAAATTCAATTTAAATTCCTTAAAATACAATTTAAATTCCTTAAAATTCAAATTTAAATATTAAATTATATTCAAAACTCCTTAAATTTCACAAATAATCAATTCCAAACATTAAATCATTTAACTTTTTAAAACATAACTCAACAGTGTTAAAATCTATTGCATTACGAAAAATTGTCAAATTATAACAACGACAGCATTTAAAAGTGCTATCGTAACTTAAAGTTTCCAAAATAGTTTAGTTCAAGAATAACGGCATTTATAGTATGCCATAACTGATATTTAGTTAATTCAGACAAAGTTAAATTCAAAAACAATCGCAATTTAAAGTGTTGTCATAAAACTATAGCATTTTAGAAATGCTATTAATAAAATTCCAGATTTTATTATAACTTTTCAAAAACAATACAACTTCAATTTTAGCAAATTTTAAACTTATAAATCATATTTCTAGACTTTGAAATTTCACATTTAAATAATTTTTAACATATGATTTATCACAACAAAATTTTAAATCAAATATTCAATTTAAAACTCACTTTCATTTGTTAAGTCAAAATTCACTGTTTTTCTTAACTTATAAATTTAACAACACTCAACATTTTACTTCAAATATCTTTTCAAAACTATATTTCATACAGTATAATTCAAAAAGTCTTATTTATTTCACTCCACAACAGTTTCAAACTTATATAAATCATATTACTTTATACATAATCATACCAAACTAAACTTATACTTTATCAAATGCCTTATACCATTCAAAATTTCTTAGCTTTGAAAAGTTAACCTTGATTTGGAAGTGCTTGAACATTCAAAATAGTCGAAGAAATAATATTCAATGCAAGAGTTGGAAATCACCAACAAATTAGTAAATTAATTCCAATAGGTAAGGTTATACCAAAACAAATCTGAATCTCGAGGACTGAACACCGGCTTATTTTAAATCATTTCAATCATATATATATATATATATATATATATATATATATATATATATATATATATATATACATATCTTTCGAATATCAAACCATACTTCGAAATTGGAAATCAAAATTTGGTTTCATAAAATCACTCGCATAGTAAGGCTACTAGAGTGGCCTCCCCCCACTCAGAAACTCAAAAATCAATGTCGATGATGCATGTATTCATCACCGAAATTATTTTTCATCAACATAAGTGGGTTCTGGACTTTTATTTCTTGAAACTTCTTTGAAAGCTCTTCGAAATCATTGGAATTCATTAGAATACATTTGAAACATTTCTTATTTGGAAAAATATCTTTAAATAATATTATTATTATATATTTTCCAAAATCTTAAAAACCCATTTCAAAACACCGGAGTTCGATTCCTCGAAATCCAAATTCAAAACCCTTCATTTATAAATCATTTTTATATAAATCAAATTTATTATAAATTTCAAATCCTTTAAAAGCTTCAAATTTTCATTTTCCAAAGGTAAAAATCCTTATCGAAAGCATTTCACTTATATATACAAAATAGGGTCATCCTTATCCAAATAATAGTTTCGATGTATGCACAAATTCAAAATTCAATCAAACACAAATTTCCAAAGAATGATTCAAGGTTAGATTTCAAGCAATATAGAGATTCGAATTCAGAGGAACTCTAATCAAATAGAATTCTGGTTCGAAGATAAGCTCGAACGAAGATAAGGTAATTTTATTACCAAATAGAAGATGATAAGCCTATATAAATCACGGGCGACCTTAACCGGTCAACTGTGACTTCAGGTATTATAATCAATTCGAAAATCTAAGGCAAATCGGATCGCTAGAGATAGAATTCGGGTAGAGTAGGAGATAGATAGCATCGAAACCGAGGATACAGGAATCTCCGGTGAATCAATGCCAATTATAAAGGATTTTCACCCCTTTAAAAATCATTCAAAGATTTGCAGAATCACCGATCTTTATAGAGGTCATTCCAAAGTGGAGTTATGAAATGCTTTAAAATCAAAATGGATAGAATAGGGAAGACAAGACTGGATTTCAGAACAAGTGGGAGCGTTCCAAAGTTTAGGGAATCTAATCGATAAGAATCCTAACAAGGAGATTTCTAACAAGATGGATACTGAAGGGATGAAGTTTTGAAAATCTTGGTTTCAAAATAAGAAAAAAAATTATACCAAAATAATCTTTGAAAATCCTTAAATCATTTGGAAATTATTTTATACTTCGAAAATACGTTCTCTCACAAAGAAAGGATTCTGAGATTGATTTCACTCATTCTATGGTATTTCTACCCTATCTCTAATGAGATTTTGCTCCGTAGGCTAAGGTTTGCCTAAAATCTGGCTCTGATACCAACTGTAACAACCCGGTATTTTCAGCCATTCGTATCCATTGTAAGTGCATAGGTAGACACACACGTCGGACTTGAATTGCCCAAAATACCGCATTGTAAATAAATTTGGAGCAAATGAAATACAATCGCAGAATCACAGACACAGAAATATCAGAATAACTCGCAGCGGAATATAAAATACATAGTAGTTCATGAAGCTACTACGGTAGAGTCTCAAACCAAATACATAATACAGTCTGAAAACAACATAATAGAAATCCCAAATACATAAAAGTTCACTAATACATGAGATAAACTAGAACAACTGAAACAAAAAGTAGATATAAATGTAGATAAGCAGAAACTCCAGCAAAGACCAGCTCCAGAAAGAGAATCCAAAGCTGTGAATACTCAGGCTGACCCGAGCGTAAAGCAAAACACAAAACACTCGAGTCAGGACAATATATACTTATATAATGTAAACCAACTCAAGTGGACTGTAGTAGAAATGCACAATGACTTAAAGGATGCTTGGAATCGCCCATCCTTTAAGAATCAGTTAAACTATAAAATAAATACATCCCGTGGTTAAAAGTTTCAAAATGGTATTTTATACTTCGAAATCTAGTATCATTTCAAAATTCAATATCATTCAAAAACCCATTTCAAAATATCAAAATAAAGTATCTTCCAAACCACATTCATTTATTTAAAATACCATTTCAACACACATTTCAAATAGTTTATATTTCAAAACACATTACTTAATTCCAAATCAAAAAAAGTTATTATATTTAATAATTAAATTATTAAATTTCCAAAATTCTAAACTTTTCAAAGTTCACTCATTCACCTAATTTTATCAAAAACGGTGAAAATTCACCTTTCATATTATTTAGAAAATGCTACGGAAAGTCATATTCAAAATAGTTCAATTTAATAAAAGATAGCATTTTAAAATGCTGCAATAGGGTTACATTAGTTTCAATAACTTATTTAAGTTCAACAATTATAACATTTACAAAATGCTATAATAGCCTTTAATTAAATTTAGCCATTTAGTTCATTATTATCAACTACAACATTTAGAAATGTTGTATTATCATTTACATTAGAATTAATAGCATTTCAGAAATGCAATTAATTAACTTCAAATATTCGGTAGAATTTCACAACAATTATATTTTTATTTAAATCATTTTTAACTTATAAAATCATAAAATTTCACTTTTATAATTGTTAACGCAAAAAGTTAGACGCTAACACCCCGACGCAAATAGAGATTGAATGAAAGCACCACCCGTTAACACGGGAAACAGAAAAAGCAGTAATCCATTGAAAAAAGCAGTAAGAGACATAGATTTTATAGTGTTTCGGCTTATGATCAAGCCTACATCAACTTCAATCCTTCTTTATTGCTAATATGATTACAATCCTTTACAATTTCCTTCAATTACAATTCACTTCAAAAGACAAGTAGCTAGAAAAACTTCGATGCAAGAGAATTCTCCGAATTCATGGTTGAATGTGTTGAATCCCTATTTGAAGTTGATTGAAGCTTCTTCCCTGGTCACACATCGGAGTAATAGCATTGAGAATCCCCTCCTATACAATCGGCCATCCTGAATTACAAATCTGGACGCTTTTCTTAACAACTTCTGTCGTTCTCTTGGGTTCTCTGGTAGAAAGCCATCGTGTAGGTATTTCAATATCGGAGTCATCCATGATTCACGCTCCTGTGATACAGTCATGATCCAGTCAATATCCATTTCATCAATGCTTGGAGTTGACAGGACTTCTACAGGAACTAATCCCAATAATTGAGCTTCACCGGTGCTTGCATATTTTGCGAGGGAATCTGCCTTCATATTCACTTCCCGGGGAATATGGCTTATTGTGTAATGGTCGAAATCATCAAGAAGCTCCCAGGCCTTGGACAAATATGTGCGTAGGTTACCCCCTTTGGTTTGAAACTCTTTCTTGACTTGACACAGGATAAGCCGTGAATCGCTGAAGATCTGTAATGCCTTGATGTTTAGTTCTTTAGCAATTCTTAAACCGGCAATAAGAGCTTCATACTCTGCTTCATTATTTGTCGAAGGGAATTCCAATCTTAAAGCATAACACAGCGACCGTCTTTCAGGGGTTTCAAGTACAACCTCGGCCCTAGAACAGTAATCGTTTCTTGCGCCATCAACATACAATTTCCACCGGGTTGAAGGATTATCGGTCACCACATCCTCACTATCGCCTTTGTCTGTACATTCTGCAATAAAGTCTGCCAAATCTTGTCCATTGATTGCTCTTCAAGGATGATAAGTGATGTCATATTGGCTGAGTTCAATATTCCATTTCAAAAGGCGACCCGAAATCTCAGGACGGAACATGACTTGCTTCAAGGGTTGATCGGTGAGGACCTTGATGGGATGAACTTGGAAATATGGCCTCGGTTTTCTTGATGCAATCAATAGACAATAGGCGAGCTTTTCCAACTTTGAATAGTTTAATTCTGCCCCAGCGAATCTCTTGCTGATGTAGTAGACCGGGCGATGAATTCTCGCATCCTCCCGTACCAAAGCTGCGCTGAGGGCATGAGACGAGATTGCCAAATACACAAAAAGATCTTCACCACTGTCAGGCTTAGAAAGTATAGGAGGCATTTCCATATGACGAACCAGCTCATCGAAAGCTTTCTAGCATTCAGGAGTCCAGTCAATGTTTTTTCTTCCTTTCTTTAGAGCATCGAAGAATGGAATGCATTTATCAGTAGCTTTGGAAATGAACCGACTCAAGGCAGCAACTTTTCCATTGAGACTTTGCAATTCCTTCTTCGTTCTAGGAGCTTTGACTTCTCTTACGGCAGTTATCTGAGCCGGATTAGCTTCAATGCCCCTTGCACTCACAATGAAACCTAGAAATTTTCCAGATTCTACCCCAAATGAACACTTCAAAGGATTCGGCTTCATACCGTACTTTCGGAGGATTGAGAACATTTCTGCCAAGTGATTCATGTGGTCCGCTGCTTTCTTTGACTTTACCAGCATATCATCGACATAAACTTCCATAGTCTTCCCAATCTGTGGCTTGAACATTGCATTAACCAGTCTCTGGTAAGTTGCCCCTGCATTCTTCAGCCCGAAGGGCATGACTTTGTAATAGTACAGACCAACATCGGTTATAAAACTCGTGTCCTCCTGATCTAGCTCATACATCATGATCTGGATGTATCCAGAGTAAGCATCCATAAAAGATAACAATTCATGCCCCGCAGTTCCATCAACTAATTGGTCAATCCTGGGAAGCGAAAAGCAGTCTTTGGGGCAAGCCTTGTTTAAATCTGAAAAGTCGATGCATACTCTCCATTTTCCGTTAGCTTTCTTAACCAGTACTGGATTCGAAACCCAATTCGGATAAGTAGATTCTTTGATAAAGTCATTCTCCATGAGCCGACCACCTCTTCCTTTAATGTTGCTGACCTTTCGGGACCCTGGGTTCTTCTTTTCTGCTTCACAGGTGTAAACTTTGGATCAATATTCAAGGTATGTACTGCAATTTCTGGAGATATTCCATACATATCGGCATGAGTCTAGGCGAATACATCTAGATTTGCTTTCAGAAATGATATCAAAACATTTTGAACCATTGCATTAAGCTGCGAACCCACATTCAACACTTTGTTCGGGTCTTTAGGGTCAACAGGTACCGGCACTGTCACTTCAACTGGTACCACTCTATTTTCCCCTGCATTGGCTTTTCTGGGATCCATCTCTCTTCGTGCATCACTATTTTCGCCTGTGCAGGGTCCATCCTGTAATTGCTACAAGGTTGATTCTTTGATGCGGACTGGGGCCGTCGCATCTTTTCCCATATCTCTCCTCCTTACTTCGCGCAACTCTGTAAGATAACATTCCCTTCCAGCATTCTGATACCCTTTCACCACACCGACTCCATTATCTTTGGGGAATTTTATGGTCAGACACCATGGGGTAAGAATTGCTTTAAATGCTGCCAGAGTTGGTCGGCCTAGGAAGGCATTGTAGGCAGAAAATTCTTCAACAATAAAAAAGGTCTGCTTTCGAGCCACTTTTCTATGCCCCTCTCCAAGCTCTACGAACAAATCAATAGTCCCAATTGGCTGTTTCGGCTCACCAGTAAAACCAGCAATCTTTAGTGATGAAGCTTGAACATCAGCCATAGGAATCTTCATTTGATCAAAAGTCTTCTTGAAGAGAATGTTGCACGAAGCTCCACAATCAACCAGAACTCTTTTCACAGTAGCTGGCCCAATGCCAGTGGAGATAACCAAATGATCAATGGTAGGAGCTTCAACACCCATCGAATCCCTAGTACTGAATATAATGTCGTCATTAAAAGTTTTCTGCTGCTTCAGGGGTGCAGCATCTTCTAACACCAAGGCACTTTCATCTGCCGGTGCTTCAAAGCACGGGCGTATCTTTCCATCTCACCCCAACTCCTGCCAGCTGGGTGAGGGTCCCTTGTAACCACATTTATAACAGGCCTCTCTGATTCGTGAGCTGTCGCCTTTTCACTTGAGCTAGGACGATGAACAGGAACCTATTGTCCTTGAGTTGACGAAGTTGGGCCATTCTTGTTCCTTTTTACATATTGCTGGAGCTTGTTTTCCTTCAATAGTTCCTCAATTACCTCCTTCAAGTGACGGCACTCGTTAGTATCATGCCCGGGTTGGTTATGGAACCGGCAAAACCATCCATTCTTCTCAGCTTTCCTATTAACTCTTTGCTTAGCGGGTTCGGGGAATTCGACCGTGTCTTTGTTTGCAAAGTAGATGTTCTCCAAGGTATCAATCAGAGGGGTGAAGTTGAAGGGACGACCTTTCTTTGCATCTTCCTGCATCTTCCGACCATTGTTCCCCCTCTTCTGATTGCCAGATTCCTTCTTATTCAGAGCAGCATTACCATTTCCAGCCCCTTTCGATACCACCTTAGTCGGTTCTTGGAGGCTTTCCAAACGCATGAATTCATCGGCTTTTTTATAAAACTTGTCAAGTGAATTTGGTTCTTTCATTTTCAACCACTTTCGAAATTCACTTGATTTATCAATCACCCTCATCAAGTATGTCAGAACATGCGTGGCTCTGCATTATCCACCTCGGCCAAAGCTATATTGAGGCGATTCAAGAAAGCTCTAATGGATTCTCCAGGATTTTGCTCCAAGATGGATAACAACATTATATCCTTTGCCTTTGACGCATACAATCGAAACTTTTCCTTGAACTTCCGAGTTAAATCAAAAAATTGGTCTATCGACCGGATCGGCAGCTTTGTGAACCAACGTAAAGCAACTCCTTCCAGGTATACCGGAAAATACCGGCATTTGATTTCATCAGAAGCTCTGGCACCCGTCATGTGCCAATCATACTTATACAGAAACTCATTAGGATCGCTCGTTCCCTTGTAAGCTGGAATAGTTGACAAACTTCCTTGGGAATTCTGCTTTGAAGATCTTTTCAGTGAATCGAGTTTTGCTCGGAGCGAAACCCCACTCTTTCTCATCTTCGTCTCTCTGCATACTTTCCTTCATAATTTGGCGAACCATGCCTGAGAAATACTCTTCATCATTTTGAGGCTCAGCGGGACAAACATCAGCCATTTTCTCCGAATTCTGTCTTGACAATCGCTCACGGAGAGTCGGTTACGGCCCCGATCCTCCGGCTTGGGGAGGTGTCCTTTCCACCGAATCAGCCGCCCTTTGAGGGATATTTCTTCCTTCCACATTCTGTACTTCATCAGCAAGATTTCCCTCTTTAGACACCGGTTGACCGTTTGCCTCAAATAAAGCATTCAACCTTTCCATCATTAGGTTATTCAGAGCTTCCATTTGCCGATGTAGCCCGGATACAACGGCATCTAACTCTGCTCGTGTAACTCCGACGGTTAGAGTTGTTTGACTTAAAGGAGGAGAGGTTGCAGTAGTCTCGCGAACATCGTCAGATCTAACTGACTTGCGCTTCCTTCCTGGAGCCATTATTTCAGATAAACTTTTGGTTTTTAGAGAAATCCTTTCTACAAACTTCTGCAAGCTATGATGACAGGTCCTGAGTTGGGTTCTCAGTGAAAGCACCAAAAATGTTAACGCAAAAAGTTAGACGCTAACACCCCGATGGAAATAGAGATTGAATGATAGCACCACCCGTTAACACGGGAAACAGAAAAGGCAGTAATCCACTGAAAATAGCAGTAAGAGACAGATTTTATAGTGGTTCGGCTTATGATCAAGCCTACGTCCACTTCAATCCTTCTTTATTGCTAATATGATTACAATCCTTTACAATTTCCTTCAATTACAATTCACTTCAAAAGACAAGTAGCTAGAAAAACTTCGATGCAAGAGAATTCTCCGAATTCATGGTTGAATGTGTTGAATCCCTATTTGAAGTTGATTGAAGCTTCTTGTCAGTTTCAAGTGTTGGAGTAAGGCTTGGTTTTAAGATGGCAGAGTCTCGATGCTTTGAAGAAAATGATCGGAAAAGTCCCCTTATGTTGGAAATAGTGCCGTATTTATAGAGGAACTTCCATGTCAAGTTGTAAGTAGTGACCGATCTAAAGTAAGTCGTGGATCGCGACCGACCCAAGACAAGTCGTAAGTCGCGTTCTATCTCTTAAGCACGGCTCACGGCTTAACTGGGATAAGCATGTTCTTCTGAGTACAAGTCCTAAGTCGTGAACGAGTTAATAGACCCTGGCTCAAGTAACGCTATATTGGATTTCCCTTTGTTTGCCTAGGTCGCGAGCGACCTAACATAGGTCGTAAGTCGGTCGTGACTTAAGTGAAGTTGTTCTGAGCTTTTCCTGTCTTGAGTCGTTAGGTTGGCAGTCTCTTGTGTCGTTAGGTCGGCAGTCCCTTGAGTCGTTAGGTCGGCAATCCCTTGAGTCGTTAGGTCGGCAATCTCTTGAGTCGTTAAGTCGGCAATCTCTTGAGTCGTTAAGTCATGGCTTCCTTAAGTCGGTAGGTCGTGCTATCAGTTAAGTCGCTAAGCTGTTATACTCTCAAGTCGTTTGCCTATTGAGTCGATGGCCACCTTAAGTCGTTTTCCTATTGAGTCGCTGAGCATAGGAGTTAACATTTGCCCCTCGAAGTACACACCTAATGGTTAGGTCGTGTGCTTCGATATCTTTTAACCCGTCCCCCTCTAGGTCGCTAAGTCGCGCGCGACCTAAAGGTTAGGTCGTATGAGCCGCTTCAGGTTTCTCCACTATAAGTCGTCCATCCCCTTCTTTCTTCTCATTACTTACCTCCTCATCTGTTTCTTCCATTAACACTTTCCTGAACTTCCAAAGGCGATCTCGACCCGATCAGTCACCGATTAACTTGATATTACATCACGTAAGTGAACTTGCTTCTTTCTTCATCCTTTACCATCTCTGGTTCGTGAATTCCATTTCCTCAATCCTAAACCACCCCTTCATGCAATGTTTCATCGAGAATTTCATTACTCCAATGTGAGACCAAGGAAGAAGCTGAAACAATTCTAACTGAGGTACACGAAGGATAGTGTGGAGACCATTCAGGAGGTCAAACTTTAGCAAAGAAAATTCTCCGTTATGGATATTTTTGGCCGAATATTAATCGTGATGCCGCGAGTTACACCCGAAAATGTGACTGATGCTAGAGATTTGCAAAAATCCCAAGAGCACCTTCCACTGAGATAACACAGATGGTCAGTCCATGGCCATTTGCTATTTGGGGAATGGATCTCATCGGGCCTTTGCCAACTGCAAAATCCGGAATCAGATATGCTATTATTGCTGTGGATTATTTTACTAAATGGGCTGAATCTGAACCTTTAGCTACTATTACCTCTAAAAAAATGATAAATTTTGTAACTAAGAACATCATTTGCAGGTATGGAGTGCCTCAAAAGATAATCACGGACAATGGAACCCAATTTAAAAGAGAAGAGTTTCAAGATTTTTGCAAAAAATTCAAGATCTAGAAAAGTTTCTCAGAAGTGGCTCATCCGCAGGAAAATGGGAAAGTGGAAGCAGTAAACAAAATTATCAAATCAACCATCAAAAAACAGCTGAAAAAAGCAAAAGGTGGTAGGGTCGATAAACTTCCGCTAGCACTATGGGCATATAGAACTACACATAAAACTGCGACGGGGCACACTCCATTTTCATTGGCATATGGATCAGAGGCGACGATTCCGGTAGAAATAGAGGTCCCTTCACATAAAAGAATCCATTTCGGTCAAGCCGAGAATGAAAAACTGTAGCTTGAAGCCCTTGACTTCCTTGATGAGAAAAGGGAAGAAGCTGAGCTCAGAACTGCAACTCACCAGCAAAGAATAGCCAGGCACTCCAATTCCAAAGTTCGCCGGCGTAGCTTTGAAGTGGGGGACCTAATCTTAAAAAGAATTATGACACCTACAGGCGCGCTTGGACCAAACTGGGAAGGGCCATATGTTATAGGCCAAAAACTTCTTGATGGCACATTCAAACTTGTAACTGTCGAAGGAGACCCAATTCCAAGAGCTTGGAACAGCAATCATTTACGCCCATATTTTACTTAAAGGCTTTAATGAAATATTGTAAAAGAGTGATGAATGTATGATTCTTGTAATGAAAGCCGTTGTAAAGTCAGTGCAAGTGAATAATAAGAGCTATAAAGTGGATGTAGGCCCAGTTCTTGGCCGAACCACTATAAATCTTGTGTTCTTTACTATTATAGACTACTTTGTTTTATTTCAACATATAAAATATGTTAATTGTGTTACTAAAATGTCGATTTAATAATGCAGGCATAAAAACAAAGCTTACCCATCTCAAGACCAAGCGATCTCCGACATCACCCAGCAAGAAAACGCTAAACCATTCAAAATTTCCATACCCAAATCTTACGAAAGAAGTGCTTCGAACAAAAGTTAGCGATGTGGCTGGAAGTGGACCATTTCTAACTAACTGCGAATGTTTGTACAAACGAGCATCCAGTTAAATAGCCTGTGTCTACCACCACCAATTCGCTTAACTATGAAGTATATTTCTTTGGATAAGGAAAATTGTTGGCAACTAAAAGGGGATGATATTTGGAAAAGATAACGGGGATCGCCGACATGAATAGATGGCAAAGAGACATGGGCGAGCAAGCATCAAACAACAAAAGACCTCTTCGGATGCACAAGCCCACTTCGGAGGCACAACTCTTCGGAGGATAAAGACCTCAAACAGGGCATGCCAGAAGACTTTCTCAACAAAAAAGATTGGTATGGAATGACCGGGAGAACCTTCCCGACTGGAAGGCAAGGCACTTGTTTACTAGCTGAGAAAGTTTGCACAGACAAGCATCCAAGTAACTTGCGTCCGCCCCGTGAATCCATACGATGATCGGACGCACCTTCCCAAGTAGAAGGCAAGGCGCTTGTTCACCAGTTGAGACAATCTGCATAAATAAGCTTCCAAGTAACTTGTGTCCGCCCCGTGAATCCGGCCAACCATGAGGAAGAAACATCCAGGTAGTCTCGGAGGCACGCATTCCACCGAGATCTGGAATAAAACTTCACAAGTGTTGGAATGTGAAAATCCCTCTTCGGAGGCCCATTTCACCATAGTTGAAATGCTAAAAGACCTCGAGCGGGCCTCTGTCGAAAAAGAGAGTTCTTTCTCGACATAAAGTTGTGGACTGATCGGTGGCACAAAACACTTGTGTCCGCCCTGTGAATCCATCCAGCTAAGAGAAAGAAGCTCCAAACTTCCAGGCAAAAGCCCTACTCAAAGGCACACATTTCACCGTGATTTGAAATAAAACTTCACACGAGTCGAAAAGTGAAAAGCCCTCGTCGGAGGCCCGCTTCCCAGCGAACAGGAAAAAAGATAAAAGCCTCTCCCAAGAGGCAGAAACAGAAAGACCTATTCCCAGAGGCACAATCAAACAAAAAGCCCTCTTCTCGGAGGCACAATCAAACAAAAAGCCCTCTTACCGGAGGCACAAGCAAGTCGAAGCCCACTTTACCACGAAAGAAAATTCACTCGCCAAAAGAAAAGTGATTTTCTTCAAAAAAAATAAAATAAAAAAAACTCATCCAAAATGAGGTACATCCTACTAAATACGAAAAATATTTCCTTGAAATGGAAATATTATCCTATAAAGTACGGATGCAAACCTCCTTCAAACGAAAAAGTTGTTCTCTAAAGAAAGAGTACAAGTCTTCTCGAAATAGAGGAATTGTTCTCTAAAAACTTCGCCAATGTGAAAGAGATTGCAATAAACCATGGTATGGGGGCAGCACATTATAGGTACAAGAATGGAAACAATGCTCAAACAACATACCATAGGCTCATTGCAATATCACACAAAGGAAACAAGGAACTTGTATAAAGATAAAGAATAAATGTATTCTCAAATACAGACAGAAGTTTGTATAGGTAAAAGGAACATTTTATTCAACACTACGAAAATTTTATACAGGTACAGGTTTCAGGATAAAGAAAAGCGGGGACTGGTACCCGCACAATCTCCAGTCGGCACAAACTTGTATACATGCAAAAAAGCAAAAAGTAAAGCAAAGTAGGGAAAGCAGGGCTCATCACTTCTTTCTCCCACCACCTTTAGAGCTTTCACCTGGTTTAATAGGCAATTTTTCAGGCCGACTTGGGAGAGTTGGGGGAGAAGGAGAGAGGGCTAGTGCTGGATCAACTTACGTTTCCTTTTCAGTAACATAAATGCTTCTCCCTTTCTTCTTTGAAGTTGTACGCTTCCTCCTCCTCCTTGAAGAGGACTCACTCCCCGGAGTGACAAGAGCTGACAATTTTATGTCATCGGAAAGGGTTCTCTCATGAGATACTTCGCCTCCTTCAAGCCCTTCGGCCTTCTGCTCCAGCGAAGCGGCTGGATCGTCCAAGTCTTGAAGGGCTCCTATTAATTCTTCCTGCGATCCCGGCTGGGAAGTAGGAGTAATTTGAAAGGTAGGAGGAGGAACAGCTGGAGGAGGAGAAGTTTCTATGACTCTGGGTGTTATAGCTACAGAAGAAAAGCAAAAAATATTAGTATCTCCCGCCAAGAGGGGAGATAACGGCTCATCGAGTCTTAAGTAATAAGCAACAAGTTCATCAAGCTCGGCCGAAGCAAATGAGTAATCCGCTTGACCAGGTTCGACGTTAATATTACCTGAAGAAGTGGGCTTCCTAATGTCAACTTTATAAGCTTGTGCTTCGGTGCTCTCTTCGCCTTCATCTCCACCCTGTGCACTTGTAATCTCAGTTATAACTTTAGCAGGGGACGGAGAATGGGAACCGGAGCCTGTGATGTCAACGTCGGCCGAAATTGAAGGGGGAACAGGGGCAATTGATGGTGCTTCTTTCTCTTGATGCTCCTCCCTCATCATACCAGCACCCCCTCTAGCGAGTTGCTCTTTTCCTCTGGCAAGGGCTGCACGAGCTCCGTCATCCAGATAATATGCCTCGAGTTCTTCTTCGGCATACCCAGCATCTTTAAGCATATCAAGCGCAGCTTCCCATACTTCAGCCAAAGTGATTTCATATTTGGGGCCCAAAAATGCGAGACTGCCACGCCCTAGGACACTTTGCAAGTAGAAGTCGAACAATGTCGAAATGACATCGGCTTTAGTGGGTTGATGAGCTTCTTCAGCTGCAAGTCTACCGGCAACAGGCTCATCGTGCTCTTTCTCAACTATAGCAAGTCGGGTTTTTAATATCTCAATTTCGAGGTTCTATGTAACGACCCAACTTCCAAACTCTAGGAAGTCGCATCGCTAAGAAGAAAGAAAGGGATAGAAAAGAGAAAAGAAAGGAAAGAAAGAAACAGACAACATCAGAATCTCACAGCGGAATCGAATAAATTATAATATATCACATAAAAATTTACATAGTATCATATACATCAGAGTTAAAAAGCTAATACTACACAAACTAGACAGTTATAAACTTCTATCTAGCAATTACAATTCAAGTACATCAGAGAAAACAGATATAACTCAACACGGCGGGATTACTAGATATATCTACACGTTGAAGCCTCCTGCTCCATTATCTCCTCCAGAAACTCGTCAAAGAAATCCTGAATCACTTGACTACTCATACATAATATGAGTACCCAAGAGTTTAATAACACAGAAAATAAACACTCAGGTCAGACAGGGGTCTGGTGTGAGTAAACGGGGATAAAAGTTGCTTAACTTTTAGAAAATCTTTTGAAAACAAAAGGGTATTACGTAAGACTTCCCACACATAAACATGGAAAAGTTTTTACCTTACGCTAACCAGAACATTTGATAGGAAATCCGGTGATATTATAATAGTGCCTAGGGTTTTCAAGTAAATAAGAAATAGCCGAAATTGTTACATCTATTGAATTCTAGCTACTAGCCACAAAACCGTAGGGTCTCGTAGGGAAAATGGGTTTCCAACAATGGCAGGGCTACTGGGGTACCGCCCGTCACAATACGTGGCCTAGATCACCGTACCGAGGAGTACTCCCACTCCCCTGCAACACAAAGCCGGACCCGTTCCTTACTGAACAGTTCCGAACAAGACCACCTCGCAGATTGGTCGTCACCAACTGCCACACACAGCCAAAATATAAAGGGACCTCTAGACAGGAGTAAATCTTACTCTCCAGTGGGAGCTACCCACGAAGCTTTGCTGCACCTCCCCTGTTTTAGCCATTCCCGGTTGATGAGGCTTGAGGCTACGATTACCTTTATAGGACATATTAATCTTAGAATGCTCATCGCCCACCTGACGATATTCTGAAAGCATTCAATCCATACAAGTTTGTTCTGGGTTCGAACGAAACCGAAGGCATTATCTCGTTACACTCGTATTGGAATCACCCTCAGAGTTAACGACGATAACCCTTGCACTCTAAATCTCCATCTCGAATCAATAAGTACTATTCCATCAACTCATTACGGAATCACCCACAGAGTTATACTGACGTATAGCCCTTACACCTCGAGTCTTCACTTGCTCCACTTGGATTAACGACCTAACGTTTAGTTAGAATCGATGTGGTTTTCGGATATCCAAATATGGAAACCCGATCCCGGTCTCATCGAAACCAAACGCCATCTTAATGTCCAAGTTATACTTAAGGGTTTTAAACAATAACTCATTTTATTATTATCTATTTCACATAGATATATAAACTATATCTCACAATAGATAAGCACATCCATATCATAAACAGATAATCTGTATCATCACAAACAGATAATCATTCAACCAAATAATCCATCACAAACCACCATACTTAAACCAATTATCCATATCATACAGATATTACAACCATTCAATCAATAACATCCATAAGCGATGATTTATTAACCATCAATTATAATTAATTTAAAATGAATTAAATTAATTACAACCATCTCTAATTAATTTAAAATATATTAAATTAATTACTATATTTAAATCCTGCTTAACATCCATTAATTAATAAACCCAGTTAATTAATTCACTTCCTAAGTATTTAACTTGATCAAACACTTTGATTAATCATTTACTAATTACAATAGGTAATTAGTCTTTAATTAATTTTATAAATTAATTAACCTTAATCATAAGTAATTAACATTAAATTACTTCATTTATTAATTAATTATAATTAATTATATTTGTCCTTAATTAATTAATCACTTATTTAATTTAAACTTAATCAAACAATCCTTAATTACATCATTAATTATAATAATTATTGATCTCGAATATTTAAATAAATTAATTAATTAAAATTAATTACATTTAGTAATTAATATAATTATTAGTCACCTTGATTAATATTAAATTAAGTAATTAACTTTCTTTAATTACTTATTTATAAATTAATTATCCAATAATTAATCATTAATTAATTCCTTAATTAATTAGAAAAGTAATTATCCAAATTACTAATTACATTCCAGTAATTATCAATATTACTTCTCTAAGTAATCCTGCTCCATTAATTACATTTAGTAATTACTCTTTTAAAATCATCAAATGATTCATTAAAATTAATTAAACTAAATTAATTAACTTAAATAAATCACATATCAAAATTAATTACAATAAGTAATTAATCCCTTAATTACTTTAACAATTAATTATACTTAACAAATTACAATTAATTAGATTCAATTAATTAATCTAGTTAATTATCAAAATTAATTACATTAATTAATTACTAAATTATCCTTAGATAATTATCACCATTTATTAATTATCAACATTTCAATAATTACATACTTAAGAAAATTTTGAATTAGATTAATTATCAATAAATCATTTCTAATTAATCTAAATCATTATTTAAAAATCAATTAATTAAGTAAATCCTTAATTATCTTAAATATTTTTCAAAATAATCTAATTACTTATCAAATGACTCATTATATTTAAAATGTATTAAAACAATACATTTCTAAATTTAAATTCAAATTCTATTTAAAATTTTAATATTTAAAGTGTTTAATTATTTAAACATTAATCTAAATTTTAAATAAATAAAACTCTTAAAATAAAATGAATGTTTAAACGACATTCATTACTAAAATATAAAAGAAAAGATTTACATAAATTTACTTGATTAAAATAAATTAAACTTTTGAAAATGAATTGATAAATTTTAACCTTCAAATTTAAATTAACACTTCATATTTTAATTCAATACTAATGGAAACTAAATTCTTTCAAGTTTTAAATCTTATTTGAAATCAATTTCATTTTCAAATCTACTATTAAACATTTGGATATGTTCATCATCATTTTTTTTAAAATATACAAACTGTTTGAAATGCAAACTGGTTTTCAAAGTAAACTTGAAAACAGTTTTTAACTTGATTTCAAACTGGGTTTAAATCTTGCTTAAAACATTTAAATTTGTTCATACTTTAAAATCTTACAAAACTGTTTTGGAATAAATGTTAGGTTTTAAAAGTATACCTGAAATAGTTTTCAAACTTGATTCAAAACTGAATTTTAAACTTGTTTAAATTTAAGTTTTCATTTTTTTTAAAACTTTGAATTCCAAACTACATTTGAATTCAGATTCAAGTTACACTTGAATCAAGTTTTTAACTTAAAATATGAATTTATTCAAAAATTTAAAACTGCAAATCTCTCAGGCTTAAACCTGAAAACTGTTTTAATTTTGATTTAAAACTGAATTTAAATTTAAGATTTCATTTTTAAAAAAACTTTGAATTCAAAACTTCATTTGAATTTAGATTCAACTTGCATTTTGAATCAAATTACAACTTTACAATATGAATTTCATTTAAAATTGAAAAAAAAAACTGCAGAACTACAGATTTATCAACCTGCAACTAAACTAACCCGAGTGACCCCTCTATTTACTTCAAGTTTTCTAACCCCTATCTTCGAGTCAAAATAAAAATTACCCGAGTAAAAACCCTGCATATTACAGAAGTTCACCGGACCTTGAGAACCACTGTAAACCTGTCAACATTCCATATGCATGCCTATGACCATCATCATTGCTGAAATTCCAGCAGATGATCCCTCTACAACCCCTCTTTCCATCTCCCAAATCCCACTCCTACTCGATGTAGCAGAAAGCATGTGCATAGATAAGGAACTGCAACACTGCACTAGGTTTTTGAAAACCTGGACACACTCAATATCACCTCACCTCTCTCTCTGATCATCTATCATCAAAATTCACTTCATTCATACATCAATAATTCACCTACAGGAAGTATCCCAACCCCCAAATTTACTAGCCTATAGATATTTTCAAATTTTCCTATTTCTGTTCTGAAACAGAAATGCCTTTCCCCTACAGTTTATTTAAAACTGTAATCTTAATTTTTATAGTCCATTTGTTAAACAATACTATCTTAAACTATTTTTAAAACCAGGAATATAGTGTTATTAACAAATTCTCTTCAGTGATCATTGTCAAATTCCCATTGTACAGGAAGTTATCAATTTATCTAGTGAAAAAGGAGGACTGTTATCATCCACAGAGCAACAAATATACAATACTCGGAAACAAGTATGCGTGCAATATCATACTTATAAACACACATTTATATTCAATCTCAAAACAATCATTAAAGGCTATAGTTCACACATGCAATAAGATTCATCCAGACAGAAAGAACTGCTTTTTGAAAAACAGAAGTTTTACTTTTTTTTTAAAAAAAATAAAGCCAGAGTAGTTATTCATAGTTGTTTGATTTTGGTGATTTTTTTTAAAAAAAAAAAACAGTTTTCTTTTGAACTTAAGTTCTAGTATTTACTTTAGCACTGATTTTAGAAAGAAGAACTGTTTTTTAAAAACAAAATTTTACTCACCTTTTAAATGAAGATGCAATAACCAATTCAGAGAAGCATTTTCACCATTTTCCTGAAACCTGATTGCTAGATGAAGATGCTTGCCTGATGTTGATTAATAAAACTGCAAATTTGCCTCCAATTTGATTTCAAAGTTATTGCATGCAGACCCCATCTCCTTGTATTTAAATTATCTTAAACCATTACTAATTTATTTTTAGCATGTTTTCTATGTTTAATTAACATTAGTCTTGAAATAATTACATGTTTATTTATAACTTCTTATAACATTTATTTTAATGTTTGTTTGATTATTTTTAAAATGATATTCTTTAAATTTCAAAAGAAAAGATTTTTAAAAGAAGAAAGAAATTGAGTTTATCTTATTCAAGAGTTTTAAATCAAATGTTATACTTTAGCAAAAATGAACTAAATCTTATTTCAAAGAAAAACAATTTTAAAATAAAACAAAACAAACTTTTATTATAAAATAAAAATTAAACTATATTATTTTTATAAACAAATAAATATTTACTTGCATTTCTATGAAAATATAAGATAGATCTTTAGAACAAACTTTTAAAATGTTTACAATACTAATTTAAATTAAATTAATCAATTTACAATTTATACATTTATATATAATAATTAGAAAATATCCTTTATTTAATTAAAATTAAAACTAAAAACCAAATCCTTTATTTACAATGTATAAACATTTATACATTATAAATAAAATAAATTTTAAATCAGCAAAGAAAGATAAATTTATTACTTAAATATTTTTAACATTTGAAAAGAATATCATTTATTAAACAAAAAAATTATTAATTTTCAAAAGAGATTCTCTATTTGAAATAAATTATTAAATCAATATTTAACATTTAAAATAATTATCAATGAAATTATTAAATAATTATTGCCTAAATTTCCGGGACATCACATTCCTCCCCCCTTAAAAGAATTTCGTCCCCGAAATTTAAAAGCAAAGGTAATTTAATAATCCCATACAGATTTAAGTTTTAAAATAGCAAACCATATGCTATCTACCAAATACTAGCAACCATAGCAAACAATTCAAACAAACAATTCTAATTACCCAGACAAAATTCTGGATAAGATTCCCTAGAGTTTCCCAGGTTCAAACACCGGGACACTCGCCCTACAGAATCTAAACTAACTACACCACTCAGATCCAGAGCTCCTATATATCTAGATCAACAAATCTAAACAGAATGCTAGACCACAGACAAGTCCTGATCAACTCCCAAATCTCTCAAAACTGCTGATTCTAAAACCAGAGATAAACCATACACGTACTCCCTCAGAGATACGTGGAAAGACAAAACAAATTCCAGCTATCCGAACTGGAAATTCAATCCTGTAGATCGAACACTGAACTTTTAAGAGAATACAGAAAGATCCAATACTCATATCCACAAATCTCTCATATCGATCCTGGGTTGCCTTCAACTTCTAGATCAAACAAAATCCACCAAAAATTCTTCTACACAAATATCAGAAGATTTCAACATACTACTCCTATTCAGAAAAAAGAACAGATGCACAAGGCAATCAAGCTTCCAGATAAAATGAATTTCCTGTAGAAATCCTTTGATCCAAGACAAAACTCAAATTCCCAAAGAATCCGGTGCTGCTTCTATTCTGGAATAGCTGCCACCATGCTTCCACTGCGCAACTTTGATTCGAGAATGTTGTTGATGAACACAAGTACAACTTGATCAACTTATCCCGGAATATTGTTCATCAAATTCCATAAATCTCAGTGACTTATCCGATTTGGTCACAAACACCACAGCAAAAATTCAACCCGAAACTAGATCCGATCAACCCTGCCAACTTAAACAGATCTCATTCTCAAGGAATCTCCTACAAAGCTGAACCTCCTGTAAAGCTCCAAGAACCAAGTCGAAACAGAAGTCAAACCCTTGATGCGGATGAAAATCTTAACTCCTTCGAAGATATCCAGAAAATCAAACCACTTCGTTAACTCAAACATCCTATAGAGATGCTTCAATCAAAACAAAGATCACTCAGAGAACTTCCGAACCATCGCCAGTCACTTTTGCGATTCCACTCAGTTCAGATTCCAAGAAATCGTTCTCACTTCAACAAACAGAACAGCTAAAGCCTTCAAAAGAAGAAACTAGTGGTCCACCTCTTAACCACTAACATCATACCCAACTGAGCTTCCAGAAAAAAAATGGACAAGCTTCACCATATGCCCGGACTACTGACAGAGATTTTTGAACCACCAAAGAACAGGCCACACACTGCTGCTACTGCTGCTAAAACTTCCTTATCCAAAAGCTCATCGAATCACAAAGCTACACCAGCCACTTCACAATAGAGCCTTCAAAAGACAGATATCTCTCAGGAAACTCGCTCCCAAACCAAGCTCAAAACATTCTTCCAAACTGAGTCTCAAACTCAAATATAGACAGAACTCCTCCCTAAGGTTACCAAGATACCAACTCTGGCTTCTGCACTTCCAACTAATCCAGACTCAAGAAAAACCATTCACATGAGTGCAATCCAGCTTACAATCCAAAGATAAATTCCGAATCTTAAAAAGATTCCCTTCAGAGATCAGAGAAATCCTTCACACCAAACTTCCAAGCTACTCAAGATGCCCAAAACTTCCATAGCAAACCACGTACTTCCAACTTCTAACACTCGAACTCCAACCATTGGTAGTTGTGTTACACACACCACTACCCTATCTACCTTTATTACTTATATTGGAAAACCTGAACAGGTAACCCAATCTAATAGGTAGAAATATATATATATATATATATATATATATATATATATATTCAAAATTACAAATACACTCTCTCAAGAAGGACACCACTCCAGAGTCTAGGTATTCGCTCAACCTAGAGCTCCGATACCACAATGTAACGACCCAACTTCCAAACTCCAGGAAGTCGCATCGCTAAGAAGAAAGAAAGGGATAGAAAAGAGAAAAGAAAGGAAAGAAAGAAACATACAACATCAGAATCTCACAGCGGAATCGAATAAATTATAATATATCACATAAAACTTTACATAGTATCATATACATCAGAGTTAAACAGCTAATACTACACAAACTAGACAGTTATAAACTTCTGTCTAGCAATTACAATTCAAGTACATCAGAGAAAACATATATAACTCAACACAGCGGAATCACTACATATATCTACATGCTGAAGCCTCCTGCTCCATTATCTCCTCCAGAAACTCGTCAAAGCAATCCTGAATCACTTGACAACTCATACATAATATGAGTACCCAAGAGTTTAATAAAACAGAAAATAAACACTCAGGTCAGACAAGGGTCTGGTGCGAGTAAACGGGGATAAAAGTTGCTTAACTTTTAGAAAATCTTTTGAAAACAAAAGGGTATCATGTAAGACTTCCCACACATAAACATGGAAAAGTTTTTACCTTACGCTAACCAAAACATTTGATAGGAAATCAGGTGATATTATAATAGTGTCTAGGGTTTTCAAGTACATAAGAAATAGCCGAAATTGTTACATCTATTAAATTCCAGCTACTAGCCACAAAAGTGGGTAATACAAACAAAACCGTAGGGTCTCGTAGGGAAAATGGGTTTCCAACGAGGCAGGGCTACTAGGGTACCGCCCGTCACAATACATGGCCTAGATCACCGTACCGAGGAGTACTCCCACTCCCCTGCAATAATAAAATAATATCATAAATAAAATAAATAGGTAATGTAATAAAAATATAATATACCATGTTCACATGGTATATAATATTTTTATTATATTACCTATTTATTTTATTTATGATATTATTTTATTATGTGATAATATCATAAAAATTTAATAATCTGTGTAAAAATTAAATTAATTTGATAATAATTGTTGATAAGATTTGAATTGATTTAATTTTATTCTTTTAAATAAATATATAAATTGATAATTTATCTTTTAAAAGCTAATTTAAAATTGTTTCTATATGTATATATTTGTATATATTATAAATAGATAACCTCTGTTTTAAATTAATAAATAAAGACATTTTTCTAATTTTAATATTTCTGATAATAGGAAATTTGATTTAATTTAGTATTAAGCTATTAAATAGATATCTATATGGTTTTAAGTACTTAAAATAAATGTTTAATAGTTATAAATTATTCTAGCTTAAGTTTAAATTTAAAATTTAGTAACAAAAAGATTTGTTTTATTTTCTTTTTAGTATAGCTTGATAAAATTTTGCTTAAAAATATACTAAAGATAAAGTTAAAATTTGTTTAAATGATTTTAACTTAAATTTTAATTTAACAAAGGGTTTGTTTGTTCTTTCCTAAAAATAGCTTGATGAAAATAAGTAATTAAGTAATAATTTCTTTTATAAATTATTTTAATAATGAGTTATTTTTAAAAAAAAAACAATAATAATAATGTAATATCTTTACAATGGATTTTAAATAAATAGAAGTTGTTATTTTAATTTTATTTATTTATATACATATGTATTTTGGAAAGCTATGATTTATAAATTTAAAATTAAAAATCTTTCAACAATGTTTAAAAATAAAACAAACTTTATAAATATGAAACATAAGTGTAAACCAAATATATGGTTATAAAAATAAGTCTGAATACATAAACTTAAGAAATTGTAATATTAACATAAGAATAAGAAATAATAAGTAAATAAAGTAACAAACCAAAGCAAATGACTAAAACAAATTTTATAATATGTATGTAAAATACAAAAGCAAGTAATCACGACTGTAAAATAGATATGCAAGCTAAAGAATAAACAAAATAAACATATGCAGGAAGCTTGTAAATAAAGATTCAGACAAGTATGAACATGCAGTAATAAGAAGTCAAACCAGGCGTTGTATAAATATGAGGGTAGCCTGTAAATAAGACTCGGGCAAGAAAATAAAAGAAAATAGGCAAAGTTAAGAAAACAAAGCAAAACTATCTTTGTACACATAAGATAGGATTAGTAGGAAACATATAGTACATTTGCATTTAATGCTTTCAAAACTCTAGCACATAACCAAGTCATTTCGAATTGTGTTAACATCATTTTAGCCTCCCTAACAAATATAATCTTGCCTGAAAAAACAAAACATAATCTCTGAAAAATATAATAAGATTTTTACCTGCAAACTTGCTAACCCAGTTGTCACCCCAAATTTGACTGGGCCCTATATATATATATATGCATTTGAAGGGTGAGTGGTGATGTTAGTAACTCTTGAATTATGCCTTTTAGTGCAATGACTCGTATGATACCACCACGATGAAGTGGCAGTCAGGCTACGCTGCTTGGTGGGAGTAGTTGGGTCATTATTTGTGAAGATAGTTGATGTATGTGAACCAGTGTTGTACTAATTTGAGCAAGGGGATGCGTAAGCTACTGACAAGGGAGACTAACATTTTTTGCGGTTTACCTACAAGCGTGGATCGGCCTTGGAGCATTGGTTGAGTGGCCCTGTGTACAGTCCTCGGAACACTTTTGACTCCGCGTAATGCAACTTAAGTAACCCCAATTAGTGCAGTGTAGATCCCAACTTGACGGTGTGAGCTAAGGTAGCCTTTGTTAAGGTTCACTAAGTTGTAGTAAGCTTAGTATTTAATTCCGTTGCGACTTTTGACTTTTTCGACCATGGCTTTTTTGATTGGATCAAGCGTTATGGCTGCAGCCAGCAGCTATATTAGGTAGTTAGCTTTGGTAGTAAAAATGAGGCTTCGATTGAATAGCTGAGTGCAGTTTTTCTATGGCTCGTTGCAATTCCTGACTTTTTGCACAGTATGAATTCGGTCCCTTCAATTCCTCCTTTTTATCTTAACTTTTATTATGAAGGAAGCCCTCTCAGCTTTGCACCTTATTCAGCTCTCTTTTAACATTGAATGAGGATTCAGACGTAACAAATTTAAGAATGCAATTGAACGAGCAGGATGGTCTTAGGTGCAATATTTGCTTAGTAAACTAAAAGGGTTTGGCTACTTTGAATGGCATTGAAAGTCTTTAGATGGAAGCGATATTATCAAAGATACATTTTGGACAATCCCATTAGTTTAGACTTTCTATGAACATTTCCTCTAGTTAACTAATTTCGTCTAGTTATCATACTAGATTGTACGTACAAAATTAATAGCTATAAAATGACATTATTGAAGATAGTTGGTGTAATCTCCATGGATCCCATATTTTTCACTGTCATTGCTTGTTTAATTACGGAGAGTGAGGAAAATAATATTTGGGTTTTTGGACATTTAAAATCTATTATGATCGACCTATGTAATTAAAGCACACGGCGGATTCAATGCGGCGGAGGTGTAAAAAGTCATAGCGGGATATAGCAATGATATAGTGGGAATATAGCGGATGAGTCTAAAATAGCATATAAAACTCATACTTAATGTTTTTACAAATATATAAACGGTAATTAAATGATAAATCGACATTCAATTTAAATGCAATTAATGCATATTTAATTTTAAATAAAAACATGTGTAATCATATTGTAAATAAACGTAAACTGTTATTTAACATGTTTAAATTTAATAGAATATTGGAGTAGTTTTGTTTCTAAAAGTATGTTAAAAAATTCAAATAAAAATTTTAATTTTTAAAAATTTATATAATGTGCAAATGTCATTTTTCAGTTCTTTTTTTAAAAAAGGTATAGAGGAATAGCGAAATATAGCGGGAATAACCGAATACCACGGAAATAGCAGGGCTTAAAGCGGAAAGGCAATATTTAAGGCTATTTGAGAAAATTTTAGCGATGGAAATCCGCTATGGGATATAGCGGGGTTATAGTAAGGTAATAGCGGGGCATTAATCACACAGTGATCGATTATGATGTTGAAATGCCTATTGTGTTCATAAGTGATAAAGAATTTGTAACAACCCAAGATTTAGTACCAATTAATTATCGTCTTTAGACGATTAATTTTCCTAGTTGTTTGTTATTTGAAGCTTTTAAACCGGGTAGAAATTCGTTTAAATAATTTGTTAAGGAAATACGGGCTTTAAATTTAAACTGAACCATTCCCTTTTTATTTATTTTTATTGGGCTTGTTTTCTTTCCATTGAGATAATTGGCAAACCCGATCCTCTCTCTCTATCCAATATTCATTTTAAACCCTAAAAGTAAAATCACGAGAGAAAACAAAAATGGTGGCCTAGTTTCGTTCGTCCCGCTTCGACAATATTAGGGCGTCGTTCAAATCGAAAGCGCCAACTCCTGCAGCTCGATCGAGTGATGGTTTCATCCTCGCCGCGTCGGCCGTGCATCTCTTCGAGTCGCTCAATGGCTGCCAGGGTTCGCTCGTCTTCGAGTACCACGGCTTCGAATCAAATTCGTGCTGTTCGACTAAGGTGAGTAAATTTATTTACTCACATCTAACTCAAGTTTCGAATAATTTCTAGCTTGTTCAAACTTGTAATTTTTCTTCTTGGTTGTCTGATTTTCAAGGCTTTGAGATTTCTGATTTCTTGTAGACTTCGGTCACTTTGATTCTGTAGATTGCTTTGTTGTGATGTTGATTTCCGTGTTCACTTGTTTCGAATTTCTGGCAATTGATTTATGTTGACTTTGATGATTATCTTGAAACCTCAATTGACTGGAGCAATGCCTCGGTTGTCAGTCTTCACTGTCGACTGTTGCCGAGCTCCATGTATTCATGTAGTCCGGTCATCATGGCATCGTTGTGATACCGTGGTCACCACTGCTTGATTTTCTTTTGACTTCGGTCACCCGACTTTTGGTGTTGATCTTGTTCGACTATACTTGCTGTTGTGGCCATTATGTTCTTACTGCCTTTGTTTAGGTGAAAATTTTCACTTGTTCGTAATTGACTTCATTATTGTTTGAACAGTTCATGTGCACTTGAATATGCACTAAAACCATGTGTATACATACATCTATGTATGTATATATGTATTGTCCTTGTAATCTTTATTCCACCTTGTTTATTTCTTTGGAAGACTGTCTCGATGGTTCTAGCTTCAAGTATAGCTGTTGTGTACTGCTCACTATCCTATGTCCTGTTTCATGTGATGTCCATTCTTGTAGCAGTTTGATTTGAACAGCAATTGACTCTTAGCATTTTTGTGTCTTCGGCAATAATGTGAAATTTGTATTTGCTCGGCTTTGGATTATTCAAACTTGATACCTTTTGAAGTTGGCATCAGTGGGGTTTTTGGTATTTGAAATGGTTTATGTTTTTCTTTTGTTGGTGATTACTTGCATACTTTGATCTTCTGTATGCTTGCAGTGTTCCTTAGTTCATGTGCGTAAATGTTTTACACACATGTTATCTTCACTATCTCTTCATTTTTTAGGCTATACCTTGTTTGCTTGTATCACAGCATACTGCATGTTTTATTTTGGTGCTTGGGTTTGAGATATGAAATGCTGGTGCATATGCTTCATCTGTGGCATACCTGTTTCATTCTCATGTGCAGTTTTTCTTATTTAACCTGAATAGGTTTTGCTTCCATATCATGGCTGGTTCATGTATATTTTAGTTTGAAGCCGGTGTTCATTTTGTTGTAGCAGTGTGTACATATGTGCGCATTGTCATATATATGCAATTGTTGAGTCGGTGACTTGAATTTTGAATGTTGATTATGGTTTTAATTGCTCGTGCGCTCCTATGTGCATTGTTCTGTTGTAGTTGTATAGGCATATTTGTTTGGTTTTATGTGGTCTACTACATTAGTTTTGATCTTGAACCTCCGGTATGTTGTGCATTACATATCATACTGATTGAGTTGCTGCCATTTACTGTTGGCACTGACTTCATCATGTTGTTGCACCTTTGTTGTCTCACTACCCCACTGGTTACCATTTACTTGAATTGTGTTTCACTATGCAGTCATATTCATTTGAAACCCTGCTGCATTTGGGTTGGTGGCTGCATTAAGTTAGCTTCATGTGAAATCCAGTGGTGGCTGTAGTTTTTAGCTGCAGTTGCCCTTGTTGTTTTGCATTACAGTGTTGCAAATGGATTGCTTTCTGACTACATTTGAGTTGAATCCAGTAACTCAGGTGTGATCTTGTGTTTGCTTGTGAATTTTCATTGGGTACACCATCATTGTAGGGGCAAGGCAGTGCACGCGTGCGTGTACTGCAGCCCTACCTGTATTGTTACTTTAATTGATATTTCAATTATTTGAACTGTTTCGTTATTTTAATTCAATATGTTTGAATCATATTTTGATTTGGTTTAATTTAATTATTTTTTCGATATCTAATTATCTTTTTGATAATTAGATTACGAGTTTCTAATTATTTATTTAATAATTGAATTTTGTCGTTAATTGTCGTTTAAGCAATTATGTTGTTTTCTAAATTATCTGCTTTGGTAATCTTTTTAATTTATCTTCGTTGATAATTTGGATTTGTTGATTTGTTGTTTAACACTGCTATGTGTTCTATTTATCGTTATCCGATTTCTTTATTTAAGGATCGGATATACGAGACTTATAGTGACTGTAGTCTATTTGTTACTTAATTATTATTGCTTATGTGCACTAATAACTGAGTTTGAATTAGACTGACCGGTGTATTATTTTCTTTTGAATGTAATACTCGGGTCAGACCGAGTATTTACAGGTTGTAGACATCTTACTTTGGGTTGCTGATAGAGCTATGAAGTCTTTTCATACTTTTTGGAGTAGTCGTTGTCTTAGTATAGGATGTTGTATATTCATGTATATTATTTACAATAATGTACTTGTATATATAACTTCCAGGGTCGATAGTTGTAGTTGTATCATATGTACTGTATCACATGTATTGTAACTGACATCAGTTATTATATATATGAGACTTTTGTTTTATCTGTGTTTCGCATTTATATTATCTGTGTTATTATTATATCTATTGTCCTAAACTATTATGAACCATCGTAGTTCGTTTTATACTGGAATTGGGTATGTCGATGGGAGTAAGTAAATAAATAAGAGATGAAAAATAAAAATATATACCACTCCTATCGAAATAACCAATACTAGTGTAAGGCCTAACTACGGATGGCCGCTCCTATCCAGCCTTATTCTTCGTAATAACAGACAGTATTTCCTTTAATACTCTTTGTTATTGTGCGCATAGGGGTGGGGTGTCACAGTTGGTATCAGAGCTTGGGGTTTATGGACATAATATAAAACATAACTTAGATGGAACATGTGTTACAACTATTAATCGATATTTTGTGCTATGAGTCAAAACTAAAGTTTTGAAATTAGGATGAAATTTTTAAATAGCTTTATTTAAAAATAAAGGTGAAACTGTGTTTTGATGATTGATTGATTTGTGTTCTGTTTATCAGAGTGCGCAGCAAAAACAGTGAGGCTGCTTCGCTGAGTACTGCTAATAATTATTTTGATTTAAAAATCGAAATATGAAAATGAATTTAATTTCATTATGCTGTTTAACCAGTGGTTTGATTTGTTGAAAATTCTTGCTGGTTTTCTTTGGTGCTAATCATATCTGATTAGATTTTTGTTGTTTTGAATTATCTTCATTGAAGATATATTTGAATGATTTCTTTGTTCATTTTGCGGTATACGTGCAAATTTATGTTGCACGTTACTACACTAATTTTACGTTGAACCGATGCTTTGTTATGAAACGTATATTGTTGCCGTTATTCTTATAACGGGATTTTTACACCAATGCTATATTTTGAAGCAAGGTGTTTTGTTGACATTTTTAATGAATGAAAATTCACTGATATTGTATTTTGATGTGAATTATTTTGATGAGATTTTGACGTTTAAAAATTACTGTCGCTTTGACTTCAGTATCCGTCATATTTTAAAGTGGATTTTCAAGCGGTTATCCCGCAATGCTGATTTTGAGATCCATTTCTACGGTGTTTTGGGAAGTACAATTTTCTTATTGAAATTGTCACTAATATTGCTGTTTTTATCACGGATAGCAAATCGTTTTAAAAATAAAATTGTTTTTCAAAATTTTACAGTTTGCGTTTTCAGAAGAATGAGAAAGTGACTTAAACGTTTCAGAAAAATCAAGGATTATGACCCCTTTCTTTTACTGATTCGCTTAATTCCGGACTTGTTCGTTTGAGAATGTAGATTATTTACTTTTATAAAATAAATGAAATTGTTTTCAGAATTTTTACAGTTTGCGTTTTCAAAAGAATGAGAAAGTGACTTAAACGTTCCAGAAAAATCGAGGATTATGACCCCTTTCTTTTACTGATTCGCTTAATTTCGGACTCGTCCGTTTGAGAATGTGAAATGTTATTTTTGGAATACACAATTTGCAATTTCAAGGAAACAATGAAGAGATTTAAACGATGTACCAAAAGTGCGGAGTATGGAATCACACTTTTACTATTTCGGTTAATTCCGGACTCGTTAATTGAAACATTTGCTGTTTGATGATTTTACACGTTCAAGGAAATGATGAAGAGAATCAAACGATTTAGTAAAACACGTGGTATGGGACATGTGCGTTTGCTATTCCGGTTAATTCCGGACTCGTTAATTGAATATATGATGATTTTTGTGTGCTTTCGAGCCACTATGTTGGACCTACGGGTCATATGTTGGACCTTCGGGTCAATACCAGTACCGGACCTTCGGCTCATATGTTGGACCTTCGGGTCATTTGTTGGGCGCCAAAATTATGTTGGGTACTTGGTAGGCTTAGGCCATATGTTGATGCACGTGCGGCGTAGCTAAAACTCGCCATTTGTTGGGATCGATCCACCTTTTATGTTGATTTTCTAGATCATCTTAATTGATTTCTAGATATTTGTTGTTTCCAATTATCTGCAGGTAATTGGATATTTGTTGATATGAGTTCTAATTATCGTTTTTGATAATTAGATATTTGTTGATTTGATTATCGCTTTTGATAATCGAATATTTGTTGATATGAGTTCTAATTATTGTTTTTGATAATTAGATATTTGATGATTTGATTATCGCTTGTGATAATTAAATATTTGTTGATATGAGTTCTAATTATCGTTTTTGATAATTAGATATTTGTTGATTTGATTATCACTTGTGATAATCGAATATTTGTTGATATGAGTTCTAATTATCATTTTTGATAATTAGATATTTGATGATTTGATTATCGCTTGTGATAATTAAATATTTGTTGATATGAGTTCTAATTATCGTTTTTGATAATTAGATATTTGTTGATTTGATTATCGCTTGTGATAATCGAATATTTGTTGATATGAGTTCTAATTATCGTTTTTGATAATTAGATATTTGATGATTTGATTATCGCTTGTGATAATTAAATATTTGTTGATATGAGTTCTAATTATCGTTTTTGATAATTAGATATTTGTTGATTTGATTATTGCTTGTGATAATCGAATATTTGTTGATATGAGTTCTAATTATCGTTTTTGATAATTAGATATTTGATGATTTGATTATCGCTTGTGATAATTAAATATTTGTTGATATGAGTTCTAATTATCGTTTTTGATAATTAGATATTTGTTGATTTGATTATCGCTTGTGATAATCAAATATTTGTTGATATGAGTTCTAATTATCGTTTTTGATAATTAGATATTTGATGATTTGATTATCGCTTGGGATAATTAAATATTTGTTGATATGAGTTCTAATTATCGTTTTTGATAATTAGATATTTGTTGATTTGATTATCGCTTGTGATAATCGAATATTTGTTGATTTGTTGATTTGATTATCGTTTTTGATAATCGAATATTTGTTGATTTGAAATATGAGTATCATTTTTGATAATCGAATATTTGTTGATATGAGTTCTGATTATCGTTTTTGATAATTAGATATTTGAGATTTGATTATCGTTTTTGGTAATCAAATATTTGTTGATTTGAGATTTGATTATCATTTTTGGTAATCAAATATTTGTTGATTTGAGATTGGATTATCGTTTTTGGTAATCAAATATTTGTTGATTTGAGATTTGATTATCATTTTTGGTAATCAAATATTTGTTGATTTGAGATTGGATTATCGTTTTTGGTAATCAAATATTTGTTGATTTGAGATTTGATTATCGTTTTTGATAATCGAATAATTGTTGATTTGAGATTTGATTATCGATTGTGATAATCGAATATTTGTTGATTTGAGAGTTGATTATCGTTTTTGATAATCGAATAGTTGATGATTTGAAAATTCTGATTATCGTTTTTGATAATTAGACCTTTGTTGTTTTCTGATTACCGTTTTGGTAACTAGATATTTGCGGTTTTGCGATTTGCGATTTGGGTTTTATAATTATCTTTATTGATAATTAGATTTTATTGTCTTCTAATTATCGTATCGATAATTAGATATGGCTGTTTTGTGATTTCTGTATTCTAATTATCTATTTGATAATTAGGTTTTGTTGAGAAATTTGAATTTCTTTCATGAAATTAAAAGATTTCTTTGACGTTTGAATTCTCTACCTTTATTTTCTAGCTTAACCAGTTTATGTTAGAAAATTTATTGTCATTGACGACTTTTATTATGAAAATTGCGGGAACGCAATTTTTATAAGGAGGGGAGTCTGTAATAACCCGAGATTTAGTACCAATTAATTATCGTCTTTAGACGATTAATTTTCCTAGTTGTTTGTTATTTGAAGCTTTTAAACCGGGTAGAAATTCGTTTAAATAATTTGTTAAGGAAATACGGGCTTTAAATTTAAACTGACCTGTTCCCTTTTTATTTATTTTTATTGGGCTTGTTTTCTTTCCATTGAGATAATTGGCAAACCCGTTCCTCTCTCTCTCGATCCAGTATTCATTTAAAACCCTAAAAGTAAAATCACGAGAGAAAACAAAAATGGCGGCCTAGTTTCGTTCGTCCCGCTTCGACAATATTAAGGCGTCGTTCAAATCAAAAGCGCCAACTCCTGCAGCTCGATCAAGTGATGGTTTCATCCTCGCCGTGTCGGCCGTCCATCTCTTCGAGTCGCTCAATGGCTGCCAGGGTTCGCTCGTCTACGAGTACCACGGCTTCGAATCAAATTCGTGCTCTTCGACTAAGGTGAGTAAATTTAGTTACTCACATCTAACTCAAGTTTCGAATAATTTCTAGCTTGTTCAAACTTGTAATTTTTCTTCTTGGTTGTCTGATTTTCAAGGCTTTGAGATTTCTGATTTCTTGTAGACTTCGGTCACTTTGATTCTGTAGATTGCCTTGTTGTGATGTTGATTTCCGTGTTCACTTGTTTCGAATTTCTGGCAATTGATTTATGTTGACTTCGATGATTATCTTGAAACCTCAATTAACTGGAGCAATGCCTCGGTTGTCAGTCTTCACTGTCGACTGTTGCCGAGCTCCATGTATTCATGTAGTCCGGTCACCATGGCACCGTTGTGATACCGTGGTCACCACTGCTTGATTTGCTTTTGACTTCGGTCACCCGACTTTAGGTGTTGATCTTGTTCGACTATACTTGCTGTTGTGGCCATTATGTTCTTACTGCCTTTGTTTAGGTGAAAATTTTCACTTGTTCGTAATTGACTTCATTATTGTTTGAACGGTTCATGTGCACTTGAATATGCACTAAAACCATGTGTATACATACATCTATGTATGTATATATGTATTGTCCTTGTAATCTTTATTCCACCTTGTTTATTTCTTTGGAAGACTGTCTTGATGGTTCTAGCTTCAAGTATAGTTGATGTGTACTGCTCACTGTCCTATGTCCTGTTTCATGTGATGTCCATTCTTGTAGCAGTTTGATTTGAACAGCAATTGACTCTTAGCATTTTTGTGTCTTCGGCAATAACGTGAAATTTGTATTTGCTCGGCTTTGGATTATTCAAACTTGATACCTTTTGAAGTTGACGTCAGTGGGGTTTTTGGTATTTGAAATGGTTTATGTTTTTCTTTTGTTGGCGATTACTTGCATACTTTGATCTTCTGTATGCCTGCAGTGTTCCTTAGTTCATGTGCGTAAATGTTTTACACACATGTTATCTTCACCATCTCTTCATTTTTGAGTCTATACCTTGTTTGCTTATATCACAGCATACTGCATGTTTTATTTTGGTGCTAGGGTTTGAGATATGAAATGCTGGTGCATATGCTTCATCTGTGGCATACCTGTTTCATTCTAAAGTGCAGTTTTTCTTATTTAACCTAAATAGGTTTTGCTTCCATATCATGGCTGGTTCATGTATATTTTAGTTTGAAGATGGTGTTCGTTTTGTTGTAGCAGTGTGTACATATGTGCGCATTGTCATATATATGCAATTGTTGAGTCGGTGACTTGAATTTTGAATGTTGATTATGGTTTTAATTGCTCGTGCGCTCCTATGTGCATTGTTCTGTTGTAGTTGTATATGCATATTTGTTTGGTTTATGTGGTCTGCTACACCACTGTTAGTTTTGATCTTGAACCTCCGGTATGTTGTGCATTACATACATATTGATTGAGTTGCTGCCATTTACTGTTGGCACTGACTTCATCATGTTGTTGCACCTTTGTTGTCTCACTACCCCACTGGTTACCATTTACTTGAATTGTGTTTCACTATGCAGTCATTTTCCTTTGAAACCCTACTGCATTTGGGTTGGTGGCTGCATTGAGTTAGCTTCATGCGAAATCCAGTGGTGGCTGTAGTTTTTAGCTGTAGTTGCCCTTGTTGTTTTGCATTACAGTGTTGCAAATGGATTGCTTTCTGACTACATTTGAGTTGAATCCGGTAACTCGGGTGTGATCTTGTGTTTTCTTGTGAATTTTCATTGGGTACACCATCATTGTAGTGGCAAGGCAGTGCACGCAAGCGTGAACTACAGCCACACGGTATTGAACTTTTGCGTATTCCATATGCTGTAGTGGCGAGGCAGTGCACGCGTGCGTGTACTGCAGCCCTACTTGTATTGTTACTTTAATTGATATTTCAATTATTTGAACTGTTTCGTTATTTCAATTCAATATGTTTGAATCATATTTTGATTTGGTTTAATTTAATGATTTTGTCGATATCTAATTATCTTTTTGATAATTAGATTACGAGTTTCTAATTATTTATTTAATAATTGAATTTTGTCGTTAATTGTCGTTTAAGCAATTCTGTTGTTTTCTAAATTATCTGCTTTGGTAATCTTTTTAATTTATCTTCGTTGATAATTTGGATTTGCTGATTTGTTGTTTAACACTGCTACGTGTTCTATTTATCGTTATCCGATTTCTTTATTTAAGGATCGGATAGACGAGACTTATAGTGACTGTAGTCTATTTGTTACTTAACTATTATTGCTTATGTGCACTAATAACTGAGTTTGAATTAGACTGACCCGTGTATTATTTTCTTTTGAATGTAATACTCGGGTCAGACCGAGTATTTACAGGTTGTAGACATCTTACTTTGGGTTGCTGATAGAGCTATGAAGTCTTTTCATACTTTTTGGAGTAGTCGTTGTCTTAGTATAGGATGTTGTATATTCATGTATATTATTTACGATAATGTACTTGTATATGTAACTTCCAGAGTCGACAGTTGTAGTTGTATCATATGTACTGTATCACATGTATTGTAATTGACATTAGTTATTATATATATATGAGACTTTTGTTTTATCTGTGTTCCGCATTTATATTATCTGTGTTATTATTATATCTATTGTCCTAAACTATTATGAACCATCGTAGTTCGTTTTATACTGGAATTAGGTATGTCGATGGGAGTAAATAAATAAGAGATGAAAAATAAAAATATATACCACTCCTATCGAAATAACCAATACTAGTGTAAGGCCTAACTACGGATGGCCGCTCCTATCCAGCCTTATTCTTCATAATAACAGACAGTATTTCCTTTAATACTCTTTGTTATTGTGAGCATAGAGGTGGGGCGTCACAGAATTAGCATTGGGTAATGCCATTGGGTTGGTTTTACAAATTCTGCTTATATATCATGTAAGTGCTATATCAAAAATAACATAATTTCTTTTATAGGAAGGATGAAAACATAAAAGAAATGGATGTTTCAGAGAACAAATCTTTCATTGGTGATTGAAATGAACTAGTTTGCCCCAAAAATTATGTTGTGTACAATGGAAATTCATATCTGTTGCATGAAAAGTATGGTCATTATACCATGCTATTGAAATATGTAAATGAGCAATGGCTAGATTCGTATAATGACCGCTTCGTTCAATTGTAGACCAATGAGTATGTGCATTTCTGGAATTATACATCGGATAGATAACATAAATTTTTCTTTTTTTAACATATAAAAATGGTATTAACTTTTTTGTTAATTTTATTATGTTTTTTAAATTTTTTTATTAAATGCAGGGCCGAATCGGCTCATTTAAAATTGAAAAAACACTTAGCTAAGTGTCAATGCAATTTCAAGCATGCATGGGCTAAAATGCATTCATTGCTAGAGTTATCGATTAACGAATTATGGGCTTCATTTGAATAAAGATTAACTATAGTGAAACATGATTTTTACATTACGTAGTTCAAAATTTTGTGTGTTGTATCTACTATTTCCCTTGACTTAATACATTCAAAACTACTTCACAAACATGAAACATCTTCTAATACAACATACCAAATCGAAAAGCCTTAAAAACTGTCAATACCGCATAACGTACCACAAAACGATAAATAATACCTTCTTTTAATATAAAATATACAAAGTTGTGCTGATGAATGTATCGTCCAATAGCAACTCTAATAATTTCATCCAGATTAACTTGAGTGTTTGATTCATCCAAAAAGCCAAGCACATCACTTAAATTCTATAAAGAATAAAAAGGAAAGTTCAACTTTATATTATCTTGATTATCATTAAAAACTTCAATAAAATATGATAACTAACATACCGTATACAACTACTCATAGGTTGGCTGAAAATGAAATGCTCCAACCATGATATTACCAGGTAACCCAGCTGAATTTTTAACCCTTAAAACACTACGATCTCCATACCACTCGATATAATCATCCGTGCAACTCAAATTAGATTTATTGTGTACTATTGATCGATGTCCTTCCAAAATTACATGATGATAATGATGCTCCCAGATATTCTCTAAAAATTGATAGTGCACACAAGTGTATGTAGTTGAAGTTGTTCCTCGTCAAGTATTTGTAGTAACCGGAGGAATAGGAGCTATAGGAATGTTCTAAACTCTTAAAAACTACCTTGATACTCTATTAGGATGATATGCTTCCACAATGTTAAGGAAAAGAATGGAACCATTGTACCAAGAAATATAATAAAATGGATGATAGTCATGTGCATAGATGTACGGATCAAATATAACCTGTAAAGAAAAACAAGTGAATGGTTAACAATGTCATAGAACTGTATTAATTTACTACTATTAGATTAAATGAAGTTAATTACCTAATCAGTCTGAATTTTTTCAAGAAATATACGTAGATCAGTGACTAATACATTGCTCTCTAAAGATGGATTCCATCGAGCAGCACATGGTAATGCTTTGTAGTTCTTATTTTTATCACATTGAATACTACATAGAAAAATAAGAATAAGGTAAAGTTCAGTGTGGTTCTTATTTTTACCACATAGTGTTTCAACATGCAAAAAATTAAGCGATTAAGCTTCGAGATAAGTGATTACTTGTACTTTTATGTTTAGAAGGTTATCGACTGAGCTTTGTGGTTAGGGCATTGGTGACCAAGCTTTATGGTAAGTGCAGTAGCAACCGAGCTTCAAAATGGCTTCTATGACATATGGGCAATGGCTACCGATGTTCAACGATGGCGACCTTGCTTATGCGACTTAGGGACGATGCGAGATATTTTTGGTTTTTGTGTTAACAATAAGATGTGTATGAAAAGAAGATGAGGGTATAAAGGGAAGAAGTTTAAAAAAATTTGGGTTCACTCGAAAAATAGGATGGTTTATGGGATTTTCTAGATTTTAGAGGGCTACTCAGCAAAATAATAGGTTCAAATATAAATAGCCTCTGAAAGGATTGGAATTTTTTTCCAATTCAAGGAGAAAGCTAGATTTACGATAGGAAAAACAAGGGTAATCTAGTCAAGGGATAATTTTGCCTTTAAAAACGTAATGTTTCTATTTATTGTACTTTAATTTTAGAGCAGTGCTAAATGCACCACTATATAATCTAGTAGAACCGACCAAACAACTATTTGATTGGTGGATTCCAACAATTTAGTGTAAAAATAATATTTCACGGCTACAATACTCTGGCGAGACCGAGACTTGATGGGTAAAGAAATTCGATGAACTTAGATATCGTGCTAGCTTTGGAGAAAGATATAATATATGTATCATTTTGTTCTAATCCTTGTATATATAACTTGTCTGACTCTTCTATCAGAGATAGTCATTCGTGATGTGTATTGTGTACTTGTCTAACTATTGAGAATGTGTATATACAAGCGACTCTAGTCTTCTCTTTTGTAGACTCACTCTATGTAAAATATTTGATCTATATTATAATTCTACTATGATTTATGATTTTGTGTTCTACATTATATAATATATTTTTCTGATTTATATTAGCCAATGTGTGTATTGCTTTATGCCGAGATTGGTCACGTAAAAAAAAATTCTTCAAATTTAAAAGTAAAACATGGGTGTTAGCCTAAATGAATAAACATGATTGGTCGCTCCTAACCATCCTTATTCTTCGTATTACTCAAGAATATTACCTGTAATATTCTTGAGTAGTATAGGTATAGAGTTGGGGCATTAAAGCGGTGCTTAATAATTTTACTTATTTGTGTAATCTATCCTGGAATCACTAATTAGAAAAGCATTGTGTTGCAAAAATCAATTAACATGCCATTGTACAAAATTTTGACATATAACCTTTATTATCAATTTCCCGACATTGATCATTTTAATATAGATTTATTTGGAACAACAGGTTGATTGAAATGCACCACAAAGTAAATACGTTAGCTGCAAGATAGATAATGAAACTCAACATATTTGTGATTGTTGCTGCCAAAAATGGATTAATACCTAAGACTAGATTTTAGAGAACCTATAAGACCTTGATCTAGCAAATAATAATAGAAATAAAAGGAAAATAACATAAATAGGAAAGAGATATGCAAGATTTTAGAGTAGTTCGGCAATCTTTGCTATACATCCACTTATAGCTTTGTTGCTTATAGGTTTGATGTTATTTGTTAGAGATTACATAGGGTTTAAGAGAGAACGAGCTGTTAGTACAAGGATAGACAAATTCTAAGTCCTAGAATTTCCTAGAGTAGCTACCTTAGTGACTATTATATAAAGGAAAGAGTTGAAAAGGCAGAGCTTTCGCGTAGTGATGGTAGAAAGCAGATCCTGTTTTGATTGCTCTATTGTTTCTATTTATAAGATAGCAGTCATATTGGGTCAGAAGCCTATTTTCAATGAGGTTGAGATACCAATCTGGAATAGCGTGTAAAAGTTAGGGGACCCATGATCTACGAGTATAACTCGGTACCGAGTTATCCCCTTAAATGTAAACTAATGGGTTTCTTTTTCATCATGCTCCTTACTTCAATTTGGGATGCCCCTTGTGTTTTCGTCAATTGTTGACTTGTTTTGTTGATCATTCTTTTGTAATCTGTTCTGTTTTGTAGTTTTTAATTCCTTCATAACTTGTTTTGTTTTTGCAGTTTTCAAGAGCTAACTTTTCAATTCTTGAGATAGATCATTTGGAATTCTATGAAATTACTTGGGCATGCATATGAGGGCTAAAGAATAATTTGTATGTAGTTCGAGACTATAACGGTGAAGCACCATAACTTGGCATCTCGTTATACGGATAACTCGGTGCCGAGTTATGCCCATAGCATACTTCTGATGTATATTTTCCCAAGAAATTTCCTTTGTCCATTTGAGCATGCCTGCCCAGTTTTAAGGTTTTTCGTCTATGTCTCGACGTTTTGAATTTCGTTGACTTCTGCTTGGTAAAAAATCCAATTAACATTTGGCCCTAAAGTATGCTTTCATTGAAAACAAAGTGTGCTCTAGATTGAAATAAGACAAAAAATTCCAATTATTAATTCAAATGCCACATAGAGTCATTGCTTTTACTTTGTTTTCTCGTTAACCATTCGTTTTGGTTCCAGTTTGTATTTCAATTCACTGCATTGCGATCTCTAGTCTGAAGATCATGTAATGCTTTAGTTTGGTGTGTAGGCTATCAGCGTCGATTTGGAGCTGAACTCGGGAAAATACGGATAACTCCTACGACTCGGTACCCAGTTATAGACTAAGTGGAATTTATTCGAAAAAAAATCATACTTAAGTGATTTGGACCGAGTCTAGTCTTCATTTGTTGTTGCCACTGAGTTTCCCTTGCTTTAGCATTCTTTTGCTATTGTCGATCTGATTTTCAACCCTAGTTCAACAATGCTGCCACCTTGACCTCCTTTTATTGCCACCTCTTCTATTCATTTGCTACCACCTTGCGTACCCGATGCTACCAAAAACGCCAACCTAAGTTTTCTGACCCAAATTATAGTGAAATTCTAGGTCTTTATTTGATTTTCAGCTCAAATTGAAGGTTTTCGTAAGTGAAGTTGTTCTTAGGCATGGAACGTGATGGCGAATAGGAGCTTGGTTAGTCCAAATTTGGAGGGAGACGATTGATCTTTTGGCATATTGGATTACAGCCAGTTAAGAGTTTGGCCTCGGTCGAATACACGTGAATTTGGAGACAAGTTGCGCTCTTTACTTCAACTGTCTTTTTTCATGGAATTGACTATGTCCCCATCATCGAATCGATTTCGATATGAAGATTTGACTTGAACTCGGATGCATTTGACGATTCCATCACATTGCCTTTTTATTTCTACACTTCCAATGATCCTGGAAATGAAAGCTTTCCACGTTGCTCCAAACATTATCGATTTTTCAATCGATAATGGGTAAGTACCAGATAATCTCAAAATATGACACGCATAGCTTCTCAAGTGTGAGCGAGCCATCTACATAGGTGGCTTCCTTTTTCGTACATAGGACACTAGACTCACTTTTCATATATAGCACACCACATTTTCCCCTGTCAATACTTGGAATCTGATCGGTCAGCACACATCGATTTCTTTGGATTCCAAGCTTTAATCGCATGGGAATTCTACTTCCCATGATCCCAAAGGAAGAAGACCTGATCAGAGGAGAGACGGAAAACAACCAATGACACTAAAAGGTGGGAAGAGGCTTTCTATAACGACAACGAATGTGATTTTCATGCCACTGAGGATAGGGACGAATCTAGCAAAGAATCACCGAAGATGAGGTTCGATCCTCCCAACTTACCTTCTCTAAATCAACTAACCACCAAAGCATGAACTCTTGAAATTCCTATTTCTCCTCCTCTAGAACAACCAATCATTGAGTCTTCTCAATCAGTTAGAGGTCAGGTTACGGAAACTCTAGTGGGAGATATGACACATCGACACCCTCTAGGAGACGTCTCCACTAACTTAAGCGGATTGTGGAGTTACAATTAGTGAGATGATAGGGGAGATTGGTTTGGATATCATTCAATCTACTAGTGTTCTCATTAGCAAAGGTGTGGAGACTCTGACTTTGAAATGATGCCAATACGGTCGAGAGAGTATATATGGGGTCTTTGGTACTACATACTCCGCTTTAGGATCATGGACACACATTCTTCATCGAGTAAAGTTTTAAAGTATTATTGTTAACTTCATTCTTTTCATCATTTTAAGTTCCATGGATCGTGGACTATTCAGCCAACTACACCAACATTCTAGCTCTTATAGAGATTGGACTCTGGACTTGGCTCACCACCCTTGCTATGAAACTGAAGAAGAGAGAAGAAAAAGTAAAGATAGAGAGGTTGATGATAAAGCCTGCTGGGTGGAAAAGGATCGAGGAAGAGGAGAGAAGAGAAGAAGGGATGGTAAATATGATACCTCTGACGAGACACATAAGTGCCACAAGGACTCCCATGATCGACTCGGGACTACATCATCCATTAGTCCTCCCCGCACTGAAGTTCAGACTACCGCAATGCAAGAAATCCAGTCCTCCCAGGCCATAACTACCGATGGTACTCCCACTTTTTCTAGACGTGGTGAGAAGTACATACTTCCACCGGCTCCAACTTAGCTTCAGGCTACCTACCCATATATGTACAAATGCGAGGATAAGTTTGACCAGACAATAAAAACCATAACCAAACTGCTTCCTTTCGAAATCTCGAGATAGTTCGTAGAGACTTGGAGGCCAGATTCAAATGGCATCATCGAGCTATTTTCAATGTTAACCAAGCTATCTACTAGCAGATCTTTCCTTTGAGGTAGAAAGGAATGATTACAATTGAATGCTCAAGGATCGCGAGAATTAGATAGCTCAACTAAAGCTTAATAGAGATATTGCCTTGAAGGGAAAGGCTATAAGTGATAAGTTGTTGATGGAAGCAAACCGAGCTGATGAAAGAGCGATCCTTATGATTAAGGATTAACTTAAAAATGTTCATGTGAAGTCATTCAAACTGAAGGAGCAAATCACCAATAAAGTGAATGTTATCAAGGCCCAAGATCAACTATCGCCGAGCAAGTTACAAAACTCGCTTGACTCTACGAAGAGAATGCAGAATTGGTCAAAGGAAGGAACAATCGAATCTGACAAGTTCTATGTCGAGATTGATCGGTTGGTTACTCGGTCCGAATTTTCGGACCGCTAAAATGCTCATGTCGAAATGATGGCTCAGATGGATGGGACAATGTCATATTTCTATACTTGCAACATCATGAATAAATGGAGTTTGATGTGGCTCGGAGATAACTATCCTCAGACTCTTGCCATTATTTGGGATGAAGTATTGGTCAGGTCGGAGAAAGCCGAGGACATGCATTCTAAGGAGGAATTAATGGCTACCTACCTCAGTTCTAAAGACATAGACTTTCTTGCAGTTGGCAGAGAGGTTCTGAAGGAAGACAGGAAGAATACTGCTATTGAAGCCGCTGCTAAGGCTCATGCTAGCTCAAGCTCTTTGGGTCAGGGTGAAACATCCGCACCTAAATCCCAAGAGCTACCAATGACTGTTCCCAAATCTACAGGGTTTAGCTCTGCAACCACATGCATTCTCCTGACTTCTGAAATCTTGTGCGAGCCATGTTTTCCCATGGTCGTTGAGCAACCTTTTGAAATGGAAATTGGTGAGGCGATTTTGAAGTTGAAGTCCACGATCGAACTCCTAGTTTAGGTATTTCTCTTACCTCTCCAGTGCTCCAATAACTTCAGCTCACACCGAAATCTTTTACTAAACTATACAACTGTGTTTTCCAACTCGGACGTCAACTGTCTCTCCCACCTCCTCCTCTGGCTACATGGGTTACTGCCATCTTTACTGCTTCCACTATAATTGCTTGAGCATTTTCAGGTTCGATACCCATTCCAAACTCCGATCTTAGATCGAATTCCGAGTAGATAGCAGCATTGTAGAACGTGGTGGATATTTCCATGTATCAGGAAGAAGATGTAATGATCACAGCCGGATTGGGCCCAATGAACAAGGTGACAATGGTGGACCTGCTATAGAAAAAAGAGGAGGAGATAAAGCTAAAGAAATAGCCAAGAGTTGCTAAGTCCGAACTTCAACAATTCACAATCAAGACTGGCGGGCTGAAACCCAGGGATGTGTCAGTCGGTGGATCCAGAGGACTATTCTGATGTCAGAGAAGGGCACACTCATCTTGGAAAGAAGGGTGACAAGAAGAAGAAGATCACTCCTCGTAGGGGCGGTACGAAGTGATGATGTGATGGAGTACATGCGGAGTGGAGCACTTACGGTTTTTGAGTTTGTACTTTGTTTTTCAGATTGTTGTCGTGTCAGTGGAATCTATAATTTCATTTTCTTTTTATTTTGAGTCTGGAATAGGCCAATATTGTGCAGGTACGGACCCTGCTATTTATCTTGTACATAAACGATACAAGTAACGAAAGATTAGCAGTTCTGTTGTAATCTCTTCATGTACTTTTCCTATGCTTGTTTGTGTACCACTGCTTGTGTATATAATACTATTCACGGTTCTGCAACTTTTATATTATATCTTGCTATTTTTGATGATGTGATGTGTGTATTTATCACAATTCTATGCCTGTAAATTTTGTAACTTGTTTATTTACTGCAGATCTATGTTTGAAAATAATATTCCTATAGTTATTTATCACTTTATATTACTTAGCTCCATTGCGACTGCAAAAATACTTCGTTTGGTATAACAGAGCTTTGGTGTATTTGTTGTGCATCTAGGTTTAGCCAACTACGCAATTGTTCTCTACTCAAGCTCAATCGAGCTCATGTTTTAGTGTATGCGACCTCAACTCCAACGGGATAGTTACTCCAGATGCTGGACTTAAGCACTCGATGAGAAATCAGGAATTCTAGTCGACTCAATCGGTTGCCCTCAGTTTGAATTGCGCAGTGCTCCTATCTCCAAGAACTTGTAATTTTGTGGCTTAGTTCCAAGCGATGTGTTCTAAATTTTCCAATTCCATTGCGGAAATCCCGATCATGCTTCTAGTCTCTAACTCTAAAGATTTGTGCGGACCAACTTTATAGAAGCCCTTTAATGTCGCCTATCCTTAGGCTCCAATGTATTCCTTTCATCATTGCTTGTCTCTGGATGTTGTCAACTTTTGACAGTTATGAGTTGATTTCTCAATCAGTTTAGTGATTTGATGTTTCCTAGCATTATCGGCAAAACACCGGTATCAAGGAGATATGGATCGATTTCCATCGTCGGTCTAGCGGTTTGAGTCGATTTGCACCGTTGACTTAGCGGTTTTGGATTTTCTTGACATTTTTCGAAGCCACGCTAAGCTTTAAAAAATGAAGATTGATATTCCTGTGATTTGAAACTTTTATAATGTTTCCTGGACAACACCGATATTTAGAAAAAAAATCGGTCTCCCGGTGTTACCAGGATAATACCGATAAATAGAAGTGGATAGGTTTCCTAGATTTGCCAGGAAACACAGGCACTTATGGAGTTGATATTGATTTTCTTGGTTGATCCAATGGTTTGGGAAGTCCATACTTCTTATCCAAAGATTGAGAAGTATTTTCTTGATCGTATGGCTTATTTGGTGGCACATAAGAAATTTGCCTACAAGAATGCAATTCTATCAGTTCAAGAAGCGACGTGCAGCTTATTGCATGGTGTACAGAGAAATAGTCCTTCCTAATGTTGCTGACCAACATTGGTTCCTAGAAGGAGTGGATCGATTTTTCGCATTGGTCTAGTGGTTTGAGTCGATTTTTCCATCGAATCGACGAATTTTAAGCTTCCCTGTGATTCCAGAGTAACGGCAGTTCGCAAAAGCTTTAGATCGATTTTCTCCGTCGAGCCGGTGGTTTAAGTCTATTTTCCATGTCGACTCAGCGGTTTTCTTAAAAGAACATGGTTTATGAAACCAGTTTATTTATAAATCAAAGGAAAGGCAAGCCCAGTGTGATTTGATGCAACATTGGCGTTGCTGGGGCAACGCTAATACTTCGATAAACAGGACGCTTCCTGATGGTCCTGGAGCGACATCAAGGTTTTGGAAGAGGAGAAGTCTTTTCATCGTTTTCGGGGCAATTATTCATTGACGGGATTTCTATGGAATTAGAAAACCGTCGAAAAATTTTAAATTAAAATTTACCGAAAGCGCACGGCTTACGAATATAGCACGTATACGAGTATGGGTCGATCCGCAGGAATTGTAGATTTTAAAATTCTATTCAATCAAACTAAACCAAAGTCGATTGATTGTTAACTCGCTAAAAGAAAGAAAAAACAAGCCAAAACTAAGAAAAATACAAACAAGAGATTAAAGAGCAATTTAGAGGCAAATCCTCTCTCATGATCACATAAATCAACATAATGAAATTATGATCACTTTTTAGTCTTTGTGAGTTTAGTTGATGCATTTATCATAAGCATGGCCTAATTGTGTTATTAATTAACATGCTTAAACCATCAAACTTTAATGCACTCTCTAACCCACTTACTAACTTCAATGAAAATGATATGAAATTAAAAGTAGAATCTATTTTAAGCATGGCTTATTAACTATTGAATTAGAAACATAAACCATCAAATTTTGATTCGAAATCCACTTCCATTACCATGATCATATGTAGATGACGAGGTAATTAGTGATTCATATGACTAAGCATAGCTTATTTGTTTTGAACAACATAAGCTATCAAACTCAATATTAAACACAAAATCACACAAGCATCTATCTTTGCATTAAGCACAAAAGAAACATAACATCAAAATGTTGTATCTACATGATTCAAGAGAGCTTCACTACCCCTAAATTGTAGGAATTAGCCTCTCTTTTGTGTTATCATATCAACACAAGTAGAAAGCATTATGAAATAAAATAACAAAAAAAAGAAAATGAAAGCTAATGCAAAAGAGAACTGTTCTACTTGCATAAAAGAAAAGAACTCTACACTACAACATGAAAGGGAATAAACATGAAAAAAGAAAAAGAGCATGTATTTAAAGTTGCATAAAAAGAAGTTACATGAAATAAAAATGGCTAAGTAGCCATGAAAAGAAAAGAGGAGCTTTCTTATATTTTGAACCTAAAACTAATACTAAGAGCAACTAACTAAAAAGAGGGCTACATGAAACACAAAGGGTATTTATATAAGTTAGAATCCCTAATGCATATTTTTGGGGAATGCCCAAAATGCCCTTGGGGAAGTGTGGTAGCCAAGTTATCATCAGCTTCAATAATCCCCCAATTAAATATACATGAAGCTTTAAATGTCTGTTGGCATGTGCATTAGCTCCTAACTGAAAATCAAGGTAAGTGGGTGGGGTCCTCCATGTTCTTCACTTTGAATTATTTCCATCTTCATTCTTTTGTATCTTCTTTGTGCATGCATATTCCTTCATGAATCCACTTGTAATTGAGTTTAAATTCCTACAAAATAATATATAAATTTCCCATTAAATTTTCTCAATTTGATATATGCACAAAAATGACCATTTTTCCCTTGGATGAAGATGAATAGTGACAATTTCAAATAATTTGAATTTTGGTTAAAACAAGTTAAAATACCCAATATGACTATTTATTCAATTTAAATATATTAAATATGGTGGTAAAAATATGCACATTTATGTGCACATCAAATACCCATGCACTTATCTTTTTATTCGTTCTCGGATAAAGAAAAATTATGATAAATCCGTTTTCGTAGGGTGCACGATTGCATTGAGCGTATGCAATATGCCGTTAAACCTCTGGGTGTCCCTAGTAGGACGAGTGTCGTCTCATGAGGGTTTTCAGCGGATACTACCCACAAAATCCAAATGCATGATGAAATTATTTACAAAATGCAAGATTTATTTACAAAGTGATGAATATGAGTTTTTGAAAATATTTACAAATGAAAGATTTATTTTTAAATTGACACGAATAAGTTAAATATAGGTTTTGGTCATTATCTTGAATTTAAGTTATTTACGAGCCAATATTTCCAATAAAAATGAAGTTATCATAACAAATAGACTATAGTTTAGCTTGTTGTTTTGGTTAATAACACAGTGTAACAATGAAATGGATCCTTAGTTGATTATCAAAGTTTATCAAAGTGGTATTTTCATTTCTTTTCAATAACAAATCTAATCAAGTAAGTAAAAATAGTGCTAGGATTTCAATTTCTTGCTCTCTCATTATTTGCAAGAAAAATTACATACCTAGCTATGGTAAACTGAGGCCAGTTATACCACCCATGCACTCCCTTTCGGGCTTATGTAAGGGGAGTACAGAGCACGGCGAGTCCACACACTTTCGTGCATACACCTATTGACAGTATGTGGTTTTTATTAAGTCTGGTTTTTTTACACGTGTTCCAAACATGCATAACCGTGAGGACTTTTAAATGAGTATGAAAGCACATAATCAAATATTCCAAGTATTCACCTATGCATAACCGTGAGAACTTTTAAATGAAAGTGAATACTTGGATGTTATTATTATTATTATTATTATTATTATTATTATTATTATTATTTTAAGAGGGAGAGAGTTTTGCAAAACCATCTTAGCACCATTTAACTTAGAAGACAAAAAAATGTTATATCCTTTACTTTAAACCAACCACTTTTTAAAATAAAGATTTTCAATTATGATGTACTTCATAATTAACACGTATGAATCTTCCTATATACTAGTTAAATCATTATTATTTGTAATCAAACTTCATTTTTATTTTTGCTAAGACAAAAAAAATTTCAAAAATTTCAGTTTAATAAACCAAAATAATATATTTATCTTATAGCGTTTCTTTTAAAAAATAAATCAAAATAAAATTTGTTTTTGGAAAAATGTTTTAATTTTTTTTTGAAATTTAAAAAAAAAATAAACCATGAAAAATAGAAAAAACGAAGACGAGTCTCCCCCCCCCCCCCACAAACACTTGATTTTGACTGTGTCCCTACAGTCAACCTAAGAGGAATGAGAAAAATAAAATAAAAATCCTATAATTACATTAAAGATTATTATTTACAAGAGGTAAGAAAGTGTGCAGTCAAAAAGTAAATGAAACGGTCTTCTAAAGACCGATTCATTTGTCCCATCAAATGTGTGAGACACAGCATAAGCACGAAAAACCAAATCGTAAAGAATTACGAAGTTGAATGTGGATTTGGAAAAGCAAAAGTCGTTCTATTGAAAATTGTGCTAGTTGTTTTATTTTCGATGTTTTTTGGGGTAGATAGAAAAATTGGCTGAAGTTCAATTTCTTCCAAAATATCGATTTCAAAATCATAATTGTGATCGAAATTTTCCCCTTCAGAATTCAACAACTCATTTTCAAAAAGTCTATAAAACTCATGTTCATTAAATTCGACTTCCATTGTTGGATTATCAACAATTTCATCGTGTAAGTCGAGTTTAAAATTCAAAGTTGTCGTATTCAAATTTTCAAAAAAAGGAAGATCGAAGTTAAAATCAAGTTTCGCACCCTCGAAAGAATTGAAATCCAATTTAATTACCATAAGTTCAACAACTTGATTAAGATTGTTATTATCAAATTCAAAAGTTGTTATTTGAAAATCATCGATTTGGGTAAAAGATGGATTATCACTTGACTCATCACACATTGAAATTTGATTTTGTTTCTCACGAAAATTTTCCAATGTTTTATTCAACAAATTCGTGTGATCATCGTAAATTTCATTCATTTGCACATTAAAGTCAAATTTGCAATTATCAACTTAAAAAATTTCGATTTGGACTTGTTGATTACAAGAATTATCAATTTCGATAAACTATAGATTATTATTTGATTCTTCGCAAGTTGAGATATGATTATAATTTTCACAAAAAAAATTGTGTTTTCCAAGTAATAATTCCCCGTTATCTTTTTCCATTTGGTGAACAAAATTAAATTCATGATTACTAATTTGAAAATTTTCATTTTGAATTTGTTGATAACCAAAGTTTTCAATTGTATCAATATTGAAACTATTCCCATTGCCAAAATTATTTGAAAATTGGTCCACATTTTCGTCTTGATTTTGAAATTCATTTTGAAGCTCGTAATTGAATTGGCATCGGTTACACTCGAAATCATTTGAATTTTGAAGTGAACTCAAGTTTTGATTATTTGACTTGAACTATTGCACAAATATGAGTTACACAAATCGTTTATACTTTGATTTTGTTGTATAGAGAGTTCAAGTAAAGATGAAATGCTATTTTCGAGATTTGAGGGTTGGTCATCGTTTTGAAAAGTTTTTTGTCCAAAATTCGAATCGTTTAAAGAATAGTTGCCGTTAAAATATCCATATGAATTTGAAGTGAAATCATATGGATTATACTGATTTTCACAACTATTGTAAAATTCAACTGAATATGGAAATTCAGACATTTTCCAGGATTAAATTGATTATTGTTTTTCAAATTTTTTCTTTGTTTCTGAAAATGTTTTATAATTTTTTTATTTTGTTTCTCTAATTTTTTTGGATTTTTAAAATTTCAAAGAAAAAGGATTTAAAAATTTCAAAGGAAAAGGAATATTTATAATTTTTTTAGTTTTGGTTTTGAGAACTTTTTTGCTGTTGTTGTTTTTTTAAAAAAATATGCATGAACTAATGCAACTAAATGAATGCAAGGGGTAATTACAAATGATTATCTTAAATTAACTCAAAATTGTATACTCACACATTGTCTTAGATCAACAAAAATATTTCTCAGCCAGGTAACGGGCAGGGGTTACCGGTGCACCACGAATCACCGTAGCAATGCAGCCGAAGGTTTAAGTACCTTCAGAGGAACAACCACTATAATGTTTAGGAATCACCGTAATATTTATAAATGGTTATTACTCAGCCGTAGCCTAGTGTTACGACCCGTAATTTTCGATGATTTAAATTAGTTGTTTATTAAGGTTTGGGTGAAAAAATTAAGACGAAACAAAATTTTTGTAATTTAGTAATGAAATGAATGCTAAAATGAAATGCAACCATGGAACTTAAAGTTAAGTATTAACAATTGAAATAAATTATGATTAATTGAAGTAATGCAAATTGTTATACTAGGCTAAAAATTGAATATAAGAAAACAAAGGTAAATAGTGAATTAATTAATGAATTAATAATAATAAATAGAAATTGAATAATATCAATGTGCTATAAGTAATTATAATATTGTTTGGAAATGAAAACTTATAAAAGTATGATTAAGAGTTAGTGGCAATAATTATTATAAGTTACCGATATATTTCAATCCATTAAATTGAATTGGAATCAATTGCAATAAATCTAAATAAATTATTATGCTAATGTTAATTAAGGTAATATTTGAAAATAATGTTAATATTATCCATAGAAGGATAATTTTTTGAATTTAAAAGAATGGAAATGAAGACTTATCAATATAATGGGATTTGAACTATAATAATTGGATTTAATTGCAAATAAATGAAATAAATATATAAATATTACGTTAATTGAATTGAAGATGAAATGTGAGAATATTAATGTAATAGATTTTGAATCCAATGTTAATTTCATTTGTTTGACAATAATGAATTGAATAATAGAATGAAAAGTAAATTAAATAGAATTATTGGAAATTAATTTATAATTTTTGAATCAAATGAAATTGAGGTTAATACTGAAATTGATAAATTAATCAACTCTAATTTGACATTTAAATTTGTTTAAATCATTGTAAATGATTGAGAAATCAAAAATGATGAAATTTGTCAATTATCGAATTGAAATTGAAAATTTGATTTAATTAATTTATTATTAATTTATTTAATTAATGTAAAAATAGCCATTTTGGCCACTGAGTCGGATTTTGACGAAATCAGTTTTATCGGATCCTAAACGGTGAATTATTGTAGGATTTCAAGTTTCGTAACGATCTGATTTGTCGTTTGATCGTACAAACACGAAACGCCTAGAAATCAATGAAATTGAAATCAATTGAAATCAATGAAATTGAAATAACTTGATTTTAGCATAACTTCTTCATATGATAGAATTTGGACTTGAAACCTATTCCATTATGTTTAAAATATTTTAAAACATCTATTTTGATATATGGGTTGACCCAATTTCGTCCTGGAGTCAGAACGGGCTTTTCGGGTCATTTATCGTTCAACGGTCCAAACCAATCGTGTACATTCATCTCTATTTCTGACCTATCTATATATACCCTATTATAAATCCTAGCCTACTTCTTATTCCTCATTTCTGTATGTTCATTTCCATTAGCTCCTCCTCTTTCCAATGGCTGCAAACCCTAATTCCCGGTTGCAATTTAAAATCAAATTCAAAGCCAAAAATTCAAACTTTTCAAACTAAATCATATTTTATATCGTTGGAAAGCTCTCGAAGAGCGCATCTCAATTATGTGATTTGTTTTTTGATTTGGGTTTCTATGTAGCTAAAATTGACTCATTTATCCTCGACCGTCCTTTGCATCGTGATCAACTGCGACGGATCATCAAATCTATTATATGGTCGCATAGATATTAGTGAGTGGATCGCATCAGCGTAGTTTGTTTGGTGGATTGATGGTGGAATTTGCAGCAATAATTCGACCTAAGGCAAGATATCGCTGGCGGCGGCCGTTCTTTTTCATGGGCATGGAGGTGGAAGTGGCGTCATGGTGGTCGCTGGTGTGTCGAAGAGTTGCAGGCAAGCTCGTCGTGGGTCTCGAGGCTTGGCCGATCACCTATGGGCAGAGCGATAGGGGAGGCGGTTGCGGTTTCGTGCACGTTCATCTCAAGGGTTGGAGCATCTGCGCGTATGGGAGAGAGATGTGACATGGCGAGAATGGTTTATTTTTTATTATTATTTATTTATCTATTTCAATTTGACTTAAATTTGCAATCGTTTAATGCTGTAACTTTTGCATACGATGTCCGATTGACGCGCGGTTTCTTTTTTTAGGATCATATTGAAATTTTGGACATTTTAATTCTAGTTTGGAAGGATTCTGAGACTGTTAAAATTTTGGGTTCAAATTGGATTTAAATTCAATTTAAATTCAAAAGGGGATTTTTTTAACTCACTCACAACTCCTAAAATTTCTTTTGTGTGTAAAATTATTTTCTGATATGATTAGGAATTTATTTATGTGTTTGGCATATTTTATCATCATTCCAGTTAAATTTAATTTATAGAATTAAATTGTTATTTAAATTTATTATTGCATACAAACTGCCAGTTAAATGGTTATTTAATTTATTATTGAATATAAACTGCCAGTAAATACATGTTAATGATTATCTATCTATATTAATGTTATTGTTTTAGTTGGATGATGATTGTGATAAATGGTTGATAATTGATATTGGATGAATGTATGTTGTATTTTATATTGTTATAAACTGCAAGTTGTTATGCATTTTTATTCAATCGGGATTGCGTTTTGAAATGATACATAACCGTATTTTTATTTTAAGTTACGGACTGAAATGATAAATATCTGTATCACTTGACCATAGGGTAGAAAATTATATACAGACACCGTGGTCTATATCTAAAATATTTTGAAAACGATTTCTATGGTTTTGGAAAGAAATATATGGTGTAATGAATATTGGTTTTTGATATTATGTAAATATTATTTTTATATATAGTTAAATGCTTGAATTTAAGCTATGTATAAGTTTGTTAAATAAAAATTAATTTTAATAATAGAGTTTGATTTTTATTAAAATAAATGTGAGCAAGTATTTAAATTTTATTTCAATATAGAGTGTATAATGATTTAAATAAATTTAGGTTGGGAGATAAATTGGAGATTTATTTGAAATTAGATTTATTTAAGAATTGAACTCAAAAAGGTTGATGTGAAATTTATTAAATTGGAAATTTTAAAAGGTATAATTATTATAACTTGATTTTGGGGTCAATGTGAATTAAATGATTATTTTTTGTCGTTCCGCTGCAAGATTCTATTTTGATTTTCTTTCTCTGCTTTTTCTTAGTTACCCCATAACAATCCGCCCTTCTGTATGGTTTAAGTCTGACGTGTGTGGTTTATTGTCGATTTAAAGCGTACAAAAAGGTGGGATGTTACATCTGGTATCAGAGCTTTGGTTTAGCGATAAACCTTAGCTTTGTAGGGTCTGACCCCTTATCAATAGGGTAGTAATACCCTGTGATGAGTTGCTGAGTGTATAATATGAGAGATCGTATTTGTTAGTTTTATAGAAAGGTTTTAATATTGTGTTAATTTGTTCCGTTTTGTATTTATAAATTCTGGTTGGTGCATAGGACATTATGACATCAATAGGGATTTCTAAACGCTTAATAGGACAGACCGACACAATATTTGTTTTGAATATAGGTGAATAGAATAATTTTGCCTATTATATTTTTTGTATATAAAGTAATAAATTTTATAAAGATTATGTTTGGTTGTAATTTAATTGTTGTTAGGAAGTGAAATTTATAAATATTGATTGGTAACTAGAGTTGAAGAAAATAAAATAAAATGGAAATTGGAAATTTTAGAACTTAAATTCTGGGATTTTTGAAACTTTCTTTCGAATGATTCTGGAATATAATAATAATATTATTAGAAGTATTTTCTGATATAAATATTTCTATATAATTTGAAAGAATTGTTTTAAAGGAACTTTGAAAAGAAATAAGTTATGTACTCCCCTCTCATTCGCTGGAAAATAATTTTGGTGACGAGTACACGCATCAGCTACATTCATTTTCGAGTTTCTAAGTGGGAAGACCGCTGTAGTATTTTTACTGCAGATTTATTTTGATAAACAAAAGTAAATTTTAAATTGTTTTAAATATAAATGGAATATATAAATTGTAAGTGTATACATCTATCTATTATTTTAAAATGATTTAAAATTTTACCCGGTATTTAAATTCTTAAGTTTCCATTAAGTAAGGGTTTCAATTGCTTTAGTGAAATGGAATTTAACTAATTAATAATCGGAACCTTTAATTAAAATAAGGGACTAAATGCTAGGTTATAAATGAAATAACAAGAAAGTTGAAATTTGTAATCTATAAAAAGCAAGGGATATGATTATTAAATAAAAAAGAAATGAGAAAAACTTGTGTAACTTTTAATTACATCCTTAAAAGCATATATATAACTTACCAAATATTAAAAGTTCTAATGCTTATAAGAAATGTAATAGGATACTATACTAGTAAACTTGAAGTAATGAAAAGTATTCAATGAAATTCTTTTATAAATAAGAATTTGACGTTGTAATTGCTGTGACCTTAAGTTATAATTGAAATGTTACTGTAATAAAGGTAATAGGAAGTAAGTATTGTAAGTATAAGATTATAAACTTAAGTAAATGATTTAATATGCAAAGAAATTGAATTAAACATGAATACTATAAATAAATGAAAACAAACAGTTGTAAGTAATAAATGAAAATTTGCAAGAAATAATGTAAAATAAAAGTAAACCAAACAACAAAGGTTATGAAATGAAATTGAAAAATTTAATTGATCTATTGCTTGAAATTGTTGTTTGTGTAGTTTATCGTTGTTTGGGCAAGGATACTTTACAATTGTTTGAGTGAGTGAATAATCTATTTAGTTTCATCTAAGACTGTTGCATAAATGGTGCACTTAGTAGTTTATTTTTCATTCTGTACGATTTAAAGTTTTTGAACCCAAACAACTATTTGTTTAGCTTGCTATGGATATGTGGGTGGTTGATTTTATTGACTTCATATGATGGTCGTATGTTGTGATTGCAAGTGATTGTTGTATTGGACATTGTTTTGTTTGATTAATTGATGAAACAAAACTAATATTTCATTTTATATAATTATTAAAACTCTTTGGATTATATAAGTGAAATACAGGTTATAGAAGCAATTGCTACTGCTTTTGGTTTCATAAAATAAGCGTAAATTGCGCGACAAATAGGTACGTTTTCGGATTATGGTTTTATAGCATTATTATATTATTTTTCCCGTGTTGGGATATGTATTATTTTGAAAATACATGTTGTATATTGTTATATTTGTTGTTATATTTTCTCTCGAGCCTCTCCGTGCAAAGGAGACTGTTGAAATTTTCCGTAAATTTTGGACTTAAAATTTTTTTGAAAATGTTTTCCAAACTTTATTAAGTTAAGTATAAAATGATATAATGGTTATAAATTGGTATATTTTATTTAAATTAATTTATTTTGTAAATTTATTTGTTGATAAATTTAATATTTTAAGTAAGATATATTGATTCTTAATTCTTCTTTTCCCTTCTTTTTCCTTTTCGAGGATGAAAAGTTTTGAGTGGGGGAGAGTGTAACGACCCGTAATTTTCGATGATTTAAATTAGTTGGTTTATTAAGGTTCTGGTAAAAAATTAAGACGAAACGAAAATTTTGTAATTTAATAATGAAATGAATGCTAAAATGAAATGCAACCATGGAAATTAAAGCTAAGTATTAACAATTGAAATGAAATTACGATTAATTGAAGTAATGTAAATTGTTATGCTAGGCTAAAAATTGAATATAAGAAAACAAAGGTGAATAGTGAATTAATTAATGAATTAATAATAACAAATAGTAATTGGATAAAAATCAATGTTCTGTAAGTAATTATAACATTGTCTGGAAATGAAAACTTATAAAAGTATGATTAAGAGTTAGTGGCAACAATTATTATAAGTTACCGGTATATTTTAATCCATTAAATTGAATTGGAATCAATTGCAATAAATCTAAATAAATTATTACGCTAATGTTAATTAAGGTAATATTTGAAAATAATGTTAATATTATCCATAATAGGATAATTTGTTGAATTTAAAAGAATGGAATGAAGACTTATCAATTTATATTTGAACTATAATAATTGGATTTAATTGCAAATAAATGAAATTAAATATCTAAATATTACGCTAATTGAAATGAAGATGGATTGTGGGAATATTAATGTACTAGATTTTGAATCCAATGTTAATTTCATCCATTTGACGATAATGAATTGAATAATAGAATTAAAAGTAAATTAAATAGAATTCCTGGAAATTAATTTATAATTTTTGAATTAAATTAAATTAAGGTTAATACTGAAATTGATAAATTAATCAACTCTAATTTGATATTTAAATTTGTTTGAATTATTGTAAATGATTGAGAAATCAAAAATGATGAAATTTGTCAATTATCAAATTGAAATTGAAAATGTGATTTAAGTAATTTATTATTAATTTATTTAATTAATGTAAAAATAGCTATTTTGGCCACTGGTTCGAATTTCAACGAAAACAGTTTCATCGGATCCATAATGGTGAATTATTGTAGGATTTCAAGTTTCGTAACAATCGGACTTGTCGTTTGATCGTACGAACACGAAACGTCTAGAAATCAATGAAACTTAAATCAATTGAAATCAATTTGAAATAACTTGATTTTAGCATAACTTCTTCATACTATAGAATTTGGACTTGAAACCTATTCCATTGCGTTTAAAATATATTAAAACATCTATTTTGATATATGGGATGAACCAATTTCGTTCTGGAGTCAGAAAGGCCTTTTCGGGCCATTTATCGTTCAACCATCCAAACCAATCGTGTCCATTCATCTCTATTTCTGATCTACCTATATATACCCTGTTATAAACCCTAGCCTACTTCTTATTCCTCATTTCTATATGTTCAGTTCCAATAGCTCCTCCTTTTTCCAATCGCTGCAAACCCTAATTCTCAATTGCAATTTCAAATCAAATTCAAAGTCAAAAATTCAAACTTTTCAAACTATATCATATTTTATATCGTTGGAAAGCTCCTGAAGAGCGCATCTCAATTTTGTGATTCTTTTTTCGATCTGGGTTTCTGTGTAGCCGGAATTTGCTCGTTTATCCTCGGTCGTCTGTTGCATCGTGATCAACTGCGACGGATCATCAAATCGATTATATGGTCGCGTAGAGATTTGCAAGTGAATCGCATCAGCGTAGTTTGTTTGGTGGATTGACCATGGGATTCGCGGCAATAATTCGACCTAGGGCAAGATATCGCCGGCGGCGACTGTTCTTTTTCGTGAGCGCGGAGGTGAAAGTTGCATCATGGTGGTCGCTGGTGTGTCAAAGAGTTGGAGGTGAGCTCGTTGTGGGTCTCGAGGCTTGGCCGATCACCTATGGGCGGCGCGATGGGTGAGGCGGCAGCGGTTTCGTGGGCCTTCATCTGCTAGGGTTGGAGCATCTGCACGTGTGGGAGAGAGAGGTGACGTGGCAAGAATGGTTTGTTTTATTATTATTATTATTTATTTATCAATTTAATTTAACTTAAATTTGAAATCGTTTAATGCTGTAACTTTTGCATATGATGTCCGATTGACACGCAGTTTCTTTTGTTAGGATCTTATTGAAATTCCGGACATTTTGAATTTTTTGGATGGGTTCTGAGACTTTTAAAACTATGGGTTTAAATTGGATTTAAATTCAATTTACATTCAAAAGGTGAGTGTTTTAACCCACTCACAACTCCTAAAATTTCTTATATGTTTTAGATTAATTTCTGATATGATTAAGAATTTATTTATGACCGTTTGGCATATTTTATCATCATTTCAGTTAAATTGAATTTATTGAATTAAATTGTTATTTAAATTTATTATTGCATATAAACTGCTAGTGAAATGGTTATTTAATTTATTATCGAATATAACCTGCCAGTAAATACCTGTTAATGGTTATCTGTCTATACTGATGTTATTGTTTAAATTGGATGATGATTATGATAAACGGTTGATGACTGATATTGGATGAATGGATTTTGTATTTTATATTGTTATAGACTACAAGTTGTTATGCATTTTTATTTCATTTGGGATTGTGGTATGAAACGATATATAACCGTATTTTTATTTTAAATTACGGATTGAAATGATAAATATCCGTATCACTTGACCATAGAAAATTATATACAGACACCGTAGTCTATATCTAAAATATTTTGAAAATGATTTCTATTGTTTTGGAAAGAAATATATGGTTTAATGAATATTGGTTTTTGATATTATGTAAATATTATTTTTATATATAGTTAAATGCTTGAATTTAAGCTATGTATAAGTTTGTTAAATAAAAATTTAGTTTAATAAGAGAGTTTGATTTTTTTAAAATAAATGTGAGTAAGTATTTAAATTTTATTTTAATATAGAGTGTATAATGATTTAAATAAATTTAGGTTGCAAGATAAATTGAAGATTTATTTGAAATTAGATTTATTTAAGAATTAACTCAAAAAGGTTGATGTGAAATTTATTAAATTGGATATTTTAAAAGATATAATTATTATAACTTGATTTTGGGGTCAAGGTGAATTAAATGATTATTTCAAGTATAAAAGAATTGAATGAAATATTAATTTATTTGTAATTTGAGTTTTATTTAAATGATAAGGGATTTATTGTTTAAAATATTTCAAAACTAAATAGTAGAAAATTTAATTGTTGAATCGAAATTAACAAATTTAGTTTTGAAATTTTGGAATATTTAAAGCCTTGAAATATATCGAAATTGAAAAGTTTTATCGAAATTGAAATGTTTCGAAGTTTTGAATTTCAAAGTATTATGTTTAAAGGTGTTATAATTTCAAATGTTTGGTTTCGAAGTGTATAAATTTGAAAGTGCTATGATTTTGGAAAAGTGATATATTTGAAATAAAAATGATATTATATTGATTTGGGTTTTGAATGAATATTATATTCCGGTTTTGAATTATAATTATTTTGAAATGACCGCGGTGTTATAATAACGTTTGGTTGTTAAAGAGACCGTGATTGGAAGTTGTCATACTCTCTGCCAACTCCGAAAACCATTTTAACAACCGTGTACGCGGTGGAGATTCCAGAATGAAGTAGGATGGCGGCGGCATTCCTTTGAGGTATGTACGTGGACCGGACTCTCATGAGTTGGCATAAGGTGGCTAAAATAGGAGCAATTGACGGGCTAATGAGGTCATTCCTCTGATCGGACACACTCCTTCGATATTATATTCTGACTTTGAGATTGATTCAGTGGCCACTCTTGATTCTTTTGATTTGGGGGTGTGGCTCGAGGTGGGCGGTAGTAGCTGCTACGTATTACCACCTGTCCGGAAGTGTAATTGGTATATCTACCCTGGCATTGCCTAGTTGTGCCATGTCACCTACCCTAGCGCGTCTTGTACGAGTTTGGTTTTCTTTCGTAGCCCGTGGAGTATTTAGGGTAGTCTCCCGATCTGGAGATGCGCTGATACTGGATGGACTACTGGTACTATTACGTGTTAAGGAGAATTTTGTGTCACTCTTTAACGCTATTTAAAAGGAAGTTTATTTTTCTATAGACATTATATAATAGCGAAATATTAATACATAGTAAATAGTTTAACAGATCCTTAGGAGATGTGAATCCCAAGCATCTTTTAAGTTACTACACTCACGTTTGACACTGGATAGGAGATGTCAAATACCGTAAATGTCAGGACACGATTCTTCGTCTTCCGAAAATTCAACATCGACACTCACTTTATCGACTGCCGAGGAATCGAATGACGGAAAACCGAACACTGAGGGTTTTTAAAAGAATTTAAGAAAAAGAAAAGAAGAAAAGAGAAGGAAAGAAAATAGGAAAGAAGAAAATAGAAAATGGAGGGGAAAGAAAAATAGAACATAATTTTAAGATAGAAGAAAAAGAGAATAGAGGAAAAAGAAAAACAGAAGAAAATAAAGAAAAGATAGAAATAGAGAAGAGATAGAAAATAGAACAAAATTTTATAATAGAACGGAACAGAAAGCAAACAGAATCACATCAGAATCTCACAATTCGCAGCGGAACAACATATATTAATAAATGAATAATCTTTAAACAAAGAACTATATTAGTTATTACATTACATTTCATTACATCATATCATCAGAGTGTACAACAACAACAACAAACAGTGCAGCGGAAAAAGAAATACTATATAAACTAGTAGTACGCCATGCCATCCAGCTTGCCTCCAGCAATTCCAGAATATCCTGATAAACCTTAACTCTTGACTGCCCGTGTGGAAATTGGTGGGCACCCAGAGTTTAGGAAGGAAAACAATAAACTCCAAGTCAGTCATGTGACTGGTGTGAGAACTCAAAACAGTTTATTTGTCTTTAAAATCAAAATAGAGGAATATTTTTAAATTCAATTCGCAATGCTTTTAAAAATGAGACTACCATAAGGCCTCCCGCTTACACACACATGCAAACGCAGAATCGGAGGAGATTTCTCCTTATGATAGTCAAAGATGCTTGATACGCATTTAAAATAACATTTGATATTATTACTAGTGCATAGTGTAGTGGAAAATTCATTTCAAAAGTAGAATATAAATCTTAGCCAACATAGACATTTCGAACTATGCCTACTATAGCTACCATCCAAACAGTGGTAACCACCATAAGTGAATGGCAGGTTCTACAACTAATACCGTACAAGTTTCGTATTGGGAATTGGATTTCCAACAAATGGTCAGGCCAAGGAACTTCCCATTGCCACATGAGAATGCCTCTGGAAAGACATCCCCGAGAACCAAACCGGAACTCTGCCAACACAAGGCCAGGTTACCCCTAACTGGGTAACTACTGACACGAGCACGCCATTCCCCGATCGTAAACGACCTTTCTCACGGGATCCCGAAAACCAACAACCACAAAGTAATAAATTCGTAGTAACCACATAGGTTAAATATCTGGGCTCCATACCATGATACCACCTCTATCCAGAAGGAAATGTACATACCCTAAAGGGTGCTACCCCTCATAACCTTGCCGCATCTTTCCTGTTTTGACCATTTCCGGGGTGTGAGGCTCGACGAAGTCACGTCCACAAAAACATACTTTATACAAAAGCCATGCTTTGGGTCAACAAATGATCAACACAATGATCACCAAGATAGACGATCAAATAAACGATCCTATCACAATAATCAACACAATGATCATTTCAGCATCACTCAGCATATCACATTACCAAATTGGGAATATATCGCTGATAACTTCAACTATATAACCTCTGAGCTCGTACGTCTCAGAGAAGGGTGTTAAGCTAAAAGAATAAATTCTTCGCCACCAACAGAAATATATTTGAAAGAAATCGGCTTTATATCTCAACTTGTAATGTCAGACATACAATCCATACAAGTCTGTTCCGGGATCGAACAAAACCGAAGGCACTTACAAAGAAGTCCTTGCAATCCGGATATTCACAATCCTGATCGGATTTCCCATCACTTAGGGAGTCTCTATACCGTTGCAACTCAGTGCAGAGACAATCGATAGGTCATCCTATCGCTCTCGCAAATACTCGGTCTTCAACACCGATCTTCAAATGCAATTTACAATGACGTATCACATATTCGGAATGGGTTATACGACCCCATGGTCCTTTCCCGGTTAACCCGAATAGTGAGCGCTTATTTAAAAATAAGTGTGGCATTCAAATTCAATCAATTCACATCTATTACCCATTCAAAGGGAAATATTGATAGTCGGTTATTGAACTATCACTGGATATGCACACATCACCAGTTTCCAAATAATTTTCCAAATTATTTATTTTCCAAAATATCTTTACAAGATATATAATTTCAATACTTCAAAAATAAATCAATATTTATTTTTCTAAACCAATCCCACTTTCTTTTATAAATTCCTTAGTGAATTTACATTTCAAAATATCCATGCATATGATTTCAATAATTCATTTCAATTTATCTTCAAAACGTTTCATTTCACGTTGGAAAAACATTTCCATACTTATACATTCATAAGTAATTCACAAATTTTATTTATTTTCAACACTTAGAAAATATTTAATATACTTAAATCGAAATTAAGTATATATTTCATTCTTTAAGGAAATCATTCTCTTCAACATATTCATTTGGGCCAAAACGAATGTTGCGTAAAACATTGTTACGACGTCCCAAATTCACTAGTATAGGGATTCGAAATTAAATAGATATATAAATCCCAATACTATACAAAACATTTCCTTTCGGAAATCATTTACTATAACGACAGTGTTATAGTCCATCATCTCCTTTTATTTCTCGAAAACGTCTATTTCAACAATAAATGTTGAAATCTATGGTTTCGAATCTCAACACAATTAAAACTTCGTTAGATCGTTTTAATTCTATTTCAAATATCACATTCAAAACAATTTCTTTAACATCTTATTCACTATTCAAAAACGTGAATATACTACGTTAACACATTTCATTCTTTTATACATTTTAATTCAAAGGATTATTCACTATTCAAAAACGTGAATATAGCTCCATTTATAGGTTTCAACAATTAACTTATCAAAATAAGTTGTTTGCGAATTTATAAAACAACGTTTATAAATTCCATTTCTATTTATTTATAAAAACTTCTTTTTATAAATTCTTTTATTAACCTATTCCAGTTTATAACTCAATTATAAACTAAAAGTTCATATTATAAGTTAAATGCTTATAAAACGATTATTTTACAAAATCGTTCCTCTAAAGACTTTCCAAACCATAAATCTTATAACTTATAAGATTCATTTATTTAACCAAATCTATTCTTCAAATAACTTCACCGTTTATAATTCTATAAATTTCATTCAATTATGAAATTCATTTTCACTTCATTCAAACACTTATAAAAACTCGTTTTATAATTTCAATATCTCAATTTATAAATATCCATTTATAAATCTCTTAATATAAATCAATTTATATTAATATTTTAAAACGTCTTTAATTTCCTTTATAATTTCACCATTTTGATTCATAAAATAATTAAATTTTATAAATCCTATATTTAGACTTTTCACAATAAATTCTAAAATACCGATTAAATTATTTTATAAAATCATTAGCATCATATTCTCAAAAATCAGTTTCTAACTATATTTCTCAAAAATCATAATTTTTATAACTTTAAAAATTATAACGTTTGTTTATTTAAAATGAATCAATTCCAAAATTATTTTATAAAACGTATATTTCTCAAAAATCACTTTAAAAATCATTCTAAAGTTTCAAAATTTGGTCCAATGATGCTACACACCTAATAGTCAATCACGACAACAACGATATCATATATCGATATGATAATCCATCAAATATCAAAATATCTGAAATCAAATAAAAACTGTTGAGGAATCCAGTTGGATCCCTCCAACCTGTTTTCCTGCATCCACAAACATTAGCACAATACCAATTTCGCTCCAGTACGAAATTATCGCGGTATATGTTCTTATTAAATATTATCCGCTTAATAACGGCGCAATAGGGTCTCATCTGCTAAACAAAAAATGCGGGAAATCAATCAACTCCAATATATACATATGCCAATATATATATATTGATATTATTTATAATACCAATTTCACTGTTTATGAAATATTCGCGGTATATGTTTTTATTAAATAACATCCGCTTACTAACGGCGTATAATGTCTATTTTAACAATCAATACATAACAATCATCATTCAAACATGCATTCAAATATTTTAAATCTAACTATTTAAAAATAAAATCGAAACTGATTCGATTGAGTGAGAAATTCTCACCTTGGTTTTATTTCCGTTTTAGCGATTTATTTCGAATAAAATTAAACGGACGTTTAATTTTACCCAAAATTTTCACTAACTCCAAACGACTCCAAACCAACTCCATCGCGTAGTGCTCGTCCATACGATTCCAACGCAACTGGTTTCGCGCGTTTTCGACCTCGTATGAAAAGGTTATGAATATTTGAAGTTTATACAAATTTTTATACACAATTTACAACATAAATTATAATTAAAACCCTACACAAGTTACAGGCCGTAGGATCTTGAAACCCCCCCCCATCAACACCGTACGTTTGCTTCTTCCTTCCTCTTGCGTTTCTTGCTACAGACAAAGGCCGAGCAAAAGGAACCCATAGCACAAACTTAGGGTTAAATTTAGCAGCTTCATAGTTCAACAATACTTCGATCAGGATACTCCATCGCGAAGCTCAGCACCTCCTCTACCTTCGCCCACCACCATAGCCCACTCGGCCACCTGTAGAGCCTTGGAATGCGTGCGAAAATCTGCAGGTTCGGCCCCACATAGCTCCTTCCACGCGACTCCAAACACGATCTCCACTGTTGATCTCCAAGCTCTCGTCGTGCTCTACCACTTTGTAGTTGAACATTCTTGCTAATTCTTGATGGATTTGGAGTAATCGAGGGATGTAGGTTGCGAATTTCTGGCCTTAGAAATCTTGGTGGCGGCTGCAGTAGGAAATTAGGGTTTTTTTCTTTTTTTTTTTGAGATAGTGGGCTATTTATAAGGAACCGACGAAACACTATTCATCCCGGAAATTCCGAACTCCGATTTACGCGCCGAAACTAACGTACCTAGGGTTTATACCGCGTTCCGGACACAATGGAACAGGTTTCGGAAGCTAATTCGGACATCTGTGCGAGTTATGGCTATAAACGCTCAATTTGAATTAAACCGATTTAAGTCGATTTCTAGGCGTTTTAATTTGTACCGGAGAAACGGTAAATCCAATTGACACGAAATTTGAAACCATACAATAATATCACATTATGGATCCGATGAAACTAGTTTCGTCGAAATCCGAGACTTTTTGAAAAATGGCTATTTTCACTCGTCAAATTTAAATTAAAAATAAATCGATGCGTTTCGAGCTGCCACGATCAAACGATAACTCCGATTGACACGAAATTTGAAATCCGGTAATAACTAACTATTACGGACCCAATGGAACTGGTTTCGTTCAATTCTGAGACTGTTCAAAAATTGACTATTTTCACTAGTCGATTTTAATATTAAAATATTCAATTTTCACAAATTAACTTTTAATTCGATTTTAAAAGTTCTAAAATATCGTTCTAACTTCCATATGATAAAATAAAATTTTACAAATCATTTTCAATCATATTTAAGTCAATTTTCAATTATTTCCATAATTTAACATATTAAATTATCGATTTAATAATCCAATTAAATCCAATAATTCAAATAAAAATTTATTCGACTAATTAATTCACTTATTAATATTTAAAATTAATTAAATATTCAAATTTTAATTAATAAAAATTCTGGGTCGTTACAATCTTCCCCACTTAAAAGAATTTCGTCCTCGAAATTATTAAGTAAGAAAAGTTATAGAATTTATTAATTTTCCCAAAATTCATAGTTAAACTTCTTACAATACTTTACTAAGTTTTCAGATCATACTTAGTTATCTTTTCAAAAACAACTACTATTGTTTAACTTTCAACTTCAAAATCAAAGTTTAAGTTTTCAAAATTTCCAAATTTTCTCAAATTTTTTCTAACGCCTTAAATTTCCGGAAAAATTCGCCATAGTCTCCTTTGCGCGGCTCGATCCGAAAAAAAAATGACAGTATATATATCACAAATATACATCTCATCAAGTAATGAGGCATCCCGAAGGGAAAAAAGTGTAAAAGTACGATATTTAATCCGAGATATGTACCTTATATTTTATTAGCAAGCATATACGGCTAATATAGCGCAAAAGCGAGCTCCAAATGCGAAGCAAACGCGATCCGCACCTACTAAACACTCAACAAACAACATGAGAACATGCACATATGAAAATAATCTCAATATACAACATATAGCAACATAACTATATATGTCACATAGCAAATGCAGCTAAACAACAAATGCAAACATCAACCAACTACCATTCATAATCATAAATATTCATTCATATTCTCATTAATATTTAATGAATTGGTTTTCAATATAAATCACATTTGATTCATTTACAGTGGATGTTCTTTACTAACATTCATTTTCAATTAGTTTATATTCACTAATTCATATTTAAGTTGGTTCACTTCCAATTCAAATTCAATTCTATCCAAATTTCACTTAACTTCCAATTGAATTTCAATTAATTTAGCTTCTAATTTCATTAATCAATTTCATTAACACTTAATGAATTACATATAATCAATCAACTAACAATCAAGTAACAACCAATGTATATATAATTACAACCAAATTCCTTTGCTTTCAATTGGTTTAACACTTTCACTTTCAATTGGTTAAATTAAATTGATCTTCATTCAATTATTCAACTTTCAATAACATTAGATTTTAATGAATTAATACTTATATTCATTATTTCATATCAATTTGATTTAATTGATTAACATTCCATTCACTCATTCAATTCTAAAGTAAATTTCATTTACATAACTCAAGTTCATATTTATCACTTCACTTTATTATTTTACTTTGATACTAATATCAACTTCATTCCATATCACTTAAGTTACATTTCATTTTACTTTAAATTCACTTGTTTTTATTTATAACTCATATTCATAAATATATTCATATAGTTTCACTTCTTATATGTATAAGTTTATTTCACAATTGTAAATCACTTTAATTATAATTCAATTCTTATAATCCTTTTTGCTTATACAATTATTTCTTTATTTAGATTATTCAAACAACCTAACAATCAACTTACATATACCTTTAATAATTCTGAAAAATTATTCCTTTATATATAAAATAGACTCAAGGTAAAATTATTTCATTTACCCAATTTTAAAATCAATATTATGTCGAATTGTTCTATTCAAGTGTTTAGAGATTCCTATCAACAACGTTAATTACTCGTATTAACCAGAATCTATATACCACTCAACAAACCAATCATCACAATATAAAACAATTTCATATTCACTAACAAATACGCACTCATATCTATTATTACACTCAAATTCATTCTAGATTACTGCTGACTCTATCTCTAATGAATAATACCCAACAGAACCATGGTTGTCGCTTAACCATAAGCTCTGATACCAGATGTAACGTTTCGATTTTTCGTTGCCGAAAAACCGAATAGTTATGGGTTTTAAAAAGAATTTAGGAAAAGAAAAAGTAGAAAAGAAGAGAAGAAAAGAAGATAATAGATGGAGGGAAAAGAAAACAGAAAATTAGAAAACAGAATAGAAAATAAAATAGAGAAGACATAGAAAATAGAACAAAATTTTATAATAGAACGGAACAGAAAGCAAACAGAATCACATCAGAATCTCACAATTCGCAGCGGAACAACATATAATAATAAATGAATAATCTTTAAACAAAGAACTATATCAGTTATTACATTACATTTCATTACATCATATCATCAGAGTGTACAACAACAACAACAACAAACAATGCAGCGGAAAAAGAAATACTATATAAACTAGTAATACGCCATGCCATCCAGCTTGCCTCCAGCAATTCCAGAATATCCAGAATATCCTGATAAACCTTAACTCTTGACTGCCCGTGTGGAAATTGGTGGGCACCCAGAGTTTAGGAAGGAAAACAATAAACTCCAAGTCAGTCATGTGACTGGTGTGAGAACTCAAAACAGTTTATTTATCTTTAAAATTAAAATAGAGGAATATTTTTAAATTCAATTCGCAATGCTTTTAAAAATGAGACTACCATAAGGCCTCCCGCACACACACACATGCAAACGCAGAATCAGAGGAGATTTCTCCTTATGATAGTCAAAGATGCTTGATACGCATTTAAAATAACATTTGATATTATTACTAGTGCATAGTGTAGTGGAAAATTCATTTCGAAAGTAGAATATAAATCTTAGCCAACATAGACATTTCGAACTATGCCTACTATAGCTACCATCCAAACAGTGGTAACCACCATAAGTGAATGGCAGGTTCTACAACTAATACCGTACAAGTTTCGTATTGGGAATTGGATTTCCAACAAATGGTCAGGCCAAGGAACTTCCCATTGCCACATGAGAATGCCTCTAGAAAGACATCCCCGAGAACCAAACCGGAACTCTGCCAACACAAGGCCGGGTTACCCCTAACTGGGTAACTACTGACACGAGCACGCCATTCCCCGATCGTAAACGACCTTTCTCACGGGATCCCGAAAACCAACAACCACAAAGTAATAAATTCGTAGTAACCACATAGGTTAAATATCTGGGCTCCATACCATGATACCACCTCTATCCAGAAGGAAATGTACATACCCTAAAGGGTGCTACCCCTCATAACCTTGTCGCATCTTTCCTGTTTTGACCATTTCCGGGGTGTGAGGCTCGACGAAGTCACGTCCACAAAAACATACTTTATACAAAAGCCATGCTTTGGGTCAACAAATGATCAACACAATGATCAACAAGATAGACGATCAAATAAACGATCCTATCACAATAATCAACACAATGATCATTTCAGCATCACTCAGCATATCACATTACCAAATTGGGAATATATCGCTGATAACTTCAACTATATAACCTCTGAGCTCGTACGTCTCAGAGAAGGGTGTTAAGCTAAAAGAATAAATTCTTCGCCACCAACAGAAATATATTTGAAAGAAATCGGCTTTATATCTCAACTTGTAATGTCAGACATACAATCCATACAAGTCTGTTCCGGGATCGAACAAAACCGAAGGCACTTACAAAGAAGTCCTTGCAATCCGGATATTCACAATCCTGATCGGATTTCCCATCACTTAGGGAGTCTCTATACCGTTGCAACTCATTGCAGAGACAATCGATAGGTCATCCTATCGCTCTCGCAAATACTCGGTCTTCAACACCGATCTTCAAATCCAATTTACAACGACGTATCACATATTCGGAATGGGTTATACGACCCCATGGTCCTTTCCCGGTTAACCCGAATAGTGAGCGCTTATTTAAAAATAAGTGTGGTATTCAAATTCAATCAATTCACATCTATTACCCATTCAAAGGGAAATATTGATAGTCGGTTATTGAACTATCACTGGATATGCACACATCACCAGTTTCCAAATAATTTTCCAAATTATTTATTTTCCAAAATATCTTTACAAGATATATAATTTCAATACTTCAAAAATAAATCAATATTTATTTTTCTAAACCAGTCCCACTTTCTTTTATAAATTCCTTAGTGAATTTACATTTCAAAATATCCATGCATATGATTTCAATAATTCATTTCAATTTATCTTCAAAAAGATAAATTCTCAAAACGTTTCATTTCACGTTGGAAAAACATTTCCATACTTATACATTCATAAGTAATTCACAAATTTTATTTATTTTCAACACTTAGAAAATATTTAATATACTTAAATCGAAATTAAGTATATATTTCATTCTTTAAGGAAATCATTCTCTTCAACATATTCATTTGGGCCAAAACGAATGTTGCGTAAAACATTGTTACGACGTCCCAAATTCACTAGTATAGGGATTCGAAATTAAATAGATATATAAATCCCAATACTATACAAAACATTTCCTTTCGGAAATCATTTACTATAACAACAGTGTTATAGTCCATCATCTCCTTTTATTTCTCGAAAACGTCTATTTCAACAATAAATGTTGAAATCTATGGTTTCGAATCTCAACACAATTAAAACTTCGTTAGATCGTTTTAATTCTATTTCAAATATCACATTCAAAACAATTTCTTTAACATCTTATTCACTATTCAAAAACGTGAATATACTACGTTAACACATTTCATTCTTTTATACATTTTAATTCAAAGGATTATTCACTATTCAAAAACGTGAATATAACTCCATTTATAGGTTTCAACAATTAACTTATCAAAATAAGTTGTTTGCGAATTTATAAAACAACGTTTATAAATTCCATTTCTATTTATTTATAAAAACTTCTTTTTATAAATTCTTTTATTAACCTATTCCAGTTTATAACTCAATTATAAACTAAAAGTTCATATTATAAGTTAAATGCTTATAAAACGATTATTTTACAAAATCGTTCCTCTAAAGACTTTCCAAACCATAAATCTTATAACTTATAAGATTCATTTATTTAACTAAATCTATTCTTCAAATAACTTCACCGTTTATAATTCTATAAATTTCATTCAATTATGAAATTCATTTTCACTTCATTCAAACACTTATAAAAACTCGTTTTATAATTTCAATATCTCAATTTATAAATATCCATTTATAAATCTCTTAATATAAATCAATTTATATTAATATTTTAAAACGTCTTTAATTTCCTTTATAATTTCACCATTTTGATTCATAAAATAATTAAATTTTATAAATCCTATATTTAGACTTTTCACAATAAATTCTAAAATACCGATTAAATTATTTTATAAAATCATTAGCATCATATTCTCAAAAATCAGTTTCTAACTATATTTCTCAAAAATCATAATTTTTATAACTTTAAAAATTATAACGTTTATTTATTTAAAATGAATCAATTCCAAAATTATTTTGTAAAACGTATATTTCTCAAAAATCACTTTAAAAATCATTCTAAAGTTTCAAAATTTGGTCCAATGATGCTACACACCAAATAGTCGATCACGACAACAACGATATCATATATCGATATGATAATCCATCAAATATCAAAATATCTGAAATCAAATAAAAATTGTTGAGGAATCCAGTTGGATCCCTCCAACCTGTTTTCCTGCATCCATAAACATTAGCACAATACCAATTTCGCTCCAGTACGAAATTATCGCGGTATATGTTCTTATTAAATATTATCCGCTTAATAACGGCGCAATAGGGTCTCATCCGCTAAACAAAAAATGTGGGAAATCAATCAACTCCAATATATACATATGCCAATATATATATATTGATATTATTTATAATACCAATTTCACTGTTTATGAAATATTCGCGGTATATGTTTTTATTAAATAACATCCGCTTACTAACGGCGTATAATGTCTATTTTAACAATCAATACATAACAATCATCATTCAAACATGCATTCAACTATTTTAAATCTAACTATTTAAAAATAAAATCGAAACTGATTCGATTGAGTGAGAAATTCTCACCTTGGTTTTATTTCCGTTTTAGCGATTTATTTCGAATAAAATTAAACGGACGTTTAATTTTACCCAAAATTCTCACTAACTCCAAATGACTCCAAACCAACTCCATCGCGTAGTGCTCATCCATACGATTCCAACGCAACTGGTTTCGCGCGTTTTCGACCTCGTATGAAAAAGTTATGAATATTTGAAGTTTATACAAATTTTTATACACAATTTACAACATAAATTATAATTAAAACCCTACACAAGTTATAGGCTGTAGGATCTTGAACCCCCCCCCCCCCCAAATCAACACTGTACGTTTGCTTCTTCCTTCCTCTTGCGTTTCTTGCTACAGACAAAGGCCGAGCAAAAGGAACCCATAGCACAAACTTAGGGTTAAATTTAGCAACTTCATAGTTCAACAATACTTCGATCAGGATACTCCATCGCGAAGCTCAGCACCTCCTCTACCTTCGCCCACCACCATAGCCCACTCGGCCACCTATAGAGCCTTGGAATGCGTGCGAAAATCTGCAGGTTCGGCCCCACATAGCTCCCTCCACGCGACTCCAAACACGGTCTCCACCGTTGATCTCCAAGCTCTCGTCGTGCTCTACCACTTTGTAGTTGAACATTCTTGCTAATTCTTGATGGATTTGGAGTAATCGAGGGATGTAGGTTGCGAATTTATGGCCTTCGAAATCTGGGTGGCGGCTGCAGTAGGAAATTAGGGTTTTTTTCTTTTTTTTTTATTTTTTTTGAGATAGTGGGCTATTTATAAGGAACCGACGAAACACTATTCATCCCGGAAATTCCGAACTCCGATTTACGCGCCGAAACTGACGTACCTAGGGTTTATCCCGTGTTCCGGACACAATGGAACAGGTTTCGGAAGCTAATTCGGACATCTGTGCGAGTTATGGCTATAAACGCTCAATTTGAATTAAACCGATTTAAGTCGATTTCTAGGCGTTTTAATTTGTACCGGACAAACGGTAAATCCAATTGACACGAAATTTGAAACCTTACAATAATATCACATTAAGGATCCGATGAAATAGGTTTCGTCAAAATCCGAGACTTTTTGAAAAATGGCTATTTTCACTCGTCAAATTTAAATTAAAAATAAATCGATGCGTTTCGAGCTGCCACGATCAAACGATAACTCCGATTGACACGAAATTTGAATCCGGTAATAACTAACTATTACGGACCCAATGGAACTGGTTTCGTTCAATTCTGAGACTGTTCAAAAATTGACTATTTTCACTAGTCGATTTTAATATTAAAATATTCAATTTTCACAAATTAACTTTTAATTCGATTTTAAAAGTTCTAAAATATCGTTCTAACTTCCATATGATAAAATAAAATTTTACAAATCATTTTCAATCATATTTAACTCAATTTTCAATTATTTCCATAATTTAACATATTAAATTATTGATTTAATAATCCAATTAAATCCAATAATTCAAATAAAAATTTATTCGACTTATTAATTCACTTATTAATATTTAAAATTAATTAAATATTCAAATTTTAATTAATAAAAATTCTGGGTCGTTACAGTAAACATCTCTGATGTCGTTCCACTCATATTATTTATAGTTGATTTAACTTACATAAGATATTTTAGTTCAGACTCGAGTGTTTTGTCTTTTCAATTCGCTCGGGTCAGTCTGAGCATTTCAGGGTTTGAAAATCTTATTTCTGGAGGACGAAGACAAAGAATGTATTACTATTATTTATTATATTATTCTACTGCATTCATACTGTTCCGCTGCATTATTTAATATTCTCTGGTATGTGTAGCTCTGATATGTGTTGTATAAATATAATCGAATATGTTGTAAAACAGCTTTATGAACTGTTTATTTGATTATTATATTTTGTCGTTTCGCTGCAAGATTCTATTTTGTTTTTCTTTCTCTGCTTTTTCTTGTTTACCCCATAACAATCCGCCCTTCTTTATGGTTTAAGTCCGACATGTGTGGTTTGTCGCCGATTTAAAGCGTACAAAAAGGCGTGATGTTACGTCTAAACACCAAGAAATAAAAAATTTCAAAGAAAACAATTGTGAATATACAATTAAAAGTTATCGATGTATACTCTTGATTATTAATCAAAATCTAAGATGAAATGCAAAGCAAAAATTAAACGTGTATTAACAATGCAACTACGAATGAATTTTTGTTTCGGTTTTTGGTTTTTGAATTTTTTTTTTATTTTATTTTAAAATGCAGGCAAACAATAATGCAATTCAAAGAAAACTAGATAGGGGCTAAAAGCAGCAGAAATTTTTTTATAAGCAAACAAGCAGTTATTTTTTTTTGGCAAGCTGTGCAGATCGGTTTATTTAGCAAGCAATTCCTTGTCCTTGTGAACTTCTGCTTCGACAACCTGAAATAAAAATAAGATATATATGAGGATTTTTTTAAACTTTTGAGTTTTTTTTTTGTAAATAAGGATGTAACTAAAAACAAATGGAATCAAAACAAATTAACAGCAAAAAAAAAAAAATTAGGCCAATTATGATTTTTTTTGTTATTATTTATTTTTCTCAAAGAAAACTTACCCAAACAAAAATAAAAAATAATTGCACCCAAACTTAAAAATAATCCAATTCAACCTAAACTTAAAAATAATTCAACTCATCCCGAACTAAAACAAATTACCCACCCGGCCCAAACGAGTCCTTAGTCAAATTAAAATAGATGAACCGCAACTCACAATTTCTCAACCCAATTTTCTCAGAAAACTACAGGAAATAAAAATCAATCGCAACTCAAATCAAATTTTACGAGTTCACGCAGCGTTCGATTCGAGTAGCCCGCGTTTTCAGACGAGTCATTTGTTGATGGTAGGCGATCGAATATGTTCGAGAGGACTTGGCGAAGGTGGTTAATGTTCAGGTTGTTCGACTTGAGGAATTACAGATGGTCTGAAGAATTCGAAGTGAGTTTGTTCGAGTTTGGGGATTCGGGTTCGAGGATGGGTTGCGGCGACTTGATTGAAGTGGGTGAATTGGTGATAGCGACTTGGGGTTGTTCGAACTCTGGAGGGATGTTTACAGTGAGTTGCTGGTTTGGTTTGAGAGCAGAAATTTGTTGGTAGAGGGATGATCGGAAATTGATTGAGGAATGTCAGAAATCAGGTGGTAAATTTTGTGTCTGGCGATTTGTTGTGGTCCTGACTGCTGCACTGTTCGATTTGGAGACTTGGGGTGGTTGGTGGTGGAGTTTGAAGTGATGAAGTGGGTTCGGTTTCTGTTGATTGGGAAGTTGATGTGGTGTGCTGATGGCTGAAGAATGTGTGCAAGGCAGTGGGGGTATGTGACAATGGATATCGGTATTTGTTTCAGCAAGTGTCAGTGGTGGTGGATGTATGGTGAAGTCAGGACAGACTTATAGATTGTGTATGCAGGCAGTGAAGTTTTCACAGTTTTTTTGTGTGGTGAAGATTGATGGGTGAAGTTGATAAAGGCAGTGACAGTTGTTTGTGGCAATGCAGTATTGTATATGTGAATGTATATGTATGGGCTGTGCACTGGTGGTTGTGATTTGTAGCCACTGCTTGCTTGAAGTGGTTTGTTGAAGGGATGTTTGGATGTCGATGCAAGGGGGAGGAGCTGATGGTGGTCAGTGGATTGATTTGTTGTGGCAGACAGTCGAGGAGCTGCAGTAGAGAAATGGTGTGGTTGTCTAGTTGTCAGGCAAAACTGTTGCGGAGGAAGAAGTGGTTGTTGTGGACGATGGCAACAGCAGGAATGGTTGTGGAGGATGTCGACTGGGAATGTATATAGCAGTGGTGCAATTTGGTTATGCTGGAGTTCTATGAAGTGGAGTTGTATTTGGAAGAAGTATTGAAGTATGAATGTAGGTGAATGTCGATGCTACAGGGATGGTTTGTGATGCATAGTCGAAGGGGGTATAGCAGAAGAAACTGTGTGTAGCAGAAGGTAGCTGTGGTGAATGAGATATGTAGCAATCTCATTTAAAATACTTTGTGGTGAATGAAGTTAAAAATAGTAGTTTGATGGTGTTGAGTAGATGGACGTCTCTATTTACAGGTGATAACAGTGTTATGGGAATGGGTGTATGGCCAGAAAGGCTTACAGCAGTTAAATGGAGGGGATGGCAAAGTGAAGCAGTGGTTGGCTTGTGGAATGAAGAAGTGGTGACAGTCAGATGTTGATGTAGTGAAGGTCAGAGATATATGGAGTGGCAATGTAGTTATTTGATGGTTTGAAGGAGCAGTGGTCTTGTAGAATGGGGAGTGTAATTACTGTTGTAATGTGGAAATGATTAAGTTGTGGAGTTGAAGGAATGGGGTGTGAGGAGGAGTTTGTTGACAGGGGTTAGGAGAAGTTGTACAAGGCAGAGTGGAAAGAGATGGTGATGATTGTTGAAGAGGTATGTGGAATGATGGGAATTGTGCAAATGAACAGAGAATGAAGAGAATTAGTAACAGAATGGTTGTACAGAGAATGCAAAATTATAAATAGACAGTGAAATGCAAAGAGATTGTAAAAAGAAAATTGTAAATGCAAATTTGTAATGTAAAGAAAATGAAATAAAATTGTTTTTTTTAAACTGTGTATGTTGATTTTTTTTTATATATGAAATGCAATTGAAAAAAACAACTAGAAAACAACAACACAAACAAAAATCAATCAACACACAGAACAATTTTTTTTCTTTTTTTAAATGCGCACACGTACAAAACGCAAAAATCAAACAAACTAATTCGAAGAATAGAAAAATAAAACAAAAAACAATTCCCCCGCAACGGCGCCAAAAACTTGTTAATCGACAGAATTTCTATGGAACTAGAAAACGGTCGAAAATTTTCAAACTAAAATTTACCGCAAGCGCACGGCGTACGAATGTAGCACGTATGCGAGCATGGGTCGATTCGTAGGAAATTGTAGAATTTAAAATTCTATTCAATCAAATTAAACCAAAGTCGATGGATTGTTAATTCACTAAAAGAAAGGAAAAACAAGCTAAAACTAAGGAAAATATAAATAAGAGATTAAAGAGCAATTTAGAGGGAAATCCCCTCTCATGATCACATAAATTAGATGCATTTATCATAAGCATGGCCTAATTGTATTATAAATTAACATACTTAAACCATCAAACTTTAATGCACTCTTTAACCCACTTACTAACTTCAATGAAAATGATATAAAATCAAAAATAGAATTTATTTTAAGCATGGCTTATTAATTATTGAATTAGAAACATAAACCATCAAATTTTGATCCTAAATCCACTTCCATTAACATGATCATATGTAGATAAAGAAGTAATTAGTGATTCATATGACTAAGTATATCATATTTGTTTTGAACAGCATAAGCTATCAAATCAATATTAAACACAAAATCACACAAACATCTAACTTTCCATTACGCACAAAAGAAACATAACGTCAAAATGTTGCATCTACATGATTCAAGAGAGCTTCATTACCCCTAAATTGAAGGGATTAACCTCTCATTTGTGTTATCCTATCAAAACAAGTAGAAAGCAACATGAAATAAACAAAACAACAAGAAGAGAAAATGAAAGCTAATGGAAAAGAGAACTATTCTACTTGCATAAAAGAAAAGAAATCTATACTACAACATGAAAGGAAATAAACAAGAAAAGAAGAAAAGACCATGTATTTAAAGTTGCACAAAAGGAAGTTACATGAAATAAAAATGGCTAAGTCGTCATGAAAAGAAAAGAGGAGCTTTCTTTTATTTAGAGCCTAAAACTAGTACTAAGAGGAATTAACGAAGAAGAGGGCTACATGAAACACAGGGGTGTTTATACAAGTTAGAAATCTTAATGCATATTTTTGGGGAGTGCCCAAATGCCTTTGGAGGAAGTGTGGTGGCCAAGTTATCGTTAGCTTCAATAATCCCCCACTTAAATGTACATGAAGCTTTAAACATCTTTTAGCACGTGCATAAGCTCCTAACTGAGAATCAAGGTAAGTGGGTGGGGTCCTCCATGTTCTTCACTTTGAATTATTTCCATCTTCATTCTTTTGTATCTTCTTTGTGTATGCATATTCCTTCATGAAACCACTTGTAATTGGGTTTAAATTCCTACAAAATAATATAGAAATTTCCCATTAAATTTTCTTAATTTGATATATGCACAAAAATGACCATTTTTCCCTTGGATGAAGATGAATAGTGACAATTTCAAATAATTTGAATTTTGGTTAAAACATGTTAAAATACCGAATATGATCATTTATTCAATTTAAATAGAAAGTTTCTCGATGTCACCGGAGCAACAACGAAGCTTTTGGAAATAAAAAGTTTTCTAATGTTGCAAGAAACATAAGGCTTTTTGAAAATAGTAAGTTTCTCGATGTCATAGATGTAACATCGAGGCTTTTAGGAATAGTAAGTTTTCAGATCTGGCAGCATTGAGGCTTTTAGGAAATATTAAGTTTCTCAATGTTACCGGAGTAACATCGAGGCTTTTAGGAAACAGTAAGTTTCCCAATCTGGCAACATTGAGGCTTTTAGGAAATAGTAAATTTCCTGATGTTGTCGGAGCAACACCAAGACTTTTGTGAAATAGTAAGTTTTCCGATGTTGTCCAAACAACATCAAGCTTTTAGGGATTGTAGGCCTTCCCGATGTTGCTAAAGCGACACCAGTTCTCAAATGCTGCGATTGATTTCCTCGTCGATCTCACGTTTGAGTCGATTTTCCTCGTCGAAGAAGCGGTTTTGCTTGCAGGAATGCGGTTTCATCAGTTCAAGAGGCAAATTTTACTGATAAAGTAGAAAAGAGAGGCATGTCCTGCTTATTTACAATGCCCCCAGTATTCATGAATGATTTATTTGCAAAAATAGGAAATAGATAAAGCCGAGCGAAGTTGCATCGCATAAGGGTGTTGCTCCGTTCTTGGATTACTGATTAAATAAAATGCTACTTAATGACCAGTCTTCCATCAGTTTGTGGGGTCCCTCTCCGTTGGGGTCCCTCGCCACTATGCCTTGGCAATTTCCCTTGAGCGGTTGGACCCAAGGGTCTCATAGCTCTTTCGTTGTTGTATGATTTCCATATACTATTGAAGTTCGTTGTTTTTTGTCAACTACTTAATCACATCTTTCAAATGTCGGCATTCGTTTGTGTTACGCCCATGTCTCTCGTGGAAGCAGTAGTACTTCTACGATTTCTTTTGCAACTAGGATGCTTCCCTCCTAAGAAATTTTTCGCTCGGTTCCTTAAGTAACAAGATAGATATTCTTTAGATTATCATTCAACGACATAAATTCCTCCAGTCCAAAGTTCCTTCGGCATTTTGTATTCGTGTTAGGCCCTTCACCGGTTTTTTGGTTCCTCTTCTTCTGGTTCATCATCTTCCCTGCATTTCCCGTAGGAGTTCTAGAATTATCGCCATCCTACTTGATCGTGGCATTACTTTGGACCACTTCTTTCGATTGTTGATCAGTAGCATTACCCTCAATCATACTCATTTCTTCCTGCCATATAAACTGATTTGCCTTTCAGTGAAATTCTTCTATAGTAGTCGGTTTTTTCATTTTAATCCACCTACCAAAATCTGCAACCCGATGAATGGCTCGGACCAAAGCCATAAACATCAATGTCTTCCTTGGGATTGCTTTCCTTTATATCCTAATATTATACTGATTCAAGAAAGATTTTAATGACTCACTGGGTCCTTGGAAAAAGCCAGACAAGGACATCGCGTATTCTGATGGTGTAGTATTCTGATGACTCACTGGGTTGTCTTATGATGTTAGGAGCGCTCCCACCACCTCCTATGACAATCCATGTAGCTCCACATTCCCTCTATTTTTGCTTGCTTTCTTCCCATTTAAGCCTAAAATAGAAGAATTTTCATGTTCTATAGCAGCTATAGTTTCTTGCCTAGCTCTTGGAGCACTTGGTGGCTGTAATGATAGCAAAGCATCAATCTTATCCATGAGAGCTATTTGGCTATTGGCCGTCTTCTGGTTAAGTTCACTAACCATCTGAGAGAGCTCTTCTTTGGTTACAACTTCCTATTGAGCAAAGAATCCTAGAGCTGCATATCCAGTGTTTACCTCCATTTATTGATTATTGGTATTGTTAACTTTAGTTTGGTGTGTATTTGCTTCATCACCACCAAGTGTTGCTTCTATTGATCTTCCAAAGGCAGATTATTGATTTCTAGGTGCCATTGATCATCAACAACAACCCTTCAAACTATTCATAGCAAGTTCTATGGATTTAACCACTGAATTACTTCTAATCAAAAATGGAAAGCTAGATCTATTCTTATATTCAAATTCTCTCAGTGAAAGCACTAAAATGTTAATGCCAAAAATGAACCAACACCCAAGAATAATTGTAAAGAACCCATGAGACCTAGACCAAGCTTATAATAACATAAATAAACGAAAAATAACAGAAATAAAAAAGAAAGCATCAGATTTTATAGTGTTCCAGCAATCTTTGGCATACGTCCACCTTTTAGATTTGTTGCTTGAAGGCTTGATGTTGTCTATTAGAGATTACAAGGGATTTGAGAGAGTGCACAAGTACAGGGGTTAGAAAAATTCTAAGTACTAGAATTGCTTAGAGTAGCCGCCTTGGTTGGTGACTATTGTGCAGTGAAAAGAGTTGAAGAAGAGGCAAAGCTTCCACATAGTGATGGCAAAAACCAGATCCTATTTTAATTACTCTATATCTTGTATTTATTAGGGGAAGAATTCAGATCAGGTCAGAAGCCTTTTTGCAATGAGGTCCAGCTATCGATTTGTATTAGTGTGAAAGAGTTTGGGGACCCACGAGCTAAGAGCATAACATAGTATCGATTTATCCCTATAACTCGGTACCGAGTTATCCCTTAAGAAGAGAATCCTACGTTTCTTTTTGGTCATGATCCTTACTTCATTTTGGGATGCCCTTATGTTTTCGTAGATTTCTGATGTTATCATCAAAAATCACTTCAACCTTGTCAAAGCTTAAAAGAACACGAAAGAAAGCTTCTTGAAGAACGATGGCGATAGCAAGGCCTTTCAAGAGAGTAGAAAGGATGTATTTGCAAGCATTAGTGAACCATGGGCTTCCTAAGTGGTCGAAAGGGGACAAAACTACCCTTTCGCTTCAGTTGATCACTTTCGCAATAGTTGATTCCGCATGCATTAAAAGGGGTTTTGCAAAAGACAACTATATATCAGTGAAAGCTGCCTTCCGAAGGTATCGAAGGAGTACCGCGCCTTCAAAGGAATTGAAGTTGCTAAATTAGCGCTATAAGCATCGAATACTTCTGCAAGGGAGAAAAATAAGGGCTTCCTTTGACATTACCCCTTCTACATATGTCAAAACATTCGAAATAGTTGGTTCCACCGCTAATCTTCCACAGAAGATTCTGCCAAAAACAACCCTTCCGAAAGCATGGTTTTGCAAGCCAACCTTACTTTTCCCTCTCCCTATTTCGCTCCAAGCCAACCTTAGACCCTACACCACAATGCTCAGCAAAATCAAAAAGTCTGAGCAAGGACCTTCAGAACTGCACTTTGTTTGATTCTCTTATGAAACTGTTAAAAATTCTAAGCTATATGAGGAACAAATTTTAAGATTGAAGGCTTTAAAAATCATGGAAAAGAAAAAAGCTGAATCTTATGATTCAGACAATTGGAGGTTAAACTTATTTCATATTGGCCCTACACCCATCTTGGCTTTAGAAGAAGCAAGAAATAGGGATAATGACTTCTTTGATCAAATGAGGGAGACTATTCAATTCTATTCCAAGCAACTGTCTTTGAAGAAGGAATGATGACCGATTATTATACATTTGCTCATAAATCGCATCGGGTAACAAGTAGGCCATTTCCTCCATATGTTCTACGAAAGATTTTAAAAAGGAAATTGGACATTGAGGGTGAAGCAATTGAATTAAGCAAAAAAAAGATCTAGAAATCATCCTCAAAAGACAAGCTTCAAATCAAGACTATTTAAGGAATGCAACTTGACTATATCAATCGAGAATATCCGCTTACTAACAAGGGAGGAATTCAATTACTAACCATCTAAAAAGAAAAGACCCAAATATGAAAGAAATCTAGAAGGACTTTACTGACTTAATCATATGATGAATAGACACGAAACCAATCAATATATAGCACTCGAAGGGATGATCATCAAATTTTTAGACAAAGAAAGATCAATAGATTTGTAAAGCAATCCTATATGAATTCAGTAAAGACTCACTCAAATAAGAAAGTCTATATGGTTAGGAGTAAGATACTCCTTAAAATTGCCTTAAAATGGTCATAAGCCTTTGTTTGTGCCAAAATGGCCCGTCAAATCTGAAACCAACTTTTTGAGACGGTTAGTCCGAAAAATATGGCTATTCAAATTATTAAGTTCGTTGAGGTGTACTAAGTAGTTAGGAACTTCAACACTTAGAGAATGAATTTTTGGCTCTAAGGCCATGAGCTCGATGAAGATAAGGTATGTGTATACGTTGAGTGATAACGGGATAGGAGCTATGCCGAGATGAGTTAAAAATCTCTACAAGAACTCTAGATATGGGATAAAACCCTCATGCAAAATATGGATGGAGGTATAAGCAAAGCATCCTTGTGGATGATATTTAATAATGTCCTTATCACCAGGAGGGATAGCTTCAACTCATGTGATCCCAAAGTTGTTGAGGACGCAACAACTTCATCTTGAGAAGTTATGAGAGAGTGCTTTGAAACCGCTTCAAACATCTTTGGAGAAGATTCTAATTCTAAAATAATATCCTTTTCGGATCTCTTAGAAGTTCTTTTAATACCCATGATCCTACCAAGTGATATAATTTTTATATCATCAAAATTATGATTTATCCCACTACTACCATATTTTGAAGGTGTCGAAAGCATATTATAACGGCTCAAATACCCATTGTAGCATTTAGTTTCATGCCTCCAAAAGGGGGTCTAAGTTAATTAGAACTGCACGAATCATTGAATTGTCAATAGTGGCGAAACTAATATCAACATCCCCTCATTTTATGGCACACATGCATATAGACTTACCATTCGACAAGGTCGAAGCCCATAGATTTTACTCTATTTTATAGTAATTGCAGATATCCAGGAAAAATCTATTTGAAAATATACATTGTCGAAACGCCATACCTCAATTAAGTTGAAAGACATGAAACAAAGTGGCACTGACACTAACCGAAGGACATTGAGACCATTTCGACAATGTTTATGTTGGAAAAGTGATAATAGCTATATTCAAATTAACTATTATGTGTTTCGAATAAGTCGAAATAACATAACAGAATTTAGGAAATGTCAACACTAAATTGAGAAAATACAAATAGATATGGTTATCGCAAATTTTGGGGTTTCGACTAAGTTGAATGGTTGATTAAGGATTTTGACGACAACAAAATGTATATTTTTCTTAATTTAATTAACAGTAAGGGACATTAATTTTTAACTTTTAATACACTCCAAGGTAAATTAAAATTGGGCATAATAAGTGTCGAGCTTGAATCCGCATATCACAGTAGCAAATAATCCCAATTTGGAAAATTCAAGTTAGAAACCTAATTGATGCCATAGATTATTCAAAATCAGCATAAAAATTGAGTTTAGGACCATCTTACATGAACAAAAAACTTGAATCAACTTCAAAATTCAAAATATTAACATGGACTTAAACCCTAAAAATTGAAATCAAAATTGAACATGAAAAACCAATTTCTAAAAGGGAATAATGGATATTCAACTTAGATTTGAATTTTTGTCTCTTAAAATCATGAATTTAGTGAGACATTGAAAGATTGATTCTTGCTTCAAGATTTTTGGTTGCATGTAAATGAAAAGGAGGAAGAGGGAAACATAATTTATAAGCAAGACGGATGCAAGGAGCACCATTCGATTAGATTTAAATAAACGGCCAAGGTTCACTCAAGAATAACAATAAGTAGGAAAACTCTATGCCGAAGTAATGGAAGTTTCTTAATCGAAATAGTTGATATAAAAAGTCAAGAGCATCCCTTCATATGGGTAGGTGTAAATGTTATCATCAAAAATCACTTCAGCCACGTCGAAGTGTAAAAGAATACAAAAGAAAGCTTCTTAAAGAACGATGACGATAGCAAGTCCATTCGAAAGAGTCAAAGGGATGCTTCTGCAAGTATTTGATGAACCATGGGCTTCCGAAAAGGTCGAAAGGGGACAAAACTACCATTTTGCTTCAGTTGATCTCTTCCGCAAAAGTTGATTCCGCATGCATTAAAAGAGGTTTTTGCTAGAGACAACTGCATCAACGAAAGCTACCTTATGAAGGTATCAAAAAGTATCGTGCCTTTAAAGGAATTGAATTTGCTAAATTGGTGCTGCAAGCATCATATGCTTCTACAAGGGATGAAAATAAGAGCTTCCTTTGACATTACCCCTTTTGCGTATAACCAACCCTTCAAAACGGTTGGTTCCGCCATTGTCAACCTTCCATGGGAGAAGATTCTGCCAAAAATAACCATTTTGGAAGCATGATTTTGCAAAGACTAGCCTTTAGAATCGGTTTAACATATGACCAGCGTTGCTTCCGTAAGCGTTAGAAGATGGGCTTTGGTATTAATAGAGGATAACAGTTGCTCCCATACCTTCCTTTGGAGTAGAAGGCATCCAAGTCTCATCAAAAGAAACATTTGAGAGGCGCCCTGGATTTAATAGCGATGGAAGGTCATCAAGGCACCCTTTCGACTAAGTTGTAAGGACTAATGCAAAAGGTCTAGCCTGTGCCCATAAATAAGATCAAGGGGTGTAGTTTGGAGGGTCCGAATTTTCATCCTTTCCACACTTATTCTTTTCTGAAGTTTGCAAATCCTAATTTGAAAATTGAATTTTGGATTTCACTTATAGTAACACTTAAGCTCTTGTATTCGTGAAAATTATCAATAAAAAATATATATGATACTTTTGAATGCATGGAATCTGATTCGCTACTCACATATGGTTTCGGCTATGGAGTACACACATCAATGCCTATCGAAAGGGTTCCCTTCGAAGGAGTAAGAATCTTTAAACTAGGTTAAAATCCTATTTAAATCCCATTAAGTCACAACCTTAGGTTACTTTAACCGATTCGAAAGTGGTTTCGAATGGATCGTTCACTCCTTTAATCTTGCTTCTGGGTGTTGGAAAAATTTTCTTGCTAACAGTTAACTTGTTTTGATGATCCCTCCTTTAAAACTTGGTATGTTTTGGATTTTTAAGGAGCTAACACATCAATTCTTGAAATAGGTCATCCGGAATTCTACGAAATTACTTAGGCATGCATATGAGAGCTAGATAATAAGTCATATGAAGTTTGAGACTATGACGGTGAAGCCCCATAAACCAATTCCGAGTTATAGGGATAACATGATGTCGAATTTTGCCCAAAGCATTCTTTTGGCCCAAGTTTTCCTGAGCTATTTCCCTTGTCCATTTGAGCATGTCTACTAAGTTTCAAGTTGTTTCATCTTTGTCTCGATGTTCTAACTTCCGTTGACTTTTACTTGGTTGAAAACCTAGTTAACAGTGATACATGCAACTTGAAAGTTTGCACATACAAATGGAGAGGTCCATTAAGTGTGAACCCAGGCATTAATACAAACATTAATTTTCTACCTTTCATGGCATTATGCGTTTAATACTTGCATATTGAAATGATTACTCTCTATCGTAGTTCATGCATCCAAGCTTTGAGATTCGCCTATCTTGTGTACTTTGCGTATAATGAATTTTAATGCTGCATTAACCAATCATCTCATATCAATATGATAAAAAGGACCTAATTTTAAATAGTCGAAATAAATATAAAAATTTCAATCTATCATGCATAATTAAATAACAACATAGAAGTAAAAGTAGACTGCCTAAAAATGAAATCCAAGCAAATTACTAAGATTAAAATTTAAAATTTTAGGAAACCGCAGGAAAAGAAAATGTGATGTGCTTGAGTCTATTAACTAAAAAGTTTTCATGTAAAATATTTGGAATCTATATTTCTTTGTAAAATCAAGTTTATAAGCACCTCTAGTTGTTACTGAATTAAAGTAAATTTTCCAATAGCAAGACCTATTTAATAGGCGATCAAACTAATATTTCAGTTAATAAAAGATTTATATTAAGCATCCCTTAAAATTTAAAACTAAAAGTACTTAATTCAACCTTGGCAACTGTCGTGGTCTCTGCATTGCTAGTTGCACTGCTATTGCAATAGCCACAACCGCTGTAGCCTCCGCCTTGCTAGCCGCACCACCGTAACCATAGCCACAACTGGTGTAGCCCCACCCCCCCCCCCCCCCCCCCCGACCACCCTGAGTAAGCTGCACTGCCATAGCAAGAGCTAGCGCCAGAACAAGACGATCAAAATCAGTCTAGCGCAAGTAAATTGGCTTGAGAACGAAGTATATAAATAAGAATAGTTAACCATGTAAGGGTGTTGAGGTCCTTTTGTCATTGTTTTGTTTGCAAAATATTAGATAACACTGCAACAAAAAGTATTTGTATGATGTAGAAGAAATTCAAGAATAAACTGATCGACTACAAAGGCGTTATTTTCATCTATTTATATTGTTGTTCACCTCATATATCTTCACTCCCCATTTAACATTCTATGGATGGGAATGTTCTTATGAATGAGAATAGGGATACTGTTAGACCGGCTAAGGGTAGTAGTAGTCTACATTAAAAACATGAGATGGTGTGGTCCTTCAATGATTCTGAATTTTTTGTTCCAGATTCATAAGATATTTCAAATATGCATGCACTAACTTATAATTTGGAGAACAATAACTACAAGTTATTTCGTAGGCTATCTGGAATATGGTTAAATCTATGTTCTGTTCATCCTTCTTTTAGACTAGATTCCCAAGTACACAAGGAATAAATGCATTATATACTTCGTCCCTACATGTTGTTATCCTCAGTTAAGGTTTACAAATAAAATAAAATAAATAAAAATAAAAAAGTAGTTTATCTACAGGAAATAAATGAACATGCAAGATATATACAAACTGTTTCAGCATGTGAATAAGAAATGTCTCTACTTATTATGAATAACATAGTAACTATAGCCGCATTACAACTTAAAAGAAAACCCAATCTCCTTGAAATTAGTAACATTTATTATCATTTTCCAGACATTAATAATTTTAATATGAATCTCTTTGGAACAATATTGATTTAAATGCACCCAAAAGGAATTATTTTAGCTGCAAGATAGAATGAAACTCATCATATTTGTGATACATGCAACTAAACAGGGAGCACATACATGTCTTGATTCAATTATCATACAAAACTAAATTTATGTATTTACCTCTCTTAAATTAAGCAGCTACAGATAAATATGCAGCAAATATAAAAGATTAAGCGACACTGTCACCTGAAATAGGTTCAGGGCCTATAACTCAATGGAGTTGGTCCAGAACCCGCTAACTCACTAGAACTGGTTCCAAAAGAGAAATTACCTCCTACTGGATTTTTGTTAGGATGTTGCAACACTTTAAACTATTTATTGCATTGCAACTATGGATGGCATCATGAAAACGTATTGTTTCATAGCCTGCATGGATGAGTTATCCTGTATCAATTTTAAAAGTTTCATTTTCTAATAAATCATAGATAAAACCTTCAACAATCCCTGTAAAGCTTTAACCATGTGAATTACTCGGATTAAAAATAAATAAATAATACAACCAGTAGCCTGTCATATCAAAGAAATCTTAATAGAATTTAGTAAATCTCACTGTTTAAAAATATACAAAGACCTACAAAATGATCGACGGTACATCAATTGCAAAACAACACCTGAGAGCAAACAAATAAAACAAGCGCACAAAATCAAATAGAAAACTAACAAAGAGGACCGAGCATAAATCTGGTAGAAATAGTACTACAAAAAAAGAACAAGCAAGTTGTCCATCAATCCCCTCGTTTATTAACATGTTAAGACCCTACGAAACAAATTTACATTCTAAAACAAGAAAAATGTCATCAGTAGCTTAATTTTAAAGTGGAGAACATGTAAGTCAAACTCGCACTTCCTATTAGCTTGTAATTTAAGGTATGAGAAAGTAAAAAGGACATCCAAAATCACAATAAGATACGGTATTATATAGACCAATAAAATGAACATATCACTAAGACATGTAAAAATGTTAAATAAAAATCCCAAACCTGACATTACATTCGCACGCAACTGTATATTCATCTGTGTCATGCCACATAGTGAGAAAGTGGCACAACCTCAAACGATGAATGAGCAGGTATATAAGCAACAAAATGCTACTCTGATCGAAAGTTAGTATGTAGTTCAAGCGAAAATGATAAAAACCATTGGATCCATTAAGCCTGAACCAAGCAACAATACAACACATAAATGATAAAATTGTACCTACAACTGTCTAAGCATCTCCCCTTTCCTCATATTCACACAAACAATTCGAGCATACATCGTTATTGCTAACCATTAACCATCCCTATTATCTAGGACTAGACAATCCAGAATGACGCCGATGGCTCCAGCAAATCAATTAGAGTTCTACTAGACTATTGTGTTGTGTATGACACCGAGGAAACTTGGTGACATCTATACGAACTGGAAAATTTCGTATATTTTTGCCCATCAGAAACAAACTACACACTTTTATTTACTATTGTTAGATCTATAAATTTTAGGAATTTACTAAATTTCATAGTGGCAAATTTACTTCATAACCGATAGTAATTTGTTTGCATTGTTTACATACTTTTTTTATTGCGATGTATTATTTATATCTTTTATCGATCAAATTTATTATCGATTATTATCGATTATTATAAATTATTCTATAATATTTAAAATAAATAAAAACCAAACATACAAATAATTATTTCCTTTACTCATGCCTTTTTTGTAACATAAAAACACAATCTCTTTCGTTAACTTACCATTTTCGCTTCACGATACCAACCTAAGATTTCATGAGCTCCGGTCGAAAGTTTGTTTAGTTTATTTGCCTCTTAAAGCGGTTGTATAATCACAACTATTAAGTTTAACAAATCATTAATAGCGAAACTTAACTATATGCTCAAATTTAATGCGATGAGCGTATACTTCACAAAATGTCTGGTACTCCAATTTTAGTGGCATGTCCCAATCGTTTATTGCAAATAAACTCAAATTTTCATTCACTTTCTAATATGTGAAAGTTAAAGGACACCATTTGATTTTTTTACATATAAACCATTTTATTTAATATGGGTCTTTGAATGCTATATACAACAAATATGTTTTGAATTTTTTTTCCAACCATTGTTAACCTATCAATTTATAATATGATCTGAAACCTGATTTTATAAACACATCCATTATATAACAACTCCGTTGTAGCTTTTGTAGTAAACCTTTAAAATCCAAAATCTTTCAGCATCCGTATCCAAAATATGAAAAATTATCAGTATCCATATTCGATAATCATCCGACCGGTTTTTATCAAGGTTATTGTCAACTTTTTATGTATTTTAGCATACAAAATTATTTTTAGTTACTATTTTATCTAGATAAAAAATAATATGAATACAAAAATCAATATTTGCTACTTAAAATTATTTTTCTTCGCGTATTTTTATTTTTTTTTATTTTTTATTTTTTTACTACAATGGAATTATTTGTTTCTTAGGAAATTGAGTGATCCTCACAATGGCGAGAGCACTTATATACTTTTATTCTACACTTAAAAGTGAGATATTAACAAGTTTGTCAAGTAGCAAAACCCTCAATACAAATAAGAGAAAAAATAAAAAAAAAATCCTCCCAAAAACTAATGTAACTAAGGACTCTTCCTTATCTATCAACTCGAACAAGTATCCTACACCAGAAACTTCTTCATGAAAAGTGCAGTCTTCTATATCATCTCCCGCAAGCTCATCATCAACATCAACATCCGACAATGCCTCAAAGAATATTTATTTGTTTATATTTTATTTATTTGTAATAAAAAAATTCTATTTATTTGTTTATATTTATTAGTTGTGAACCGGTCAAAGAATATTTTATAAATATCTGATATCAGTGTGCATCAGTGGATAAGGATATTCGATATCTGAAAATGATTTCGAATATGACTTCGAATATTGCACTATCTGAATCTGTATCTGATAGCTTACACGTCTACTTGAACCACACAATGAAAAAAAAATTATTTGGAATAAAATTGTTTCTTGCTGTGATAAAGAATATCCATGAGAATATATTTATTCTCACACAAATATACATTTGTGCATGCATTTGCATTTACGCTGTAATAGTACGTTGTTGACACTTGAACAATATCATTATACATGTACTTTAATAACAACTGTTGCTTTTGTGCAGGAAATGAATAACAAATTCATCAAGTGGGAAAATCAATTTACTTTCAACAGTTCTAACTCTCCATTTATTTTAAGCTATACAACCAAGGTCAGAATATCTTTTATGTCCTTATCCATGAAGTTAATATTTTTCATGAGTACATCTTGTTTCCTAGCCTTTATGCATGTTTTATCCGAATTTTTTAAAGTTTCATTTGCTAATAACCATGGAAAATAAGCTTCAGCAATCCTTATAATAGTTTGATTATGTGAATAACTTGTATAACGTACACCAAATTAAGGTTGGAAATAACTAAACAATACTGTCATTGTCAGCGGACCTTATATCAAAGAACACTTAAAATAAACTTCATTAAATCTTATTGTTAAAAATTAATAATGATGAAAAATTGATAGATAGATGATAGTACATAAACTCCTGAAACCAAAAAATCAATAACACACAAAATGTTAAGTAGAAAAGTAAGGAAAATGAACGGCTGCAAACCAGGTACTTACAATTATTCCAAAGGAACCAGTAAAGGAGCAGCAGTATTAAAACCTTGAATAAATGCTTACAATTGTCTAACTTCTTTTCTTCTTCATTCAGTTATTTACTCCCTTGATATCATGAAAGATATATAACAGAAATGAATTCAAAAAAATTAAATAAAGGTTTACTCCCCTTAATATTTTATGGACCCTGAAACGTAACTAAAACTTTTGACTAAGTCTAACACAATAAAAAGCATTGTTCAGACCTTGTAATATAGCTGCAACACTCACCTGTGAATGTAAAATTGATAACAAAGTCAATCAGAAATTAGAAACATGTTTAATACAGCTTTACTTTCAAGTAAAAATAAACAGAAAAAATAATAATCATAAATTCAATTTAATAGTGCTATCATCTTTTTAGGGGCGAAACTAAGTAGCCATTATAGAGCTAAAAAAACAAGATAGTCAGGATTAGGCTCTTGAATTTGGATGGTAACTTTATTGTAAAGTTAGGTACAATAATCCAAAATATTTAAGCTACAAGAGAACTAGCTATCTAACTTTATCGACGTAGATCACATAGCAACAGTGCATTGTGAACGGCTGAGTGCTTTTCTTACAGTTATTAACATTAGTTGGTGGGGGTATAAAATCAGTAGAAACTTACAGCTGAGTGCTTTTCTTCGTAACCTAATTTTATTTTCATAATCAACTCCATCATGTCAAAAGAAAAACACATGGAGTTAGAAAGCCATATACACTAGAACTACCACTTCAAATACAATTAACTTCCAACTTCGAACGTCACTAACACTTCCATCATATAATAAAAATATAAACATAACAATTTGTTGATTCAACTTGGCCAACTAAACTTGTCTTCCACTAATTTGAATGATATAAGTTAAACAATAAAATCTTTAAAGCTCATGTTTATACAACTCTACTTCAAATAAACAGAAAGGGGAAAAAAGAACATTTTGATATAATTCATCTTATCAGTCCACACCATTAGCAAAATTTTTGAGGGACACTAAGCTTTCATTATAGTGCAAAAGATATCTTACAAAATCAGGATTAGGCTCTTGGAGTAGGGTATAACTTTCTTTGGTTGTTTTTTGAGTACCCAAATTATATAGGTACAGTTTATTTATAGGACGAGACAGGAAACTCATTCTTAATAAAAGGAACTCCCCATTCATTGACAATCCAATTGGATATAGACCACCTTTTTCTAAGTATGGTGTGTGTCCAATGTTATATATTTTATTCCAGGACTCCTTCACGCCAAATTCATTCAGCACCCAAATTTCAAAACAGCCATTAAAGTCAGAGTAGAGGCTCGGCCCACTGATATAAGCAAGCTTTTCATCTAAGAAGTCCAAAGCATAATGGTGGGCTTTAGATTCTTGACAATCAGGTAATGACATTGTTTCAAATAATTCATTTTTCAAGTCAAATGCAACAAGTATACTATCACGGTTGATAAATCCCAACCAGAAACACTTTCCGTTCTTGCTTTTTGCATGATTTGAATAAACATCGATGTACTTGAAAGGCAAAGCACCATTTTTATGTATAATTCTCCATGAAAATGACGTCCTTAAGTTGTATACCTCAACTTGGTAGACCTGTAGCCTAGAAGAACTATGCCGAATGATCCTTACAACCTTGTAATCATTGGCTTTCGCATCAAAACCAAAGCCAATACTAATGAACTGCGCAACGGTATTTCCTGGATTGTCACGCGGATCTGAGAGTGAGGATTTGGGTAAAAGCTTTAGTTGTTTCAATGCTGGATTCCATAACGCAACATCCCCAGACCAACCGTTGTGCAAACATATTATACCATCACAGGAATCAACAAGGGCTAGGTCATCATTTGCTCCTATAGTTGTACGTAATTGATTGTCAAAATCTATGGTAGTTTGAACCTCATATCTATTACCAGAAAACAAACAAAAATGAAGAATCCCTGACTTAGAATAAAAAACTATGAGAGCATCCTCTCCGCTATGATGACGAAGATGTTGGTTAATGAAAGTGGGGCTCTCAATAAGGGCAAGCCAAGATTTGCATACACTTTTAAATCGCAGTAAGCTTAGCACCGGTAACCATAGTAGAATGTTGAATAAGATATCTTCAGACATGTTTTTGATGGTTCTAAAATAGGTAAATCACAAACCTGCCAATTATAACAATGATTTATTAGTTCAGTTTTATTCAAAACTACTAAATCGGGAGCTGATTAAAGAATCATGCATACATGATTTCTGTTGATTCGTAGAACAATAGATATACTAAAGATTTGTAGATAATTCAAATCAGAATCGAATCTAGGTATGCATATTAAAATATTTTTATTTTTATTTCAATTAGAAAGAATTACCTTCAGCGAAATTGGGATTTAGCTTAAGATTCCAGCAAACGATTGGATTCAAATAAATTCTACTTGAATAGGCTATCAGGTTTGTAAGAACGACTTTTAAGCTGGAGTTATTTTTCATATTTAATTATTACGTTACTGCTTGTTTTACTTAGTAGCCCCTTTGGAAAAACAATTTTGTCAAGACAAAAATACCCTTAAAAAAGTGGTTGTCAAACGTGGATGGTAAGCTAACCACGTTGGCGCTTTAGGTGGTTATGTGCTGAACCACGCGCTGCCAGCGTGGTAACCACGTAAGTAAGAAATCATGTGAGGGGCAATTGTGGAAGAAATTAGGGACTACTGAGCATTTTTAGGGGTTTACAGGATATTTCAGAAAAAGGGAGGCTACTAAGTGAAAACCTGGGTTGAAATAGAATTTGCCTTTTTCCATTTGCTACGTTACTAGAGCATTCATATAAATTTAATACTTTTCGCAGATGCACTTGTTTATGGAGATATTCATCAAGGTATGATAATTATACTTGTATATTTATTTAAACAACATATATCGATTCATTTTTTTAATGATATTCACGTAGATATGCATTTGTATGTAAAGATGTTCATGAACATATGATAATTGTAATTATATATTTATATATTTACGAAGGGGCTGGTTATTTGAACTCCAAATTAAACACAAAATGATGATACGAAAAATCCAGATAATTGGATTTTTTTGTCTTTATGGGGATGGTGGAATTCAAGGGGCAGTCCACTGAAAAAGGTTTTTTGTGTCACCAATTGTGTCTATATTTTGTGTCTAAATAAACTTTCTCGTTTACGAAACACTTTGGTACATGCATTGTTTTATAATATTATTGTTATTCATGAATATGTAATAATTATAATTATTTGAATAACAAAAATTTGATTTTGTATGCGAGCGTTACGGCACATGCTTCGCAAGAGATGATGTTACGCGCATGATTTTTTTTAACAAATTGTATACGTTTAACTCATCCGAAAAAATATGATTTGCACAAATGTTTAGTCAATTTTTGTGTTGAAGCGATATGCGGATAGTTTTAATTGCTCTTTCTAAATTGCAAAATCTATTTTTTTTGTTAGTTTGAATTTTCATTTTTATTGTTAATTAATAAAAAATGAATTTTATTTTTCATTAGTTTGAATTTTTATTTATATTATTAGGTAATAAAGAATGACTTTAAAAATAAAGTTTATTTGTTAGACTCTAATTTTAAGTGATATTGTGGGATTTTAATTATATTTGCAAACCAGCGTTTTTGAATTGATAAAGGAAACTTATATGTTAGATCCTATTTTTAAGTGATATCAATATTTAATAATATTTATAAAGGGACATTTTTGGTAGTTCATGTTGATACCAAATAAATGTGACACCAAAGGTATTACAACTATTTTGAAAAAAATATGATTTGCATAAATATTTAGTCATTTTTTGCGTTGAAGTGATATGCAGTTAATTTTAATTGTTCTTTCTAAATTACAACTTCTAATTTTTTTTGTTCGTTTGAATTTTCGTTTTTATTGTTATCTAATAAAGAATGAATTTAATTTTTATTAGTTTGAATTTTTGTTTCTCTTATTAAGAAATAAAGTACGACTTTGAAAAGAAAGTTTATTTGATAGATTTATTTTGAGATTTTAATAATATTTGCATATAACGAAAAATTATACAGAATGTTTAAACAATTGTACAACCAAAACAATCCAAAAAAATAGTTCTTAAGCCACATGGTTTTGCGTAAAGCAACAAACAGGTTTGACCATTATTGTTTGAAAACGTATACCAAAAAAATAACGTACATAAAGTGATTGTGATAACCATTTTCGTGGTATAAAAGTAAATTTAGGGATACATAAGCCATATGGCTTTGCCTAATCAAACTAACAGGTTTAACTGTTACTGATTTTAAATGCATACATCATAAAGAACGCACGTTATATGCAAATAGAACACTAAGTAAATTTGATTTGAAGAAGAAAACGTTGTTTTCATAGTTTAAGTATTTTAAAAGGTTAAAAAATTTGTGGTTTATTTGACATTAATAAATCTAATTTTAGTTCTGAAAAAATAGGAAATTAGCAGCAGTTGAGATTACCCGTAATTTATTTGACATTAATAAATCTAAGCAAATTTATATTTTAACTACTGAACGGTGTAATTAATTAATGTATGCTACAATTAAGCAACGAATGAAAATTAGACTTAAGTAAATATTGTACATAATGAGTCGTAATTTATTAAAATTGGACCTTGAAACAGAATTAAAACTTTTAACTAAGTCTGACACCGCAAAAGGCATTTTGACCTTGTAATATGGCTGCAATACTCAACTGTTAATGTAAAATTGATAGCAAAGACAATCAGAAATTTGAAACATGTTTAATATGTCTTTACTCTCAAGTAAATGGATAAAAAAATCCCGAAAATTCAACTTTTTTATTTTTTTTGAAAGGAGATAAACGGGCCAAGCCCTACAAAACGGGTTAAATAACCCGAGACGTACAAACTCAGCATACAAAACACACGCTAAACCCTAGCCGACAAACACACTCTTCTCTTAACAGCTACTATCAATGGCGAGAGAAAAGACGATTAATTACTACTTCGATTTTCTGCTTCTTTACAAACGTCACTCGACTCTCCTCTCTCTCTCCCAGTAAGATAAACAGCTGTTAAAGCCACCGTGCATCCCCTCGGTACTCTCTCTGTAACTGTAATTTCTCTGATGAGTTAAGATCGAGGGTGGATTAGCATATCTAAGTTCTTTACAACTTAGATCTGTTAATTTCGTACCCTTCGCAGCCTTACTGTCAAAAAATTGGGAGCCAGCTCCGCCTGCTTGTTTCTCTAGTTCGCTGATGAAGACAGAAGTCTCTTTCAGTTGCTAATGAACTCTGGTGAGGGTCATTAGCTTCGTGTGAATGATGTTTGCCTTTAGACTCTTTTGCGAGAGCGAGAAAAAATTCTAGATGCTTGCTAACAATTTCGTCACTCCAGTCATCGGCTAGGAAAGAAAAGTTGGTTTGATTCCTGATTTTTTTCTGAGATTTATTTACAAATATTGTGATATATGCTGTTATCATATTATATATGATATTTTGGATGCCGCGATTGATGTATTTAGTGTTGTTGCTACATTGGGCCATATTTTGGAAATTTAAAATTGCTAAAGTGATGATTTCCAAATTTAAAAGGATTTTCAAGTGATCTTGAAAATATATGTTTTGTTGAATTTTGAAGTGTTAAAGGAATGGATTTATTTTAAATGAATAAATGTTATATTATAAACATTATGATGTTTTGGGAAATATAATTGAAACGTGACTTTTGAAACGTGAAGCTAACTATTTTTTGAAATAGTATAATTTGAGATTTTTTGAATTTATTATAAATTTATAAATAAGATTTATAAAATTGAATTTTTATAAATCGGAATAACGAAATTATAAATGACTTTTTATAAGTATTAAAATGTAGTGTAAATGAATCTTATAAGTAAATAAGATTTACAGATTTATGAAGTTGTGAAGTTATAAAAAGAATGATTTTGTAAATAAAGAGATTTATAAGTAATTTACTTATAAATGGGATTTTGGCATATAAATGATAAAAATGGAGTATGTTAATAAAAAGGATTTTAGAAAATATAAGTTTTATAAAATATAAATGAAATTTATAAACATTGTTTTATAAATCCGAAATTGATTGAATTTGATAAGTTAATTATTATAAGTTATTAAAGGAATTATATCCACGATTTTGGACAGTGGATAGTCCTTTAATAAAAGTGCAATAGTAATAAATTTGATTAGACATTAAATCCACGATTTTGGACAGTGGATTATCCTTAATATAAATGTGTAGAAATATTGGATTTCGTAAATGAACTATATTAACGATTTTGGATAGTGAATAATATATTAAAGAATTTGGAGAGTGATATTTTAAAATGGAGTTAAATGGTTTAAAGATATTTTAAAATGTGTTAAGTACCGAAACCATAGATTTCAACATTCATTGTTGAAATAAACGTTTTCAAGAAGTAAAGGAAATGATTGGCTATAACATTGTTGTTATAGTAAATGATTTTCGAAGGGAAATGTTTTTGTATAGTATTTGAGATTTATATATCTATTTTATTTTCAAATCCATATACTGTTAATTTTGGGTTGTCATGACGATGTTTTACGCAACATTCGTTTTAATCTAAATAAAAGATGTTTAAAAGAATGTTTTCCTTATAGAATGAAATATATACTTAACCTTGATTAAGTATATGAAATATTTTCCAAATGTTGAAATTAAATTGATTGTGAATTACTTATTAATAAATAAGTATTTGGAAATATTTTTCAATATAGAAGTTGAAATGGTTTTGAGAATATATCTTTTTAAAGATAATTTGAGGTGAATATTTGGCAAATAGTTTAATTAATAAAAGATTAATTAAAAGGGCCCAGTGATTGTTATGGTGCTGAATATTTGTGTGTTTGCTTTGATAGTTAAATAATCGACTATCGTTCTTGGATAAATTTTAGTTTCTCGACTTGATGTGGGAACTATTTAGTCGTACACTTAGTACGTAGCCTTCTGTATAGGCTTGATTATCGATTGCATTGAGGATGTTGATTCGTATAGTGCAAAGTATTACTCCAATCTATTGAGCTTCCTTCTTAGGCCGAAGGATAGCAAGTTGAAAGTTGGAAACTTGATAAGTCTTTGAACTTATTCACTGTGTGCGGTTGAGAAACGCTTTTGCGTTATTGGTTCGAAGAGACCGGGATCCGTTTATCTGAAAACCACTTTGGACCAACGTATATGCGACGATTGTGCAGGTTGCTTGTGATGATATTGATATTCCGAAGTTTCATAGTGGGGGACTGCTTGTTGATCGTTTGGGGTTAAAATCCCAATATACATCCAGTAGCAGTGGTCTCTTCATTATGAAATATCCAATGCAAGGACTACGCGCTACTAATCCTAGGGATTTCCTGACAGGTTGTGGTAGGAAAGTACCTTCTGTTTGTCCTATTGCTGGACAACTTGTATGAATGTTTGTCTGACATTGCATTTTTAATGATTACGTACGTTGGTTTTACAAACGTACATCAATGGTGGAGGAGAAGGCAACTTCTCTTAGTTTAACACCCTCCTTGAGAAGTATGAGCTTAAGGGTTGTATTTTTTGGGAAGGCAATTAGTAGTCAATAGAAATGGCCGTGTGGCATTCAATGCGATGTGATATGTGATATGTGAAAGATAATCGTAGCCTCGCGAGCCTCACACCCCGGTTATGATGGGATTCTATGTGTTCATATATATGCTCGCATTTCGGATAGTAGTGATTTATGTTATCAGATGTTCTAAGCCCCACGTACCGGATACATCTGGGCCTTATGACAGGGATGCGCGAAGTCCCAGTCCTTGGATGTTATTCGTAGATTGCATCCACTTTTAGCCATTTGTGTTGTTGTATAACGGCGTGGACGTAAGCCGTACATATAGGTTGATCTTTCCACTAGTTTCCTATCATGTTGAAAATCCAATCCCAATACGAGATTTACGGTTCTGATTGTATTCCCAAAATAGCTGCAATGACTTACAAACATATCAGCTACCCCTTTTTGGTATCATATATTCCGTTCGGTGTATTTCATCGACCCAGTTCGGATATATTCTGTTAAATTTAGTCTAGGTATTGATACCTTATTTGAATAAGTTTATTTGAAAAGTGATCTGAAAAGAATGTCATTAGAAATAATATCTTTTGTTTTGATAAAGGAATTTTTTTGGTAACTTAATAAATTCAGTTGAGTGTGTTTCTCACGCTTGTTTACTAGACTGATCCGGTTGTTCTTCCCTTTCAATGCTCAGGTCAGACCGAGTATATTTATAGGTCTAGATTTGATGCTTTTGGAGCTTCAGCAGGGGAGCTAGAGATCTTCATTTTCGTACATCTGTATTTGCTTGATTATCAGCTACATTGCTTAGTTGTTTTAAATTATCGGCATTTTAAGGACATATTATTATAACTGTTCAGGCTGATTGATGTGTGTGTGTGTGTGTATAGTTTCTGTTTTGTAAAGATCATTGATATGATATTATATATTTTCTGTTGCGATGTGAGAATCTGTATCGTTCTATTTGGTTCTATATTCTCTCTTTCTTCTCTTCTCTTCTCTTCTTCTCTCTTCTTTTCTTTCTCTTAACTTTCTGTTAGTCTGTGCTTTTTGGGTCGAACGTGTGTGGATTACTGTCGACTCAAATGGTACGGATTTTCGGGTCGTCATAAGTGGTATCAGAGCTTAGATTTTGTATATTCCTAAGCTTTGATGTGTACTCAGTATAGATAGGGACAGTAGCACCCTAGATTGAGTTTGAGTGTATTATATATATGCATGTGTATATGTTAGTGATATAAAATTGTTTTATTTGTGTTTGCTTATCCGTTGAGTTGTTTGTGAACTCTGGTCGGTATGTAGGACGCCATGTTATCGATCGTGATTTCTAAATACTTAAACGAGGCAAGTCGACATAGTATCATTTTAAATTGGGTAGATGAAATAATTTTACCTCGATTATATCTTATATATAAAGAAACAATTTCTCAGGAATTATTAAAGTGTATATAATTGATTGTTTGGTTGTTTGAAAATATAAATATATATAAGTTAATGAAAGCTGTTTGAATAATCTAAATAAAAACAACAATTGTAAAAGAATAAAATTATATAAGCAAATGAACTATAAAGTATGAGACTATTATTAATATGATTTACAAATGTGAAATAATCTTATATAAGTAAAGTAAAATAGTGAAGTTATATAAGTAAAAGAGTTTGTAAAGGTGATTTATAAATAAAAGGAATTTTTTTTAAAAGAATATAAAGTACTGAATTCACTAACGTTGCTGGAAAATAATAAGGGTGATGACTACAGCATCACCAGTATCATTTTCAAGTTTCTGTGTGACTGATTTGCTACCAATAGTAAACTAAAATTGAAGTTTTGTTGTGATAAAAAAATTTGAATTTAAAATCCAAGTTGAAATTGATAAATATAAGTAAAATGAGTTTTGGACTTATAAAATGAAGTAAAGATTTAATTATGGTAAAGTTGAAATAAATTTGAGTTAACATATTAGATATATGATTTGAAATTTAACAAAGGAAGGTATATTTGAACTATATTAGATAAGTTATTGAAGTAAGAATATAAGCTTAAATGGTTAAGCGATTATATAAATATGGAAGTTTATATAAATAAGTTGTATAACTTATAAAATGAGATAAGGTAAGTAAAACTAATTGTTTAAATGGTTAAACAATTTTGTTAAGCAAAATAAAATCTGAATTTGAATAGCAGAATGAAATTGACTTAAGAAAAAGTTAAATAAAATAGAATTTGAAATGAATTAGAGATAAACTTAAGTTTTATAGTGAAAGTGAAGATAAATGAAATTGAAATGAAAGATAACTTAAGTGATGTTAAATAAAGTTGATTTTGGTATAAGAGTAAATTAATAATGTGAATTAATAAAGAAAATTGATGAACATGAACTTGAGTTATATTATGAAATTCAACTTTAATTGTAAAAGTGAATTGGGTAAACATGGATTAGAAAATGTTGTTGTTAAGAATTGAATAAACCTTAAGTTGAGAAGTTGTGAATTGAATAATTGAATGAAAGTCAATTGAATGTTAAACCAATTGGAATTAAAAATGTTGAGCCAAATTGAACGGAAATAAAGTAAATATGAATGTTGAGAGTAAATTAAACTAATTTGGTTATGTTGGTTATACATTGGTTGTTAAATGGATGTTAATTGATTGTATAGAAAATCCATATGAAATTGAACTAATAAAATCGAAGCTAAATAACTGAAAATGAATGAATGAATATTAGTAAAATACAATGTTAATGAATCAAATGTGATTAAATTGAAAATCAATTCAGTAAATATTAATGAGAAGTGAAAGTGTATTGATTTGGTTATGGATATTAGCTGGATGATAGTTGGTTGATGGTTGGATTCATTGTGGTGATTGCATTTGCTATATTGACATATATGGTTGTTGCTATATGTTGTATCTTGATATTACTTTCTATATACATGTTTCTCATTTGTCTATTGAGTGTTTAGTAGGTGCGGATGACGCTTGCTATGCATTTGGTGCTTGCTTTCACGCTATATTTGTGATAACCCAAATTTATTTGAATTAATATTAAAACAGATTTTAAATTGAATTTGAATTTAGATTTAAATTTGAATTTAAATGAATATATATATCTTAAAAATATTTTGATTTAAAAATATATGAATAAGTTTTATTTAAGAAAAGATTTGTTTACCTTAAAAAGAATTTGTTTATACAAATAAAGTTAATGTTTATTAAATAATAAAATAAGCACAAAATTTTTATATTTACATTTAAAAGGGATTAAATATATTATATATGGTTTAATTTAAATTATAATTGGTTTATATTCTATTTATCTTTAAAGATTTTATTTATATAAATTTTAGAATTTTTTTATTAATTTACAAATGTATTTATTAATTAGATTAATTAATATAAAATCTTTTAATAGCATTTAAATAAATAAACATGAAATAATTACAAGTGTTGATTTATTAAAGCTTATAAAAACACATGTAAGTTAATTAATATTAGATTATTAATCAATAGTTAATGGATAATTAATCAGTTAATTAAAGGTTAGTTAATTGGTTTTAAAAGTACCTAAGGATTGATTACTTTGTATTGAAGGAGGTTAATTGATAATTAAGGTTTATTAGTTAATAATTAAATATTAATTAATTAGTTTATAGGGTAATTAAGGGATGAATTACCCAGTTGTAATTAAAGAAATGAATGTGATTAATTAATTTGTTAATTAATTAAAGATAGTAACCTGGTAATTGATTAAGTATAATTACTTAAGGAGCCAGTGAAATAATTGATGGATAAATTACTGAATGTATATAAAAAAATTACTTAATGGGAAGTAATTAAAGGTTAATTACTTAGGAAAAGTAATTAAGGATTAATTATTTGATGTAATTAATTAAAGGACTAATTACTTAGTGTAATTAATTAAAGGACTAATTACTTAGTGTAATTAATTAAGGAGTTAATTAATTAAGGAAAGTAATTACATGATGGTTAATTACTATTTATGATTGATTAAGACTGAATTAATGGAAGTAATTAATTAAAGATCATTAATTAATGTAATTAATGAAAGTAATTAAATAGGAATTACTATAAATTGTTGAGGGTAATTACTTTATGTAATAATAGATAATTAATCAAGGATTATGAAATAAGATGGATGATTTAAGGTTGATTAATTAATTGATTTGTAATGATTAAGTAAAGGTAATCTAAGTGATTAAAAGATTAGTAATTAATTTAATTAGGGTTAAATTAAATTAATTTTGGAAATGATCCATCTAGCTTATGAATGATTAAATGATGATTAAATTACTTGAATTGATTGATATCTCTGATATGAAATGTTTTGTGATATGATATGTTTGGGTGGAAAATGATAATGTGGTTATCTATCAATGATGAATTCCAGGGTAAAAAGGTGGCATCTTTTATTTAAAGTTGAATTGCATTTCACTTGATTAACATGGGTTAAGATGGTATTGAATTCGAAGAGGCCGGAGTCGGGTATTAGTAAATACCCGAAACCACTTTGATTTGTAATCTATAATACTTCTATATAGATTTGATGTGTGAAATCAACAGGCTGGAATGGAATGTTTTAAGTGAATTGGACCTATTAATCTAAGTTTTGGTACTTAGAAATTGATGTGGAAATAAGTGATGTCTATAACAAATTGAGAATTTGTAAATTGATACTAGTTACCCCGTGTTTTAAATAAGTTTTATGTTTTGGTATTCCTTGTTAGTTGGGTTTACTCATGCTGGTTTCTAGCCTAACCCGGGTGTTACTTTGATGTAATGCTCGAGTAAGACCGAGTATTACAGATTACAGACCGAGTAATATTATATTTTGATCTGCTGCGAATGTGAGATGTTAGTGTTTCTGTTCTTCTTTTTTCTTCTATCTTTTTCTTCTTTTCCTTTAAATATTTGGAATTTTCAGGATCGAAATTTTCGAGTCGTTACATTTGGTATCAGAGCTGAAGGTTAAGAGAGAACCTTGGCTCTGGTGGGATTACTCATTAAGGATAGGGTCAATGGTACCCTAGAATGAGTTAAGCGTGTATATATATGAGAGCGTATGTGACGACCCGCCCTTCTCGACCCTCGAAAATCGACACAAAATGCACCACGGAATAATATGCCGACATTCGAGTGCCGGAAAAGACAGATAGTTGTGGGAAAAGAAAGAAGATAGAAGAAAGAAGGAACTAAACAATAACAGATTCTCACAATCACACCAGAACAAAATGTAATAGTCAATAACGGATCTTTACACAAAATGAAAACTATATCTGTTTTATATGTTACATCATCAGAGTATCACAAATAAACAACAATTACCAACTTGACAATTTCAAACAATCACAGCAGCGGATATAAACATCTACGGATAATACATCTCGGTCTCCGGCTCTTCTTCTGAGCTCCCAAACATCCTTTCCTGTAATCTATAATACTCGGTCTGACCCGAGCATTATAATGAAATAACACCCGAGTCAGTCTGGAATAACAGCTGATAAGAATACACCCAAATTGATTATTAAAGTTTCAAAATCCTTTGAAAACAAAAGCATCTCGTAAGACCACGCCACAAATAAACATGTCAGGTTTTTACCTTATGATAGCCAAAACATTTATTATAAAATCCTCTGATATTATAATAGTGCCTATATACAAATACTTATTAATATAGCCGAAATTGTTACATTCATTAAATACCAGCTACCAATCACAGTCGTGGGTAATACAAACAAAACCGTAAAAAGCACGTAGGGAGAATGGAGTTCCAACTAATGACTAGGCACTGGGGTACAATCTTTCACAATACGTGGCCCAGATCACAGTATCGAGGATTGCTCCCAATCTCTTGCAACACAAGACCGGAACTACTCCTTATTGGATAATATCGAGTAAGATCACCCCACGGTTGGGATCAGCAACCGCACTACTAAGCCGAATAAAAGGGACATCTAGATAGGGATGATCTCACCCGAATGGGTGCTACCCACTTAGCCTTGCTGCATGACCCCAGATTTTCAGTCATTCTCGGTTGATGAGGCTTGAGGCTAAGCGTTACCTTTTAGGACGTTTCACTTAGAATGCCCACCGTCCACCGGACGATGTTTCGAAAGCATTCATCCACACAAGTCCGTCCCAGGTTCGAATGGAACCGAAGGCACTACTCCTACTACATCCATTTTGTAATCATCCTCAGGATTAGTAGCGACTAGCCATTGCACTTCAGTGCTCCATCTTCGACTTCGAGCTCGTTTTTCACACGAAACGCACAAACTGGATCGAAGTGGTTTTCGAGAAATAAATCTCGATCCCGGTCTCTTCAAAACGATTAACGTATTGGCTAATATTGATAGTCGGTGGTTTAACTATCAATTAACATTAACAAACATCCATCAAATAATAAATAATTGTCCAAATTATTTATTAACCTTAAAATATATTCGCAAGATATATTTCCATTTTCAACCCCTTGAAAACTAGTTCCAAGCCATCTTCCTTTTACGGAATAAATTTCCTAAACATTTTCTATTTCCACTAAAAATAACCAAGTCCAAATACTTTAGATTTTAAAATAATTTAAAACATTTTATTATAAAATAAACTTTAAATATTTAAAATAGGCTACTTAAACATCTTATTCAAAAATATATTTTAAAAATATTTAAAGCAAAACTATTTAATAAGATATAAACTAATTTTATAATGAAGGTTAAGTTACACTAAATATTAAAAGAGGAGTTACAAAATTCTATACTAGTTTCGAATAACTTTAACCAAACTATCTTTAAAATAAATCCATTTTATAAAATATAAATATTATAAATATTCTTTCAAAACATAATACTAATTACCCCTTTAAAATATTTACTACTATAACCAATTTGATAAATATTCACTTTTAAAATTTTTACAACTTAAATAATAATTTCTTGAAACCATTCTTTTAAAACAACTTCAAAACTTCTAACTTCTACTCAAAAATTTGCTTTAAAAACGTACTTGGCTTTTCAGGAAAATACACATCCATTTAGAATAAACCAAAGAATTATTTTTGTGCATCCCACTGGATTTACCTCAATTCAAATTTATGTTTAAATCACATAAATTTCATCCAACACATTAAAAATAAACCCTTTTTATTTTTAAACACATTTCCCATTTCCTGGAAATCACTTCCAAGATATACTTAAAATATGATTACTAAATTTGTTATCCAAATCATACTTTTGAAATCTATAAAAGTTTCTTGAGTAACTTAAATCAAAAATTTCCTTTTTATATGAAGTAATTATATCAGATATTTATATTAAAATTTCCTTTTGAAAACTTCATACTACTTTACCTTTAAGATAATTAAATATCATAATTACTTAAATAAATGTTTACTTACACTTTAAACAGTTAAAATAATATTTTCTTTCTAAAATATTCTAAAATACATTTTAAACTGCCCATTTATATTTTGAAAGCTTTTCTTTAAAACAAACAAAATTTCCGGGAAAAAGTACACTTCCCATCCTTTAGAAACAATCTTACTAATATTTTTAAGCAATTTTCACTTCTTATAGAAATTCCCACCACAAACCTATACTTTCAATATTTATCCTCGATAAATATTCCACTTCATTTATAAACCTAGTTTATAAATTTTCATTTCACATTTCCGTTTAAATCAAAATTTCAAAAACACTTTAACAGACTCCAAACCAATTTTCGAATTTAATTCCTTTAAATTCTTTACTTAAAAATTTCTTTTATTTCCTTTTAAACCCAATTTATTTTATTTATATTTTAAATTCCCAGATTGTATTCATCTAATTATAGCACATCACAATTTAAATTTTCAAATTAATCTATCACAGTATATAAAAAACACATCATCAATTATGAAAATAATTTCTATATTGTGAGGAATCCTGTTGGATCCCTCCAACCTGTTTCCCTGCATCCACAAATGTTATCACAACCAATAAATATCGATCCAATCTGATATAATATCACATTCAACTAATCAACCAATCAAACATTTAAATATTAGCCATATAAATTAAATGGCATCCAGATGTGAGTGAGATTAACCCACCATGAATTTTCGATGAGCGTTCAAATTTTAAATTAAATCGAACGACGTTCGATTTAACATAAATTTTACTTTCTCAGAATGATCCCAGATCTGCACCACAGCGAGCTGCTTGTCGTCGCGATTTCAGCGCATGTTGTTTCGTCAGAATCTGACAACGCATGCACAAGATATGGTTTAACAAAGTTTGAATATAATTATTTTTTATTATTTATTAATTTATATTAATCTATACCGTTGATCACGCATCAGGAATCAAGGCCGTCCCCTATACCTTTCTTCCTCACGCAAGCCGTTCGAACAAGAACCCAATGCCGCACCCTAGGGTTGATCGCCACTCCTCCCCTACTCAAAAATTCGATGATCCAGTTTTACCACGTCGAATGGCACATCGGCACGCACCCACGGCTAAAGCACGACCAAGCTCGGCCTCGCCGTTGCTCAAGAAAACGCACTCGAACCCTATGCATTTGCAGCCAGAAATCAGGCGATCTACTACGCTATTCGCGATCACAACCGTCCATTTCGTAGATCTCGAAGCCCTCTACGATATGCATGTTGAATGATTTGTGTAAAAACATTTGGATTGAATGGAAATTGGAGGAGAAAAGAGTGAAGTCTCGACTTAGCTTATGTTGTGGCGATCGAGAATTGTAGATCTAGCATTTTGGTTTGCATGAGTTTATATAAACATTTATAAATATTATTTTAATATTCATTTCACTTTTAAACAACATTTTCAAACGAACTCTAAATTAGACATGCCGCCAGGCGTTTATAAGGTTTTACCCTGTATTCCGAACACAATGGAACGTGTTTCAAAAGCTAATTTGATTATATGTGGAGATAGCTTTTTGAATCGATTTTAAATGTTAAATTATCAATTTAAATTTCAACGTATTTCTCACCCGTACAAGCAAACGGTAACTCCAAACACTACGAAATTTGAAATCCGATAAAAATACATTATCACGGATCCAATGGAACTAGTTTCGTCGGATTCCGTGACTGTGCCCCGGAAGGCTATTTTAACTCGTCGATTAATTCGAGCGATTTTCAAAATCGTCGAAATCATTTAAAATTTCACTTTTAAACTTTTACTATCTTAAATATAAATCATATAGAATTTATATTTGCATTAGAAATCACTCTGATTAATTTCGAATCAAAATCTGATTATATGCATTATTGTATTATTAAATTAATATAAAATTCCAAATTTAATTTATCGACTTTTGATTCCATCCAAAAATCCAATAGAAAAATTGAAATCAAACTAAACTTAAAATAAACCTTAGAAACCATTTTCATAATTATTTACGTCCAAATTCGCAAATTATTCTAATTCCAAATATTTAATTATTATTCAAATTTTAATTGAATTTCCATATTGAAAATTACAACTAAATTCTATTGATTTAGCAAAATTCTTATTTCAAAATCAATTCAAAATCCACATTTAACATTTAAAATGAATTAAATGTTCAAAATCTAACGACCCAAAATTCCAGGTTGTTAAAGCGTACTTGTTATTTTCTTATATATAGATTTTAAATGATTCTGTGTAAGAATATATTTTGATATATAAAGCAATATTTCTTTCTAATAAATATTAAGGAAATTGGTTGTTAAATTATTGGAATTAAATTAAGTGGTAATAGAAATACAACCAAATTTAAATTGAATAAAGATAAGTTTGAAATAGATTCAAACTGAAATTAAATTTGAAGAAGAATTTTAAAAGATAATAGTGAATTGATTTCCAGTTGTAATAACTTTGGTTATTTTCATAAATGATTGTTGGATTTAATAATAAAATGTGTATTAATGTGTAAGCAAAACGAAATGTTTTAAGAAAGTAAAACATTTGGGTAAGTATGACTTACAAATTGGGACCGAAGATGATCTAAATTGTGAAGTTATAAATCTAGATCTAGAAATTTGAAAATTGTTTCAAAGCGATAAAGAAATAATAAATAATATTATTTAATGTATTTGAATGAAAGTGTCCTATTTCAAACAATAGTTGTTTGAAAATTTAAAGAAATTTGTTTGAATTAAAATAAAACCAACGATAGTCTAAAATTAAAGGATAACTTGGTGTGTAAAGGAAATAATATGTATATATGAGGAATATACATAATATCAAAGATGGTTTGAGATAAACACTAAATGTTGAGTTTTAAATTTGGAATGAGATGTGATACCCAAAGTGATAAGTTTTTGAACTTAATAAGTGGAAAGATTATTAATGTGAAGTTTAAAATTTGAAATGGAAATTCAAATTTGAGTAGGGTTAACGGGATTCAAATTGAATTTAACTTAGAGGAAGTTAAATAAGTTTGAATAAACAACCTGAATTGGAAATTTCAAGATGAAATTGGGATTTAACTTGGGAAGTTAAAATTGTTAATTTGAATTGGGAGTTTTTGTGATCTCAAAATGGGTTTGAGATCTAGAAATTTGAAATGGATGGATGTTTTAAAATAATTTGAATGATACCATCCTCTTATTATTAATAATTATTAAGCTGAAAACTAGATTTGTTTAAATAAATGAAGAAATATAGTGTGGTAACACATCCATTCTTAAGATGAATGGGTAACAAACTGAATTTTTAAGATTAAAAGTGAACTTGTGAAAGTGAAATCACTTTGAACTTAAGTTTTGGATGTTTAAAGGAACTTGGAAATTCAAACTGTTATAGATTGGTTTCAAAATTTAAATTTGGGAATAAATTGAATTTCAAAGAATGAGTTGTTTAAAAAGGGTTTGAACTTAGAAATAAGTTTATGAAGAAGTAAAGGGTAATTTAAATTAGAATATATGGAATTTGGACTCAGAATTAAATTATTCAAATTTTTTAAATAAGGATAATTTGGTTTAAGAGGTTAAACTGACATTTAAAATTTAACCCGAAATTATAATTCGAGATGGTTTAAAGTTGAGATTTAAATTAAATTAGTTCAAAGTGAATTTGATTTGAAATAATTGGGATGGTGATTGAAGATATATAAGTTTAAGAATTCAAACGGAAAAATTGGGAATTGGGATTAATTCATACTAGAATTGATTCGAAATCGAAATGGGTTCAATTTGAAATTAGTCCAAATTGATCTGAATAATTTGGAATTGTGATTAAAGTTGAATAAGTAAATTCAAATGGAATTTGATTTGAATTTAAGAAAGAGATTGAGGATTAGTTCAACTTGAATTGGGGTTAAATCAATTTCAATGGAAATTGAAGTTATTTTGGAATTGAGTCAATTTAAATTTAAATTGACTCAATTTGAAATGGAGGTTGGGAATTGAACAGTTTAACTCTGGACTATTTTCAAAATAAATTGTTTTAATATAAATCTATTTTTCCAAATTATTTACTATATAACTTTTCTTTTTAAACCTAAAACAATCTTATACTTGTTTTACAATTATTTTGGAACTATTTAACAATTTTTTTTCAACTGTTTTATAACTAATTGCTGTTTTTCAACTACTTTATAACTGATTACCATTTTATAGCTATTTTACAATTATTTAAAATTTCTATAACAATTTGATTATTTTTCAACTATTTTACAATTACTTATTTTTACAGCTATTTTACAAACTAGTAATTATTTTCAACTACTTATCCATTCTTAATTTTTCAAGCTATTATCTAAATTTAAGCTGAGCAGAGTTCAAACTGTTTATGATTAAATATCCATTTAAGGAAAAAAAATTGAGATGATAATCCAAATGGGATTGAAGCAATTGGGAATAAGTGAATGAAATTAAAGTGAATGTGAATAGAAAGGAATTGATTTAGTTGATAATCAATGAAGATAAATATGTAGGATGTACATATATTATTCTATTCACATAGTGATTTGATCCAGATTCGAGCACAAAATTTCAAGATAGTTATATCGAACCGAGTGGGGATTTTCCATTTGATTTTCGACGGCGAACCTGGATATGGATTGTTGATTGATTCTAGATATTCTCTATCATAGTTAGGCTATGCAAGGAGAATGACGATTTCTGATCAAGAAACCAGATCTGAGTCCGCAATAGGAAGTCGGGTGGACGATACAGGAAGTAAGATTATGTGATCGAGTGAGCGATCAGATTGTTATAGCGTACGGATGATATGTGTACATCGTACGAGTTTGAATGAAATTGATACTGGGAATTTGTGGATAAGAAAGGTGAAATGGTTTTTGAAATGAATGGTATATTTTGTGAAATATATGATGAAATAAAGTGGAAATTGGATATTTCCATGACATAATTTTACCTTATGAAAGTAAGTAATATGGTAAGTGACTTTATAAAGTAATCAAATTTGAATATTTGATTTGGAATAAACAAAGTTATATATCTTTGTTATATAAGATAAATCTCCCCTTGTTGAATCTATAGACAGAAATAAAAAGGTTTTGAAAGTATTTGAAGTATAAAAACGGATTTTATACAATTTTGAAGTGTTTCAAAGGTTTTCAAAGTTATATATATATATATATATATATATATATATATATAAAGGTTCTTATGAGAATGAATTTGGAGAAAAAGGGTTTTGGAACCTTTGGATTTGGAAAGGCTTTTGATTTTTGGGTAAAATCAATATTGGATTTGGAAAGCCTAGTTTGAGAATTATCGATTTTGGGATGATCGATTTTGAGAAAGGAGATTTATATGAGATTCATACTAGGTGTATGATATTGGAAGATACTATATGTGTATTGTATAGAGTATTTTGAAAATGGCTCTGTAGAAAAAGGCGCTCCCTTGGAATGAACTTCTCAGGAGTACCATAGGTTGGTACTGCCTTGAGCCTCTAAGGGGGAGGTTCTAAAGTTGATCCTGTGAGGAGTCCGGATAAACTAGTTCTTGAGGATTATTGGGCAGCTAAAGTCGAGGGCGCTGGTGCCTACAGAGGCATTTGGGTTGTGCTGTGACGACAATGTAATTCGATGTCGCTGCGATCTACTGTGTGGACCATAGCGAAAATCGTATGGAGGTGAGTGTCAATGGTCTACACTTGATTTTGCCGGGAAGACAACGTAACATCGGTAGACTGCAATATATGGTCGAGTGGAGAAGTTTCATTCTTTTGGCAGCAAAATTTGAGGACGCTCAGGCCTATAGTTATATGGGTTTTTGTTGTGATAGCAACGTAACCCCAATTGTAGCTGCGATCTGTAGCGGGTTCCATGATGTAATCGAGGGGCGCGGAGGCCTACGTTATCTATGGATTTTGTTGGGATGGCAACGTAATCATCGGGTTAACTGCGATCATGGATGGGGGTGATGACTTCCAGAGCATTCTCACCAAAGATATTTCCTCTATTTTCAAAAGTATTTTCTATATTTTCAATAAAATTATTTTCTAAAGTATTTTCACTGGGTGTTGAAAATGGGTTTGCTGAGTACTTATAGATCTTCAGTCCTACGCCTGATCAACTATGACCGAATTTCTGTGAGAACAAAGGCGAACATGTGGAAACATCGAGTTATTAAAGTATTTTTATAAAACTATTTTGATAATATTATATAGATTTTAAATTTTTTTAAAAGGTTCAAAGAGAAATTTATCTAAGTATTGAATTAATTCTGGCTTCGTTGCTTTTCGAGGGCGAAAAGATTCAAAGGGGGAGGAATGTGACAACCCAGATTTATTTGACTTAATATTAAAATAGATTTTAAATTGAATTTGAATTTAGATTTAAATTTGAATTTAAATGAATATATATACTTAAAACTATTTTGATTTAAAAATATATGAATAAGTTTTATTTAAGATAAGATTTGTTTTCTTAAAAAGAATTTATTTATACAAATTAAGTTAATGTTTATTAAGTAGTAAAATAAGCACAAAAGTTTTAAATTTACATTTAAATGGGATTAAATATATTATATATGGTTTAATTTAAATTATAATTGGTTTATATTCTATTTATCTTTAAAGACTTTATTTATATAAATTTTAGAATTTTTTATTAATTTACAAATGTATTTATTAATTAGATTAATTAATATAAAAGTTTTTAATATCCTTTAAATAAATAAACATGAAATAATTACAAGTGTTGATTTATTAAAGCTTATAAAAACACATGTAAGTTAATTAATAATAGATTATGCCAAGTGTTAGCAGTTGTAAACAAGTGTCAAATTTTATTTTTATTTTCTTTAATTCTAAAATAAATCCTAATTTTCATTATATAAAACATACTTCTTCATCTTCCCATTACTTTTTTTAACTTCTCAACTTCTAAAAAAAGAACTAAACCATGTAAAAACTATTTTTCCAAAACCAGAAATTTCTTGAATCTGCTCATACAAATCAGTAAATCCTCCTCAAACAAAATCAAATCTTGAAAAACTGTTTACTTTGAAGCTTGTAACAATTCCCAAACTAAAAATCCACCTCTGTTCAATTTTTTTTCTTCAAATAACCTGGAAGTGTTAACCTAGAACTTTTTTTCAAAACTGTAAGAAAATCAATCCCTGTAGATCATTTTCCTCAAATCTGCGAGAAATCAAGTCTGTAGCACATTTCTAAAATGATAAACTTCGGATTTTTCAAATACAACCTGAAAGTACAATGTCAAACAATTCTCTCAAGCCTGTAAACCTTCAAAATGCAAAGCCTGGAGTATCAAGTCTTGCATTATCAGAATGGTTTCAAGTGTTTGAATTATTGCAGTAATCAAAAGGCTTTAGTTTCAAGTATTCTCTTCAGAAATTCAAAATCTCAAGTCTTGCAGTTTTCAATCCAGTTTTGAAGCCTCTGCTTTTTAAATCTGTGAGTAAACTTAAACTTAAAACTGTTTTAAATTAATGTATGTGGAAATGATGGATGAATATTTTTTGATGCATGTTTAAATATATGGATGCATGCTTGTTTAAATATGAATACATGTACATATGAAATACATATACAGGTATGTGGGATGTGATCGTCTCTATTTTTGCTTCACAGTTAAAATATAGATAAAATTTCCAATCCTCTTCATCTAATCTCTGTTAAACTTAGGAATTTAAAAAAAAATTGTTTTGTTTAATCATAATGAAGGTTATAAAATTTTATTTGTATGAAGTAAGTTTGTAATTTTCTGGAAAACCAAAAGAACAGTGAAAACTTGGTTTTTATCCAAATTTCAACATGATTAAATTGTAGATTCAAGTTTATAATCTGATGTATCTATAAAAACTTTGATTTTTTAAAATGAAAATCTAGATTTTTAGTTGAGTTTTGAATGAGAATTTCGAAGATAATCAAAAACTGGATTTTGACCTTTTTCTGTTGATCGAAGAACTTTTAGGGGTTGGGGTTTTGGTCGAAGGTGACCACGAGGTTGATTTGCATGGGAAATTTGATGATAGATGTTATTGATCATCAGAGGAGTCGAATGGCGATGATCTAGGGTTTTGGAAGGGTGTTCTGTTTAGTGTAATGGCGAGGTGTTCTGGTTTAAATCGAGGCATCGAGTTCGATCGCGAGTGATGGAATAGTTGGGTGGGTTGATGACGAGGCTGATGTCAGAGGGACATGGATTCCACTCGCCGTAAATGCCGTGGCGAACATCTTCTTGGTCGAGGAAGTTTGGGTCTGTGTTGTTCAGAATGCCTCGATTTGAATTGGCATAGAGATTTTCCGATCTGGGTGGTCGGGACGTGGGTAGGGGTCGTTAGCGACTAGGGGACATCATCCGAGGTGATTGGATCGACGACACTCATGTGTACACATGCACGTTGGTGACACGAGAAACTGGGTTTGGGGAAGATGGCTTTGTCTTGGGTCGTGCTCATGTGTTTTTATGCATTGACTCGAAGTAATTTAAGACGAGAGAAATTCGTGAGTTTTTTTAGGATTTTGATGTATGAGCTCGAGTAGGTCTTAATGCCCAGAATCGTAAGTTTAGATAAGCATGTATAGGATATTTAAGTTAAAGATAAGCATAACCCAAATTTCTTTTGGCAAAGAAACCATGGTTATGTTCAAGTGGTAGTTAAGGGAGATAAAAGGGTTTTGAAGAATAATTTAATGAAAGTTTGAATTACTTAATAAAGTAATTAAATAATAGTAATTGTTTGATAAAAGTAATTAAATAATAATTGTTTGACGAAAGTAAATCAAAGAATAATCACTCAATGTAAGGATTAATTAAGATTATTCAATTACTAATTTAAGGTTTATTAATTTATAGATAAAATATAATCAATCTATAATTAAAGATTGATTAATTAATTATGGATTAATTAATTTGTATTGAGAGATACTGATTAATAATTAGGGTTATTAATCAATAGTTAATCAAAGGTTTATTAATTGATTTTAAAAGTACATAAGGATTGATTACTTTGTAGTGAAGGAGGTTAATTGATAATTAAGGTGTATTAGTTAATATTTAAAGGTTAATTAATTGGTTTATAGGGTAATTAAGGGATGAATTACCCTGTTGTAATTAATGAAATGAATGTGATTAATTAATTTGTTAATTAATTAAAGATGGTCCCTTGGTAATTGATTAAGTATAATTACTTAAGAAGATTGATAAGTTTAATTACTTAGTAAAGTAATTGATGGATAAATTATTGGATGTAATTAATATAAGAAAAATTACATAATGTGAAGTAATTAAAGGTTAATTACTTAGGAGAAGTAATTAAGGATTAATTATTTGGTGTAATTAATTAAAGGATTAATTACTTGGTGTAATTAATTAAAGGATTAATATAATTAATTAAGGAGTTAATTAATTAAGGAAAGTAATTACAGGATGGTTAATTACTGTTTATGATTGATTAAGGCTGAATTAATGGAAGTAATTAATTAAAGATCATTAACTAATGTAATTTATGAAAGTAATTACTGTAAATGGTTTAGGGTAATTACTTCATGTAATTAAAGATAACTAATCAAGGATGATGAATTAAGATGGATGATTTAAGGTCGATTAATTAATTGATTTATAATGATTAAGTAAAGGTAATCTAAGTGATTAAAAGATTAGCAATTAATTTAATTAGGGATAAGTTAAATTAATTTTGGAAGTGATACATCTTGCTTATGAATGATTAAATGATGATTAAATGCCTTGAATTGATTGATATATCTGATATGAAATGTTTTGTTGTATGATATGTTTGGGTGGAAAATGATAATGTGATTATCTATCAATGATGAATTCCGGGGTAAGAAGGTGACATCTTTTATTTAAAGTTGAATTGCATTTCACTTGAATAACATGGGTTAAGATGGTATTGAATTCAAAGAGACCGGAGACGGGTATTAGTAAATACCCGAAACCACTTCGATTTGTAATCTATAATAATTCTATATTGATTTGATGTGTGAAATCAATAGGCTGGAATGGAATGATTTAAGTGAATTGGACCTATTAATCTAAGTTTTGGTACTTAGAAATTGATGTGTGAAATAAGTGATGTTTATAACAAATTGAGAATTTGTAAATTGACACGAGTTACCCCGGGTTTTAAATAAGTTTTATGTTTTCGTATTCCTTGTTAGTTGGGTTTACTCACGCTAGTTTCCAGCCTGACCCGGGTGTTACTTTGATGTAATGCTCGGGTCAGACCGAGTATTACAGATTTTCAGGTAGGGCCGTTCTGGAGCACAGAATGAGAGCTGGATGGCTGGAACGTATGGAGTGTTTCTGCTGTATTATATTGTTTTATATCTGAGACATGTTGATTGTATATGTCCAGTGTTTGTATATATGGTGTAACTCTGATGTATTAAGTGAAATTTGACAAGTATAGTTTCCTTTGTATAACTGTTATTTATATGATATTATATTTTTGGTCCGCTGCGAATGTGAGATGTTGGTGTTTCTGTTCTTCTTTTTCTTCTATCTTTTTCTTCTTTTCCTTTAACTATCTGTAATTTTTAGGATCGAAATTTCTAGGTCGTTACAATATTAGCCGTACATGCTCGCTAATAATATATAAGGTGCATATCTCGGATTACATATCGTACTTTTACACTATTTCCCTTTGGGATGCCTCATCCTTGCAGATGAGATGTATATTTGTGATACATACATAAATTCATACATATATATGTTGTGATCCTACTACGATCGAACCATGAAAAGGAGACGCTGACCTTTTTTTTTTGAAAATCCAAGGCGTTAGTAAAATTTTGAGAAATTGGAATAATATTTTTGACATCTAAAATTTTGATTTTGAGTTGAAAATTGAAATGATATTTGTAGTTTTGAAAAGATAACTATAAATGGATTGGAAAACTTAGAGAAATTTTTATAAGAAGTTTAACAAGTGGATTTTGGGAAAGTCAAACACTTAAGTGATTTTGGTAAATCTACTTTGAACGAATTGTTTTGAAAAGTTAATTGATTTTGTGACTTTTTCTTACATAGTAATTTCGAGAACGAAATTCTTTCAAGTTGGGGAGAATGTAACGACGCAGAATTTTTGTCATTTGAAATTCGTGTAATTAATTGATTTGAAATATTCACAAGTAAATTTTATAAGCTGAATAAGTTTTATTTCAAATATCATGATTTAATTGAATAATTAAATTGTTAATTAAATATTTGAAATTGTGTAAATAATTGGAATTTGAATTCTATGTGAATGAAAAGTGATTTACAAAGTGGCATTAAATCCTATTTGAATTAGAATAATGTTAGTGAGAACTTTTAAAACTGAGATGAAAGTTGAATTGCAGAAATTGAATATTTTAATATTTAATTGACGAGTGAAAATAGTCATTTTTCAAACAGTCTCAGATTTCGACGAAACTAGTTTCATTGGATCCGTAATATTATGTTATTATAAAATTTCAAATTTCATGTCAATCAGATATACGGTTTGTACGAGGCAAGCTAAAATGCGTAGAAAACTGTTTAAGTAAATTTTAAATTTAAATATGTCGATTCGAAAACCTATCTTTCAATTAAGATCGAATTGGCTCCCGATATATATTCCATTGCGTTCGAAATAGAGGTAAAACATTATAAACCCCAGGCGGCATGTTCCGTTTCGAGCTCGAAAATTTTCGGGATGAATACTGTCGCGAAATTTTCTATAAAAGGACGTGAGTATTTTCGTTTTTCACTTAACTCTAGCCAGGGATGTTGAATATGCGCTTATATGATTTTTGTTTGATGATAATAAACATATATACATTCGTTTAAATGTATTTGATAATATACTATTTTATTTTTCACAGATTAAATAAATATTTGCTGAATAAAATAAATAACACGGAATTTGAATTCAAACGAATATTTTATTCAAACAAATATTTATTACAATTTTGAATAGTATACAATTTCAAGCTCTCACTATAACTATACAACTTTGATTACAATTACATCACATTTCACATTTACAATTCACCTCACTGCATATCACTCACACTCGTATTTATCTTCAACTTCCTTCCAGTTAGAATCCAGCATCTGAGAAATCTGCAAAAATATAAACTAACGCAGTAAAATTGAAAAAGAAATATTTTTGCAATTCAAAAATAAAATATGGTTTTTGAAAATATGATTTGCCTCAGTTATTTGGGTTGTTCGTCATCATTTATATTTGAATTCATCATACACGAACAACTTGTGACATACACAGTGTATTACTGTATATGCCACAAGGTCGTGCACGCCGATATATACACTTGATTGATTTACAGGGACAGGTGAGCACAGGTCAAACCCAAATACAGGATTCAACTCAAGTGCAATAAAACAATGTCATTCAGCACAAGGTCAAATCCAAGCCGGATTCAACTCAGGTGAAAATTAGAAAAATAAACAAAATGCAAAGGTCAAGTCACCACTCAACTCAGTGCATCAACCAAGTTAAGGCGACGTGAAGTCAGCAAACTGCAAGTACAATGCTCAATGCACAGTAATGCAATGCCACAGCAAACAATGGTTCAAAACACTATATCAAACAGCGGCAAAAGCATGTACATTGATGCACACATCCATCAACACACTCAAGTGACTCAACAATGCACAAGTGACAGCGAACATGACAGCAAGCTACAGTGCATAATGGTCAACACAGCTACAATGAAGCAGCAGTAATTTGAAGCAACTAATCGACCCAAATCGAACTACAATAACCAGTGCAACAGGCCATAATGAAGACAATATCACTGACTCAAATGAATCAAATACCACCAAAGAGACCATGGAATAGCAGGTGATCAAACATGAACACAACTCACCAAGTAAGTGACAGCAAAACCACAATGTAAATACAGTGATACAGAAAGCGATGAACAGTACAAACAAATGCACCTAAGTGACACAGTGTACATGTAAATTCGACAAGCTGCTGCATACCAGAGGTGCAAATAGCCAACATGATCAAAGTAGCATCTAACAAAAGTCAACACATTTAAGACTCAAGCAACAACATGGACTGCAACAAACATCAGCAGCGTTTCAGTAAACAACACATTGAATGTGCAGCCTGAATACGAATACATCAAGTCACGGTCCAAACCAGTAAACAACACATTGAATGAAATCAAGCATGTGGACAGTTCGAACAATATCCATAAGGTTCCAATTTACCAAAGTCATAGTGAACAAAGCAAGGTGTAACCAAAGTCACAGGGAAATCAACATCATCAAAATTGATCAACACCGTGTGTTACTGAACGAAGTCCAGCATAAACAAAATCAACATCGCAAGCTAATCAAGTGTTCAAAACCGTGATAGACAAACCAAGAAGGTAACCAGGATGACACAAATACAGATAGTGAAGAATCTCAAGTCAAGGCCGAAGTAGTACAAGAAAATTCACGAAATTAAACATTGGGCAAAGACAAAGGAAAAATCAGCTAAGGTCGAAAGTACTACCGAAGCTATCAATATCAAGTTCGTGCCAAAGTTAATTTTGAACAAGTCGCAATCAAACGAACAAGTCAAATTCGAAACCGTGGTCATCACGAAACGAATCAAAGCCGTGGGAAGCAAGCAACAAAAATATACGCATATGAAAAGGTCAGAAATCATCTCGGCATCAAAGTGAAATCGAACGGCCGATCAAATATCAGTTGACAAATTCAAGTAAAAAATATACGACGCAAATCAAGGGTTACAAACCCTATATAAATTGATATCATCATCGGCAATTTTCTGCATCGAGTTCAAGCATAAAACCAGCAAGACAAAAGCATAAAATTACATACCGAAGTAAGGGACGAACTCGATCAATGAAGCAGCCGTAGTGAGCAACAAGGAGTACGATCGATCAAGGCTAAACGCGAATAATCATCGAATCGATCAACATAGAGTCGGCTCTTTGAATAACCCTAGTTTGGATCGAAGAAAACGAAGCCCTAATTTGCACAGACAACAACAAGCCGCCATTATCTCAAAGAGGAACGAGCCGATAGAAGATAAAGGAAAAGAAAGCGTGGGCCGGCCTTTTGTTTTATATGGGGGGGTTTTAAAAATTATAATAAGGGTTTTATTCTAAATTAGGGTTATTTCAATTTAAAATTGTTTTTAATTTGTATTTTCTTTTAAACCGTTTTTAATTTTCTAGTCGTGTGACTAGGGGACAAACTACGGTGTGTAGTTTGGGAATTCGCAACTCGGTGGTTGAGTTGTGGTCAGGGTTTTGAGCGTAGAGTTAGATTAGTCAATAGCGGGTATAGCGAGTTTACATGTGTAAGCGAGGGACTATCTAATTTCTAGTAGAAACCTTGGGGGCAGCACGTAGGCAGGGTTTTGCCGAAGCTGGGTAAATTCTGTGTTGTTCTGTTCTGTTATTTATATTCTGCTATATCTGTGCTGCTATTCTGTGATCTGAATTTAAATTAATTGATAAGCTTCCGCGATTAATTTTTATAATTTACACTATCACCCTATTCACCCCCCCTCTAGGGTGAAATCGATCCTACAAGTGGTATCAGAGCTAGGAACAAAAGCCGTTTTTGTTTTAAAAATTTGATTTTACAAAAACCAATTTTTGTTTTAAAAATTCGTGTTTCAAAAATCAATTTTTTTTAAAAATTCGTGTTTCAAAAAAAAATCGGTTTTTGTTTTAAAAATTTGAATTTTTAAAATGGCTTCTTTTAATAATGCTTTTGCAGAAGGTCAATCCATAGTTAGACCACCAATGTTCAATGGTGAATATGCTTATTGGAAAAATAGAATGCAAATTTTTCTGAAAACCATTGACGCTTGGAATATTGTTGAGACAGGTTATAGAATACCAACTATAACTGTAGATAATCAGGAAATAGAGAAACCAAAGGAACAATGGACAGAACTGGAAAATAAATTACAAAATACTAATGCCAAAGCTATGAATTCTATTATCTGTTCATTGGATCAATTTGAATTTAATCGTGTCTCACATTGTCTAACTGCGCAGGAAATATGGCACATACTAGAAGTGACTCACGAAGGAACATCTCAAGTCAAAGAATATCGCCTTGCAATGCTAAGCAGCGAATACGAGAACTTCAAAATGGCAAAGGAAGAAAATGTCAAAAAGATGTACGGACGACTCTCCAATATCGTATACAAATCAAAAGCTCTCGGAAAAACATACACCGAATTAGAAATAGTCCGGAAAATCCTCAGAGTCCTTCCACGAAGCTTTGAAGCAAAAGTAACTGCCATACAAGAATCGAAAGATTTAAAACAACTTAAAGTTGAGGAACTCATCGGAAACCTCACCACTTATGAGCTAGAAATGAAATTCAAAGAAGAGCGTGAAGGAGGTGACACTCAAAAGAAATCAATAGCTCTCAAAGGAACAACCGAAAGTGATGATGATAACGATGAAGTTGATGGAGCAGCAGAATTGGAGCTGTTAATAAGGAAATTCAAAAAATGGAATCAAAAACATGGAAATTCAGCTCGAAATCAAAAAGCAAAAAGCAAAATAGCCAAAGCACTAGACTACTCAGAAGAACAAAAGTTTATTTGTTATAATTGCAACAAACCCGGTCATATCAAGCCCGATTGTCCACAAATTAAATCCAGCCATGGAAAGAAACAGAAAAAGAAAAGTTTTGCAGCCACTTGGGATGAAATAGACGAGAATGATCAAAGCACTGGCAGTGAAAGCGAAAAGGCAGAATTGTGTCTTCGAGGTGATACAACTGACAGTGACGATGACGAGCCAAGTGAGGTATCAAAACTTACCCATTCTGAGTTGCTTATATATTTTCATGAAGTAAACGGTTGTTTTGAACGACTTAGGGAAAAATACGCCAAACTTGAATCTCAAAAAGATACTTTGATAGAATGTAACAAACAACTTGATCAATTAGTTAAAACCTATCAACGTAGAATCCCTAAGTGTGATAAGTGTCCAACATTCGAAGAAGAAATTAAAAAATCAGAAATCAATATAAAATCACTTGAAAATGAAATTCTGATTTTAAAAGAGAATGAAAATACTAGGAGAGAGAATTCTATTAAAAAGTGCACACAATTGTTAAACGAAAATGAATCTCTCAAAACACAAGTCCAACAATTGTCAACGACTTTGGATAAATTTTCAAAAAGTGAAAAATCGTTGAATATGCTACTAGGAAAGCAAACTGTTAATACGGTTAGACAAGGACTTGGATATAATAAATTGAAAATTGTTGCAAGCAATATTAATCAAGTTAATTCCATGTGCACAATTTGTAGAAAATATGGACACAATCACAATAATTGTTGGTATAGACCCAAACATATGAAAACTATACCGATTTGGGTTCCAAAAGGCACAAATATAAAATCTCTCAAAGTTAAACAAATTTGGGTGCCAAAGGGAACAATTATAAATAGTTTTGGGTCTACACAAAATTATTTTTCAAAATTTTCTGCCACTAACAACCATGGACCTATAAAAACAAATAGGTCACATAAATCTTTTCCCGTGTAGGTGTGGTGGCAGGCTAAGGAACAACAATTGTGTTCTTTGGATTTTTGGCTGTTCCAGAAACACAACGGGCGACAAAACAAAGTTCCTTAGCCTAGTATAAAGGTGACAGAATCACAATGGACAACGACGAAAAATATCGTAAAGGTAAAACAGGTAATGGTATGTTTTAAACGATATATTAAATGTGATAATCTGCACCATATTCTGAATTAAAATCAGCCAATATTGAGATGATGAAAAGATGATAATTCTGACTTATTCAAAATAGTTGGCCAATTATATTCTTATGCCAAAAACACTATAATAATCTTTAGATTTTTTGAATTACTTCATATATATCATTCTGGATTAAAAATAGTGTTTTGTTGGATAATAATACATTTGGTTATAATTCGGCTAACTCTATATTCACGGTTTTCTGATTATTAACACGGCTTCATTTCAAATTCAAAAGAATATCATTTAAATTGTTGTTAAAATTGAATTTGAAAGTTTTGGTGCACACTTCATGTTTTGGTCTATAAAATTCAATTGATGATAATTTTTTGAGTGAAAGAGAAATTCAGATGCAGATTACACTGGTAATCTAGTTGATAGAAAAATTACTAGTGAAACGTGATTTTTTGTTGAGACATTTAGTAACTGCATCGTTTTTTCAAAGAAAATATCTGCATATTTTTTATTTCAAATAATTTTCAAATAGCAGAAAATTTTCTTTTAAAACCCCCCGGAGAAAATCATTTTTGACCATAGGTTCAGATTAGTCATTTTTGAAAAATTAATTTCATAATTATTTTTGAATTTGATTTTAAATGGCTATTTTAACTAATCTGACTCCCTAATGTTTATCGAAAAGAAAAATAGTGATTGAAAAAGTGATGAGTGTTAATGTTGATCAAATATTATGACTCGAGACGGTATAATTAATGAATTTCTTTAGAAATTTAAACAAGAGTTATAAAACTTTTTGTTGGTAAAAATTCCATGACCATCTCTATATTTATCATATTTCTAACGACCATCACTCATCAAAATTCTATATAGTTTGTCAATAATCATTCGTTTTTCATTTTTTCATTTTTAAAAAAAAAAGGGTAATAATAATAATAATAAATACCAAAGTATTCACTCTCATTTAAAAGTCCTCACGGTTATGCATGGGTGAATTACTTGGAATTTGTTATGTGCTTTCATGCTCATTTAAAAGTCCTCGCGGTTATGCATGTATGGAACGCATATCAAAAGTTGATTTGTAAAATAAACAAGTCGATTCTAATCCCATTTAAAAGTCATCACGGTTATGCGTGGTTAGAAGATACTTGAATTCATTTTTTTTAAATAAAATTGGAATACTACTAATCTCATTTAAAAGTGCTAACGGTTATGCATGGTTAGTAGATATTCAAATTTCTGATATAAATATACCACAAATAGACACAACTGTATGGTTTTATATGATGACATCATTTCCATCATTCTAAAAGTGGAATATGCGCCTAACAAAATATTTATGATTTTTGTTTGATTTTTTATTGAAATTTAATATTTATATTCAATAGAGTTTTGATGTTGGATTAATATCAATTACTTTATCTCTATTTTCCCTAACACTATTATTCTTTTGCTGATAACAAAAGGGGGAGAGAAGAGTTAAGATTTTGTCAAATAAAATCAAGCAAAGGTCAAATAATTTTCCATTTTGCATCTAGACTCATTTGCATATTTCTATTTGTATGCATATATGTAGGGGGAGTTTTGTGTAGAGAGGAAGCATTTAAATAGGGGGAGCAATTATAGCATATCAGTGATCAAATACATTTAACATAATCAAAATCTTAAATATATGTTTGTTATCATCAAAAGGGGGAGATTGTTGAATATGCGCTTATATGATTTTTGTTTGATGATAATAAACATATATACATTCGTTTAAATGTATTTGATAATATACTATTTTATTTTCACAGATTAAATAAATATTTGCTGAATAAAATAAATGACACGGAATTTGAATTCAAACGAATATTTTATTCAAACAAATATTTATTACAATTTTGAATAGTATACAATTTCAAGCTCTCACTATAACTATACAACTTTGATTACAATTACATCACATTTCACATTTACAATTCACCTCACTACATATCACTCACACTCGTATTTATTTTCAACTTCCTTCCAGTTAGAATCCAGCATCTGAGAAATCTGCAAAAATATAAACTAACGCAGTAAAATTGAAAAAGAAATATTTTTGCAATTCAAAAATAAAATATGGTTTTTGAAAATATGATTTGCCTCAGTTATTTCGGTTGTTCGTCATCATTTATATTTGAATTCATCATACACGAACAACTTGTGACATACACAGTGTATTACTGTATATGCCACAAGGCCGTGCACGCCGATATATACACTTGATTGATTTACAGGGACAGGTGAGCACAGGTCAAACCCAAATACAGGATTCAACTCAAGTGCAATAAAACAATGTCATTCAGCACAAGGTCAAATCCAAGCCGGATTCAACTCAGGTGAAAATTAGAAAAATAAACAAAATGCAAAGGTCAAGTCACCACTCAACTCAGTGCATCAACCAAGTTAAGGCGACGTGAAGTCAGCAAACTGCAAGTACAATGCTCAATGCACAGTAATGCAATGCCACAGCAAACAATGGTTCAAAACACTATATCAAACAGCGGCAAAAGCATGTACATTGATGCACACATCCATCAACACACTCAAGTGACTCAACAATGCACAAGTGACAGCGAACATGACAGCAAGCTACAGTGCATAATGGTCAACACAGCTACAATGAAGCAGCAGTAATTTGAAGCAACTAATCGACCCAAATCGAACTACAATAACCAGTGCAACAGGCCATAATGAAGACAATATCACTGACTCAAATGAATCAAATACCACCAAATAGACCATGGAATAGCAGGTGATCAAACATGAACACAACTCACCAAGTAAGTGACAGCAAAACCACAATGTAAATACAGTGATACAGAAAGCGATGAACAGTACAAACAAATGCACCTAAGTGACACAGTGTACATGTAAATTCGACAAGCTGCTGCATACCAGAGGTGCAAATAGCCAACATGATCAAAGTAGCATCTAACAAAAGTCAACACATTTAAGACTCAAGCAACAACATGGACTGCAACAAACATCAGCAGCGTTTCATTAAACAACACATTGAATGTGCAGCCTGAATACGAATACATCAAGTCACGGTCCAAACCAGTAAACAACACATTGAATGAAATCAAGCATGTGGACAGTTCGAATAATATCCATAAGGTTCCAATTTACCAAAGTCATAGTGAACAAAGCAAGATGTAACCAAAGTCACAGGGAAATCAACATCATCAAAATTGATCAACACCGTGTGTTACTGAACGAAGTCCAGCATAAACAAAATCAACATCGCAAGCTAATCAAGTGTTCAAAACCGTGATAGACAAACCAAGAAGGTAACCAGGATGACATAAATACAGATAGTGAAGAATCTCAAGTCAAGGCCGAAGTAGTACAAGAAAATTCACGAAATTAAACATTGGGCAAAGACAAAGGAAAAATCAGCTAAGGTCGAAAGTACTACCGAAGCTATCAATATCAAGTTCGTGCCAAAGTTAATTTTGAACAAGTCGTAATCAAACGAACAAGTCAAATTCGAAACCGTGGTCATCACGAAACGAATCAAAGCCGTGGGAAGCAAGCAACAAGAATATACGCATATGAAAAGGTCAGAAATCATCTCAGCATCAAAGTGAAATCGAACGGCCGATCAAATATCAGTTGACAAATTCAAGTAAAAAATATACGATGCAAATCTAGGGTTACAAACCCTATATAAATTGATATCATCATCGGCAATTTTCTGCATCGAGTTCAAGCATAAAACCAGCAAGACAAAAGCATAAAATTACATACCGAAGTAAGGGACGAACTCGATCAATGAAGCAGCCGAAGTGAGCAACAAGGAGTACGATCGATCAAGGCTAAACGCGAATAATCATCGAATCGATCAACATAGAGTCGGCTCTTTGAATAACCCTAGTTTGGATCGAAGAAAACGAAGCCCTAATTTGCACAGACAACAACAAGCCGCCATTATCTCAAAGAGGAACGAGCCGATAGAAGATAAAGGAAAAGAAAGCGTGGGCCGGCCTTTTGTTTTAGATGGGGGGGTTTTAAAAATTATAATAAGGGTTTTATTTTAAATTAGGGTTATTTCAATTTAAAATTGTTTTTAATTTGTATTTTCTTTTAAACCGTTTTTAATTTTCTAGTCGTGTGACTAGGGGACAAACTACGGTGTGTAGTTTGGGAATTCGCAACTCGGTGGTTGAGTTATGGTCAGGGTTTTGAGCGTAGAGTTAGATTAGTCAATAGCGGGTATAGCGAGTTTACGTGTGTAAGCGAGGGACTATCTAATTTCTAGCAGAAACCTTGGGGGCAGCACGTAGGCAGGGTTTTACCGAAGCTGGGTAAATTCTGTGTTGTTCTGTTCTGTTATTTATATTCTGCTATATCTGTGCTGCTATTCTGTGATCTAAATTTAAATTAATTGATAAGCTTCCGCGATTAATTTTTATAATTTACACTATCACCCTATTCACCCCCCCTCTAGGGTGAAATCGATCCTACAAGTGGTATCAGAGCTAGGAACAAAAGCCGTTTTTGTTTTAAAAATTTGATTTTACAAAAACCAATTTTTGTTTTAAAAATTCGTGTTTCAAAAATCAATTTTTTTTAAAAATTCGTGTTTCAAAAAAAAATCGGTTTTTGTTTTAAAAATTTGAATTTTTAAAATGGCTTCTTTTAATAATGCTTTTGCAGAAGGTCAATCCATAGTTAGACCACCAATGTTCAATGGTGAATATGCTTATTGGAAAAATAGAATGCAAATTTTTCTGAAAACCATTGACGCTTGGAATATTGTTGAGACAGGTTATAGAATACCAACTATAACTGTAGATAATCAGGAAATAGAGAAACCAAAGGAACAATGGACAGAACTGGAAAATAAATTACAAAATACTAATGCCAAAGCTATGAATTCTATTATCTGTTCATTGGATCAATTTGAATTTAATCGTGTCTCACATTGTCTAACTGCGCAGGAAATATGGCACATACTAGAAGTGACTCACGAAGCAACATCTCAAGTCAAAGAATCTCGCCTTGCAATGCTAAGCAGCGAATACGAGAACTTCAAAATGGCGAAGGAAGAAAATGTCAAAAAGATGTACGGACGACTCTCCAATATCGTCTACAAATCAAAAGCTCTCGGAAAAACATACACCGAATTAGAAATAGTCCGGAAAATCCTCAGAGTCCTTCCACGAAGCTTTGAAGCAAAAGTAACTGCCATACAAGAATCGAAAGATTTAAAACAACTTAAAGTTGAGGAACTCATCGGAAACCTCACCACTTATGAGCTAGAAATGAAATTCAAAGAAGAGCGTGAAGGAGGTGACACTCAAAAGAAATCAATAGCTCTCAAAGGAACAACCGAAAGTGATGATGATAACGATGAAGTTGATGGAGCAGCAGAATTGGAGCTGTTAATAAGGAAATTCAAAAAATGGAATCAAAAACATGGAAATTCAGCTCGAAATCAAAAAGCAAAAAGCAGAATAGCCAAAGCACTAGACTACTCAGAAGAACAAAAGTTTATTTGTTATAATTGCAACAAACCCGGTCATATCAAGCCCGATTGTCCACAAATTAAATCCAGCCATGGAAAGAAAAAGAAAAAGAAAAGTTTTGCAGCCACTTGGGATGAAATAGACGAGAATGATCAAAGCACTGGCAGTGAAAGCGAAAAGGTAGAATTGTGTCTTCGAGGTGATACAACTGACAGTGACGATGACGAGCCAAGTGAGGTATCAAAACTTACCCATTCTGAGTTGCTTATATATTTTCATGAAGTAAACGGTTGTTTTGAACGACTTAGGGAAAAATACGCCAAACTTGAATCTCAAAAAGATACTTTGATAGAATGTAACAAACAACTTGATCAATTAGTTAAAACCTATCAACGTAGAATCCCTAAGTGTGATAAGTGTCCAACATTCGAAGAAGAAATTAAAAAATCAGAAATCAATATAAAATCACTTGAAAATGAAATTCTGATTTTAAAAGAGAATGAAAATACTAGGAGAGAGAATTCTATTAAAAAGTGCACACAACTGTTAAACGAAAATGAATCTCTCAAAACACAAGTCCAACAATTGTCAACAACTTTGGATAAATTTTCAAAAAGTGAAAAATCGTTGAATATGCTACTAGGAAAGCAAACTGTTAATACGGTTAGACAAGGACTTGGATATAATAAATTGAAAATTGTTGCAAGCAATATTAATCAAGTTAATTCCATGTGCACAATTTGTAGAAAATATGGACACAATCACAATAATTGTTGGTATAGACCCAAACATGTGAAAACTGTACCGATTTGGGTTCCAAAAGGCACAAATATAAAATCTCTCAAAGTTAAACAAATTTGGGTGCCAAAGGGAACAATTATAAATAGTTTTGGGTCTACACAAAATTATTTTTCAAAATTTTCTGCCACTAACAACCATGGACCTATAAAAACAAATAGGTCATATAAATCTTTTCCCGTGTAGGTGTGGTGGCAGGCTAAGGAACAACAATTGTGTTCTCTGGATTTTTGGCTGTTCCAGAAACACAACGGGCGACAAAACAAAGTTCCTTAGCCTAGTATAAAGGTGACAGAATCACAATGGACAACGACGAAAAATATCGTAAAGGTAAAATAGGTAATGGTATGTTTTAAACGATATATTAAATGTGATAATCTGCACCATATTCTGAATTAAAATCAGCCAATATTGAGATGATGAAAAGATGATAATTCTGACTTATTCAAAATAGTTGGCCAATTATATTCTTATGCCAAAAACACTATAATAATCTTTAGATTTTTTGAATTACTTCATATATATCATTCTGGATTAAAAATAGTGTTTTGTTGGATAATAATACATTTGGTTATAATTCGGCTAACTCTATATTCGCGGTTTTCTGATTATTAACACGGCTTCATTTCAAATTCAAAAGAATGTCATTTAAATTGTTGTTAAAATTGAATTTGAAAGTTTTGGTGCACGCTTCATGTTTTGGTCTATAAAATTCAATTGATGATAATTTTTTGAGTGAAAGAGAAATTCAGATGCAGATTACACTGGTAATCTAGTTGATAGAAAAATTACTAGTGAAACGTGATTTTTTGTTGAGACATTTAGTAACTGCATCGTTTTTTCAAAGAAAATATCTGCATATTTTTCATTTCAAATAATTTTCAAATAGCAGAAAATTTTCTTTTAAAACCCCCCGGAGAAAATCATTTTTGACCATAGGTTCAGATTAGTCATTTTTGAAAAATTAATTTCATAATTATTTTTGAATTTGATTTTAAATGACTATTTTAACTAATCTGACTCCCTAATGTTTATCGAAAAGAAAATAGTGATTGAAAAAGTGATGAGTGTTAATGTTGATCAAATATTATGACTCGAGACGGTATAATTAATGAATTTCTTTAGAAATTTAAACAAGAGTTATAAAACTTTTTGTTGGTAAAAATTCCATGACCATCTCTATATCTATCATATTTCTAACGACCATCACTCATCAAAATTCTATATAGTTTGTCAATATGTGGTACTTTAAACAGGAATCGTTCGTTTTTCATTTTTTCATTTTTAAAAAAAAAAAGGGTAATAATAATAATAATAAATTCCAAAGTATTCACTCTCATTTAAAAGTCCTCACGGTTATGCATGGGTGAATTACTTGGAATTTGTTATGTGCTTCCATGCTCATTTAAAAGTCCTCGCGGTTATGCATGTATGGAACGCATATCAAAAGTTGATTTGTAAAATAAACAAGTTGATTCTAATCCCATTTAAAAGTCCTCACGGTTATGCGTGGTTAGAAGATACTTGAATTCATTTTTTTTTTAAATAAAATTGGAATACTACTAATCTCATTTAAAAGTCCTAACGGTTATGCATGGTTAGTAGATATTCAAATTCCTGATATAAATATACCACAAATAGACACAACTGTATGGTTTTATATGATGACATCATTTCCATCATTCTAAAAGTGGAATATGCGCCTAACAAAATATTTATGATTTTTGTTTGATTTTTTATTGAAATTTAATATTTATATTCAATTGAGTTTTAATGTTGGATTAATATCAATTACTTTATCTCTATTTTCCCTAACACTATTATTCTTTTGCTGATAACAAAAGGGGGAGAGAAGAGTTAAGATTTTGTCAAATAAAATCAAGCAAAGGTCAAATAATTTTCCATTTTGCATCTAGACTCATTTGCATGTTTCTATTTGTATGCATATATGTAGGGGGAGTTTTGTGTAGAGAGGAAGCATTTAAATAGGGGGAGCAATTAGAGCACATCAATGATCAAATACATTTAACATAATCAAAATCTTAAATATATGTTTGTTATCATCAAAAGGGGGAGATTGTTGAATATGCGCTTATATGATTTTTGTTTGCTGATAATAAACATATATACATTCGTTTAAATGTATTTGATAATATACTATTTTATTTTCACAGATTAAATAAATATTTGCTGAATAAAATAAATAACCCGGAATTTGAATTCAAACGAATATTTTATTCAAACAAATATTTATTACAATTTTGAATAGTATACAATTTCAAGCTCTCACTATAACTATACAACTTTGATTACAATTACATCACATTTCACATTTACAATTCACCTCACTACATATCACTCACACTCGTATTTATCTTCAACTTCCTTCCAGTTAGAATCCAGCATCTGAGAAATCTGCAAAAATATAAACTAACGCAGTAAAATTGAAAAAGAAATATTTTTTCAATTCAAAAATAAAATATGGTTTTTGAAAATATGATTTGCCTCAGTTATTTGGGTTGTTCGTCATCATTTATATTTGAATTCATCATACACGAACAACTTGTGACATACACAGTGTATTACTGTATATGCCACAAGGCCGTTTACGCCGATATATACACTTGATTGATTTACAGGGACAGGTGAGCACAGGTCAAACCCAAATACAGGATTCAACTCAAGTGCAATAAAACAATGTCATTCAGCACAAGGTCAAATCCAAGCCGGATTCAACTCAGGTGAAAATTAGAAAAATAAACAAAATGCAAAGGTCAAGTCACCACTCAACTCAGTGCATCAACCAAGTTAAGGCGACGTGAAGTCAGCAAACTGCAAGTACAATGCTCAATGCACAGTAATGCAATGCCACAGCAAACAATGGTTCAAAACACTATATCAAACAGCGGCAAAAGCATGTACATTGATGCACACATCCATCAACACACTCAAGTGACTCAACAATGCACAAGTGACAGCGAACATGACAGCAAGCTACAGTGCATAATGGTCAACACAGCTACAATGAAGCAGCAGTAATTTGAAGCAACTAATCGACCCAAATCGAACTACAATAACCAGTGCAACAGGCCATAATGAAGACAATATCACTGACTCAAATGAATCAAATACCACCAAATAGACCATTGAATAGCAGGTGATCAAACATGAACGCAACTCACCAAGTAAGTGACAGCAAAACCACAATGTAAATACAGTGATACAGAAAGCGATGAACAGTACAAACAAATGCACCTAAGTGACACAGTGTACATGTAAATTCGACAAGCTGCTTCATACCAGAGGTGCAAATAGCCAACATGATCAAAGTAGCATCTAACAAAAGTCAACACATTTAAGACTCAAGCAACAACATGGACTGCAACAAACATCAGCAGCGTTTCATTAAACAACACATTGAATGTGCAGCCTGAATACGAATACATCAAGTCACGGTCCAAACCAGTAAACAACACATTGAATGAAATCAAGCATGTGGACAGTTCGAACAATATCCATAAGGTTCCAATTTACCAAAGTCATAGTGAACAAAGCAAGGTGTAACCAAAGTCACAGGGAAATCAACATCATCAAAATTGATCAACACCGTGTGTTACTGAACGAAGTCCAGCATAAACAAAATCAACATCGCAAGCTAATCAAGTGTTCAAAACCGTGATAGACAAACCAAGAAGGTAACCAGGATGACACAAATACAGATAGTGAAGAATCTCAAGTCAAGGCCGAAGTAGTACAAGAAAATTCACGAAATTAAACATTGGGCAAAGACAAAGGAAAAATCAGCTAAGGTCGAAAGTACTACCGAAGCTATCAATATCAAGTTCGTGCCAAAGTTAATTTTGAACAAGTCGTAATCAAACGAACAAGTCAAATTCGAAACCGTGGTCATCACGAAACGAATCAAAGCCGTGGGAAGCAAGCAACAAAAATATACGCATATGAAAAGGTCAGAAATCATCTCAGCATCAAAGTGAAATCGAACGGCCGATCAAATATCAGTTGACAAATTCAAGTAAAAAATATACGATGCAAATCTAGGGTTACAAACCCTATATAAATTGATATCATCATCGGCAATTTTCTGCATCGAGTTCAAGCATAAAACCAGCAAGACAAAAGCATAAAATTACATACCGAAGTAAGGGACGAACTCGATCAATGAAGCAGCCGAAGTGAGCAACAAGGAGTACGATCGATCAAGACTAAACGCGAATAATCATCGAATCGATCAACATAGAGTCGGCTCTTTGAATAACCCTAGTTTGGATCGAAGAAAACGAAGCCCTAATTTGCACAGACAACAGCAAGCCGCCATTATCTCAAAGAGGAACGAGCCGATAGAAGATAAAGGAAAAGAAAGCGTGGGCCGGCCTTTTGTTTTAGATGGGGGGGTTTTAAAAATTATAATAAGGGTTTTATTTTAAATTAGGGTTATTTCAATTTAAAATTGTTTTTAATTTGTATTTTCTTTTAAACCGTTTTTAATTTTCTAGTCGTGTGACTAGGGGACAAACTACGGTGTGTAGTTTGGGAATTCGCAGCTCGGTGGTTGAGTTGTGGTCAGGGTTTTGAGCATAGAGTTAGATTAGTCAATAGCGGGTATAGCGAGTTTACGTGTGTAAGCGAGGGACTATCTAATTTCTAGTAAACACCTTAGGGGCAGCACGTAGGCAGGGTTTTGCCGAAGCTGCGTAAATTCTGTGTTGTTCTGTTCTGTTATTTATATTCTGCTATATCTGTGCTGCTATTCTGTGATCTGAATTTAAATTAATTGATAAGCTTCCACGATTAATTTTTATAATTTACACTATCACCCTATTCACCCCCCCCCCCTCTAGGGTGAAATCGATCCTACAAGGGAACCCTAGCCACCACTTTGCAATAAATGGCCAAAAAACTCTATCATTCTTCCCTCAAAATCTCTCGATCCATCAGCCTAATTGAAAATTTATCAACTACAAAATGAAAGAGGGCATCGAGATCTATAGTTTGAACGGTGATGATCGAGTATTACACGGTAGATCGATGGCAAAATGGTGATGAGGTTGTAGTGTTCGTTCACATTTTTTGAGAAAGAATCAAGATCGAGCTCGACTGGTTTTGGATCGGTGACGGAGTTGATGATGGGCTTCGAGATGGCGCTGGCTGATTAATGTCGAAGTGATCGATGTTGGTCGCGTTAATTAGGGTTAGAAATGGCTTTATGGGTTATTTGCATGCGTTCTTTTGGCCGAGGGGAAGAAGATACTAGTTATGGCCATGATTTAAGGGACGCAGATCTAATAGCGCTGATGATTTCATATTTAAAATGGTTTAGAATTTAAAAGAAATTGTAAATTAATATATATTATAATTCGTATGATCTTTAAAATACCATAGCTTCTTCATACGAGGTCCGTTTCAAAGGAAACGAATTGCATTGGGTTCCTATTAATGAGCACTACATCATGCAGCTGGATTGGGATTTATTAAGCTAGCGAAAATTTTGGTTGAAATTAAAGCTTGTTTATTTTTAATTGGAATCAATCGCTGTCGCGACGACTACAAGCAAAGTGAGTACAACTCACTCTTTCTGACTCTTTGATATTTTTATATAAGTAAGAATAAATATTATTTATGCTGATTGATGATTATTTGGATGATATATGATATATATTATATATATACATATTGATCGGTATTTGGATATATACCTGCCTAGTGAAGCAGATGACCCTATAAGTTCCCGTGTATGAGCGGATGACCCTTTGTACGTGTGTCTGCCTCGAAGCAGACATTGTACACATATTCTAATATTTATATTTATTGCATATGACAATTTGGAGGGATCCAACTGGATTCCTCACCCGTATTGATTTATTTACAAATATTGTGATATATGCTGTTGTCATAATACATATGATATTTTGGATGCCGTGATTGATGTACTTAGCGCTGTTGCAGCATTGGGCAATATTTTGGAAATTTAAAAAATGTTAAAGTGATGATTTCCAAATTTAAAAGGATTTTCAAGTGATTTTGAAAATATACGTTTTGTTCAATTTTGAAGAGTAATGGATTTATTTTAAATAAATAAATGTTATAATTTTTATGTTATAAACATTATGATGTTTTGGGAAATATAACTGAAATGTAATTTTTGAAACGTGAAGTTAACTCTTTTGTGAAATAGTATAATTTTAATTTTTTTTAAATTTATTGTAAATGGTTTATAAATAAGATTTATAAAATTGAATTTTTATAAATCGGAATAATGGAATTATAAATGAGTTTTTACAAGTGTTAAATGCAGTATAAATGAATCTTATAAGTAAATAAGATTTATAGATTTATGAACTTGTGAAGTTATAAAAAGAATGATTTTGTAAATAAAGAGATTTATAAGTAATTTACTTATAAATGGGATTTTGGCATATAAATGATAAAAATGGAATTTGTTAATAAAAAAGATTTTAGAAAATATAAGTTTTATAAAATATAAATGGAATTTATAAACATTGTTTTATAAATCCAAAATCGACTGAATTTGATAAGTTACTTATTGTATTAAAGGAATTATATCCATGATTTTGAACAGTGGATAATCCTTTAATAAAAGTGCAATAGTAATAAATTTGATTAGGCATTAAATCTACGATTTTGGACAGTGGATTATCCTTAATATAAATGTGTAGAAATATTGGATTTGGTAAATGAACTATATTAACGATTTTGGATAGTGAATAATATATTAAAGAATTGTTTTGGAGAGTGATATTTTAAAATGGAGTTAAATGGTTTAAAGATCTTTTAAAATGTGTTAAGTATCGAAACCATAGATTTCAACATTCATTGTTGAAATAGACGTTTTCAAGAAGTAAAGGAAATGATGGGCTATAACATTGTTGTTATAGTAAATGATTTTCGAAGGGAAATGTTTTTGTATAGTATTTGAGATTTATATATCTATTTTGTTTTCAAATCCATATACTGTTAATTTTGGGTTGTCGTGACGATGTTTTACGCAACATTCGTTTTAACCTAAATAAAAGATGTTTAAAAGAATGTTTGCCTTATAGAATGAAATATATACTTAACCTTAATTAAGTATATGGAATATTTTTCAAATATTGAAAATAAATTCATTGTGAATTACTTATTATTAAATAAGTATTTGGAAATGTTTTCCAATATAGAAGTTGAAATGGCTTTGATAATATATCTTTTTAAAAGATAATTTGAGGTGAATATTTGGCAAAGGGTTAATTAATAAAAGATTAATTAAAAGGGCACAGTGATTGTTATGGTGCTCAATATTTGTTTTCTTGCTTTGATAGTTAAGTAATCGACTATCGATCTTGGTCAAATTTTGGTTCCTCGACTTGATGTGGGAACTATTTAGTCATACACTTAGTACGTAGCCTTCTGTGTAGGCTTGATTATCGTTTGCGTTGAGGATTTGATTCATATAGTGCGGAGTATTACTCCAATCTATCGAGCTTCCTTCTTGGCCCGAAGGATAGCAAATTGAAAGTTGAAAACATGATAAGTCTATGAGACTTAGCTGCTGCGTGAGGTTGAGAAATACTTTTGCGTTGTTGGTGTGAAGAGATCAGGATCTGTTTATCCGAAAACCACTTCGGACCAACGTATATGCGATGATTGTGTAGGTTGCTTGTGATGATATTGATATTCCAGAATTTCATAGTGGGGGGACTACTTGTTGATCGTTTGGGGTTAAAATCCCAATTTACATCTAGTAGTAGTGGTCTCTTCATTACGAAATATGCAATGCAAGGACTATTCGCTACTAATCTTAGGGATTTCCCGACAGGATGTGGTAGGAAAGTACTTTCTGTTTGTCCTGTTCCTGAACAACTTGTACAGATGTTTGTCTGACATTGCATTTCTAAAGATTACGTACATTGGTTTTTACAAACGTACATCAATGGTGGCGGAGAAGTCAACTTCTCTTAGCTTAACACCGTCCTTGAGACATATGAGCTTAAGAGTTGTATTTTTGTGGAAGGCAATTAGTAGTCAATAGAAATGCCGTGTGGCATTCAAAGTGATGTGATATGTGATATGTAAAAGGTAATCATAGCCTTGCGAGCCTCACACCCTGGTTATGATGGGATTCTATGTGGTCAGATGTATGCTCGCATTTCAGATAGTAGTGATTTGGGTTATCAGATGTTCTGAGCCCCAGGTACCAGATACGTCTGCGGCTCATGGCTAGGACACGCGAAGTCCGAGTCCTTGGATGTTATTCACAGTTTGCATCCACTTTTAGCCATTCGTATTGTTGTATAACGGCGTCTGAGTCATGGACGTAAGCCGTGGATGCAGATTGATCTTTCCACTACTTTCCTATCATGTTTGAAATCCAATCCTAATACAAGATTTACAGTTTTGATTGTATTCCCAAAATAGCTGTAAAGACTCGCAAACATTTCAACTACCCCTTTTTGGTATCATATATTCCGTTGGGTATATCCCATTGACCCAGTCCGGATATATTCCATTAGACTTAGTCCAGGTATTGATATCTTATTCGAATAAGTTTATTTGAAAAGTGATTTCAAAAAATGTCATTCGTAATAATATCAAATGTTTTGATATATAAATTTTTTTAGCTATCGTAAGGTAAAAACATGTCCATGTTTATGTATGGACTCGTCTTACGAGATACTTTTGTTTTGATAAAGGAAAAGTTTTGGTAACTTAATAAATTCAGTTGAGTGTGTTTCTCACGCTGGTTTACCAGACTGATCCGGGCATTCTTCCCTTTTAATGCTCGTGTTAGACTGAGTATACTTACAGGTCTACGTTTGATGCTTTTGGAGCTTCAGCAGGGGAACTGGAGATCTTCATTTTTGTACATCCATATTCTCTTGATTATCTGCTGCATTGCTTAGTTATTTTAAATTATCGGCATTTGTAAGGACAGGTTATCATAACTATTCAGGCTGATTACTATTGATTGATTATTGAACTCTGATTGATGTGTGTGTGTGTATATACTAAAGATAAAGTTAAAATTTGTTTAAATGATTTTAACTTAAATTTTAATTTAACAAAGGGTTTGTTTGTTCTTTCCTAAAAATAGCTTGATGAAAATAAGTAATTAAGTAATAATTTCTTTTATAAATTATTTTAATAATGAGTTATTTTTTAAAAAAACAATAATAATAATGTAATATCTTTACAATGGATTTTAAATAAATAGAAGTTGTTATTCTAATTTTATTTATTTATATACATATGTATTTTGGAAAGCTATGATTTATAAATTTAAAATTAAAAATCTTTCAACAATGTTTAAAAATAAAACAAACTTTATAAATATGAAACATAAGTGTAAACCAAATATATGGTTATAAAAATAAGTCTGAATACATAAACTTAAGAAATTGTAATATTAACATAAGAATAAGAAATAATAAGTAAATAAAGTAATAAACCAAAGCAAATGACTAATTTTTTTTTTATAATATGTATGTAAAATACAAAAGCAAGTAATCATGACTGTAAAATAGATATGCAAGCTAAAGAGTAAACAAAATAAACATATGCAGGAAGCTTGTAAATAAAGATTCAGACAAGTATGAACATGAAGTAATAAGAAGTCAAACCAGGCGTTGTATAAATATGTGGGTAGCCTGTAAATAAGACTCGGGCAAGAAAATAAAAGAAAATAGGCAAAGTTAAGAAAACAAAGAAAAAATATCTTTGTACACATAAGATAGGATTAGTAGGAAACATATAGTACATTTGCATTTAATGCTTTCAAAACTCTAGCACATAACCAATTCATTTCGAATTGTGTTAACATCATTTCAGCCTCCCTAACAAATATAATCTTGCCTGATAAAAAAAAACATAATCTCTGAAAAATATAATAAGATTTTTACCTGCAAACTTGCTAACCCAGTTATCACCCCAAATTTGACTAGGCCCTATATATATATATATATATATATATATATATATATATATATATGCATTTGAAGGGTGAGTGGTGATGTTTGCAACTCTTGAATTATGCCTTTTAGAGCAATGGACTCGTATGATACCACCACGATGAAGTTGCAGTCGGGCTACGCTGCTTGGTGGGAGTAGTTGGGTCATTATTTGTGAAGATAGTTGATGTATGTGAACCAGTGTTGTACTAATTTGAGCAAGGGGATGCCTAAGCTACTGACAAGGGAGACTAACATTTTTTGCGGTTTACCTACAAGCGTGGATCGGCCTTGGAGCATTGCTTGAGTGGCCCTGTGTACAGTCCTCGGAACACTTTTGACTCTGTGTAATGCAACTTAAGTAACCCCAATTAGTGCAGTGTAGATCCCAACTTGACGGTGTGAGCTAAGGTAGCCTTTGTTAAGGTTCACTAAGTTGTAGTAAGCGCCGTATTTAATTCCGTTGCGACTTCTGACTTTTTCGACCATGGCTTTTTTGATTGGATCAAGCGTTATGGCTGCAGCCAGCAGCTATATTAGGTAGTTAGTTTTGGTAGTAAAAATGGGGCTTCGATTAAATAGCTGAGTGCAGTTTTTCTATGGCTCATTGCAATTCCTGACTTTTTGCACAGTATGAATTCGGTCCCTTCAATTCCTCCTTTTTATCTTAACTTTTATTATGAAGGCAGCCCTCTAAGCTTTGCACCTTATTCAGCTCTCTTTTAACATTGAATGAGGGATTCAGACGTAACAAATTTAAGAATGCAATTGAACGAGCAGGATGGTCTTAGGTGCAATATTTGCTTAGTAAACTAAAAGGGTTTGGCTATTTTGAATGGCATTGAAAGTCTTTAGATGGAAGCGATATTATCAAAGATACATTTTGGACAATCCCATTAGTTTAGACTTTCTATGAACATTTCCTCTAGTTAACTAATTTCATCTAGTTATCATACTAGATTGTACGTACAAAATTAATAGCTATAAAATGACATTATTGAAGATAGTTGGTGTAATCTCCACGGATCCCATATTTTTCACTGTCATTGCTTGTTTAGTTACGGAGAGTGAGGAAAATAATATTTGGGTTTTTGGACATTTAAAATCTATTATGATCGACCTATGTAATTAAAGCACACGGCGGATTCAATGCGGCGGAGGTGTAAAAAGTCATAGCGGGATATAGCAATGATATAGTGGGAATATAGCGGATGAGTATAAAATAGCATATAAAACTCATACTTGATGTTTTTACAAATATATAAACGGTAATTAAATGACAAATCGACATTCAATTTAACTGCAATTAATGCATATTTAATTTTAAATAAAAACATGTGTAATCATATTGTAAATAAACGTAAACTGTTATTTAACATGTTTAAATTTAATAGAATATTGGAGTAGTTTTGTTTCTAAAAATATGTTAAAAAATTCAAATAAAAATTTATATAATGTGCAAATGTCATTTTTCAGTTCTTTTTTTAAAAAAGGTATAGAGGAATAGCGAAATATAGCGGGAATAACCGAATACCACGGAAATAGCAGGGCTTAAAGCGGAAAGGCTATATTTAAGGCTATTTGAGAAAATTTTAGCGATGGAAATCCACTATGGGATATAGCGGGGTTATAGTAGGGTAATAGCGGGGCATTAATCACACAGTGATCGATTATGATGTTGAAATGCCTATTGTGTTCATAAGTGATAAAGAATTAGCATTGGGTAATGCCATTGGGTTGGTTTTACAAATTCTGCTCATATATCATGTAAGTGCTATATCAAAAATAACATAATTGCTTTTATAGGAAGCATGAAGGACATAAAAGAAACGGATGTTTCAGAGAACAAATCTTTCATTGGTGATTGAAATGAACTAGTTTGCCCCCAAAATTATGTTGTCTACAATGGAAATTCATATATGTTGCATGAAAAGTATGGTCATTATACCATGCTATTGAAATATGTAAATGAGCAATGGCTAGATTCGTATAAAGACCGCTTCGTTCAATTGTAGACCAATGAGTATGTGCATTTCTGGAATTGTACATCGGATAGATAACATAAATTTTTCTTTTTTTAACATATAAAAATGGTATTAACTTTTTTGTTAATTTTATTATGTTTTTTAAATTTTTTTATTAAATGCAGGGCCGAATCGGCTCATTTAAAATTGAAAAAACACTTAGCTAAGTGTCAATGCAATTTCAAGCATGCATGGGCTAAAATGCATTCATTGCTAGAGTTATCGATTAACGAATTATGGGCTTCATTTGAATAAAGATTAACTATAGTGAAACATGATTTTTACATTACGTAGTTCAAAATTTTGTGTGTTGTATCTACTATTTCCCTTGACTTAATACATTCAAAACTACTTCACAAACATGAAACATCTTCTAATACAACATACCAAATCGAAAAGCCTTAAAAAACTGTCAATACCGCATAACGTACCACAAAACGATAAATAATACCTTCTTTTAATATAAAATATACAAAGTTGTGCTGATGAATGTATCGTCCAATAGCAACTCTAATAATTTCATCCAGATTAACTAGAGTGTTTGATTCATCCAAAAAGCCAAGCACATCACTTAAATTCTATAAAGAATAAAAAGGAAAGTTCAACTTTATATTATCTTGATTATCATTAAAAACTTCAATAAAATATGATAACTAACATACCGTATACAACTACTCATAGGTTGGCTGAAAATGAAATGCTCCAACCATGATATTACCAGGTAACCCAGCTGAATTTTTAACCCTTAAAACACTACGATCTCCATACCACTCGATATAATCATCCGTGCAACTCAATTTAGATTTATTGTGCACTATTGATCGATGTCCTTCCAAAATTACATGATGATAACGATGCTCCCAGATATTCTCTAAAAATTGATAGTGCACACAAGTGTATGTAGTTGAAGTTGTTCCTCGTCAAGTATTTGTAGTAACCGAAGGAATAGGAGCTATGGGAATGTTCTAAACTCTTAAAAACTACCTTGGTACTCTATTAGGATGATAGGCTTCCACAATATTAAGGAAAAGAATGGAACCATTGTACCAAGAAATATAATAAAATGGATGATAGTCATGTGCATAGATGTACGGATCAAATATAACCTGTAAAGAAAAACAAGAGAATGGTTAACAATGTCATAGAACCGTATTAATTTACTACTATTAGATTAAAATGAAGTTAATTACCTAATCAGTCTGAATTTTTTCAAGAAATATACGTAGATCAGTGACTAATAAATTGCTCTCTAAAGATGGATTCCATCGAGCAGCACATGGTAATGCTTTGTAGTTCTTATTTTTATCACATTGAATACTACATAGAAAAAATAAGAATAAGGTAAACTTCAGTGTGGTTCTTATTTTTACCACGTAGTGTTTCAACATGCAAAAAATTAAGTGATTAACCTTCGAGATAAGTGATTACTTGTACTTTTATGTTTAGAAGGTTATCGACTGAGCTTTGTGGTTAGGGCATTGGTGACCAAGCTTTGTGGTAAGTGCAGTAGCAACCGAGCTTCAAAATGGCTTCTACAACATATGGGCAATGGCTACCGATGTTCAACAATGGAGACCTTGCTTATGCGACTTAAGGACGATGCGAGATATTTTTGGTTTTTGTGTTAACAATAAGATGTGTATGAAAAGGAGATGAGGGTATAAAAGGAAGAAGTTTAAAAAAAATTGGGTTCACTCGGAAAATAGGATGGTTTATGGGATTTTCTAGATTTTAGAGGGCTACTCAGCAAAATAATAGGTCCAAATAGAAATAGCCTCTGAAAGGATTGGAATTTTTTTCCAATTCAAGGAGAAAGCTAGATTTACGATAGGAAAAACAAGGGTAATCTAGTCAAGGGATAATTTTGCCTTTAAAAACGTAATGTTTCTATTTATTGTACTTTAATTTTAGAGCAGTGCTAAATGCACCACTATATAAGCTAGTAGAACCGACCAAACAACTATTTGATTGGTGGTTTCCAACGATTGTAGTGTAAAAATAATATTTCACGGCTACAATACTCTGGCGAGACCGAGACTTGACGGGTAAAGAAATTCGATGAACTTAGATATCGTGCTAGCTTTGGAGAAAGATATAATATATGTATCATTTTGTTCTAATCCTTGTATATATAACTTGTCTGACTCTTCTATCAGAGATAGTCATTCGTGATGTGTATTGTGTACTTGTCTAACTATTGAGAATGTGTATATACAAGCGACTCTAGTCTTCTCTTTTGTAGACTCACTCTATGTAAAATATTTGATCTATATTATAATTCTACTATGATTTATGATTTTGTGTTCTACGTTATATAATATATTGTTCTGATTTATATTAGCCAATGTGTGTATTGCTTTATGCCGAGATTGGTCATGTAAAAAAAAATTCTTCAAATTTAAAAGTAAAACATGGGTGTTAGCCTAAATGAATAAACATGATTGGTCGCTCCTAACCATCCTTATTCTTCGTATTACTCAAGAATATTACCTGTAATATTCTTGAGTAGTATAGGTATAGAGTTGGGGCATTAAAGCGGTGCTTAATAATTTTACTTATTTGTGTAATCTATCCTGGAATCACTAATTAGAAAAGCATTGTGTTGTAAAAATCAATTAACACGCCATTGTACAAAATTTTGACATATAACCTTTATTATCAATTTCCCGACATTGATCATTTTAATATAGATTTATTTGGAACAACAGGTTGATTGAAATGCACCACAAAGTAAATACGTTAGCTGCAAGATAGATAATGAAACTCAACATATTTGTGATTGTTGCTGCCAAAAATGGATTAATACCTAAGACTAGATTTTAGAGAACCTATAAGACCTTGATCTAGCAAATAATAATAGAAATAAAAGGAAAATAACATAAATAGGAAAGAGATATGCAAGATTTTAGAGTAGTTCGGCAATCTTTGCTATACATCCACTTATAGCTTTGTTGCTTATAGGTTTGATGTTATTTGTTAGAGATTACATAGGGTTTAAGAGAGAACGAGCTGTTAGTACAAGGATAGACAAATTCTAAGTCCTAGAATTTCCTAGAGTAGCTACCTTAGTGACTATTATATAAAGGAAAGAGTTGAAAAGGCAGAGCTTTCGCGTAGTGATGGTAGAAAGCAGATCCTGTTTTGATTGCTCTATTGTTTCTATTTATAAGATAGCAGTCATATTGGGTCAGAAGCCTATTTTCAATGAGGTTGAGATACCAATCTGGAATAGCGTGTAAAAGTTAGGGGACCCATGATCTACGAGTATAACTCGGTACCGAGTTATCCCCTTAAATGTAAACTAATGGGTTTCTTTTTCATCATGCTCCTTACTTCAATTTGGGATGCCCCTTGTGTTTTCGTAAATTGTTGACTTGTTTTGTTGACCATTCTTTTGTAATCTGTTCTGTTTTGCAGTTTTTAATTCCTTCATAACTTGTTTTGTTTTTGCAGTTTTCAAGAGCTAACTTTTCAATTCCTGAGATAGATCATTTGGAATTCTACGAAATTACTTGGGCATGCATATGAGGGCTAAAGAATAATTTGTATGTAGTTTGAGACTATAACGGTGAAGCACCATAACTTGGCATCTCGTTATACGGATAACTCGGTGCCGAGTTATGCCCATAGCATACTTCTGATGTATATTTTCCCACGCTATTTCCTTTGTCCATTTGAGCACGCCTGCCCAGTTTTAAGGTTTTTCGTCTATGTCTCGACGTTTTAAATTTCGTTGACTTCTGCTTGGTAAAAAACCCAATTAACATTTGGCCCTAAAGTATGCTTTCATTGAAAACAAAGTGTGCTCCAGATTGAAATAAGACTCGATGTAGTACTCAACAAATTCCAATTATTAATTCAAATGCCACATTGAGTCATTGCTTTTACTTTGTTTTCTCATTAACCATTCGTTTTGGTTCCAGTTTGTATTTCAATTCACTGCATTGCGATCTCTAGTCTGAAGATCATGTAATACTTTAGTTTGGCGTGTAGGCTATCAGTGTCGATTTGGAGCTGAGCCCGGGAAAATACGGATAACTCCTACGACTCGGTACCCAGTTATAGACTAAGTGGAATTTATTCGGAAAAAAAAAATCATACTTAAGTGATTTGGACCGAGTCTAGTCTTCATTTGCTGTTGCCACTGAGTTTCCCTTGCTTTAGCATTCTTTTGCTATTGTCGATCTGATTTTCAACCCTAGTTCAACAATGCTGCCACCTTGACCTCCTTTTATCGCCACCTCTTCTATTCATTTGCTACCACCTTGCCTACCCGATGGTACCAAAAACGCCAACCTAAGTTTTCTGACCCAAATTATAGTGAAATTCTAGGTCTTTATTTGATTTTCAGCTCAAATTGAAGGTTTTCGTAAGTGAAGTTGTTCTTAGGCATGGATCGTGATGGCGAATAGGAGCTTGGTTAGTCCAAATTTGGAGGGAGACGATTGATCTTTTGGCATATTGGATTACAACCAGTTAAGAGTTTGGCCTCGGTCGAATACACGTGAATTTGGAGACAAGTTGCGCTCTTTACGTCAACTGTCTTTTTTCATGGAATTGACTATGTCCCCATCATCGAATCGATTTCGATATGAAGATTTGACTTGAACTCGGATACATTTGACGATTCCATCACATTGCCTTTTTATTTCTACACTTCCAATGATCCTGGAAATGAAAGCTTTCCACGTTGCTGCAAACATTATCGATTTTTCAATCGATAATGGGTAAGTACCAAAGGATAATCTCAAAATATGACACGCACAGCTTCTCAAGTGTGAGCGAGCCATCTGCATAGGTGGCTTCCTTTTTCGTAATAGGACACTAGACTCACTTTTCATATATAGCACACCACATTTTCCCCTGTCAATACTTGGAATCTGATCGGTCAACACACATCGATTTTCTTTGGATTCCAAGCTTTAATCGCATGGGAATTCTACTTCCCATGATCCCAAAGGAAGACGACCCGATCAGAGGAGAGACGGAAAACAACCAATGACACTAAAAGGTGGGAAGAGGCTTTCTATAACGACGACGAATGTGATTTTCATGCCACTGAGGATAGGGACGAATCTAGCAAAGAATCACCGAAGATGAGGTTCGATCCTCCCAACTTACCTTCTCTAAATCAACTAACCAACAAAGCATGAAATCTTGAAATTCCTATTTCTCCTCCTCTAGAACAACTAATCATTGAGTCTTCTCAATCAATTAGAGGTCAGGTTATGGAAACTCTAGTGGGAGATATGACACATCGACACCCTCTAGGAGACGTCTCAACTAACTTAAGCGGATTGTGGAGTTACAATTAGTGAGATGATAGGGGAGATTGGTTTGGATATCATTCAATCTACTAGTGTTCTCATTAGCAAAGGTGTGGAGACTCTGACTTTGAAATGATGCCAATACGGTCGAGAGAGTATATATGGGATCTTTGGTATTACATACTCCGCTTTAGGATCATGGACACACATTCTTCATCGAGTAAAGTTTTAAAGTATTATTGTTAACTTCATTCTTTTTGTCATTTTAAGTTCCATGGATCGTGGACTATTCAGCCAACTACACCAACATTCCAGCTCTTATAGAGATTGGACTCTGGACTCGGCTCACCACCCTTGCTATGAAACTGAAGAAGAGAGAAGAAAACGTAAAGATAGAGAGGTTGATGATAAAGCCTGTTGGGTGGAAAAGGATCGAGAAAGAGGAGAGAAGAGAAGAAGGGATGGTAAATATGATACCCCTGACGATACACATAAGTGCCACAAGGACTCCCATGATCGACTCGGGACTACATCATCCACTAGTCCTCCCCGCACTGAAGTTCAGACTACCGCAATGCAAGAAATCCAGTCCTCCCAGGCCATACCTACCGATGGTACTCCCACTTTTTCTAGACGTGGTGAGAAGTGCATACTTCCACCGGCTCCAACTTAGCTTCAGGCTACCTACCCATATATGTACAAATGCAAGGATAAGTTTGACCAGACCATAAAAACCATAACCAAACTGCTTCCTTTCGAAATCTCGAGATAGTTCGTAGAGACTTGGAGGCCAGATTCAAATGGCATCATCGAGCTATTTTTAATGTTAACCAAGCTATCTACTAGCAGATCTTTCCTTTGAGGTAGAAAGGAATGATTACAATAGAATGCTCAAGGATCATGAGAATTAGATAGCTCAACTAAAGCTTAATAGAGATATTGCCTTGAAGGGAAAGGTTGTAAGTGATAAGTTGTTGATGGAAGCAAACCGAGCTGATGAAAGAGCGATCCTTATGATTAAGGATTAACTTAAAAATGCTCATGTGGAGTCATTCAAACTGAAGGAGAAAATCACCAATAAAGTGAATGTTATCAAGGCCCAAGATCAACTATCGCCGAGCAAGTTACAAAACTCACTTGACTCTACGAAGAGAATGCAGAATTGGTCAAAGGAAGGGAACAATCGAATCTGACCAGTTCTATGTCGAGATTGATCGGTTGGTTACTCGGTCCGAATTTTCGGACCGCTAAAATGCTCATGTCGAAATGATGGCTCAGATGGATGGGACAATATCATATTTCTATACTTGCAACATCATGAATAAATGGAGTTTGATGTGGCTTGGAGATAACTATCCTCAGACTCTTGCCATTATTTGGGATGAAGTATTGGTCAGGTCGGAGAAAGCCGAGGATATGCATTCTAAGGAGGAATTAATGGCTACCTACCTCAGTTCTAAAGACATAGACTTTCTTGCAGTTGGCAGAGAGGTTCTGAAGGAAGACAGGAAGAATACTGCTATTGAAGCCGCTGCTAAGGCTCATGCTAGCTCAAGCTCTTTGGGTCAGGGTGAAACATCCGCACCTAAATCTTAAGAGCTACCAATGACTGTTCCCAAATCTACAGGGTTTAGCTCTGCAACCACATGCATTCTCCCGACTTCTGAAATCCTGTACGAGCCATGTATTCCCATGGTCGTTGAGCAACCTTTTGAAATGGAAATTGGTGAGGCGATTTTGAAGTTGAAGTCCACGATCGAACTCCTAGTTTAGGTATTTCTCTTACCTCTCCAGTGCTCCAATAACTTCAGCTCACACCGGAATCTTTTACTAAACTATACAACTGTGTTTTCCAACTCGGACGTCAACTGTCTCTCCCACCTTCTCCTCTGGCTACATGGGTTACTGCCATCTTTACTGCTTCCACTACAATTGCTTAAGCATTTTAAGGTTCGATACCCATTCCAAACTCCGATCTTAGATCGAATTCCGAGTAGATAGCAGCATTGTAGAACGTGGTGGATATTTCCATGTATCAGGAAGAAGATGTAATGATCACAGCCGGATTGGGCCCAATGAACAAGGTGACAATGGTGGACCAGCTATAGAAAAAAGAGGAGGAGATAAAGCTAAAGACATAGCCAAGCGTTGCCAAGTCCGAACTTCAACAATTCACAATCAAGACTGGCAGGCCGAAACCCAGGGATGTGTCAGTCGGTGGATCCAGAGGACTATTCTGATGTCAGAGAAGGTCACGCTCATCTTGGAAAGAAGGATGACAAGAAGAAGAAGATCACTCCTCGTAGGGGTGGTATGAAGTGATGATGTGATGGAGTACATACGGAGTGGAGCACTTATGGTTTTTGAGTTTGTACTTTGTTTTTCAGATTGTTGTCGTGTAAGCGGAATCTATAATTTCTTTTTCTTTTTCTTTTGAGTCTGGAATAGGCCAATATTGTGCAGGTACGGACCCTGCTGTTTATCTTGTACATAAACGATACAAGTAACGAAAGATTAGCAGTTCTGTTGTAATCTTTTCATGTACTTTTCCTATGCTTGTTTGTGTACCACTGCTTGTGTATATAATACTATTCGTGGTTCTGCAACTTTTATATTATATCTTGCTATTTTTGATGATGTGATATGTGTATTTATCACAGTTCTATGCATGTAAATTTTGTAACTTGTTTATTTACTGCAGATCTATGTTTGAAAATAATATTCCTATAGTTATTTATCACTCTATATTACTTAGCTCCATTGCGACTGCAAAAATACTTCGTTTGGTATAACAGAGCTTTGGTGTATTTGTTGTGCATCTAGGTTTAGCCAACTACGCAATTGTTCTCTACTCAAGCTCAATCGAGCTCATGTTTTAGTGTATGCGACCTCAATTCCAATGGGATAGTTACTCCAGATGCTGGACTTAAGCACTCGATGAGAAATCAGGAATTCTAGTCAACTCAATCGGTTGCCCTCAGTTTGAATTGCGCAGTGCTCCTATCTCCAAGAACTTGTAATTTTGTGGCTTAGTTCCAAGCGATGTGTTCTAAATTTTCCAATTCCATTGCGGAGATCCCGATCATGCTTCTAGTCTCTAACTCTAAAGATTTGTGCGGCCCAACTTTATAGAAGCCCTTTAATGTCGCATATCCTTAGGCTCCAATGTATTCCTTTCGTCATTGCTTGTCTCTGGATGATGTCAACTTTTGACAGTCATGAGTTGATTTCTCAATCAGTTTAGTCATTTGATGTTTCCTAGCATTATCGGCAAAACACCGGTATCAAGGAGATATGGATCGATTTCCATCGTCGGTCTAGCGGTTTGAGTCGATTTGCACCGTTGACTTAGCGGTTTTGGATTTTCTTGACATTTTTCGGAGCCACGCTGAGCTTTAAAAAATGAAGATTGATATTCTTGTGATTTGAAACTTTTATAATGTTTCTTGGACAACACCGGTATTTAGAAAAAAATTCGGTCTCCCGGTGTTACCAGGATAATACCGATAAATAGAAATGGATAGGTTTCCTAGATTTGCCAGGAAATACAGGCACTTATGGAGTTGAGATTGATTTTCTTGGTTGATCCAATGGTTTGGGAAGTCCATAATTCTTATCCAAAGATTGAGAAGTATTTTCTTGATCGTATGGCTTATTTGGTGGCACATAAGAAATTTGCCTACAAGAATGCAATTCCATCAGTTCAAGAAGCGACGTGCAGCTTATTGCGTGGTATACAGAGAAATAGTCCTTCCTAATGTTGCTGACCAACATTGGTTCCTAGAAGGAGTGGACCGATTTTCCGCATTGGTCTAGTGGTTTGAGTCGATTTTTCCATCGAATCGATGAATTTTAAGCTTCCCTGTGTTTCCAGAGTAACGACAGTTCGCAAAAGCTTTAGATCGATTTTCTCCGTCGAGCTGGTGGTTTAAGTCTATTTTCCATGTCGACCCAGCGGTTTTCTTAAAAGAACATGGTTTATGAAACCAGTTTATTTATAAATCAAAGGAAAGGCAAGCCTAGTGTGATTTGATGCAACATTGCCGTTGCTGGGGCAACGCTAATACTTCGAGAAACAGGACGCTTCCTGATGGTCCTGGAGCGACATCAAGGTTTTGGAAGAGGAGAAGTCTTTTCATCGTTTTCGAGGCAACTGTTCATTGACGGGATTTCTATGGAATTAGAAAACCGTCGAAAAATTTTAAATTAAAATTTACCGAAAGCGCACGGCTTACGAATGTAGCACGTATACGAATGTGGGTCGATCCGCAGGGAATTATAGATTTTAAAATTCTATTCAATCAAACTAAACCAAAGTTGATTGATTGTTAACTCGCTAAAGGAAAGAAAAAACAAGCTAAAACTAAGAAAAATACAAACAAGAGATTAAAGAGCAATTTAGAGGCAAATCCTCTCTCATGATCACATAAATCAACATAATGAAATTATGATCACTTTTTAGTCTTTGTGAGTTTAGTTGATGCATTTATCATAAGCATGGCCTAATTGTGTTATTAATTAACATGCTTAAACCATCAAACTTTAATGCACTCTCTAACCCACTTACTAACTTCAATGAAAATGATATGAAATTAAAAGTAGAATTTATTTTAAGCATGGCTTATTAACTATTGAATTAGAAACATAAACCATCAAATTTTGATTCGAAAGCCACTTCCATTACCATGATCATATGTAGATGACGAGGTAATTAGTGATTCATATGACTAAGCATAGCTTATTTGTTTTGAACAACATAAGCTATCAAACTCAATGTTAAACACAAAATCACACAAGCATCTATCTTTGCATTAAGCACAAAAGAAACATAACATCAAAATGTTGTATCTACATGATTCAAGAGAGCTTCACTACCCCTAAATTGTAGAGATTAGCCTCTCTTTTGTGTTATCATATCAACACAAGTAGAAAGCAACATGAAAAAAAAGAAGAGAAAATGAAAGCTAATGCAAAAGAGAACTATTCTACTTGCATAAAAGAAAAGAACTCTACACTACAACATGAAAGGGAATAAACAAGAAAAAAGAAAAAGAGCGTGTATTTAAAGTTGCATAAAAAGAAGTTACATGAAATAAAAATGGCTAAGTAGCCATGAAAAGAAAAGAGGAGCTTTCTTATATTTTGAACCTAAAACTAATACTAAGAGCAACTAACTAAAAAGAGGGCTACATGAAACACAAAGGGTATTTATACAAGTTAGAATCCCTAATGCATATTTTTGGGGAATGCCCAAAATGCCCTTGGAGGAAGTGTGGTGGCCAAGTTATCATCAGCTTCAATAATCCCCCACTTAAATATACATGAAGCTTTAAATGTCTTTTGGCATGTGCATTAGCTCCTAACTGAAAATCAAGGTAAGTGGGTGGGGTCCTCCATGTTCTTCACTTTGAATTATTTCCATCTTCATTCTTTTGTATCTTCTTTGTGCATGCATATTCCTTCATGAATCCACTTGTAATTGAGTTTAAATTCCTACAAAATAATATATAAATTTCCCATTAAATTTTCTCAATTTGATATATGCACAAAAATGACCATTTTGCCCTTGGATGAAGATGAATAGTGACAATTTCAAATAATTTGAATTTTGGTTAAAACAAGTTAAAATACCCAATATGACTATTTATTCAATTTAAATAGATTAAATATGGTGGTAAAAATATGCAAATTTATGTGCACATCAAATACCCATGCACTTATCTTTTTATTCGTTCTCGAATAAAGAAAAACTATGATAAATCCGTTTTCGTAGGGTGCACGATTGCATTGAGCGTATGCAATATGCCATTAAACCTCTGGGTGTCCCTAGTAGGACGAGTGTCGTCTCATGAGGGTTTTCAGCGGATACTACCCACAAAATCCAAATGCATGATGAAATTATTTACAAAATGCAAGATTTGTTTACAAAGTGATGAATATGAGTTTTTGAAAATATTTACAAATGAAAGATTTATTTTTAAATTGACACGAATAAGTTAAATATAGGTTTTGGTCATTATCTTGAATTTAAGTTATTTACGAGCCAATATTTCCAATAAAAATGAAGTTATCATAACAAATAGACTATAGTTTAGCTTGTTGTTTTAGTTAATAACACAGTGTAACTATGAAATGGATCCTTAGTTGATTATCAAAGTTTATCAAAGTGGTATTTTCATTTATTTTCAATAACAAATCTAATCAAGTAAGTAAAAATAGTGCTAGGATTTCAATTTCTTGCTCTCTCATTATTTGCAAGAAAAATTACACACCTAGCTCAGGTAAACTGAGGCAAGATATACCACCCATGCACTCCCTTTCGGGCTTATGTAAGGGGAGTACAGAGCACGGCGAGTGCACACACTTTCGTGCATACACCTATTGACAGTATGTGGTTTTTATTAAGTCTGGTTTTTTTACATGTGTTCCAAACATGCATAACCGTGAGTACTTTTAAATGAGTATGAAAGCACATAATCAAATATTCCAAGTAATTCACCTATGCATAACCGTGAGAACTTTTAAATGAAAGTGAATTCTTGGATGTTATTATTATTATTATTATTATTATTTTAAGAGGGAGATAGTTTTGCAAAACCATCTTAGCACCATTTAACTTAGAAGACAAAAAAATGTTATATCCTTTACTTTAAATCAACCACTTTTTAAAATAAAGATTTTCAATTATGATGTACTTCATAATTAACACGTATGAATCTTCCTATATACTAGTTAAATCATTATTATTTGTAATCAAACTTCATTTTTATTTTTGCTAAGACAAAAAAATTTCAAAAATTTCAGTTTAATAAACCAAAACCATATATTTATCTTATAGCGTTTCTTTTAAAAAATAAATCAAAATAAAATTTGTTTTTGGAAAAATGTTTTAATTTTTTTTTGAAATTTTAAAAAAAAAATAAACCATGAAAAATAGAACAAATAAAGACGAGTCTCCTCCCCCCCCCCCACACACACACTTGATTTTGACTGTGTCCCTACAGTCAACCTAAGTGGAATGAGAAAAATAAAATAAAAATCCTATAATTACATTAAAGATTATTATTTACAAGAGGTAAGAAAGTGTGCAGTCAAAAAGTAAATGAAACGGTCTTCTAAAGACCGACTCATTTGTCCCATCAAATGTGTGAGACACAGCTTAAGCACGAAAAACCAAATCGTAAAGTATTACGAAGTTGAATGTGGATTTGGAAAAACAAAAGTCGTTCTATTGAAAATTGTGCTAGTTGTTTTATTTTCGATGTTTTTTGGGGTAGATAGAAAAATTGGCTGAAGTTCAATTTCTTTCAAAATATCGATTTCAAAATCATAATGGTGATCGAAATTTTCCCCTTCAGAATTCAACAACTCATTTCCAAAAAGTCTATAAAACTCATGTTCGTTAAATTCGACTTCCATTGTTGGATTATCAACAATTTCATCGTGTAAGTCGAGTTTAAAATTCAAAGTTGTCATATTCAAATTTTCAAAAAAAGGAAGATCGAAGTTAAAATCAAGTTTCGCACCCACGAAAGAATTGAAATCCTATTTAATAACCATAAGTTCAACAACTTGATTAAGATTGTTATTATCAAATTCAAAAGTTGTTATTTGAAAATCATCGATTTGGGTAAAAGATGGATTATCACTTGACTTGTCACACATTGAAATTTGATTTTGTTTCTCACGAAAATTTTCCAATGTTTTAATCAACAAATTCGTGTGATCATCGTAAATTTCATTCATTTGCACATTAAAGTCAAATTTGCAATTATTAACTTAAAAAATTTCGATTTGGACTTGTTGATTACAAGAATTATCAATTTCGATAAACTATAGATTATTATTTGATTCTTCGCAAGTTGAGATATGATTATGATTTTCACAAAAAAAATTGTGTTTTCCAAGTAATAATTCCCCGTTATCTTTTTCCATTTGGTGAACAAAATTAAATTCATGATTACTAATTTGAAAATTTTCATTTTGAATTTGTTGATAACCAAAGTTTTCAATTGTATCAATATTGAAACTATTCCCATTGCCAAAATTATTTGAAAATTGGTCCACATTTTCGTCTTGATTTTGAAATTCATTTTGAAGCTCGTAATTGAATTGGCATCGGTTACACTCGAAATCATTTGAATTTTGAAGTGAACTCAAATTTTGATTATTTTGACTTGAACTATTGCACAAATATGAGTTACACAAATCGTTTATACTTTGATTTTGTTGTATAGAGGGTTCAATTAAAGATGAAATGCTATTTTCGAGATTTGAGGGTTGGTCATCGTTTTGAAAAGTTTGTTGTCCAAAATTCGAATCGTTTAAAGAATAGTTGTCCTTAAAATATCCATATGAATTTGAAGTGAAATCATATGGATTATACTGATTTTCACAACTATTGTAAAATTCAACTGAATATGGAAATTAAGACATTTTCCAGGATTAAATTGATTATTTTTTTTCAAATTTTTTCTTTGTTTTTGAAAATGTTTTATAATTTTTTTATTTTGGTTTTCTAATTTTTTTTGGATTTTTAAAATTTCAAAGAAAAAGGATTTAAAAATTTCAAAGGAAAAGGAATATTTATAATTTTTTTAGTTTTGGTTTTGAGAACTTTTTTGTTGTTGTTGTTTTTTTAAAAAAATATGCATGAACTAATGCAACTAAATGAATGCAAGGGGTAATTACAAATGATTATCTTAAATTAACTCAAAATTGTGTGCTCACACATTGTCTTAGATCAACAAAAATATTTCTCAGCCAGGTAACGGGCAGGGGTTACCGGTGCACCGCGAATCACCGTAGCAATGCAGCCGAAGGTTTAAGTACCTTCAGAGGAACAACCACTATAATGTTTAGGAATCACCGTAATATTTATAAATGGTTATTACTCTGCCGTAGCCTAGTGTAATGACCCGTAATTTTCGATGATTTAAATTAGTTGTTTTATTAAGGTTTGGGTGAAAAAATTAAGACGAAACAAAATTTTTGTAATTTAGTAATGAAATGAATGCTAAAATGAAATGCAACCATGGAACTTAAAGTTAAGTATTAACAATTGAAATAAATTATGATTAATTCAAGTAATGCAAATTGTTATACTAGGCTAAAAATTGAATATAAGAAAACAAAGGTCAATAGTGAATTAATTAATGAATTAATAATAATAAATAGAAATTGAATAATATCAATGTGCTATAAGTAAATATAATATTGTTTGGAAATGAAAACTTATAAAAGTATGATTAAGAGTTAGTGGCAACAATTATTATAAGTTACCGATATATTTCAGTCCATTAAATTGAATTGGAATCAATTGCAATAAATCTAAATAAATTATTATGCTAATGTTAATTAAGGTAATATTTGAAAATAATGTTAATATTATCCATAGAAGGATAATTTTTTGAATTTAAAAGAATGGAAATGAAGACTTATCAATATAATGGGATTGAACTATAATAATTGGATTTAATTGCAAATAAATGAAATAAATATATAAATATTACGTTAATTGAAATGAAGATGAAATGTGAGAATATTAATGTAATAGATTTTGAATCCAATGTTAATTTCATCTGTTTGACAATAATGAATTGAATAATAGAATGAAAAGTAAATTAAATAGAATTATCGAAAATTAATTTATAATTTTTGAATTAAATGAAATTGAGGTTAATATTGAAATTGATAAATTAATCAACTCTAATTTGACATTTAAATTTGTTTAAATCATTGTAAATGATTGAGAAATCAAAAATGATGAAATTTGTCAATTATTAAATTGAAATTGAAAATTTGATTTAATTAATTTATTATTAATTTATTTAATTAATGTAAAAATAGCCATTTTGTCCACTGAATCGGATTTTGACGAAACCAGTTTTATCGGATCCTAAACGGTGAATTATTATAGGATTTCAAGTTTCGTAACGATCGGATTTGTCGTTTGATCGTACAAACACGAAACGCCTAGAAATCAATAAAATTGAAATCAATTGAAATGAATGAAATTGAAATAACTTGATTTTAGCATAACTTCTTCATATGATAGAATTTGGACTTGAAACATATTCCATTATGTTTATAATATTTTAAAACATCTATTTTGATATATGGGTTGACCCAATTTCGTCCCGGAGTCAGAACGGGCTTTTCGGGTCATTTATCGTTCAACGGTCCAAACCAATCGTGTACATTCAACTCTATTTCTGACCTATCTATATATACCCTATTATAAATCCTAGCCTACTTCTTATTCCTCATTTCTGTATGTTCATTTCCATTAGCTCCTCCTCTTTCCAATGGCTGCAAACCCTAATTCTCGGTTGCAATTTAAAATCAAATTCAAAGCCAAAAATTCAAACTTTTCAAACTAAATCATATTTTATATCGTTGGAAAGCTCTCGAAGAGCGCATCTCAATTCTGTGATTTTTTTTTGATCTGGGTTTATATGTAGCTAAAATTAACTCATTTATCCTCGGCCGTCCTTTGCATCGTGATCAACTGCGACGGATCATCAAATCCATTATATGGTCGCGTAGATATTAGTGAGTGGATCGCATCAGCGTAGTTTGTTTGGTGGATTGATGGTGGGATTTGTAGCAATAATTCGACCTAAGGCAAGATATCGCTGGTGTGTGGCGTCATGGTGGTCGCTGGTGTGTCGAAGAGTTGCAGGCAAGCTCGTCGTGGGTCTCGAGGCTTGGCCGATCACCTATGGGCGGAGCGATAGGGGAGGCGGTTGCGGTTTCGTGCACGTTCATCTCTAGGGTTGGAGCATCTGCGCGTATGGGAGAGAGAGGTGACATGGCGAGAATGGTTTATTTTTTATTATTATTTATTTATCTATTTCAATTTGACTTAAATTTGCAATCGTTTAATGCTGTAACTTTTGCATACGATGTCCGATTGACGCGCGGTTTCTTTTTTTAGGATCATATTGAAATTTTGGATATTTTAACACTAGTTTGGATGGATTCTGAGACTGTTCAAATTTTGGGTTTAAATTGGATTTAAATTCAATTTAAATTCAAAAGGGGATTGTTTTAACCCACTCACAACTCCTAAAATTTCTTATGTGTGTAAAACTATTTTCTGATGTGATTAGAAATTTATTTATGTGTTTGGCATATTTTATCATCATTCTAGTTAAATTTAATTTACAGAATTAAATTGTTATTTAAATTTATTATTGCATATAAACCGCCAGTTAAATTGTTATTTAATTTATTATTGAATATAAACTGCCAGTAAATACATGTTAGTGATTATCTATCTATATTAATGTTATTGTTTTAGTTGGATGATGATTGTGATAAATGGTTGATGATTGATATTGGATAAATGGATGTTGTATTTTATATTGTTATAAACTACAAGTTGTTATGCATTTTTATTTCAATCGGGATTGCGTTTTGAAATGATACATAACCGTATTTTTATTTTAAGTTACGGACTGAAATGATAAATATCAGTATCACTTGACCATAAGGTAGAAAATTATATACAGACACCGTGGTCTATATCTAAAATATTTTGAAAACGATTTCTATGGTTTTGGAAAGAAATATATGGTGTAATGAATATTGGTTTTTGATATTATGTAAATATTATTTTTATATATAGTTAAATGCTTGAATTTAAGCTATGTATAAGTTTGTTAAATAAAAATTAATTTTAATAATAGAGTTTGATTTTTATTAAAATAAATGTGAGCAAGTATTTAAATTTTATTTCAATATAGAGTGTATAATGATTTAAATAAATTTAGGTTGGGAGATAAATTGGAGATTTATTTGAAATTAGATTTATCTAAGAATTAAACTCAAAAAGGTTGATGCGAAATTTATTAAATTGGAAATTTTAAAAGGTATAATTATTATAACTTGATTTTGGGGTCAATGTGAATTAAATGATTATTTTTTGTCATTCAGCTGCAAGATTCTATTTTGATTTTCTTTCTCTGCTTTTTCTTAGTTACCCCATAACAATCCGGCCTTCTATATGGTTTAAGTCTGACGTGTGTGGTTTATCGTCGATTTAAAGCGTACAAAAAGGTGGGATGTTACATCTGGTATCAGAGCTTTGGTTTAGCGATAAACCTTAGCTTTGCAGGGTCTGACCCTTTATCAATAGGGTAGTAATACCCTGTGATGAGTCGCTGAGTGTATATATATGAGAGAGTGTATTTGTTAGTTTTATAGAAAGGTTTTAATATTGTGTTAATTTGTTCCGTTTTGTATTTATAAATTCTGGTTGGTGCATAGGACATTATGACATCAATAGGGATTTCTAAACGCTTAATAGGACAGACCGACACAATATTTGTTTTGAATATAAGTGAATAGAATAATTTTGCCTATTATATTTTTTATATATAAATTAATAAATTTTATAAAGATTATGTTTGGTTGTAATTTAATTGTTGTTAGGAAGTGAAATTTATAAATATTGATTGGTAACTAGAGTTGAAGAAAATAAAATAAAATGGAAATTGGAAATTTTAGAACTTAAATTCTGGGATTTTTGAAACTTTCTTTCGAATGATTCTGGAATATAATAATAATATTATTAGAAGTATTTTCTGATATAAATATTTCAATATAATTTGAAAGAATTGTTTTAAAGGAACTTTGAAAAGAAATAAGTTATGTACTCCCCTCTCATTCGCTGGAAAATAATTTTGGTGATGAGTACACGCATCAGCTACATTCATTTTCGAGTTTCTAAGTGGGAAGACCGCTATAGTATTTTTACTGCAGATTTATTTTGATAAACAAAAGTAAATTTTAAATTGTTTAAAATATAAATGGAATATATAAATTGTAAGTGTATACATCTATCTATTATTTTAAAATGATTTAAAATTTTACCCGGTATTTAAATTCTTAAGTTTCCATTATTTCAATTGCTTTAGTGAAATGGAATTTAACTAATTAATAATCGGAACCTTTAATTAAAATAAGGGACTAAATGCTAGGTTATAAATGAAATAACAAGAAAGTTGAAATTTGTAATCTATAAAAAGCAAGGGATATGATTATTAAATAAAAAAAGAAATGAGAAAAACTTGTGTAACTTTTAATTACATCCTTAAAAGCATATATATAACTTACCAAATATTAAAAGTTCTAATGCTTATAAGAAATGCAATAGGATACTATACTAGTAAACTTGAAGTAATGAAAAGTACTCAATGAAATTCTTTTATAAATAAGAATTTGACGTTGTAATTGTTGTGACCTTAAGTTATAATTGAAATGTTACTGTAATAAAGGTAATAGGAAGTAAGTATTGTAAGTATAAGATTATAAACTTAAGTAAATGATGTAATATGCAAAGAAATTGAATTAAACATGAATACTATAAATAAATGAAAACGAACAGTTGTAAGTAATAAATGAAAATTTGCAAGAAATAATGTAAAATAAAAGTAAACCAAACAACAAAGGTTATGAAATGAAATTGAAAAATTAAATTGATCTATTGCTTGAAATTGTTGTTTGTGCAGTTTATCGTTGTTTGGGCAAGGATACTTTACAATTGTTTGAATGAGTGAATAATCTATTTAGTTTCATCTAAGACTGTTGCATAAATGGTGCACTTAGTAGTTTATTTTTCATTCTGTACGATTTAAAGTTTTTGAACCCAAACAACTATTTGTTTAGCTTGCTATGGATATGTGGGTGGTTGATTTTATTGACTTCATATGATGGTCGTATGTTGTGATTGCAAGTGATTGTTGTATTGGACATTGTTTTGTTTGATTAATTGATGAAACAAAATTAACTTTTCATTTTATATAATTATTAAAACTCTTTGGATTATATAAGTGAAATACAGGTTATAGAAGCAATTGCTACTGCTTTTGGTTTCATAAAATAAGCATAAATTGCGCGACAAATAGGTACGTTTTTGGATTATGGTTTTATAGCATTATTATATTATTTTTCCCGTGTTGGGATATGTATTATTTTGAAAATATATGTTGTATATTGTTATATTTGTTGTTATATTTTCTCTCGAGCCTCTCCGTGCAAAGGAGACTGCTGAAATTTTCCGTAAATTTTGGACTTAAATTTTTTTTGAAAATGTTTTCCAAAATTTATTAATTTAAGTATAAAAAGATATAATGGTTATAAATTGGTATATTTTATTTAAATTAATTTATTTTGTAAATTTATTTGTTGATAAATTTAATATTTTAAGTAAGATAAATTGATTCTTAATTCTTCTTTTCCCTTCTTTTTCCTTTTCGATGATGAAAAGTTTTGAGTGGGGGAGAGTGTAACGACCCCTAATTTTCGATGATTTAAGTTAGTTGGTTTATTAAGGTTCTGGTAAAAAAATTAAGACGAAACGAAAATTTTGTAATTTAATAATGAAATGAATGCTAAAATGAAATGCAACCATGGAAATTAAAGCTAAGTATTAACAATTGAAATGAAATTACGATTAATTGAAGTAATGTAAATTGTTATGCTAGGCTAAAAATTGAATATAAGAAAACAAAGGTAAATAGTGAATTAATTAATGAATTAATAATAACAAATAGCAATTGAATAAAAATCAATGTTCTGTAAGTAATTATAACATTGTCTGGAAATGAAAACTTATAAAAGTATGATTAAGAGTTAGTGGCAACAATTATTATAAGTTACCGGTATATTTTAATCCATTAAATTGAATTGGAATCAATTGCAATAAATCTAAATAAATTATTACGCTAATGTTAATTAAGGTAATATTTGAAAATAATGTTAATATTATCCATAATAGGATAATTTGTTGAATTTAAAAGAATGGAATGAAGACTTATCAATTTATATTTGAACTATAATAATTGGATTTAATTGCAAATAAATGAAATTAAATATCTAAATATTACGCTAATTGAAATGAAGATGGATTGTGGGAATATTAATGTAATAGATTTTGAATCCAATGTTAATTTCATCCATTTGACGATAATGAATTGAATAATAGAATTAAAAGTAAATTAAATAGAATTACTGGAAATTAATTTATAATTTTTGAATTAAATGAAATTGAGGTTAATACTGAAATTGATAAATTAATCAACTCTAATTTGATATTTAAATTTGTTTGAATTATTGTAAATGATTGAGAAATCAAAAATGATGAAATTTGTCAATTATCAAATTGAAATTGAAAATGTGACTTAAGTAATTTATTATTAATTTATTTAATTAATGTAAAAATAGCTATTTTGGCCACTGGTTCGAATTTCAACGAAAACAGTTTTCTCGGATCCATAATGGTGAATTATTGTAGGATTTCAAGTTTCGTAACGATCGGACTTGTCGTTTGATCGTACGAACACGAAACGCCTAGAAATCAACAAACTTAAATCAATTGAAATCAATTTGAAATAACTTGATTTTAGCATAACTTCTTCATACTATAGAATTTGGACTTGAAACCTATTCCATTGCGTTTAAAATATATTAAAACATCTATTTTGATATATGGGATGAACCAATTTCGTTCTGGAGTCAGAAAGGCCTTTTCGGGCCATTTATTGTTCAACCATCCAAACCAATCGTGTCCATTCATCTCTATTTCTGATCTACCTATATATACCCTGTTATAAACCCTAGCCTACTTCTTATTCCTCATTTCTATACGTTCAGTTCCATAGCTCCTCCTTTTTCCAATGGCTGCAAACCCTAATTCTCAATTGCAATTTCAAATCAAATTCAAAGCCAAAAATTCAAACTTTTCAAACTGTATCATATTTTATAACGTTGAAAAGCTCTCGAAGAGCGCATCTCAATTCTGTGATTCTTTTTTCGATCTGGGTTTCTGTGTAGCCGGAATTTGCTCGTTTATCCTCGATCGTCCGTTGCATCGTGATCAACTGCGACGGATCATCAAATCGATTATATGGTCGCGTAGAGATTTGCAAGTGAATCGCATCAGCGTAGTTTGTTTAGTGGATTGACTGTGGGATTCGCGGCAATAATTCGACCTAGGGCAAGATATCGCCGGCGGCGGCTGCTCTTTTTCGTGAGCGCGGAGGTGAAAGTGGCATCATGGTGGTCGCTGGTGTGTCGAAGAGTTGGAGGTGAGCTCGTTGTGGGTCTCGAGGCTTGGCCGATCACCTATGGGCGGCGCGATGGGGGAGGCGGCAGCGGTTTCGTGGGCATTCATCTGCTAGGGTTGGAGCATCTGCACGTGTGGGAGAGAGAGGTGACGTGGCAAGAATGGTTTGTTTTATTATTATTATTATTTATTTATCAATTTAATTTAACTTAAATTTGAAATCGTTTAATGCTGTTACTTTTGCATATGATGTCCGATTGACACGCAGTTTCTTTTGTTAGGATCTTATTGAAATTCCGGACATTTTGAATTTTTTGGATGGGTTCTGAGACTTTTAAAACTTTGGATTTAAATTGGATTTAAATTCAATTTAAATTCAAAAGGTGAGTGTTTTAACCCACTCACAACTCCTAAAATTTCTTATATGTTTTAGATTAATTTCTGATATGATTAAGAATTTATTTATGACCGTTTCGCATATTTTATCGTCATTTCAGTTAAATTGAATTTATTGAATTAAATTGTTATTTAAATTTATTATTGCATATAAACTGCTAGTTAAATGGTTATTTAATTTATTATCGAATATAACCTGCCAGTAAATACCTGTTAATGGTTATCTATCTATACTGATGTTATTGTTTGAATTGGATGATGATTATGATAAACGGTTGATGACTAATATTGGATGAATGGATTTTGTATTTTATATTGTTATAGACTACAAGTTGTTATGCATTTTTATTTCATTTGGGATTGTGGTATGAAATGATATATAACCGTATTTTTATTTTAAATTACGGATTGAAATGATAAATATCCGTATCACTTGACCATAGAAAATTATATACAGACACCGTGGTCTATATCTAAAATATTTTGAAAATGATTTCTATTGTTTTGGAAAGAAATATATGGTTTAATGAATATTGGTTTTTGATATTATGTAAATATTATTTTTATATATAGTTAAATGCTTGAATTTAAGCAATGTATAAGTTTGTTAAATAAAAATTTAGTTTAATAAGAGAGTTTGATTATTTTAAAATAAATGTGAGTAAGTATTTAAATTTTATTTTAATATAGAGTGTATAATGATTTAAATAAATTTAGGTTGCAAGATAAATTGAAGATCTATTTGAAATTAGATTTATTTAAGAATTAAACTCAAAAAGGTTGATGTGAAATTTATTAAATTGGATATTTTAAAAGATATAATTATTATAACTTGATTTTGGGGTCAAGGTGAATTAAATTATTATTTCAAGTATAAATGAATTGAATGAAATATTAATTTATTTGTAATTTGAGTTTTATTTAAATGATAAGGGATTTATTGTTTAAAATATTTCAAAACTAAATAGTAGAAAATTTAATTGTTGAATCGAAATTAACAAATTTAGTTTTGAAATTTTGGAATATTTAAAGCCTTAAAATATATAGAAATTGAAAAGTTTTATCGAAATTGAAATGTTTCGAAGTTTTGAATTTCAAAGTATTATGTTTAAAGGTGTTATAATTTCAAATGTTTGGTTTCGAAGTGTATAAATTTGAAAGTGCTATGATTTTGAAAAAGTGATATATTTGAAATAAAAATGATATTATATTGATTTGGGTTTTGAATGAATATTATATTCCGATTTTGAATTATAATTATTTTGAAATGACCGCGGTGTTATAATAACGTTTGGTTGTTAAAGAGACCGGGATCGGAAGTTGTCATACTCTCTGCCAACTCCGAAAACCATTTTAACAACCGTGTACGCGGTGGAGATTCCAGAATGAAGTAGGATGGCGGCGGCATTCCTTTGAGGTATGAACGTGGACCGGACTCCCATGAGTTGGCATAAGGTGGCTAAAATAGGAGCAATAGACGTGCTAATGAGGTCATTCTTCTGATCGGACACACTCCTTCGATATTATATTCTTGACTTTGAGATTGATTCGGTGGCCACTTTTGATTCTTTTGATTTGGGGGTGTGGCTCGAGGTGGGCGGTAGTAGCTGCTACGCATTACCACCTGTCCGGAAGTGTAATTGGTATATCTACCCTGGCATTGCCTAGTTGTGCCATGTCACCTACCCTAGCGCGTCTTGTACGAGTTTGGTTTTCTTCCGTAGCCCGTGGAGTATTTAGAGTAGTCTCCCGATCTGGAGATGCGCTGATACTGGATGGACTACTGGTACTATTACGTGTTAAGGAGAATTTTGTGTCACTCTTTAACGCTATTTAAAAGTAAGTTTATTTTGCTATAGACATTATATAATAGCGAAATATTAATACATAGTAAATAGTTTAACGGATCCTTAGGAGATGTGAATCCCAAGCATCTTTTAAGTTACTGCACTCACGTTTGACACTGGATAGGAGATGTCAAATACCGTAAGCATCTCTGACGTCGTTCCACTCATATTATTTATAGTTGATTTAACTTACATAAGATATTTTAGTTCAGACTCGAGTATTTTGTCTTTTCAATTCGTTCGGGTCAGTCTGAGCATTTCAGGGTTTGAAAATCTTATTTCTGGAGGACGAAGACAAAGATTGTATTACTATTATTTATTATATTATTCTACTGCATTCATACTGTTCCGCTGCATTATTTAATATTCTCTGGTATGTGTAGCTCTGATATGTGTTGTATAAATATAATCGAATATGTTGTAAAACAGCTTCATGAACTGTTTATTTGATTATTATATTTTGTCGTTTCGCTGCAAGATTTTATTTTGTTTTTCTTTCTCTGCTTTTTCTTATTTACCCCATAACAATCCGCCCTTCTTTATGGTTTAAGTCCGACGTGTGTGGTTTGTCGCCGATTTAAAGCGTACAAAAAGGTGTGATGTTACGTCTAAACACCAAGAAATAAAAAATTTCAAAGAAAACAATTGTGAATATACAATTAAAAGTTATCGATGTCTACTCTTGATTATTAATCAAAATCTAAGATGAAATGCAAAGCAGAAATTAAAGTCTGTATTAACAATGCAACTACGAATGAATTTTTTTTTCGGTTTTAGGTTTTTGAAATTTTTTATTTTTTTTATTTTTTTTTATTTTAAAATGCGGGCAAACAATAATGCAGTTCAAAGAAAACTAGATAGGGGCTAAAAGCAGCAGAAATTTTTTTATAAGCAAACAAGCAGTTTTTTTTTTTTTTTGCAAGTTGTGCAGATCGGTTTACTTATCAAGCAATTCCTTGTCCTTGTGAACTTCTGCTTCAACAACCTGAAATAAAAATAAGATATATATAAGGATTTTTTTTAAACTTTTGAGTTTTTTTTTTTTTTGTAAATAAGGATGTAACTAAAAACAAATGGAATCAAAACAAATTAACAGCAAAAAAAAATTAGGCCAATTATGAATTTTTTTTTTGTTATTATTTGTTTTTCTCAAAGAAAACTTACCCAAACAAAAATAAAAAATAATTGCACCCAAACTTAAAAATAATCCAATTCAACCTAAACTTAAAAATAATTCAACTCATCCCGAACTAAAACAAATTACCCACCCGGCCCAAACGAGTCCTTAGTCAAATTAAAATAGACGAACCGCAACTCACAATTTCTCAACCCAGTTTTCTCAGAAAACTACAGGAAATAAAAATCAATCGCAACTCAAATCAAATTTTGCGAGTTCACGCAGCGTTCGATTCGAGTTGCCCGTGTTTTCAGACGAGTCATTTGTTGATGGTAGGCGATCGAATATGTTCGAGAGGACTTGGCGAAGGTGGTTGATGTTCAGGTTGTTCCGACTTGAGGAATTACAGATGGTCTGAAGAATTCGAAGTGAGTTTGTTCGAGTTTGGGGATTCGGGTTCGAGGATGGGTTGCGGTGACTTGATTGAAGTGGGTGAATTGGTGATAGCGACTTGGGGTTGTTCGAACTCTTGAGGGATGTTTACAGTGAGTTGCTGGTTTGGTTCGAGAGCAGAAATTTGTTGGTAGAGGGATGATCGGAAATTGATTGAGGAATGTCAGAAATCAGGTGGTAAATTTTGTGTCTGGCGATTTGTTGTGGTCCTGACTGCTGCACTGTTCGATTTGGAGACTTGGGGTGGTTGGTGGTGGAGTTTGAAGTGATGAAGCGGGTTCGGTTTCTATTGATTGGGAAGTTGATGTGGTGTGCTGATGGCTGAAGAATGTGTGCAAGGCAGTGGGGGTATGTGACAATGGATATCGGTATTTGTTCAAGCAAGTGTCAGTGGTGGTGGATGTATGGTGAAGTCAGGACAGACTTATAGATTGTGTATGCAGGCAGTGAAGTTTTCACAGTTTTTTTGTGTGGTGAAGATTAATGGGTGAAGTTGATAAAGGCAGTGACAGTTGTTTGTGGCAATGCAGTATTGTATATGTGAATGTATATGTATGGGCTGTGCACTGGTGGTTGTGATTTGTAGCCACTGCTTGCTTGAAGTGGTTTGTTGAAGGGATGTTTGGATGTCGATGCAAGGGGGAGGAGCTGATGGTGGTCAGTGGATTGATTTGTTGTGGCAGACAGTCGAGGAGCTGCAGTAGAGAAATGGTGTGGTTGTCTAGTTGTCAGGCAAAACTGTTGCGGAGGAAGAAGTGGTTGTTGCGGACGATGGCAACAGCAGGAATGGTTGTGGAGGATGTCGACTGGGAATGTATATAGCAGTGGTGCAATTTGGTTATGCTGGAGTTCTATGAAGTGGAGTTGTATTTGGCAGAAGTATTGAAGTATGAATGTAGGTGAATGTCGGTGCTACGGGGATGGTTTGTGATGCACAGTCGAAGGGGGTATAGTAGAAGAAACTGTGTAGCAGAAGGTAGCAGTGGCGAATGAGATGGATATAGGACTTTACTTTGTGGTGAATGAAGTTAAAAAATGGCAGTTTGATGGTGTTGACTAGATGGACGTCTCTATTTGCAGGTGATAACAGTGTTATGGGAATGGGTGTATGGCCAGAGAGGCTTGCAGCAGTTAAATGGAGGGGATGGCAAAGTGAAGCAGTGGTTGGCTTGTGGAATGAAGAAGTGGTGACAGTCAGATGTTGATGTAGTGAAGGTCAGAGATATATGGAGTGGCAATGTAGTTGTTTGATGGTTTGAAGGAGCAGTGGTCTTGTAGAATGGGGAGTGTAATTAGTTGTAATGTGGAAATGATTAAGTTGTGGAGTTGATGGAATGGGGTGTGAGGAGGAGTTTGTTGACAGGGGTTAGGAGAAGTTGTACAAGGCAGAGTGGAAAGAGATGGTGATGATTGTTGAAGAGGTATGTGGAATGATGGGAATTGTGCAAATGAACAGAGAATGAAGAGAAGTAGTAACAGAATGGTTGTACAGAGAATGCAAAATTATAAATAGACAGTGAAATGCAAAGAGATTGTAAAAAGAAAATTGTAAATGCAAATTTGTAATGGAAAGAAAATGAAATAAAATTGTTTTTTTTAAACTGTGTATGTTGATTTTTTTTTATATATGAAATGCAATTGAACAAAACAACTAGAAAACAACAACACAAACAAAAATCAATCAACACACAGAACAATTTTTTTTTCTTTTTTTAAATGCGCACACGCACAAAACGCAAAAATCAAACAAACTAATTCGAAGAATAGAAAAATAAAACAAAAAACAATTCCCCCGCAACGGCGCCAAAAATTTGTTAATCGACGGAATTTCTATGGAACTAGAAAACGGTCGAAAAATTTCAAATTAAAATTTACCGCAAGCGTACGGCGTACGAATGTAGCACGTATGCGAGGATGGGTCGATCCGTAGGAAATTGTAGAATTTAAAATTCTATTCAATCAAATTAAACCAAAGTCGATGGATTGTTAATTCACTAAAAGAAAGGAAAAATAAGCTAAAACTAAGGAAAATATAAATAAGAGATTAAAGAGCAATTTAGAGGGAAATTCCCTCTCATGATCACATAAATTAGATGCATTTATCATAAGCATGGCCTAATTGTATTATTAATTAACATATTAAACCATCAAACTTTAATGCACTCTTTAACCCACTTACTAACTTCAATGAAAATGATATAAAATCAAAAGTAGAATTTATTTTAAGCATGGCTTATTAATTATTGAATTAGAAACATAAACCATCAAATTTTAATCCTAAATCCACTTCCATTAACATGATCATATGTAGATAAAGAAGTAATTAGTGATTCATATGACTAAGTATATCATATTTGTTTTGAACAGCATAAGCTATCAAATCAATATTAAACACAAAATCACACAAACATCTAACTTTCCATTACGCACAAAAGAAACATGACATCAAAATGTTGCATCTACATGATTCAAGAGAGCTTCATTACCCCTAAATTGAAGGGATTAACCTTTCATTTGTGTTATCCTATCAAAACAAGTAGAAAGCAACATGAAATAAACAAAACAACAAGAAAAGAAAATGAAAGCTAATGGAAAAGAGAACTATTCTACTTGCATAAAAGAAAAGAAATCTATACTACAACATGAAAGGAAATAAACAAGAAAAGAAGAAAAGACCATGTATTTAATGTTGCACAAAAAGAAGTTACATGAAATAAAAATGGCTAAGTCGTCATGAAAAGAAAAGAAGAGCTTTCTTTTATTTAGAGCCTAAAACTAGTACTAAGAGGAATTAACGAAGAAGAGGGCTACGTGAAACACAGGGGTGTTTATACAAGTTAGAAATCTTAATGCATATTTTTGGGGAGTGCCCAAAATGCCTTTGGAGGAAGTGTGGTGGCCAAGTTATCGTTAGCTTCAATAATCCCCCACTTAAATTTACATGAAGCTTTAAATGTCTTTTAGCATGTGCATAAGCTCCTAACTGAGAATCAAGGTAAGTGGGTGGGGTCCTCCATGTTCTTCACTTTGAATTATTTCCATCTTCATTCTTTTGTATCTTCTTTGTGTATGCATATTCCTTCATGAAACCACTTGTAATTGGGTTTAAATTCCTACAAAATAATATATAAATTTCCCATTAAATTTTCTTAATTTGATATATGCAAAAAAATGACCATTTTTCCCTTGGATGAAGATGAATAGTGACAATTTCAAATAATTTGAATTTTGGTTAAAACAAGTTAAAATACTGAATATGATCATTTATTCAATTTAAATAGATTAAATATGATGGTAAAAATATGCACATTTACGTGCACATCAGCAACATTGATACTTAGGAAGATAGAAAGTTTCTTGATGTCGCCGGAGCAACATCGAGGCTTTTGAGGAATAGAAAGTTTCTCGATGTCACCGGAGCAACAACGAAGCTTTTGGAAATAAAAAGTTTTCTAATGTTGCAAGAAACATAAGGCTTTTTGAAAATAGTAAGTTTCTCGATGTCATAGATGTAACATCGAGGCTTTTAGGAATAGTAAGTTTTCAGATCTGGCAGCATTGAGGCTTTTAGGAAATATTAAGTTTCTCAATGTTACCGGAGTAACATCGAGGCTTTTAGGAAACAGTAAGTTTCCCAATCTGGCAACATTGAGGCTTTTAGGAAATAGTAAGTTTCCTGTTGTTGTCGGAGCGACACCAAGACTTTTGTGAAATAGTAAGTTTTCCGATGTTGTCCAAACAACATCAAGCTTTTAGGGATTGTAGGCCTTCCCGATGTTGCTAAAGCGACACAGTTCTTAAATGCTGCGATTGATTTCCCCGTCGATCTCACGTTTGAGTCGATTTTCCTCGTCGAAGAAGCGGTTTTGCTTGCAGGAATGCGGTTTCATCAGTTCAAGAGGCAAATTTTACTGATAAAGTAGAAAAGAGAGGCATGTCCTGCTTATTTACAATGCCCCCAGTATTCGTGAATGATTTATTTGCAAAAATCTGAAATAGATAAAGCCGAGCGAAGTTGCATCGCATAAGGGTGTTGCTCCGTTCTTGGATTACTGATTAAATAAGATGCTACTTAATGACCAGTCTTCCATCAGTTTGTAGGGTCCCTCTCCGTTGGGGTCCCTCGCCACTATGCCTAGGCAATTTCCCTTGAGCGGTTGGACCCAAGGGTCTCATAGCTCTTTCGTTGTTGTACGATTTCCATATACTATTGAAGTTCGTTGTTTTTTGTCAACTACTTAATCACATCCTTCAAATGTCGGCATTCGTTTATGTTACGCCCATGTCTATCGTGGAAGCAGTAGTACTTCTACGATTTCTTTTGCAACTAGGATGCTTCCCTCCTAAGCAATTTTTCGAAGCACTCGGTTCCTTAAGTAACAAGATAGATATTCTTTAGATTATCATTCAACGACATAAATTCCTCCAGTCCAAAGTTCCTTCGGCATTTTGTATTCGTGTTAGGCCCTTCACCGGTTTTTTGGTTCCTCTTCTTCTGGTTCATCATCTTCCCTGCATTTCCCGTAAGAGTTCTAGAATTATCGCCATCCTACTTGATCGTGGCATTACTTTGGACCACTTCTTTCGATTGTTGATCAGTAGCATTACCCTTAATCATACTCATTTCTTCCTGCCATAGAAACTGATTTGTCTTTCAGTGAAATTCTTCTATAGTAGTCGGTTTTTTCATTTTAATCCACCTACCAAAATCTGCAACCCGATGAATGGCTCGGACCAAAGCCATAAATATCCATGTCTTCCTTGGGATTGCTTTCCTTTATATCCTAATATTATACTGATTCAAGAAAGATTTTAATGACTCACTGGGTCCTTGGAAAAAGCCAGACAAGGACATCGCGTATTTTGATGGTGCAGTATGGAGCCTAAACTATTCCAGAAACTTTCTTACCAATTCATCAAAGGTAGAAATGGATCTTGGTAGAAGTCTAGTAAACAACATGAAAATGACCCCTTGCAAGAGGATGTAGAAGCATCTGCAGGGAACAACATCTTTAGCTCTAGCTCCATCCATATGTCATTCATACTTGTACAAGTGCCGCTTTGCTTCCGTTGTGCATACGATGGCATGTTTTGCATTCTCCACAAGAACCACTTCAGCGGAATTCCATTGGCGCGCCATGGGTCTTACAATGGCAATATGAACTTCAATTCATTGCATTTTGCCCGTTTGTGTTAGCATTCAATGTCAATTCATCACCATCAAATTGCGTATCTTACTCAGGATCACAAGCAAACAATGCAATATTCTCCTGGGGAGTGTTTACTATATTTACGCAAAGATTTGGAGTGGTACCGGGTTGTCTTATGATGTTAGGAGCGCTCCCACCACCTCCTATGACAATCCATGTAGCTCCACATTCCCTCTATTTTTGCTTGCTTTCTTCCCATTTAAGCCTAAAATAGAAGAATTTTCATGTTCTATAGAAGCTATAGTTTCTTGCCTAGCTCTTGGAGCACTTGGTGGCTGTAATGCTAGCAAAGCATCAATCTTATCCATGAGAGCTTTTTGGCTATTGGCCGTCTTCTGGTTAAGTTCACTAACCATCTGAGAGAGCTCTTCTTTGGTTACAACTTCCTATTGAGCAGAGAATCCTAGAGCTTCATATCCAGTGTTTACCTCCATTTGTTGATTATTGGTATTGTTAACTTTAGTTTGGTGTGTATTTGCTTCATCACCACCAAGTGTTGCTTCTATTGATCTTCCAAAGGCAGATTTTTGATTTCTAGGTGCCATTGATCATCAACAACAACCCTTCAAACTATTCATAGCAAGTTCTATGGATTTAACCACTGAATTACTTCTAATCAAAAATGGAAAGCTAGATCTATTCTTATATTCAAATTCTCTCAGTGAAAGCACTAAAATGTTAATGCCAAAAATGAACCAACACCCAAGAATAATTGTAAAGAACCCATGAGACCTAGACCAAGCTTATAATAACATAAATAAACGAAAAATAACAGAAATAAAAAAGAAAGCATCAGATTTTATAGTGTTCCAGCAATCTTTGGCATACGTTTACCTTTTAGATTTGTTGCTTGAAGGCTTGATGTTGTCTATTAGAGATTACAAGGGATTTGAGAGAGTGCACAAGTACAGGGGTTAGAAAAATTCTAAGTACTAGAATTGCTTAGAGTAGCCGCCTTGGTTGGTGACTATTGTGCAGTGAAAAGAGTTGAAGAAGAGGCAAAGCTTCCACATAGTGATGGCAAAAACCAGATCCTATTTTAATTACTCTATATCTTGTATTTATTAGGGGAAGAATTCAGATCAGGTCAGAAGCCTTTTTGCAATGAGGTCCAGCTATCGATTTGAATTAGTGTGAAAGAGTTTGGGGACCCACGAGCTAAGAGCGTAACATAGTATCGATTTATCCCTATAACTCGGTACCGAGTTATCCCTTAAGAAGAGAATCCTACGTTTTCTTTTTGGTCATGATCCTTACTTCATTTTGGGATGCCCTTATGTTTTCGTAGATTTCTGATGTTATCATCAAAAATCACTTCAACCTTGTCAAAGCCTAAAAGAACACGAAAGAAAGCTTCTTGAAGAACGATGGCGATAGCAAGGCCTTTCGAGAGAGTAAAAAGGATGTTTTTGCAAGCATTAGTGAACCATGGGCTTCCAAAGTGGTCGAAAGGGGACAAAACTACCCTTTCGCTTCAGTTGATCACTTCCGCAATAGTTGATTCCGCATGCATTAAAAGGGGTTTTGCAAAAGACAACTATATATCAGTGAAAGCTACCTTCCGAAGGTATCGAAGGAGTACCGCGCCTTCAAAGGAATTGAAGTTGCTAAATTAGCGCTATAAGCATCGAATACTTCTGCAAGGGAGAAAAATAAGGGCTTCCTTTGACATTACCCCTTCTACATATGTCAAAACATTCGAAATAGTTGGTTCCACCGCTAATCTTCCACAGAAGATTCTGCCAAAAACAACCCTTCCGAAAGCATGGTTTTGCAAGCCAACCTTACTTTTCCCTCTCCCTATTTCACTCCAAGCCAACCTTAGACCCTACACCACAATGCTCAGCAAAATCAAAAAGTCTGAGCAAGGACCTTCAGAACTGCACTTTGTTTGGTTCTCTTATGAAACTGTTAAAAATTCTAAGCTATATGAGGAACAAATTTTAAGATTGAAGGCTTTAAGAATCATGGAAAAGAAAAAAGCTGAATCTTATGATTCAGACAATTGGAGGTTAAACTTATTTCATATTGGCCCTACACCCATCTTGGCTTTAGAAAAAGCAAGAAATAGGGATGATGACTTCTTTGATCTAATGAGGGAGACTATTCAATTCTATTCCAAGCAACTGTCTTTGAAGAAGGAATGATGACCGATTATTATACATTTGCTCATAAATCGCATCGGGTAACAAGTGGGCCATTACCTCCGTATGTGCTTTGAAAGATTTTAAAAAGGAAATTGGACATTGAGGGTGAAGCAATTGAATTAAGCAAAAAAAGATCTAGAAATCATCCTCAAAAGACAAGCTTCAAATCAAGACTATTTAAGGAATGCAACTTGACTATATCAATCGAGAATATCCACTTACTAACAAGGGAGGAATTCAGTTACTAACCATCTAAAAAGAAAAGACCCAAATATGAAAGAAATCTAGAAGGACTTTACTGACTTAATCATATGATGAATAAACATGAAACCAATCAATATATAGCACTCGAAGGGATGATCATCAAATTTTTAGACAAAGAAAGATCAATAGATTTGTAAAGCAATCCTATATGAATTCAGTAAAGACTCACTCAAATAAGAAAGTCTACATGGTTAGGAGCAAGATACTCCTGAAAATTGCCCTAAAATGGTCATAAGCCTTTGTTTGTGCCAAAATGGCCCGTCAAATCTGAAACCAACTTTTTGAGACGGTTAGTCCGAAAAATATGGCTATTCAAATTATTAAGTTCGTTGAGGTGTACTAAGTAGTTAGGAACTTCAACATTTAGAGAATGAATTTTTGGCTCTAAGGCCATGAGCTCGACAAAGATAAGGTATGTGTATACGTTGAGTGATAGCAGGATAGGAGCTATGCCGAGATGAGTTAAAAATCTCTACAATAACTCTAGATATGGGATAAAACCCTCATGCAAAATATGGATGGAGGTATAAGCAAAGCATCCTTGTGGATGATATTTAATAACGTCCTTATCACCAGGAGGGATAGCTTCAACTCCTGTGATCCCAAAGTTGTTGAGGATCTCAACTACTTCATCTTGAGAAGTTATGAGAGAGTGCTTTGAAACCGCTTCAAACATCTTTGGAGAAGATTCTAATTATAAAATAATATCCTTTTTAGATCTCTTAGAAGTTCTTTTAATACCCATGATCCTACCAGGTGATATAATTTTTATATCATCAAAATTATGATTTATACCACTACTACCATATTTTGAAGGTGTCGAAAGCATATTATAACGGCTCAAATACCCATTGTAGCATTTAGTTTCATGCCTCCAAAAGGGGGTCTAAGTTAATTAGAATTGCACGAATCATTGAATTGTCGATAGTGGCGAAACTAATATCAACATCCCCTCATTTTATGGCACACATGCATCTAGACTTACCATTCGACAAGGTCGAAGCCCATAGATTTTACTCTATTTTATAGTAATTGCAGATATCCTGGAAAAATCTATTTGAAAATATACATTGTCGAAACGCCATACCTCAATTAAGTTGAAAGACATGAAACAAAGTGGCATTGACACTAATCGAAGGACATTGAGACCATTTCGACAATGTTTATGTTGGAAAAGTGATAATAGCTGTATTCAAATTAACTATTATGTGTTTCGAATAAGTCGAAAGGGCATAACAGAATTTAGGAAATGTCAACACTAAATTGAGAAAATACAAATAGATATGGTTATCTCAAATTTTGGGGTTTCGACTAAGTTGAATGGTTGATTAAGGGTTTTGACGACAACAAAATGTATATTTTTCTTAATTTAATTAACAGTAAGGGACATTAATTTTTAACTTGTAATACACTCCAAGGTAAATTAAAATTGGGCATAATAAGTGTCGAGCTTGAGTCCGCATATCACAGTAGCAAATAATCCCAATTTGGCAAATTCAAGTTTGAAACCTAATTGATGCCATAGATTTTTCAAAATCAGCATAAAAATTGAGTTTAGGACCATCTTACATGAACAACAAACTTGAATCAACTTCAAAATTCAAAATATTAACATGGACTTAAACCCTAAAAATTGAAATCAAAATTGAACATGAAAAACCAATTTCTAAAAGGGAATAATGGATATTCAACTTAGATTTGAATTTTTGTCTCTTAAAATCATGAATTTAGTGAGAGATTGAAAGATTGATTCTTGCTTCAAGATTTTTGGTTGCATGTAAATGAAAAGGAGGAAGAGGGAAACATAATTTATAAGCAAGACGGATGCAAGGAGCACCATTCGATTAGATTTAAATAAACGGCCAAGGTTCACTCAAGAATAACAATAAGTAGGAAAACTCTATGCCGAAGTAATGGAAGTTTCTTAATCGAAATAGTTGATATGAAAAGTCAAGAGCATCCCTTCGTTTGGGTAGGTGTAAATGTTATCATCAAAAATCACTTCAGCCACGTCGAAGTGTAAAAGAATACAAAAGAAAGCTTCTTAAAGAACGATAACGATAGCAAGGCCATTCGAAAGAGTCAAAGAGATGCTTCTGCAAGTATTTGATGAACCATGGGCTTCCGAAAAGGTCGAAAGGGGACAAAACTACCATTTTGCTTCAGTTGATCTCTTCCGCAAAAGTTGATTCCGCATGCATTAAAAGAGGTTTTTGCAAGAGACAACTGCATCAACGAAAGCTACCTTATGAAGGTATCAAAAAGTACCGCGCCTTTAAAGGAATTGAATTTGCTAAATAGGTGCTGCAAGCATCATATGCTTCTACAAGGGATGAAAATAAGAGCTTCCTTTGACATTACCCCTTTTGCGTATAACCAACCCTTCAAAACGGTTGGTTCCGCCATTGTCAACCTTCCATGGGAGAAGATTCTGCCAAAAATAACCATTTTGGAAGCATGATTTTGCAAAACTAGCCTTTAGAATCGGTTTAACATATGACCAGCGTTGCTTCCGTAAGCGTTAGAAGATGGGCTTTGGCATTAATAGAGGATAACAGTTGCTCCCATACCTTCCTTTGGAGTAGAAGGCATCCAAGTCTCATCAAAAGAAATATTTGAGAGGCGCCCTGGATTTAATAGCGATGGAAGGTCATCAAGGCACCCTTTCGACTAAGTTGTAAGGACTGATGCAAAAGGTCTAGCCTGTGCCCATAAATAAGATCAAGGGGTGTAGTTTGGAGGGTCCGAATTTTCATCCTTTCCACACTTATTCTTTTCTGAAGTTTGCAAATCCTAATTTGAAAATTGAATTTTGGATTTCACTTATAGTAACACTTAAGCTCTTGTATTCGTGAAAATTATCAATAAAAATATATATGATACTTTTGAATGCATGGAGTCTGATTCGCTACTTACATATGGTTTCGGCTATGGAGTACACTCATCAATGCCTATCGAAAGGGTTCCCTTCGAAGGAGTAAGAATCTTTAAACTCGGTTAAAATCCTATTTAAATCCCATTAAGTCACAACCTTAGGTTACTTCAACCGATTCGAAAGTGGTTTTGAATGGATCGTTCACTCCTTTAATCTTGCTTCTGAGTGTTGGAAAATTTTTCTTGCTAACAGTTAACTTGTTTTGATGATCCCTCCTTTAAAACTTGGTATGTTTTGGATTTTTAAGGAGCTAACACATCAATTCTTGAAATAGGTCATCCGGAATTCTACGAAATTACTTAGTCATGCATATGAGAGCTAGAGAATAAGTCATATGAAGTTTGAGACTATGATGGTGAAGCACCATAAACCAATTCCGAGTTATAGGGATAACATGATGTCGAATTTTGCCCAAAGCATACTTTTGGCCCAAGTTTTCCTGAGCTATTTCCCTTGTCCATTTGAGCATGCCTGCTAAGTTTCAAGTTGTTTCATCTTTGTCTCGATGTTCTAACTTCCGTTGACTTTTACTTGGTTGAAAACCTAGTTAACAGCGATACATGCAACTTGAAAGTTTGCACATACAAATGGAGAGGTCCATTGAGTGTGAACCAAGGCATTAATACAAACATTAATTTTCTACCTTTCATGGCATTATGCGTTTGATACTTGCATATTGAAATGATTACTCTTTATCGTAGTTCATGCATCCAAGCTTTGAGATTCGCCTATCTTGTGTACTTTGCGTATAATGAATTTTAATGGTGCATTAACCAATCATCTCATATCAATATGATAAAAAGGACCTAATTTTAAATAGTCGAAATAAATATAAAAATTTCAATCTATCATGCATAATTAAATAACAACATAGAAGTAAAAGTAGACTGCCTAAAAATGAAATCCAAGCAAATTACTAAGATTAAAATTTAAAATTTTAGGAAACCGCAGGAAAAGAAAATGTGATGTGCTTGAGTGTATTAACTAAAAAGTTTTCATGTAAAATATTTGGAATCTATATTTCTTTGTAAAATCAAGTTTATAAGCACCTCCAGTTGTTACTGAATTAAAGTAAATTTTCCAATAGCAAGACCTATTTAATAGGCGATCAAACTAATATTTCAGTTAATAAAAGATTTATATTAAGCATCCCTTAAAATTTAAAACTAAAAGTACTTGATTCAACCTTGGCAACTGTCGTGGTCTCTGCATTGCTAGCTGCACTGCTATTGCAATAGCCACAACCGCTGTAGCCTCCGCCTTGCTAGCCGCACCACCGTAACCATAGCCACAACTGGTGTAGCCCCCCCCCCCTTGCTGACCACCCTGAGTAAGCTACACTGCCATAGCAAGAGCTAGAGCCAGAACAAGACGATCAAAATCAGTCTAGCGCAAGTAAATTGGCTTGAGAACGAAGTATATAAATAAGAATAGTTAACCATGTAAGGGTGATGAGGTCCTTTTTCATTGTTTTGTTTGCAAAATATTAGATAACACTGCAACAAAAAGTATTTGTATGATGTAGAAGAAATTCAAGAATAAACTGATCGACTACAAAGGCGTTATTTTCATCTATTTATATTGTTGTTCACCTCATATATCTTCACTCCCCATTTAACATTTTATGGATGGGAATGTTCTTATGAATGATAATAGGGATACTGTTAGACCGGCTAAGGGTAGTAGTAGTCTACATTAAAAACACGAGATGGTGTGGTCCTTCAATGATTTTGAATTTTTTGTTCCAGATTCATAAGATATTTCAAATATGCATGCACTAACTTATAATTTGGAGAACAATAACTACAAGTTATTTCGTAGGCTATCTGGAAGATGGTTAAATCTATGTTCTGTTCATCCTTCTTTTAGACTAGATTCCCAAGTACACATGGAATAAATGCATTATATACTTCGTCCCTACATGTTGTTATCCTCAGTTAAGGTTTACAAATAAAATAAAATAAATAAAAATAAAAAAGTAGTTTATCTACAGGAAATAAATGAACATGCAAGATATATACAAACCGTTTCAGCATGTGAATAAGAAATGTCTCTACTTGTTATGAATAACATAGTAATTATAGCCGCATTACAACTAAAAGAAAACCTAATCTCCTTGAAATTAGTAACATTTATTATCATTCTCCCGACATTAATAATTTTAATATGAATCTCTTTGGAACAATATTGATTTAAATGCACCCAAAAGGAATTATTTTAGCTGCAAGATAGAATGAAACTCATCATATTTGTGATACATGCAACTAAACAGGGAGCACATACATGTCTTGATTCAATTATCATACAAAACTAAATTTATATATTTACCTCTCTTAAATTAAGCAGCTACAGATAAATATGCAGCAAATATAAAAGATTAAGCGACACTGTCACCTAAAATAGGTTCAGGGCCTATAACTCAATTGAGTTGGTACAGAACCCGCTAACTCACTAGAACTGGTTCCAAAAGAGAAATTACCTCCTACTGGATTTTCGTTAGGATGTTGCAGCACTTTAAACTATTTATTGCATTGCAACTATGGATGGCATCATGAAAACGTATTGTTTCATAGCCTGCATGGATGAGTTATCCTGTATCAATTTTAAAAGTTTCATTTTCTAATAAATCATAGATAAAACCTTCAACAATCCCTGTAAAGCTTTAACCATGTAAATTACTCGGATTAAAAATAAATAAACAATACAACCAGTAGCCTGTCATATCAAAGAAATCTTAATAGAATTTAGTAAATCTCACTGTTTAAAAATATACAAAGACCTACAAAATGATCGACGGTACATCAATTGCAAAACAACACCTAAGAGCAAACAAATAAAACAAGCACACATAATCAAATAGAAAACTAACAAAGAGGACCGAGCATAAATCTGGTAGAAATAGTACTACAAAAAAAGAACAAGCAAGTTGTCCATCAATCCTCTCGTTTATTAACATGTTAAGACCCTACGAAACAAATTTACATTCTAAAACAAGAAAAATGTCATCAGTAGCTTAATTTTAAAGTGGAGAACATGTAAGCCAAACTCGCACTTCCTATTAGCTTGTAATTTAAGGTATGAGAAAGTAAAAAGGACATCCAAAATCACAATAAGATACGGTATTATATGGACCAATAAAATGAACATATCACAAAGACATGTAAAAATGTTAAATAAAAATCCCAAACCTGACATTACATTCGCACGCAAATGTATATTCATCTGTGTCATGCCACATAGTGAGAAAGTGGCACAACCTCAAACGATGAATGAGCAGGTATATAAGCAACAAAATGCTACTCTGATCGAAAGTCAGTATGTTAGTTCATGCGAAAATGATAAAAACCATTGGATCCATTAAGCCTGAACCAAGCAACAATACAACACATAAATGATAAAATTGTACCTACAACTGTCTAAGCATCTCCCCTTTCCTCATATTCACACAAACAATTCGAGCATACATCGTTATTGCTAACCATTAACCATCCCTATTATCTAGGACTAGACAATCCAGAATGACGCCGATGGCTCCAGCAAATCAATTAGAGTTCTACTAGACTATTGTGTTGTGTATGACACCGAGGAAACTTGGTGACATTTATACGAACTGGAAAATTTCGTATATTTTTGCCCACCAGAAACAAACTACACACTTTTATTTACTATTGTTAGCTCTATAAATTTTAGGAATTTACTAAATTTCACAGTGGCAAATTTACTTCATAAGCGATAGTAATTTGTTTGCATTGTTTACATACTTTTTTTTATTGCGGTGTATTATTTATATCTGTTATCGTTCAAATTTATTATCAATTATTATCGATTATTATAAATTATTCTATAATATTTAAAATAAATAAAAACCAAACATACAAATAATTATTTCCTTTACTCATGCCTTTTTTGTAACATAAAAACACAATCTCTTTCGTTAACTTACCATTTTCGCTTCACGATACCAACCTAAGATTTCATGAGCTCCGGTCGAAAGTTTGTTTGGTTTATTTGCCTCTTAAAGCGGTTGTATAATCAAAACTATTAAGTTTAACAAATCATCAATAGCGGAACTTAACTATATGCTCAAATTTAATGCGATGAGCGTATACTTCACAAAATGTCTGGTACTCCAATTTTAGTGGCATGTCCAAATCGTTTATTGCAAATAAACTCAAATTTTCATTCACTTTCTAATATGTGAAAGTTAAAGGACACCATTTGATTTTTTTACATATAAACCATTTTATTTAATATGGGTCTTTGAATGCTATATACAACAAATATGTTTTGAATTTTTTTTCCAACCATTGTTAACCTATCAATTTATAATATGATCTGAAACCTGATTTTATAAACACATCCATTATATAACAACTCCGTTGTAGCTTTTGTAGTAAACCTTGAAAATCCAAAATCTTTCAGCATCCGTATCCAAAATATGAAAAATTATCAGTATCCATATTCGATAATCATCCGACCGGTTTTTATCAAGGTTATTGTCAACTTTTTATGTATTTTAGTATACAAAATTATTTTTAGTTACTATTTTATCTAGATAAAAAATAATATGAATACAAAAATCAATATTTGCTACTTAAAATTATTTTTCTTCGCGTACTTATTTTTTTTATTTTTTGACTACAATGGAATTATTTGTTTCTTAGGAAATTGAGTGATCCTCACAATGGGGAGAGCACTTATATATTTTTATTCTACACTTAAAAGTGAGATATTAACAAGTTTGGCAGGTAGCAAAACCCTTAATACAAATAAGAGAAAAAATATAAAAAAAAATCCTCCCAAAAACTAATGTAACTAAAGACTCTTCCTTATCTATCAACTCGAACAAGTATCGTACACCAGAAACTTCTTCATGAAAAGTGCAGTCTTCTATATCATCTCCCGCAAGCTCATCATCAACATCAACATCCGACAATGCCTCAAAGAATATTTATTTGTTTATATTTTATTTATTTGTAATAAAAAAAATTCTATTTATTTGTTTATATTTATTAGTTGTGAACTGGTCAAAGAATATTTTATAAATATCTGATATCAGTGTGCATCAGTGGATACGGATATTCGATATCTGAAAATGATTTCGAATATGACTTCGAATATTGCACTATCTGAATCTGTATCTGATAGCTTACACGTCTACTTGAACCACACAATGGAAAAAAAATTATTTGGAATAAAATTGTTTCTTGCTGTGATAAAGAATATCCATGAGAATATATTTATTTTCACACAAATATACATTTGTGCATGCATTTGCATTTACGCTGTAATAGTACGTTGTTGACACTTGAACAATATCATTATACATGTACTTTCATCAACAACTGTTGCTTTTGTGCAGGAAATGAAAAACAAATTCATCAAGTGGGAAAATCAATTTACTTCCAACAGTTCTAACTCTCCCATTTATTTTAAGCTATACAACCAAGGTCAGAATATCTTTTATGTCCTTATCCATGAAGTTAATATTTTTCATGAGTACATCTTGTTTCCTAGCCTTTATGCATGTTTTATCCTAATTTTTTAAAGTTTCATTTGCTAATAACCATGGAAAATAAGCTTCAGCAATCCTTATAATAGTTTGATTATGTGAATAACTTGTATAACGTACACCAAATTAAGGTTGGAAATAACTAAACAATACTGTCATTGTCAGCGGACCTTATATCAAAGAACACTTAAAATAAACTTCATTAAATCTTATTGTTAAAAATTAATAATGATGACAAATTGATAGATAGATGATAGTACATAAACTCCTGAAACCAAAAAATCAATAACACACAAAATGTTAAGTAGAAAAGTAAGGAAAATGAACGGCTGCAAATCAGGTACTTACAATTATTCCAAAGGAACCAGTAAAGGAGCAGCAGTATTAAAACCTTGAATAAATGCTTAAAATTGTCTAACTTCTTTTCTTTTTCATTCAGTTATTTACTCCCTTGATATCATGAAAGATGTATAACAGAAATGAATTCAAAACAATAAAATAAAGGTTTACTCCCCTTAATATTTTATGGACCCTGAAACGTAACTAAAACTTTTGACTAAGTCTAACACAATAAAAAGCATTGTTCAGACCTTGTAATATAGCTGCAACACTCACCTGTGAATGTAAAATTGATAACAAAGTCAATCAGAAATTTGAAACATGTTTAATACAGCTTTACTTTCAAGTAAAAATAAACAGAAAAAATAATAATCATAAATTCAATTTAACAGTGCTATCATCTTTTTAGGGGCGAAACTAAGTAGCCATTATAGAGCTAAAAAAACCAGATAGTTAGAAAGCCATATACACTAGAACTACCACTTCAAATACAATTAACTTCCAACGTCACTAACACTTCCATCATATAATAAAAATATAAACATAACAATTTGTTGATTCAACTTGGCCAACTAAATTTGTCTTCCACTAATTTGAATGATATAAGTTAAACAATAACATCTTTAAAGCTCATGTTTATACAACTCTACTTCAAATAAACATAAAGGGAAAAAAAGAACATTTTGATATAATTCATCTTATCAGTCCACACCATTAGCAAAATTTTTGAGGGACACTAAGCTTTCATTATAGTGCAAAAGATATCTTAAAAAATCAGGATTAGGCTCTTGGAGTAGGGTATAGCTTTCTTTGGTTGTTTTTTGAGTACCCAAATTATATAGGTACAGTTTATTTATAGGACGAGACAGGAAACTCATTCTTAATAAAAGGAACTCCCCATTCATTGATAATCCAATTGGATATAGACCACCTTTTTCTAAGTATGGTGTGTGTCCAATGTTATATATTTTATTCCAGGACTCCTTCACGCCAAATTCATTCAGCACCCAAATTTCAAAACAGCCATTAAAGTCAGAGTAGAGGCTCGGCCCACTGATATAAGCAAGCTTTTCATCTAAGAAGTCCAAAGCATAACGGTGGGCTTTAGATTCTTGACAATCAGGTAATGACATTGTTTCAAATACTTCATTTTTCAAGTCAAATGCAACAAGTATACTATCACGGTTGATAAATCCCAACCAGAAACACTTTCCGTTCTTGCTTGTTGCATGATTTGAATAAACATCGATGTACTTGAAAGGCAAAGCACCATTTTTATGTATAATTCTCCATGAAAATGACGTCCTTAAGTTGTATACCTCAACTTGGTAGACCTGTAGCCTAGAAGAACTATGCCGAATGATCCTTACAACCTTGTAATCATTGGCTTTCGCATCAAAACCAAAGCCAATACTAATGAACTGCGCAACGGTATTTCCTGGATTGTCACGCGGATCTGAGAGTGAGGATTTGGGTAAAAGCTTTAGTTGTTTCAATGCTGGATTCCATAACGCAACATCCCCAGACCAACCGTTGTGCAAACATATTATACCATCACAGGAATCAACAAGGGCTAGGTCATCATTTGCTCCTATAGTTGTACGTAATTGATTGTCAAAATCTATGGTAGTTTGAACCTCATATCTATTACCAGAAAACAAACAAAAATGAAGATTCCCTGACTTAGAATAAAAAACTATGAGAGCATCCTCTCCGCTATGATGACGAAGATGTTGGTTAATGAAAGTGGGGCTCTCAATAAGGGCAAGCCAAGATTTGCATACACTTTTAAATCGCAGTAAGCTTAGCACCGGTAACCATAGTAGAATGTCGAATAAGATATCTTCAGACATGTTTTTGATGGTTCTAAAATAGGTAAATCACAAACCTGCCAATTATAACAATGATTTATTAGTTCAGTTTTATTCAAAACTACTAAATCGGGAGCTGATTAAAGAATCATGCATACATAATTTCTGTTGATTCGTAGAACAATAGATATACTAAAGATTTGTAGATAATTCAAATCAGAATCGAATCTAGGTATGCATATTAAAATATTTTTATTTTTATTTCAATTAGAAAGAATTACCTTCAGCGAAATTGGGATTTAGCTTAAGATTCCAGCAAACGATTGGATTCAAATAAATTCTAATTGAATAGGCTATCAGGTTTGTAAGAACGACTTTTAAGCTGGAGTTATTTTTCATATTTAATTATTACGTTACTGCTTGTTTTTGCAAATTCTATTCCAACCCATGTGTTTACTTAGTAGCCCCTTTGGAAAAACAATTTTGTCAAGACAAAAATACCCTTAAAAAAGTAGTTGTCAAACTGGATGGTAAGGTAACCACGTTGGCGCTTTAGGTGGTTATGTGCTGAATCACGCACTGCCAGCGTGGTAACCACGTAAGGAAGAAATCATCTGAGAGGCAATTGTGGAAGAAGTTAGGGGCTACTGAGCATTTTTAGGGGTTTAGAGGATTTTCAGAAAATGGGGGTCTACTAAGTGAAAACCTGGGTTGAAATAGAATTTGCCTTTTTCTATTTGCTACGGTACTAGAGCATTCATATAAATTTAATACTTTTCGCAGATGCACTTGTTTATGGAGATATTCATGAATGTATGATAATTATACTTGTATATTTGTTTAAATAACATATATCGATTCATTTTTTTAATGATATTCAAGTAGATAGGCATTTGTATGTAAAGATGTTCATCAACATATGATAATTGTAATTATATATTTATATATTTACGAAGGGGCCGGTTATTTGAACTCCAAATTAAACACAAAATGATGATACGAAAAATCCAGATAATTGGATTTTTTTGTCTTTATGGGGATGGTGGAATTTAAGGGGCAATCCACTGAAAAAGATTTTTTGTGTTACCAATTGTGTCTATATTCTGTGTCTAAATAAACTTTATCGTTTACGAAACACTTTGGTACATGCATTGGTTTATAATATTATTGTTATTCATGAATATGTAATAATTATAATCATTTGAATAAAAAAATTCGATTTTGTATGCGAGCGTTACGGCACATGCTTCGCAAGAGATGATGTTACGGACATGATTTTTTTTAACAAATTGTATGCGTTTAACTCATCCGAAAAAATATGATTTGCACAAATGTTTAGTCAATTTTTGTGTTTAAGTGATATGCGGTTAGTTTTAATTGCTCTTTCTAAATTGCAAAATCTTTTTTTTTGTTAGTTTGAATTTTCATTTTTATTGTTAATTAATAAAAAATGAATTTTATTTTTCATTAGTTTGAATTTTTATTTATATTATTAGGTAATAAAGAATGACTTTAAAAATAAAGTTTATTTGTTAGACTCTAATTTTAAGTGATATTGTGGGATTTTAATTATATTCGCAAATTAACGTTTTTGAATTGATAAAGGAAACTTATATGTTAGATCCTATTTTTAGGTGATATCAATATTTAATAATATTTATAAAGGGACATTTTTGGTAGTTCATGTTGATACCAAATAAATGTGACACCAAAGGTATTACAACTATTTTGAAAAAAATATGATTTGCATAAATATTTAGTCATTTTTTGCGTTGAAATGATATGCAGTTAATTTTAATTGTTCTTTCTAAATTACAACTTTTAATTTTTTTTGTTCATTTGAATTTTCGTTTTTATTGTTATCTAATAAAGAATGAATTTAATTTTTATTAGTTTGAATTTGTGTTTCTCTTATTAAGAAATAAAGTACGACTTTGAAAAGAAAGTTTATTTGTTAGATCCTATTTTTAAATGTTATTTTGAGATTTTAATAATATTTGCATATAATGAAAAATTACACAGAATGTTTAAACAATTGTACAACCAAAACAATCCAAAAAAATAGTTCTTAAGCCACATGGTTTTGCGTAAAGCAACAAACAGGTTTGACCATTATTGTTTGAAAATGTATACAAAAAAATAACGTACATAAAGTGATTGTGATAACCATTTTCATGGTATAAAAGTAAATTTAGGGATACATAAGCCATATGGCTTTGCCTAATCAAACTAACAGGTTTAACTGTTACTGATTTTAAATGCATACATCATAAAGAACGCACGTTATATGCAAATAGAACACTGAGTAAATTTGATTTGAAGAAGAAACATTGTTTTCATAGTTTAAGTCTTAAATTTTAAAATGTTAAAAAATTTGTGGTTTATTTGACATTAATAAATCTAATTTTAGTTCTGAAAAAATAGGAAATTAGCAGCAGTTGAGATTACCCGTAATTTATTTGACATTAATAAATCTAAGCAAATTTATATTTTAACTACTGAATGGTGTAATTAATTAATGTATGGTACAATTAAGCAACGAATGAAAATTAGACTTAAGTAAATATTGTACATAATGACTCGTAATGTATTAAAATTGGACCTTGAAACAGAATTAAAACTTTTAACTAAGCATGACATCGCAAAAGGCATTTTGACCTTGTAATATGGCTGCAATACTCAACTGTTAATGTAAAATTTATAGCAAAGACAATCAGAAATTTGAAACATGTTTAATATGTCTTTACTTTCAAGTAAATGGATAAAAAAATCCCGAAAATTCACCTTTTTTATTTTTTTTGAAAGGAGATAAACAGGCCAAGCCCTACAAAACGGGTTAAATAACCCGAGATGCACAAACTCAGCATACAAAACACACGCAAAACCCTAGCCGACAAACACACTCTTCTCTTAACAACTACTATCAATGGCGAGAGAAAAGACGATTAATTACTACTCCGATTTTCTGCTTCTTTACAAATGCCACTCGACTCTCCTCTCTCCCAGTAGGATAAACAGCTGTTAAAGCCACCGCGCATCCCCTCGATACTCTCTCTGTAACTGTAATTTCTCTGATGAGTTAAGATCGATGGTGGATTAGCAGATCTAAGTTCTTTACAACTTAGATCTGTTAATTTCGTATCCTTCGCAGCCTTACTGTCAAAAAATTGGGAGCCAGCTCTGCCTGCTTGTTTCTCTAGTTCGCTGATGAAGACAGAAGTCTCTTTCAGTTGCTAATGAACTCTGGTGAGGGTCATTAGCTTCGTGTGAATGATGTTTGCCTTTAGACTCTTTTGCACGAGCGAGAAAAAATTCCAAATGCTTGCTACCAACTTCGTGACTCCAGTCATCGGCTAGGAAAGAAAAGTTGGTTTAATTCCTGATTTTTTTCTGAGATTTATTTACAAATATTGTGATATATGTTGTTATCATATTATATATGATATTTTGGATGCCACGATTGATGTATTTAGTGTTGTTGCTGCATCGGGCCATATTTTGGAAATTTAAAAATGCTAAAGTGATGATTTCCAAATTTAAAAGGATTTTCAAGTGATCTTGAAAATATATGTTTTGTTGAATTTTGAAGTGTTAAAGGAATGGATTTATTTTAAATGAATAAACGTTATATTACAAACATTATGATGTTTTGGGAAATATAATTGAAACGTGACTTTTGAAACGTGAAGTTAACTATTTTTTGAAATAGTATAATTTGAGATTTTTTGAATTTATTATAAATTTATAAATAAGATTTATAAAATTGAATTTTTATAAATCGGAATAATGAAATTATAAATGAGTTTTTATAAGTATTAAAATGTAGTATAAATGAATCTTATAAGTAAATAAGATTTACAGATTTATGAAGTTGTGAAGTTATAAAAAGAATGATTTTGTAAATAAAGAGATTTATAAGTAATTTACTTATAAATGTGATTTTGGCATATAAATGATAAAAATGGAGTATGTTAATAAAAAGGATTTTAGAAAATATAAGTTTTATAAAATATAAATGAAATTTATAAACATTGTTTTATAAATCCGAAATTGATAAGTTAATTATTATAAGTTATTAAAGGAATTATATCCACGATTTTGGACAGTGGATAGTCCTTTACTAAAAGTGCAATAGTAATAAATTTGATTAGACATTAAATCCACGATTTTGAACAGTGGATTATCCTTAATATAAATGTGTAGAAATATTGGATTTGGTAAATGAACTATATTAACGATTTTGGATAGTGAATAATATATTAAAGAATTTTTTTGGAGAGTGATATTTTAAAATGGAGTTAAATGGTTTAAAGATCTTTTAAAATGTGTTAAGTACCGAAACCATAGATTTCAACATTCATTGTTGAAATAGACGTTTTCAAGAAGTAAAGGAAATGATTGGCTATAACATTATTGTTATAGTAAATGATTTTCGAAGGAAAATTTTTTTGTATAGTATTTGAGATTTATATATCCATTTTATTTTCAAAACCATATACTGTTAATTTTGGGTTGTCATGACGATGTTTTACGCAACATTCGTTTTAACCTAAATAAAAGATGTTTAAAAGAATGTTTTCCTTATAGAACGAAATATATACTTAACCTTGATTAAGTATATGAAATATTTTTCAAATGTTGAAAATAAATTGATTGTGAATTACTTATTATTAAATAAGTATTTGGAAATATTTTTCAATACAGAAGTTGAAATGGTTTTGAGAATATATCTTTTTAAAGATAATTTGAGGCGAATATTTGGCAAATAGTTTAATTAATAAAAGATTAATTAAAAGGGCCCAGTGATTGTTATGGTGCTGAATATTTATGTGTTTGCTTTGATAGTTAAATAATCGACTATCATTCTTGGATAAATATTAGTTCCTCGACTTGATGTGGGAACTATTTAGTCGTACACTTAGTACGTAGCCTTCTGTATAGGCTTGATTATCGATTGCATTGAGGATGTTGATTCGTATAGTGCAAAGTATTACTCCAATCTATTGAGCTTCCTTCTTAGGCCGAAGGATAGCAAGTTGAAAGTTGGAAACGTGATAAGTCTTTGAACTTATTCGCTGTGTGAGGTTAAGAAACGCTTTTGCGTTGTTGGTTCGAAGAGACCGGGATCCGTTTATCTGAAAACCACTTTGGACCAACGTATATGCGACGATTGTGCAGGTTGCTTGTGATGATGTTGATATTCCGAAGTTTCATAGTGGGGGACTGCTTGTTGATTGTTTGGGGTTAAAATCCTAATATACATCCAGTAGCAGTGGTCTCTTCATTATGAAATATCCAATGCAAGGACTACGCGCTACTAATCCTAGGGATTTCCTGACAGGTTGTGGTAGGAAAGTACCTTCTGTTTGTCCTGTTGCTGGACAACTTGTATGAATGTTTGTCTGACATTGCATTTTTAATGATTACGTACGTTGGTTTTACAAACGTACATCAATGGTGGAGGAGAAGGCAACTTCTCTTAGTTTAACACCCTCCTTGAGAAGTATGAGCTTAAGGGTTGTATTTTTTGGGAAGGCAATTAGTAGTCAATAGAAATGGCCATGTGGCATTCAATGCGATGTGATATGTGATATGTGAAAGATAATCGTAGCCTCGCGAGCCTCACACCCCGGTTATGATGGGATTCTATGTGTTCATATATATGCTCGCATTTCGAATAGTAGTGATTTATGTTATCAGATGTTCTGAGCCCCACGTACCGGATACACCTGGGCCTTATGACAGGGATGCGCGAAGTCCCAGTCCTTGGATGTTATTCGTAGATTGCATCCACTTTTAGCCATTTGTGTTGTTGTATAACGGCGTGGACATAAGCCGTAGATATAGGTTGATCTTTCCACTAGTTTCCTATTATGTTGAAAATCCAATCCCAATACGAGATTTACGGTTCTGATTGTATTCCCAAAATAGCTGCAATGACTTACAAACATTTCAGCTACCCCTTTTTGGTATCATATATTCCGTTCGGTATATTTCATCGACCCAGTTCGGATATATTCTTTTAAACTTAGTCTAGGTATTGATACCTTATTTGAATAAGTTTATTTGAAAAGTGATTTGAAAAGAATGTCATTAGAAATAATATCTTTTGTTTTGATAAAGGAAATTTTTTGGTAACTTAATAAATTCAGTTGAGTGTGTTTCTCACGCTTGTTTACTAGACTGATCCGGTTGTTCTCCCCTTTCAATGCTAAGGTCAGACCGAGTATATTTATAGGTCTAGATTTGATGCTTTTGGAGCTTCAGCAGGGGAGCTGGAGATCTTCATTTTCGTACATCTGTATTTGCTTGATTATCTGCTGCATTGCTTATTTTTTTAAATTATCGGCATTTTAAGGACATATTATTATAACTGTTCAGGCTGATTGATGTGTGTGTGTGTGTGTGTGTATAAGTTTCTGTTTTGTAAAGATCATTGATATGGTATATATTTTCTATTGCTATGTGAGATTCTGTATTGTTCTATTTGGTTCTATATTCTCTCTTTCTTCTCTTCTCTTCTTCACTCTTCTTTTCTTTCTCTTGACTTTCTGTCAGTCTGTGCTTTTTGGGTCGAACATGTGTGGATTACTGTCGACTCAAATGGTACGGATTTTCGGGTCGTCATAACTGGTATCAGAGCTTAGATTTTGTATATTCCTAAGCTTTGATGTGTACTCAGTATAGATAGGGACAGTAGCACCCTAGATTGAGTTTGAGCGTATTATATATATGCATGCGTATATGTTAGTGATATAAAATTGTTTTATTTGTGTTTGCTTATCCGTTGAGTTGTTTGTGAACTCTGGTCGGTATGTAGGACGCCATGTTATCGATCGTGATTTCTAAATACTAAACGAGGCAAGTCGACATAGTATCATTTTAAATTGGGTAGATGAAATAATTTTACCTCGATTATATCTTATATATAAAGAAACAATTTCTCAGGAATTATTAAAGTGTATATAATTGATTGTTTGGTTGTTTGAAAATATAAATATATACAAGTTAATGAAAGCTGTTTGAATAATCTAAATAAAAACAACAATTGTAAAAGAATAAAATTATATAAGCAAATGAATTATAAAGTATGAGATTATTATTAATATGATTTACAAATGTGAAATAATCTTATATAAGTAAAATAGTGAAGTTATATAAGTAAAAGAGTTTGTAAAGGTGATTTATAAATAAAAGGATTTTTTTTAAAAGAATATAAAGTACTGAATTCACTAACGTTGCTGGAAAATAATAAGGGTGATGACTGCAGCATCACCAGTATCATTTTCAAGTTTCTGTGTGACTGATTTGCTACCAATAGTAAATTAAAATTAAAGTTTTGTTGTGATAAAAAAATTTGAATTTAAAATCCAAGTTGAAATTGATAAATATAAGTAAAATGAGTTTTGGACTTATAAAATGAAGTAAAGATTTAATTATGGTAAAGTTGAAATAAATTTGAGTTAACATATTAGATATATGATTTGAAATTTAACAAAGGAAGGTATATTTGAACTATATTAGATAAGTTATTAAAGTAAGAATATAAGCTTAAATGGTTAAGTGATTATATAGTATGAATATGGAAGTTTATATAAATAAGTTGTATAACTTATAAAATGAGATAAGGTAAGTAAAACTAATTGTTTAAATGGTTAAACAATTTTGTTAAGCAAAATAAAATCTGAATTCGAATAGCAGAATGAAATTGACTCAAGAAAAAGTTAAATAAAATAGAATTTGAAATGAATTAGAGATAAACTTAAGTTTTATAGTGAAAGTGAAGATAAATGAAATTGAAATGAAAGATAACTTAAGTGATGTTAAATAAAGTTGATTTAGGTATAAGAGTAAATTAATAATGTGAATTAATAAAGAAAAGTGATGAATATGAACTTGAGTTATATTATGAAATTCAACTTTAATTGTAAAAGTGAATTGGGTGAACATGGATTAGAAAATGTTGTTGTTAAGAATTGAATAAAATTTAAGTTGAGAAGTTGTGAATTGAATAAATGAATGAAAGTCAATTGAATGTTAAACCAATTGGAATTAAAAATGTTGAGCCAAATTGAACGAAAATAAAGTAAATATGAATGTTGAGAGTAAATTAAACTAATTTGGTTATGTTGATTATACATTGGTTGTTAAATGGATGTTAATTGATTGTATAGAAAATCCATATGAAATTGAACGAATAAAATCGAAAGCTAAATAACTGAAAATGAATGAATGAATATTAGTAAAATCCAATGTTAATGAATCAAATGTGATTAAATTGAAAATCAATTCAGTAAATATTAATGAGAAGTGAAAGTGTATTGATTTGGTTATGGATATTAGCTGGATGATAGTTGGTTGATGGTTGGATTCGTTGTGGTGATTGCATTTGCTATATTGACATATATAGTTGTTGCTATATGTTGTATCTTGATATTACTTTCTATATACATGTTTCTCATTTGTCTATTGAGTGTTTAGTAGGTGCGGATGACGCTTACTATGCATTTGGTGCTCGCTTTCGCGCTATATTTGTGATAACCCGAATTTATTTGAATTAATTTTAAAACAGATTTTAAATTGAATTTGAATTTAGATTTAAATTTGAATTTAAATGAATATATATATCTTAAAAATATTTTGATTTAAAAATATATGAATAAGTTTTATTTAAGATAAGATTTGTTTACCTTAAAAAGAATTTATTTATACAAATAAAGTTAATGTTTATTAATTAGTAAAATAAGCACAAAATTTTTATATTTACATTTAAAAGGGATTAAATATATTATATATGGTTTAATTTAAATTATAATTGGTTTATATTCTATTTATCTTTAAAGATTTTATTTATATAAATTTTAGAATTTTTTTAATTAATTTACAAATGTATTTATTAATTAGACTAATTAATATAAAATCTTTTAATAGCATTTAAATAAATAAACATGAAATAATTACAAGTTGATTTATTAAAATGAAATTCTAGATTTTTAGTTGAGTTTTGAATGAGAATTTCAAAGATAATCAGAAACTGGATTTTGACCTTTTTCTGTTGATCGAAGAACTTTTAGGGGTCGGGGTTTTGGTCGAAGGTGACCACGGGCTTTATTTGCATGGGAAAAATGGTGATAGGTGTTATTGATAATCGGAGGAGTCGAATGGCGACGCTCTAGGGTTTTGGAAGGGTGTTCTGTTTAGTGTAATGATGAGGTGATCTCGTCTAAATCGAGGTGTCGAGTTCGATCGCAAGTGATGGGATAGCGGCGTGGGTCGATGACGAGGCTGATGTCAGAGGGACGTTGTGTCGCCCCACCTCTATACCCACGCTAGCCAAGGACAATACGGGGTAATGCCGTCAACTAGCACGGAGAATAAGGCTGTTGAGGAGCGAGCGTCCGGGTAATTGCTTTGTGCGAGTACCGATATGCCAGATAAAAATATAACTTGCATTTCCTGAGGGAATCTGACATACCGATGCAAACTCAAAGCTACTACACAGTGGCTATAATATCTTCGGAAACAAATATAGAAATAAGCATAATATAAATCAGTCACAGAAGTTCATATCTTAAAGGCGGAAACAAATATGAATATTACACATGAAAGTGCATATCAGAGTAGTGGTCAAACAAGATCCACAATATCACAAGAGAATGGTTACAAGTGCAAAACAAAAGAATAAGTATACATCAATGAGTCTATATCTCAAATGTATACAACCAAAAACTACTAATCTAAGTAGTTAGCCAAAAGTCAGGATAATAATCCCATATGAGAAGTCAAGCAGAAGCACCTGTAACATCTTGGTCTGACCCGAGTATTATTTAATAAGAAAATAATAAACGGATCAGTCTAACTATAAATATCAGATAAAATGATATAAAATAAGAGATATGACAAAAACGTACGATAACCATAAAGCCATACAATGGTAAGTATGTAATTGAAAATCAATCAGAGATTAATCAATATCACAAGAATCTTCTCAAAGATCAAAAGAATGTCATACTCCTTAGTTTCATTCACCAAGTCAAAAATATTGACATCATATCGATGCCAATCATAAAAGCTGGTGGATCCCAAATTCTAGAAATCATCAATAGAAATTCAGAAATCACAAAAAAGGGGGAGGCCTATCACAAAACGGGAGCATGAAAACTCACCTACAAGTGTATCACAAATGGGACGCTATCCCATGGTCGCTAACCATAGAGCCGGTTCAACGACGTAGTACAATATCGGTACGCCCGAGGAACCTGAAACTCAATAATTCGGAACAACGACATAGTACAATGGTATGCCCAGTGATCCGGATAAGCTGATGCAACAACTAGTACAAAGGTACGTCCGATGGACCGAACTCCATAAAGGAACATGGGTCGCTAGCCCACAAAAATTGAGTCGAAACTCCAAATAATACATAGGTCATTAGCCTATAAAAGAAATGAGACGAAACTGAATAAAACGAGGTACCGTCCCCTACATGGACAAAGAAACGTAGCATATCGCTAGTCTAAATCACAAAATGATCATCATCGATCATCAAGAAGTGTCAATTACACAAAGCTATTAAATATATGAGCATAGCTTCATGTCCCATAACCATTAGCTTAACTCAAATATTTACGAACAAACTGTAAGTCTCCACTCGAAAATTGTCACAATAAATTCAATCGAACAAATCCAAGAATTAACCGACGAAGTAAATGCAAGCGTTTCATACTACTTGTTTCACTAAGCTGTTTAATTAGATTTCTCATACGGGTGAGGTAAAGGTTTATATATACTAATAGATTGAAAAACGGTTTAAGAACGAGCTTTGTAATAAAATAATGTTGAAATCGTTTTAATAAAAGAGTTTTAATGTTTGCTACTAGTATAGAAAACCTTTATTTTTTTTAAAATGACAAATCACAAAAATGATTGTAGAAACAATCAATCACCAAAATTCACATACGAAGACGTGAATTAATTCTAAAGAAATCGATATCAAATCCATCAAAATGGATATTTCCGAAAATCCTAAAGAAAATGTCATCAAAGTCGATAATAGATGATAACAACAAAAGGGAATTAACACAAATCGATAAAATTAGAATTCTTAAACAAAATAGGCAAGCAGGCAAAACACAGCAGATTCAGACGTCTGAAATAGGTGGTTCAGACGTATGAATCAGGAAAATTAGAAGTTTTCCAGAACGAGATTCAGACGTCTAAACTCTATATTTCAGACGTCTGAAATAGGTGTTCTTTTGCCTATTTCCCTTCTGTTTGAAATCAAGCCAATTCAGACGTCTAGAATTTTGATTCAGACTTCTGAATATTGGGGAATAAAAATTCCCAGTATAATATTCAGAAACTGTGGTTCAGGGCATTCCCTGAACCTCGACCAAAAATGGTCAAATGAATATCGGAAGCGATCGGACGAGCAAATGACGACTAAGGATTTACGCCACGCGACAACCCAGCCTTAACGGCTCTTCGATACGCCTCAAATATCAATGTCTAAATATCCATAATAGGACTTTCATAGATTTTGATTTCAAAACACCAAAAATTGGAATATACACCAAATCAATCCAAACCAAAATCGATTGCACAAGAATGAGTGTTAGGAATTCATACCTAACAATCGAAGATAATTATAGAATAAGATGTGAGATAAAAATCTCACCTTTAAACCCAAAACTAATGAAGAAGAAGCTATAGAACAAAGGCAAGGACAATCACTCTTCAGTTCCAACCCAACAAGCTTGAATCTAAGCTAAAAAGAGAAACATTTCCTAAGTTAGGTTTAGGAATTTTCTGAAATTGGTAAGAGAATGAGTTGGAGAAGAAGAAGAGGAGGCTCACCAAAGCTTCTTCTATAAATTTGGAGCTAGAACTTGATTTTCAAAATGGAAACTAGGGCTTGGAGTTTTAATTTCCCATTATTCTCTCCATTGTTGCTAAAGCTTGAGTATAAGGAAATAGAAAGGAAGTAATGAAGAGAAGAGGGTGAAGCTTGGGTCTAATGGGCTGAAACAAAACCAAAGCCCTAGGTGAAAACATAGAAAAATTATACTATCTCCAAACATATTGAAGTTTATACTCAAAAAGATCGCAAACGTCATTTTGAACTCAATGGGGGTGGTCTCGAGTCCTAATTTGACTGTTTGCAAAAGGTAGCTTTTCGGACTAAAATCCGACTAACGATGAAATATTTAAATACTCAATCGTAAAATATGCGGGTTGTTACAGACTCCCCTCCTTAGAGAAATTGCGTCCTCGCAATCATAAGGAATAAATGAACAATAAGTAACAACCATAAAAGCATATCAACACAAAAAGAAGAAAATTTTAAAATAAAAAGTTCACCTTAAAGAGCACGAGAAAGTAAGTCCGGATGTGTTCGATCGATGAATTCTCTAGATTCCTAAGAGCAATCCTTAGGATTTGAGGACTAATGAACCTTCACAAGAGGAATATCTTTATTTCGAAGGCGTTTGACCTTCGAAGCAATAATACGAATAGGGCTCATAAGTTAAATTAGGCGAAACTTCAATTTCTTCATAACTCCGGGCTCAAGAATAGAATCGGAATCTCGAAGGCATTTCCGTAGTTGAGAAACGTGAAACACGTCATGAATAGCAGAAAACTAAGCCGGTAATGAAAGGCGTTAAGCCACGGAACCAATACGTTCGGTGATGGGAAATGGACCAATATATCGAGGTGCTAACTTTCCCGATCGACTGAAATATACAACACCCTTCATGGTGAAATACGAACAAACACAAAATCTCCTACAGAAAATTCTAATTTTTTTCTTCGTTTATCGGCATAGGATTTTTGTCTACTTTTGGCTTCTTTCATCCTATGACGAACAAGATCAATCTTTTCTGTGGAATCACGAATAAGGTCTGGACCTAAAACCAGCTTCTTACCAGCCTCAAGCCAACAAGAAGGAGATCGGCATGGCCTTCCATAGAGTGCCTCGAAAGGTGCCATACCAATACTAGATTGGAAGCTATTATTATAGGAAAACTCAACAAGAGAAATATGATCTTCCCAACTTCCACCAAAATCAAGAACACATGCACGAAGAAGATCTTCAAGAGTTTGATTCACACGCTCGGTTTGTCCATCGGACTGAGGATGATAAGAGGTGCTAAAATTGAGCTTCGTTCCCAAAGCTTTTTGAAGACTCTTCCAAAATCCACTAGTAAATAATGGATCACGATCGCTAACAATAAAAGAAGGAACTCCATGCAATTTTACAATTTCTTTAATAAAGAGTTTGGCCAAGAGAGGAACGGTTCGATTGGATTGAACGAGAATAAAATGGGCGGATTTAGTAAGTCTATCAACTATCACCCATAAGCTATCATGACCCGAATGAGAACGGGGAAGGCCGTCAATAAAATCCATGGAAATTTGATCCCACCTCCAAATTGGAATTTCTAAAGGTTGCAATAACCCACCGGGCCTTTGATGCTCGGCCTTGACAAGTTGGCAAGTCATGCAACACTTAACAAAGTTAGCAATATCAGATTTCATTCCCTCCCAATAATAAAGTCGCTTCATATCCGCGTACATTTTACTACTACCGGGATGAATGGTAAATTTAGAACGATGAGAATCTTCTAAAATGTCTTTACGAAGATCACTAATATTTGGCATGATAAGTCTACCAAATTTTCGAATCCCTCCACGAGAATCAATATCAAAGTCTTTCAAACTTTCAATACCAATTTTATCCCTACAACCTTGGCTAAGAAGAGCCAATATGGGATCGACTTTTGAGCTTCAAGAATGCGGTCTAAAAGAGAAGGATGAGCCTCAAGGCTACATAAAGCCAAAGATGAACATAAATCGGACTCACGATCTCGAATCTCACAAGTGGATAAAATCACGAGATCATTCCATTCGGATATCATCATGGAAACAACCGCTTGTTGCTTGCGACTAAGTGCATCGGCAACCCGATTTCCCTTTCTGGGAGTATAAAGAATACCAAGATCATAAGATGCAAGAAATTCGGGCCAACGCTGTTGACGCAAATTAAGTTCCTTTTGAGAAAATAAATATTTCAAAGATTTATGATCGGTGTAAACAATAAATTTTTCTCCCAAAAGATAACGACGCCAATTCCGAAGGGCGAAAACAATAGCCGCGGGGTCTAAATCATGAGTGGCATATCTAGTCTCGGCTGGCTCCAATTGCCGAAAAGCATAAGCAATAACACGTTCTCTTTGCATAAGAACGGCACCCAAACCAACGCGACTAGCATTGGTACAAACAATAAAATCTTGGTTTCCTTCGGGAATCACAAGAATAGGAGAATCGGAAAGGATTTCTTTTAATTTCTGAAAAGAAGCTTCACATTTATCCGACTAAATGTATTTAACTCCCCTCTTCGTCAAACTAGTAAGAGGCACAGAAATTTTGGAAAAGTCTTTTATAAAACGATGGTAATAGCCCACCAATCCAAGGAAGCTACGGATTTCCGTCACACTCTCCGGTCTCTTCTAATTTTGAATCGCTTCAATCTTTGAAGGATCCACTGATATTCCAGATTCGGAAATAATATAACCGAGGAACTTCACACGAGATTGCCAAAAGTGGCATTTAGAAAATTTTGCTTTTAATTGATTACTCCTAAGAGTTTCCAACACAATCCAAAGATGCTTTTCATGCTCCTCCTCGGTTTCAGAATACACAAGAATATCATCAATAAAGATGAGAACAAATCGATCGAGGAAGTCTTTGAAAACTCTATTCATAAGGTCAACGAAATAAGCCGGAGCATTCGTTAAACCAAATGGCATAACAAGCGATTCATAAGATCCATAACGAGTACGGAACGATGTCAAAGGAATGCTATCCTCTACAATACGAAGCTGATGAAAACCGGTTGCCAAGTCCAATTGTGAAAAGACTTTAGCACCACTAAGTTGATCGAATAGATCATCAATCCGAGGTAAAGGATATTTTTTCTTGATAGTAAGATCATTAAGCTTGCGGTAGTCAACGCAAAGCCTAAGTGTTCCGTCAGATTTCTTCATAAAAATAGCTGAAGCTCCCCAAGGAGAGGAACTAGAGCGAATAAATTGCTTCGTCTCCAATTCGGATAATTGTTTGTGCATCTCCTCATTTTCTTTCTTGGACATACGATAAGGAGGACGAGTAATAGGTAAAGCTCCAGGAATTAGATTAATTCTGAATTCAATTGCTCGCTTAGGTGGTAATCCTAAAACAGGCTCGAATATGTCGGAAAATTCACAAACAACATGAATAAGAGAAATGACATCCTCCTCCTCATGATTATCGTCATCATGAGGATTCAAAGAATATACAGATGCAACCAAGTTGGAATCCGAATCTTTAAGATCAACAGAAATCTGCTTAACAGATTGAGGATGTCGAAGATGAATAATTCGCTCAGGACATAGGATTTGAGCTTCATAGCGGTTAAGCCAATCCATTCCCAAAATTATTCCAAAGCCTAAACAATGCATGCCATGCTTCAGCTTGGAAAGAAAAATCACACAATATAATCTCGACATCTTTTCAAAGTAAACTAATTGTTGTGGATCCACCAACCGGATTCGCAATTCTCGAAGAAGTCATTAAAGCAACAACACTTAAAGAAAAAGTATCAACAAGTTCCTTTGATATAAAAGAATGAGACGCACCCGTATCAAAAAGAACTCGAACAGATTGATCACGAAATATAATAATGACCTCAAGGATAGAATGAGAAATACCTTGACCACGAGAAGTGTTGCTAGGGGCTTGAGAAACATTTAACTTTCCCTCCTTCTTTCCTTGAAGTTTGGGGCATGAAGATAAAAGATGACCCGAACTTTTGCAATAACGACAAAAGAGAGGTTTCAGACATCTATTGGCATAATGGTCTTTAGAACCACAATTGTAGCGTTGCCCACTACTAGGGGCAGACGTCTTTGCCACCGGAGTTGCTTGCTTCCCTTTCTTAATGGGATAACGTCCTTTGAATTTAATAGGTCTTTTCTTGCTGTTGTTGAAGTTTGGTTTGGCACCCACAACTTCAACATCACTTTCTTTATCTGCCTCTTCAAGTTGAAGAGCAATATCAACAAGTTGATCAAAAGGAACTTCTTACTTTAGAAGTAATGGCTTCTTGAGATTTTTGTTCAAGATATAGACAAATCTTTGGTTCTTCTTCAATGGGGTGTTTATGTACTCGACCCCGTATATAGAAAGTGACTCGAAGGATGCGACATAATCTGTCACGGAGGATTCACCTTGAACAAGGTCTATAAAACGGCGAGACAAAGTCACCTTCTCGGCTTCTGGCATATATTTTAATTCGAAGCGTTTTCGGAATTTCTCCCAAGTAAGATCCGCTTTTTATTTCAGAAATTAGAAGCTCGTACCAGTCTAAGGCTCTTTCTAGAAGCATACTAGAGGCCGCCTGAACACGGTGAAGATCAATATGATTCATGCGTGAAAAGATTCGATCGTATGTTCTTAGCCAAGCCTGGACTTCAATAATGGTTTCAGAACCTTTAAATGGCTTCCACCGAAGTTGGTATAGTCACTGCACAAGCGTGCAAACCCGGATTTAGGGTGAGTAGTTTCTGGATTAGAACCGACCGCTTGAGCATTCTTTACCAGGTCAAGAAGCTGCTGGGTAGACATAAATACTCCATCCTGGGGAGTAGCACTAGATTGACCAGCGCTGGGACGGCCAGGTCTAACCATTTCTCTTCTTTAATAAAGAAAGAAAAAATAAAAAGGTTGTTCACAAAATAATTATCAAACAGTCATGATTGATAAAACAAGGTATCACAAAGAAAACTGGATAGAACGGTTCGAAAACCCGAATAAAATCCTAAGGCACGACTCCTAAGATGGACTTAGGACGATGATCCTTGTTAAATTATTCTACATCGTTTCGATGTTTGGCTTTGATACCAAGCTGTGACGCCCCACCTCTATACCCACACAAGCCAAGGACAATACGGGGTAATGCCGTCAACTAGCGTGGAGAATAAGGCTGTTGAGGAGCGACCATCCGTGTAATTCCTTTGTGCGAGCACCGATATGCCAGATAAAAATATAACTTGCATTTCCTGAGGGAATCCGACACACCGATACAAACTCAAAGCTACTACACAGTGGCTATAATGTCTTCGAAAACAAATATAGAAATAAGCATAACATAAATCAGTCACAGAAGTTCATATCACAAAGGTGGAAACAGATATGAATATTACACATGAAAGTGTATATCAGAGTAGTGGTCAAACAAGATCCACAATATCATAAGAGAATGGTTACAAGTGCTACACAAAAGAATAAGTATACATCAACGAGTCTATTTCTCAAATGTATACAACCAAAAACTACTAATCTAAGTAGTTAGCTAAAAGTCAGGATAATAATCCCATATGAGAAGTCAAGCAGAAGCACATGTAACATCTCGGTCTCACCCGAGTATTATTTAATAAGAAAATAATAAACGGATCAGTCTAACTACAAATATCAGATAAAATGATATAGAATAAGAGATATGACAAAAACGTACGATAATCATAAAGCCATACAATGATAAGTATGTAACTGAAAATCAACCAGAGATTAATCAATATCACAGAATCTTCTCAAAGATTAAAAGAATGTCATACTCTTTAGTTTTATTCACCAAGTCACAAATATTGACATCATATCGATGCCAATCATAAAAGCTGGTGGATCCCACATTCTAGAAATCATCAATAGAAATCCAGAAATCACGAAAAAGGGGGAGGCCTATCACAAAACGGGAGCATGAAAACTCACCAACACGTGTATCACAAACGGGACGCTATCCCATGGTCGCTAACCATAGAGCCGGTTCAACGACATAGTACAATATCGGTACACCCGAGGAACCTGAAACTCAATAATTCGAAACAACGACGTAGTACAATGGTACGCTCGGTGACCCGGATAAGCTGGTGCAATAACGTAGTACAAAGGTACGTCCGATGGACTGAACTCCATAAAGGAATATGGGTCCAAGCCCATAAAAATTGAGTCGAAACTCCAAATAATACATAGGTCGTTAGCCTATAAAAGAAATGAGACGAAACTCAATAAAATGAGGTACCGTCCCCTACGTGGACAAAGAAACGTAGCATATCGCTAGTCTATATCACAAAATGATCATCACCGATCATCAAGAAGTGTCAATTACACAAAGCTAGTAAATATATGAGCATAGCTTCATGTCCCATAACCACTAGCTTAACTCAAATATTTACGAACAAACTGTAAGTCTCCACTCGAAAATTGTCACAAGAAATTTAATCGAACAAGTCCAAGAATTAACCGACGAAGTAAATGCAAGCGTTTCATACCACTTGTTTTACTAAGCCGTTTAACTAGATTTCTCATACGAGTGAGGTAAAGATTTGTATATACTAATAGATTGGAAAACAGTTTAAGAAACGAGCTTTGTAATAAAATAGTGTTGAAATCGTTTTAATAAAAGAGTTTTGATATTTACTACTAGTATAGAAAACCTTTATTTTTTTAAAGTGACAAATCACAAAAATGATTGTAGAAACAATCAATTACCAAAATTATAATACGAAGACGTGAATTAATTCCAAAGAAATCGGTATCAAATCCATCAAAATGGATATTTCCAAAAATCCCAAAGAAAATGTCATCAAAGTCGATAATAGATGATAACAACAAAAGGGAATCAATACGAATCGAAAAAATTAGAATTCTTAAACAAAATAGGCAAGCAGGCAAAACACAGCAGATTCAGACGTCTGAAATAGGTGGTTCGGACGTCTGAATCTGGAAAATTAGAAGTTTTCCAGAACGAGATTCAGACGTCTGAACTCTATATTTTAGACGTCTGAAATAGGTTTTTTTTTCCTATTTCCTTTCTGTTTGAAATCAAGCCAATTCAGACATCTGGAATTTTGATTCAGACGTCTGAATACCGAGGAATAAAAATTTCCAGTATAATATTCAGACGTCTGAAATAAGGATTCAGACGTTTGAAACTGTGGTTCAGGGCATTCCCATAACCTCGACCAAAAATGGTCAAATGAATATCGGAAGCGATCGGACGAGCAAATGACGACTAAGGATTTACGCCACGCGACAACCCAGCCTTAACGGCTCTTCGATACGCCTCAAATATCAATGTCCAAATATCCATAATAGGACTTTCATAGATTTTGATTTCAAAACACCAAAAATTGGAATATACACCAAATCAATCCAAACCAAAATCGATTGCACAAGAATAAGTGTTAGGAATTCATACCTAACAATCAAAGATAATTATAGACAAAGATGTGAGATAAAAATCTCACCTTTAAACCCAAAACTAATGAAGAAGAAGCTATAGAGAAAAGGCAAGGACAATCACTCTTCAATTCCAACCCAACAAGCTTGAATCTAAGCTAAAAAGAGGAACATTTCCTAAGTTAGGTTTAGGAATTTTCTGAAATTGGTAAGAGAATGGGTTGGAGAAGAAGAAGAGGAGGCTCACCAAAGCTTCTTCTATAAATTTGGAGCTAGAAATTGATTTGCAAAATGGAAACTAGGGCTTGGAGTTTTAATTTCCCATTCCTCTCTCCATTGTTGCTAAAGCTTGAGTATAAGGAAATAGAAACGAAGTAATGAAGAGAAGAGGGTGAAGCTTGGGTCTAATGGACTGAAACAAAACCAAAGCCCTAAGTGAAAAAGTAGCAAAATTCTACTATCTCCAAACATATCGAAATTTATACTCAAAAAGACCGCAAACGTCATTTTGAACTCAATGGGGGTGGTCTCGAGTCCTAATTTGACCGTTTGCAAAAAATAGCTTTTCGGACTAAAATACGACTAACGTTAAAATATTTAAATACTCAATCGCAAAATATGCGAGTTGTTACAGACGAGGATTCCAGTCGCTGCGAACGCGGTGGCGAATATCTTCTTGGTCGAGGAAGTTTGGGTCAGGGTTGTTCAGAATTGCTCGATTTGAATTGGCATAGTGATTTTTCGATCTGGGTGGTCGGGACGTGGGTAGGGGTCGTTACCGATTAGAGGACATCGTCAGAGGTGATTGGATCGACGACACTCGTGTGTACACGTGCACGGTGGTGACACGAGAAACTGCGTATGAGGAAGATGGCTTTGTGTTGGGTCATGCTCTTGTGTTTTTATGCGTTGACTCGAAGTAATTGAAGACGAGAGAAACTCGTGAGTTTTCTCGAGATTTTGATGTATGAGCTCGAGTAAGTCTTGATGCCCAGAATCGTAAGTTTCGGTAAGCATTTATAGGATATTTAAGTTAAAGATAAGCAGAACCCAGATTTCTTTTGGCAAAGAAATCATGGTTATGTTCAAGTGGTAATTAAGGGAGATAAAAGGGTTTTGAAGAATAATTTAGTGAAAGGTTGAATTACTTAATAAAGTAATTAAATAATAGTAATTGTTTAATAAAAGTAATTAAATAATAATTGTTTGACGGAAGTAAATCAAAGAATAACCACTTAATGTAAGGATTAATTAAGATTAACCAATTACTAATTTAAGGTTTATTAATTTATAGATAAAGAATAATTAATCTATAATTAAAGATTTATTAATTAATTATGGATTAATTATTTTGTGTTGAGAGATATTGATTAATAATTAGGGTTATTAATCAATAGTTAATGGATAATTAATCAGTAAATTAAAGGTTAGTTAATTGATTTTAGAAGTACTTAAGGATTGATTACTTTGTATTGAAGGAGGTTAATTGATAATTAAGGTTTATTAGTTAATAATTAAAGATTAATTAATTAGTTTATAGGGTAATTAAGGGATGAATTACCCAGTTGTAATTAAAGAAATGAATGTGATTAATTAATTTGTTAATTAATTAAAGATAGTAACCTGGTAATTGATTAAGTATAATTACTTAAGGAGTCAGTGAAATAATTGATGGATAAATTAGTGAATGTATATAAAAAAATTACTTAATGGGAAGTAATTAAAGGTTAATTACTTAGGAGAAGTAATTAAGGATTAATTATTTGGTGTAATTAATTAAAGGACTAATTACTTAGTGTAATTAATTAAAGGGTTAATATAATTAATTAAGGAGTTAATTAATTAAGGAAAGTAATTACAGGATGGTTAATTACTATTTATGATTGATTAAGACTGAATTAATGGAAGTAATTAATTAAAGATCATTAATTAATGTAATTAATGAAAGTAATTAAATAGTAATTACTATAAATTGTTGAGGGTAATTACTTTATGTAATTAAAGATAATTAATCAAGGATGATGAATTAAGATGGATGATTTAAGGTTGATTAATTAATTGATTTGTAATGATTAAGTAAAGGTAATCTAAGTGATTAAAAGATTAGTAATTAATTTAATTAGGGTTAAATTAAATTAATTTTGGAAATGATCCATCTAGCATATGAATGATTAAATGATGATTAAATTCCTTGAATTGATTGATATCTCTGATATGAAATGTTTTGTGATATGATATGTTTGGGTGGAAAATGATAATGTGGTTATCTATCAATGATGAATTCCTGGGTAAAAAGGTGACATCTTTTATTTAAAGTTGAAGTGCATTTCACTTGAATAACATGGGTTAAGATGGTATTAAATTCGAAGAGACCGGAGTCGGGTATTAGTAAAAACCCGAAACCACTTCGATTTGTAATCTATAATAATTCTATATAGATTTGATGTGTGAAATCAACAGGCTGGAATGGAATGATTTAAGTGAATTGGACCTATTAATCCAAGTTTTGGTACTTAGAAATTGATGTGGAAATAAGTGATGTCTATAATAAATTGAGAATTTGTAAATTGATACTAGTTACCCCATGTTTTAAATAAGTTTTATGTTTTGGTATTCCTTGTTAGTTGGGTTTACTCATGATGGTTTCCAGCCTGACCCGGGTGTTACTTTGATGTAATGCTCGAGTCAGACCGAGTATTACAGATTTTCAGGTAAGGATGTTCTGGAGCTCAGGAGGCATGTTGATTGTATATTTGAGACATGTTGATTGTATATGTCCAATGTTTGTATATATGGTGTAACTCTGATGTATTAAATGAAATTTGACAAGTATAGTTTCCTTTGTATAATTGTTATTTATATAATATGATATTTTGATCTGCTGCGAATGTGAGATGTCAGTGTTTCTGTTTTTCTTTTTTCTTCTATCATTTTCTTCTTTTCCTTTAAATATTTAGAATTTTCAGGATCGAAATTTTCGAGTCGTTACATTTGGTATCAGAGCTGAAGGTTAAGAGAGAACCTTGGCTCTGGTGGGATTACTCAATAAGGATAGGGTCAATGGTACCCTAGAATGAGTTGAGCGTGTATATATATGAGAGCGTATGTGACGACCCGCCCTTCTCGACCCTCGAAAATCGACACAAAATGCACCACAGAATAATATGCCGACATTCGAGTGCCGGAAAAGACAGATAGTTGTGGGAAAAGAAAGAAGATAGAAGAAAGAAGGAACTAAACAATAACAGATTCTCACAATCACAGCAGAACAAAATGTAATAGTCAATAACAGATTTTTACACAAAATGAAAACTATATCTGTTTTATATATTACATCATCAGAGTATCACAAATAAACAACAATTACCAGCTTGACAATTTCAAACAATCACAGCAGCGGATATAAACATCTACGGATAATACATCTCGGTCTCCGGCTCTTTTTCTGAGCTCCAAGCATCCTTTCCTGTAATCTATAATACTCGGTCTGACCCGAGCATTATAATGAAATAACACCCGAGTCAGTCTGGAATAACAGCTGATAAGAATACACCCAAATTGATTATTAAAGTTTCAAAATCCTTTGAAAACAAAAGCATCTCGTAAAACCACGCCACAAATAAACATGTCAGGTTTTTACCTTATGATAGCCAAAACAATTATTATAAAATCCTCTGATATTATAATAGTGCCTATATACAAATACTTATTAATATAGCCGAAATTGTTACATTCATTAAATTCCAGCTACCAATCACAGTCGTGGGTAATACAAACAAAACCGTAAAAAGCACGTAGGGAGAATGGAGTTCCAACTAATGACTAGGCACTGGGAGTACATGGCCCAGATCATCGTATCGAGGATTACTCCCAATCTCTTGCAACGCAAGACCGGAACTACCCCTTACTGGATAATATCGAGTAAGCTCACCCTACGGTTGGGATCAGCAACCACACTACTAAGCCGAATAAAAGGGACATCTAGACAGGGATGATCTCACCCGAATGGGTGCTACCCACTTAGCCTTGCTGCATGACCCCTGATTTTCAGTCATTCTCGGTTGATGAGGCTTGAGGCTAAGCGTTACCTGTTAGGACGTTTCACTTAGGATGCCCACCGTCCACCGGACGATGTTTCGAAAGCATTCATCCACACAAGTCCGTTCCAGGTTCGAATGGAACCGAAGGCACTACTCCTACTACATCCATTTTGGAATCATCCTCAGGATTAGTAGCGACTAGCCCTTGCACTTCACTGCTCCATCTTCGACTCCGAGCTCGTTTTTCCCACGAAACGTACAAACTGGATCGAAGTGGTTTTCGAGAAATAAATCTCGATCCTGGTCTCTTCGAAACGATTAACGTATTGGCTAATATTGATAGTCGGTGGTTTAACTATCCATTAACATTTACAAACATCCATCAAATAATAAATAATTGTCCGAATTATTTATTAACCTTAAAATATATTCGCAAGATATATTTCCATTTTCAACCCCTTGAAAACTAGTTCCAAGCCATCTTCCTTTTACGGAATAAATTTCCCAAACATTTTCTATTTCCACTAAAAATGACCAAGTCCAAATACTTTAGATTTTAAAATAATTTAAAAATTTTTATTATAAAATAAACTTTAAATATTTAAAATAGGCTGCTTAAACATCTTATTCAAAAATATATTTTAATAATATTTAAAGCAAAACTATTTTATAAGATATAAACTAATTTTGTAATGAAGGTTAAGTTACACTAAATATTAAAAGAGGAGTTACAAAATTCTATACTAGTTTCGAATAACTTTAACCAAACTATCTTTAAAATAAATCCATTTTATAAAATATAAATATTATAAATATTCTTTCAAAACATAATACTAATTACCCCTTTAGAATATTTACTACTATAACCAATTTGATAAATATTCACTTTTAAATTTTTTACAACTTAAATAATAATTTCTTGAAACCATTCTTTAAAAACAACTTCAAAATTTCTTACTTCTACTCAAAAATTTGCTTTAAAAACGTACTTGGCTTTTCAGGAAAATACACTTCCATTTAGAATAAACCAAAGAATTATTTTTGTGCATCCCACTGGATTTACCTCAATTCAAATTTATGTTTAAATCCCGTAAATTTCATCCAACACTTGAAAAATAGACCCTTTTTATTTTTAAACACATTTCCCATTTCCTGGAAATCACTTCCAAGATATACTTAAAATATGATTACTAAATTTGTTATCCAAATCATACTTTTGAAATCTATAAAAGTTTCTTGAGTAACTTAAATCAAAAATTTCCTTTTTATATGAAGTTATTATATCAGATATTTATATTAAAATTTCCTTTTGAAAACTTCATACTACTTTACCTTTAAGATAATTAAATACCATAATTACTTAAATAAATGTTTACTTACACTTTAAACAGTTAAAATAATATTTTCTTTCTAAAATATTCTAAAATACATTTTAAACTGCCCATTTATATTTTGAAAGCTTTTCTTTAAAACAAACTAAATTTCCGAGAAAAAGTACACTTCCCCTCCTTTAGAAACAATCTTACTAATATTTTTAAGCAATTTGCACTTCTTATAGAAATTCCCACCAGAAACCTATACTTTCAATATTTATCCTCGATAATATTCCACTTCATTTATAAACCTAGTTTATAAATTTTCATTTCACATTTCCGTTTAAATCAAAATTTCAAAAACACTTTAACAGACTCCAAACCAATTTTCAAATTTAATTCCTTTAAATTCTTTACTTAAAAATTTATTTTATTTCCTTTTAAACCAATTTATTTTATTTATATTTTAAATTCCCAGATTGTATTCATCTAATCATAGCACATCACAATTTAAATTTTCAAATTAATCTATCACAGTATATAAAAAACACATCATCAATTATGAAAATAATTTCTATATTGTGAGGAATCCTGTTGGATCCCTCCAATCTGTTTCCCTGCATCCACAAATGTTATCACAACCAATAAATATCGATCCAATCTGATATAATATCACATTCAATTAATCAACCAATCAAACATTTAAATATTAGCTATATAAATTAAATGACATCCAGATGTGAGTGAGATTAACCCACCATGAATTTACGACGAGCATTCAAATTTTAAATTAAATAGAACGGCGTTCGATTTAACATAAATTGTACTTGCTCAGAATGATCCCAGATCTGCACCACAGCGGGCAGCTTGTCGTCGTGATTTCAACGCATGTTGTTTCATCAGAATCTGACAACGCATGCACAAGATATGGTTTAACAAAGTTTGAATATAATTATTATTTATTATTTATTAATTTATATTAATCTATACCGTTGATCAGCATCAGGAATTTAGGCCATCCCCTATACCTTTCTTCCTCACGCAAGCCGTTCGAACAAGAACCCAATGCCGCACCCTAGGGTTGATCGCCACTCCTCCCCTACTCAAAAATTCGACGATCCAGTTTTACCACGTCGAATGGCACATCGCCACGCACCCACGGCCAAAGCACGACCAAGCTCGGCCTCGCCGTTGCTCAAGAAAACGCACTCGAACCCTATGCATTTGCAGCCAAAAATCAGGCGATCTACTACGCTATTCGCGATCACAACCGTCCATTTCGTAGATCTCGAAGCCCTCTACGATATTCATGTTGAAAGATTTGTGTAAAAACATTTGGATTGAATGGATATTGGAGGAGAAAAGAGTGAAGTCTCGACTTAGCTTATGTTAGTAGCGGTCGAGAATTGTAGATCTAGCGTTTTGTTTTGCATGAGTTTATATAAACATTTATAAATATTATTTTAATATTCATTTCACTTTTAAACAACATTTTCAAACGAACTCTAAATTAGACATGCCGCCAGGCGTTTATAAGGTTTTACCCTGTATTCCGAACACAATGGAACGTGTTTCAAAAGCTAATTTGATTATATGTGGAGATAGCTTTTTGAATCGATTTTAAATGTTAAATTATCAATTTAAATTTCAACGTATTTCTCACCCGTACAAACAAACGGTAACTCCAAACACTACGAAATTTGAAATCCGATAACAATACATTATCACGGATCCAATGGAACTAGTTTCGTCGAATTCCGTGACTATGCCCCGGAAGGCTATTTTAACTCGTCGATTAATTCGAGCGATTTTCAAAATCGTCGAAATCATTTAAAATTTCACTTTTAAAATTTTACTATCTTAATTATAAATCATATAGAATTTATATTTGCATTAGAAATCACTCTGATTAATTTCGAATCAAAATCTGATTATATGCATTATTATATTATTAAATTCCATTATTAAATTAATATAAAATTCCAAATTTAATTTATCGACTTTTGATTCCATCCAAAAATCCAATAGAAAAATTCAAATCAAACTAAACTTAAAATAAACCTTAGAAACCATTTTCATAATTATTTACGTCCAGATTCGCAAATTATTCTGATTCCAAATATTTAATTATTATTCAAATTTTAATTGAATTTCCATATTGAAAATTACAACTAAATTCTATTGATTTAGCAAAATTCTTATTTCAAAATCAATTCAAAATCCACATTTAACATTTAAAATGAATTAAATGTTCAAAATCTAACGACCAAAATTCCAGGTTGTTAAAGCGTACTTGTTATTTTCTTATATAAAGATTTTAAATGATTTTGTGTAATAATATATTTTGATATATAAAGCAATATTTCTTTCTAATAAATATTAAGGAAATTGGTTGTTAAATTATTGGAATTAAATTAAGTGGTAATAGAAATACAACCAAATTTAAATTGAATAAAGATAAGTTTGAAATAGATTCAAACTGAAAGTAAATTTGAAAAAGAATTTTAAGAATAAGATAATGGTGAATTGATTTCCAGTTGTAATAACTTTGGTTATTTTCATAAATGATTGTTGCATTTAATAATAAAATGTGTATTAATGTGTAAGCAAAATTAAATGTTTTAAGAAAGTAAAACATTTGGGTAAGTATGACTTACAAATTGGGACCGAAGATGATCTAAGTTGTGAAGTTATAAATCTAGATCTAGAAATTTGAAAATTGTTTCAAAGCGATAAAGAAATAATAAATAATATTATTTAATGTATCTGAATGAAAGGGTCCTATTTCAAACAATAGTTGTTTGAAAATTTAAAGAAATTTGTTTTGAATTAAAATAAAAGCAACGATGGTCTAAAATTAAAGGATAACTTGGAGTATAAAGGAAATAATATGTATATATGAGGAATATACATAATATCAAAGATGGTTTGAGATAAACTCCAAATGTTGAGTTTTAAATTTGGAATGAGATGTGATACCCAAAGTGATAAGTTTTTGAACTTAATAAGTGGAAAGATTATTAATGTGAAGTTTAAAATTTGAAATGGGAATTCAAATTTGAGTAGGGTTAACGGGATTCAAATTGAATTTAAGTTAGAGGAAGTTAAATAAGTTTGAATAAACAACCTGAATTGGAAATTTCAAGATGAAATTGGGATTTAACTTGGGAAGTTAAAATGGTTAATTTGAATTGGGAGTTTGTGTGATCTCAAAATGGGTTTGAGATCTAGAAATTTGAAATGGATGGATGTTTTAAAATAATTTGAATGACACCATCCTGTTGTTATTAATAATTTTTAAGCTGAAAACTGGATTTTTTTAAATAAATGAAGAAAAAAATGTGGTAACACATCCATTCTTGAGATGAATGGGTAACAAACTGAATTTTTAAGATTAAAAGTGAACTTGTGAAAGTGAAATCACTTTGAACTTAAGTTTTGGATGTTTAAAGGAACTTGGAAATTCAAATTGTTAAAGATTGGTTTCAAAATTTAAATTTGGGAATAAATTGAATTTCAAAGAATGAGTTGTTTAAAAAGGGTTTGAACTATGATTTGAACTTAGAAATAAGTTTATGAAGAAGTAAAGGGTAATTTAAATTAGAATATATGGAATTTAGACTCAGAATTAAATTATTCAAAATATTTAAATAAGGATAATTTGGTTTAAGAGGTTAAACTGACATTTAAAATTTAACCCGAAATTATAATTCGAGATGGTTTAAAGTTGAGATTTAAATTAAATTAGTTCAAATTGAATTTGATTTGAATCAATTGGGATGGCGATTGAAGATATATAAGTTTAAGAATTCAAACGGAAAAATTGGGAATTGGGATTAAATCAAACTAGAATTGATTCGAAATCGAAATGGGTTCAATTTGAAATTAGTCCAAATTGATCTGAATAATTTGGAATTGTGATTAAAGTTGAATAGGTAAATTCAAATGGAATTTGATTTGAATTTAAGAAAGACATTGAGGATTAATTCAACTTGAATTGGGGTTAAATCAATTTCAATGGAAATTGAAGTTATTTTGGAATTGAGTCAATTTAAATTTAAATTGACTCAATTTGAAATGGAGGTTGGGAATTGAACAGTTTAAATCTGGACTATTTTCAAAATAAATTGTTTTAATATAAATCTATTTTTCCAAATTATTTACTATATAACTTTTCTTTTTAAACCTAAAACTATCTTATACTTGTTTTACAATTATTTTGGAACTATTTAACAATTTTTTTCAACTGTTTTATAGACTAATTACTGTTTTTCAACTACTTTATAACTGATTACCATTTTATAGCTATTTACAATTATTTAAAATTTCTATAACAATTTGATTATTTTCGAACTATTTTAGAATTACTTATTTTTACAGCTATTTTACAAACTAGTAATTATTTTCAACTACTTATCCATTCTTAATTTTTCAAGCTATTATCTAAATTTAAGCTGATAAGAGTTCAAACTGTTTATGATTAAATATCCATTTAAGGAAAAAATTGAGATGATAATCCAAATGGGATTGAAGTAATTGGGAATAAGTGAATGAAATCAAAGTGAATGTGAATAGAAAGGAATTGATTTAGTTGATAATCAATAAAATAAATATGTAGGATATACATATATTATTCTATTCACATAGTGATTTGATCCAGATTCGAGCACAAAATTTCAAGATAGTTATATCGAACCGAGTGGGGATTTTCCATTCGATTTTCGACGGCGAACCTGGATATGGATTGTTGATTGATTCTGGATATTCTCTATCATAGTTAGGCTATGCAAGGAGAATGACGATTTCTGATCAGGAAACCCGATTTGAGTCCGCACTAGGAAGTCGGGTGGACGATACAGGAAGTAAGATTATGTGATCGAGTGAGCGATCAGATTGTTATAGCGTACGGATGGTATGTGTACATCGTACGAGTTTGAATGGAATTGATACTGGGAATTTGTGGATAGGAAAGGTGAAATGGTTTTTGAAATGAATGGTATGTTTTGTGAAATATATGATGAAATAAAGTGGAAATTGGATATTTCCATGACATAATTTTACCTTATGAAAGTAAGTAATATGGTAAGTGACTTTATAAAGTAATCAAATTTGAATATTTGATTTGGAATAAACAAAGTTATATATCTTTGTTATATAAGATAAATCTCCCCTTGTTGAATCTATAGACAGAAATAAAAAGGTTTTGAAAGTATTTGAAGTATAAAAACGGATTTTATACAATTTTGAAGTGTTTCAAAGGTTTTCAAAGTTATATATATATATATATATATATATATATATATATATATATATATATATATAAAGGTTCTTATGAGAATGATTTTGGAGAAAAAGGGTTTTGGAACCTTTGGATTTGGAAAGGCTTTTGATTTTTGGGTAAAATCAATATTGGATTTGGAAAGCCTAGTTTGAGAATTATCGATTTTGGGATGATCGATTTTGAGAAAGGAGATTTATATGAGATTCATACTAGGTGTATGATATTGGAAGATACTGTATGTGTATAGTATAGAGTATTTTGAAAATGGCTCTGTAGAAAAAGGCGCTCCCTTGGAATGAACTTCTCAGGAGTACCATAGGTTGGTACTGCCTTGAGCCTCTAAGGGGGAGGTTCTAAAGTTGATCCTGTGAGGAGTCCGGATAAACTAGTTCTTGAGGATTATTGGGCAGCGAAAGTCGAGGGCGCTGGTGCCTACAGAGGCATTTGGGTTGTGCTGTGACGACAGTGTAATTCGATGTCGATGCGATCTACTGTGTGGACCATAGCGAAAATCGTATGGAGGTGAGTGTCAACGGTCCACACTTGATTTTTCCGGGAAGGCAACGTAACATCGGTAGACTGCGATATATGGTCGAGTGGAGTAGAGAAGTTTCATTCTTTTGGCAGCAAAATTCGAGGGCGCTGAGGCCTATAGTTATATGGGTTTTTGTTGTGATAGCAACGTAACCCCAGTTGTAGCTGCGATCTGTAGTGGGTTCCATGGTGTAATCGAGGGGCGCGGAGGCCTACGTTATCTATGGATTTTCTTGGGATGGCAACGTAACCATCGGGTTAACTGCGATCATGGATGTGGGTGATGATTTCCAGAGCATTCTCACCAAAGATATTTCCTCTATTTTCAAAAGTATTTTCTATATTTTCAATAAAATTTCTAAAGTATTTTCACTGGGTGTGGAAAATGGGTTTGCTGAATACTTATAGATCTTCAGTCTTACGCCTGATCAACTATGACCGAATTTCTGTGAGAACAAAGGCGAACATGTGGAAACATCAATTTATTAAAGTATTTTTATAAAACTATTTTGATAATATTATATAGATTTTAAATTTTTTTAAAAGGATCAAAGAGAACTTTATCTAAGTATTGAATTAATTCTGGCTTCGTTCCTTTTCGAGGGCGAAAAGATTCAAAGGGGGAGGAATGTGACAACCCAGATTTATTTGACTTAATATTAAAATAGATTTTAAATTGAATTTGAATTTAGATTTAAATTTGAATTTACATGAATATATATACTTAAAACTATTTTGATTTAAAAATATATGAATAAGTTTTATTTAAGATAAGATTTGTTTTCCTTAAAAGGAATTTATTTATACAAATTAAGTTAATGTTTATTAAGTAGTAAAATAAGCACAAAAGTTTTAAATTTACATTTAAATGGGATTAAATATATTATATATGGTTTAATTTAAATTATAATTGGTTTATATTTTATTTGTCTTTAAAGACTTTATTTATATAAATTTTATAATTTTTTATTAATTTACAAATGTATTTATTAATTAGATTAATTAATATAAAAGTTTTTAATATCCTTTAAATAAATAAACATGAAATAATTACAAGTGTTGATTTATTAAAGCTTATAAAAACACATGTAAGTTAATTAATAATAGATTATGACAAGTTTTAGCAATTGTAAACAAGTGTCAAATTTTATTTTTATTTTCTTTAATTCTAAAATAAATCATAATTTTCATTATATAAAACATACTTCTTCATCTTCCCATTATTTTTTTTAACTTCTCAACTTCTAAAAAAAGAACTAAACCATGTAAAAACTATTTTTCCAAAACCATAAATTTCTTGAATCAGCCTGAAACTTACTCATATAAATCAGTAAATCCTCCTCAAACAAAATCAAATCTTGAAAAACTGTTTAGTCTCAAGCTTGTAACCATTCCCAAACTAAAAATCCACCTCTGTTCAATTTTTCTTCTTCAAATAACCTGGAAGTGTTAACCTGAAACTTTTTTTCAAAACTGTAAGAAAATCAATCCCTGTCGATCATTTTCCTCAAGTTTGCGAGAAATCAAGTTTGTAGCTGATTTCTAAAATGATAAACTTCGGATTTTTCAAATACAACCTGAAAGTACAATGTCAAACAATTCTCTCAAGCCTGTAAACCTTCAAAATGCAAAGCCTGGAGTATCAAGTCTTGCATTATCAGAATGGTTTCAAGTGTTTGAATTATTGCAGTAATCAAAAGGCTTCAGTTTCAAGTATTCTCTTCAGAAATTCAAAATCTCAAGTCTTCCAGTTTTCAATCCAGTTTTGAAGCGTCTGCTTTTTAAATCTGTGAGTAAACTTAAACTTAAAACTGTTTTAAATTAATGTATGTGTTGAAATGATGGATGAATATTTTGTGATGCATGTTTTAATATATGGATGCATGCTTGTTTAAATATGAATACATGTACATACGAAATACATATACAGGTATGTGGGATGTGATCGTCTCTATTTTTGCTTCACAGTTAAAATATAGATAAAATTTCCAATCCTCTTCATCTAATCTCTGTTAGACTTAGGAATTTAAAAAAAATTGTTTGTTTAATCATAATGAAGGTTATAAAATTTTATTTGTATGAAGTAAGTTTGTAATCTTCTGGAAAACCAAAAGAACAGTGAAAACTTGGTTTTTATCCAAATTTCAACATGATTAAATTGTAGATTCAAGTTTATAATCTGATGTATCTATAAAAACTTTGATTTTTAAAATGAAAATCTAGATTTTTAGTTGAGTTTTGAATGAGAATTTCGAAGATAATCAAAAACTGGATTTTGACCTTTTTCTGTTGATCGAAGAACTTTTAAGGGTCGGGGTTTTGGTCGAAGGTGACCACGGGGTAGATTTGCATGGGAAATTTGATGATAGATGTTATTGATCATCGGAGGAGTCGAATGGCGATGATCTAGGGTTTTGGAAGGGTGTTCTGTTTAGTGTAATGGCGAGGTGATCTGGTCTAAATCGAGGCATCGAGTTCGATCGCGAGTGATGGAATAGTTGGGTGGGTTGATGATGAGGCTGATGTCAGAGGGACGTGGATTCCACTCGCCGTAAACGCCGTGGCGAACATCTTCTTGGTCGAGGAAGTTTGGGTCTGGGTTGTTCAGAATGCCTCGAGTTGAATTGGCATAGAGATTTTCTGATCTGGGTGGTCGGGACGTGGGTAGGGGTCGTTAGCGACTAGGGGACATCATCAGAGGTGACTGGATCGATGACACTCATGTGTACACATGCACGGTGGTGACACGAGAAACTGGGTTTGGGGAAGATGGCTTTGTCTCGGGTCGTGCTCGTGTGTTTTTATGCGTTGACTCGAAGTAATTTAAGACGAGAGAAATTCGTGAGTTTTTTTAGGATTTTGATGTATGAGCTCGAGTAAGTCTTAATGCCCAGAATCGTAAGTTTAGATAAGCATGTATAGGATATTTAAGTTAAAGATAAGCAGAACCCAGATTTCTTTTGGCAAAGAAACCATGGTTATGTTCAAGTGGTAATTAAGGGAGATAAAAGGGTTTTGAAGAATAATTTAATGAAAGTTTGAATTACTTAATAAAGTAATTAAATAATAGTAATTGTTTGATAAAAGTAATTAAATAATAATTTTTTGACGAAAGTAAATCAAAGAATAATCACTCAATGTAAGGATTAATTAAGATTAATCAATTACTAATTTAAGGTTTATTAATTTATAGATAAAAAATAATCAATCTATAATTAAAGATTGATTAATTAATTATGGATTAATTAATTTGTATTGAGAGGTACTGATTAATAATTAGGGTTATTAATCACTAGTTAATGGATAAATAATCAGTTAATCAAAGGTTAATTAATCGATTTTAAAAGTACTTAAGGATTGATTACTTTGTATTGAAGGAGGTTAATTGATAATTAAGTTGTATTAGTTAATATTTAAAGGTTAATTAATTGGTTTAAGGGTAATTAAGGGATGAATTACCCTGTTGTAATTAATGAAATGAATGTGATTAATTAATTTGTTAATTAATTAAAGATGGTCCCTTGGTAATTGATTAAGTATAATTACTTAAGAAGATTGATAAGTGTAATTACTTAGTGAAGTAATTGATGGATAAATTAATGGATGTAATTAATATAAGAAAAATTACTTAATGGGAAGTAATTAAAGGTTAATTACTTAGGAGAAGTAATTAAGGATTAATTATTTGGTGTAATTAATTAAACGATTAATTACTTGGTGCAATTAATTAAAGGATTAATATAATTAATTAAGGAGTTAGTTAATTAAGGAAAGTAATTACAGGATGGTTAATTACTGTTTATGATTGATTAAGGCTGAATTAATGGAAGTAATTAATTAAAGATCATTAATTAATGTAATTTATGAAAGTAATTACTGTAAATGGTTTAGGGTAATTACTTTATGTAATTAAAGATAACTAATCAAGGATGATGAATTAAGATGGATGATTTAAGGTTGATTAATTAATTGATTTATAATGATTAAGTAAAGGTAATCTAAGTGATTAAAAGATTAGTAATTAATTTAATTAGGGATAAGTTAAATTAATTTTGGAAGTGATACATCTTGCTTATGAATGATTAAATGATGATTAAATGCCTTGAATTGATTGATATATCTGATATAAAATGTTTTGTTATGTGATATGTTTGGGTGGAAAATGATAATGTGATTATCTATCAATGATGAATTCCGGGGTAAGAAGGTGACATCTTTTATTTAAAGTTGAATTGCATTTCACTTGAATAACATAGGTTAAGATGGTATTGAATTCAAAGAGACCGGAGTCGGGTATTAGTAAATACCCGAAACCACTTCGATTTGTAATCTACAATAATTCTATATTGATTTGATGTGTGAAATCAATAGGCTGGAATGGAATGATTTAAGTGAATTGGACCTATTAATCTAAGTTTTGGTACTTAGAAATTGATGTGTGAATTAAGTGATGTTTATAACAAATTGAGAATTTGTAAATTGATACAAGTTACCCCGGGTTTTAAATAAGTTTTATGTTTTCGTATTCCTTATTAGTTGGGTTTACTCACGCTAATTTCCAGCCTGACCCGGGTGTTACTTTGATGTAAGGCTTGGGTCAGACCGAGTATTACAGATTTTCAGGTAGGGCCGTTCTGGAGCTCAGAATGAGAGCTGGATGGCAGGAACGTATGGAGTGTTTCCGCTGTATTATATTGTTGTATATCTGAGACATCTTGATTGTATATGTCCAGTGTTTGTATATATGGTGTAACTCTGATGTATTAAGTGAAATTTGACAAGTATAGTATCCTTTGTATAACTGTTATTTATATAATATTATATTTTGATCCGCTGCAAATGTGAGATGTTGGTGTTTCTGTTCTTCTTTTTCTTCTATCTTTTTCTTCTTTTCCTTTAACTATCTGTAATTTTTGGGATCGAAATTTCTAGTTTGTTACAATATAGCCGTACATGCTCGCTAATAATATGTAAGGTACATATCTCGGATTACATATCGTACTTTTACACTTTTTCCCTTTGGGATGCCTCATCCTTACAGATGAGATGCATATTTGTGATACATACATACATTCATACATATATATGTTGTGATCCTACTACGATCGAACCATGAAAAGGAGACGCTGACAATTTTTTTTTTGAAAATCCAAGGCGTTAGTAAAATTTTGAGAAATTGGAAAAATATTTTTGACATCTAAAATTTTGATTTTGAGTTGAAAATTGAAATGATATTTGTAGCTTTGAAAAGATAACTATAAATGGATTGGAAAACTTAGAGAAATTTTTATAAGAATTTAACTAGTGGATTTTGGGAAAGTCAAACACTTAAGTGATTTTGGTAAATCTACTTTGAACGAATTGTTTTGAAAAGTTAATTGGTTTTGTGACTTTTTCTTACATAGTAATTTCGAGAACGAAATTCTTTCAAGTTGGGGAGAATGTAACGACCTAGAATTTTTGTCATTTGAAATTCGTATAATTAATTGATTTGAAATATTCACAAGTAAATTTTATAAGCTGAATAAATTTTATTTCAAATATCATGATTTAATTGAATAATTAAATTGTTAATTAAATATTTGAAATTGTGTAAATAATTGGAATTTGAATTCTATGTGAATGAAAAGTGATTTATAAAGTGGCATTAAATCCTATTTGAATTAGAATAATGCTAGTGAGAAATTTTAAAATTGAGTTGAAAGTTGAATTGCAGAAATTGAATATTTTAATATTTAATTGACGAGTGAAAATAGTCATTTTTCAAACAGTCTCAGATTTCGACGAAACTAGTTTCATTGGATCCGTAATATTATCTTATTGTAACATTTCAAATTTCAAGTCAATCGGATATACGGTTTGTCCGAGCCAAGCTAAAATGCATAGAAAACTGTTTAAGTAAATTTTAAATTTAAATATGTCGATTCGAAAACCTATCTTTCAATTAAGATCGAATTGGCTCCCGATATATATTCCATTGCATTCGAAATAGAGGTAAAACATTATAAACCCCAGGCGACATGTTCCGTTTCGAGCTCGAAAATTTTCGGGATGAATAGTGTCGTGAAATTTTCTATAAAAGGACGTGAGTATTTTCGTTTTTCACTTAACTCTAGCCATGGAACCCTAGCCACCACTTTGCAATAAATGGCCAAAAATCTCTATCATTCTTCCCTCAAAATCTCTCGATCCATCAGCCTAATTGAAAAATTATCAACTACAAAATGAAAGAGGGCATCGAGATCTATAGTTTGAACGGGGGATGATCGAGTATTACACGGTAGATCGACGACAAAATGGTGATGAGGTTGCAGTGTTCATTCACATTTTTTGAGAAAGAATCAAGATCGAGCTCGACTGGTTTTGGATCGGTGACCGAGTTGATGATGGGCTTCGAGATGGCGCTGGCTGATCAATGTCGAAGTGATCGATGTTGGTCGCGTTAATTAGGGTTAGGAATGGCTTTATGGGTTGGTTGCATGCGTTCTTTTGGCCAGGGGGAAGAAGATACTAGTTACGGCCATGATTTAAGGGACGCAGATCTAACAGCGCTGATGATTTCATATTTAAAAAGGTTTAGAATTCAAAAGAAATTGTAAATTAATATATATTATAATTCGTATGATCTTTAAAATACCATAGCTTCTTCATACGAGGTACGTTTCAAACGAAACGAATTGCATTGGGTTCCTATTAATGAGCACTACATCATGGAGCTGGATTGGGATTTATTAAGCTAGTGAAAATTTTGGTTGAAATTAAAGCTTGTTTATTTTTAATTGGAATCAATCGCTGTCGCGACGACTACAAGCAAAGTGAGTACAACTCACTCTTTCTGACTCTTTGATATTTTTATATAAGTAAGAATAAATATTATTTATGCTGATTGATGATTATTTGGATGATTATGATATATATTATATATATACATATTGATCGGTATTTGGATATATACCTGCCTAGTGAAGCAGATGACCCTATACGTTCCCGTGTATGAGCGGATGACCCTTTGTACGTGTGTCTGCCTCGAAGCAGACATTGTACACATATTCTAATATGTATATTTATTGCATATGACAAGTTGGAGGGATCCAACTGGATTCCTCACCTGTATTGATTTATTTACAAATATTGTGATATATGCTGTTATCATAATACATATGATATTTTGGATGTCGTGATTGATGTACTTAGCGCTGTTGCAGCATTGGGCAATATTTTCGAAATTTAAAAAATGTTAAAGTGATGATTTCAAAATTTAAAAGGATTTTCAAGTGATTTTGAAAATATACGTTTTGTTGAATTTTGAAGAGGAATGGATTTATTTTAGATAAATGTTATAATTTTTATGTTATAAACATTATGATGTTTTGGGAAATATAACTGAAATGTAATTTTTGAAACGTGAAGTTAACTCTTTTGTGAAATAGTATAATTTTAATTTTTTAAATTTATTGTAAATGGTTTATAAATAAGATTTATAAAATTGAATTTTTATAAATCAGAATAATGGAATTATAAATGAGTTTTTACAAGTGCTAAATGTAGTATACATGAATCTTATAAGTAAATAAGATTTATAGATTTATGAAGTTGTGAAGTTATAAAAAGAATGATTTTGTAAATAAAGAGATTTATAAGTAATTTACTTATAAATGGGATTTTGGCATATAAATGATAAAAATGGAATTTATTAATAAAAAGGATTTTAGAAAATATAAGTTTTATAGAATATAAATGGAATTTATAAACATTGTTTTATAAATCCAAAATCGACTGAATTTGATAAGTTACTCATTGTATTAAAGGAATTATATCCATGATTTTGAACAGTGGATAATCCTTCAATAGAAGTGCAATAGTAATAAATTTGATTAGGCATTAAATCCACGATTTTGGACAGTGGATTATCCTTAATATAAATGTGTAGAAATATTGGATTTGGTAAATGAACTATATTAACGATTTTGGATAGTGAATAATATATTAAAGAATTGTTTTGGAGAGTGATATTTTAAAATGGAGTTAAATGGTTTAAAGATCTTTTAAAATATGTTAAGTATCGAAACCATAGATTTCAACATTCATTATTGAAATAGACGTTTTCAAGAAGTAAAGGAAATGATGGGCTATAACATTATTGTTATAGTAAATGATTTTCGAAGTGAAATGTTTTTGTATAGTATTTGAGATTTATATATCTATTTTATTTTCAAATCCATATACTGTTAATTTTGGGTTGTCGTGACGATGTTTTATGCAACATTCGTTTTAACCTAAATAAAAGATGTTTAAAAGAATGTTTGCCTCATAGAATGAAATACATACTTAACCTTGATTAAGTATATGAAATATTTTCAAATGTTGAAAATAAATTGATTGTGAATTACTTATTATTAAATAAGTATTTGGAAATGTTTTCCAATATAGAAGTTGAAATGGCTTTGAGAATATATCTTTTTAAAGATAATTTGAGGTGAATATTTGGCGAAGGGTTAATTAATAAAAGATTAATTAAAAGGGCACAGTGATTGTTATGGTGCTCAATATTTGTTTTCTTGCTTTGATAGTTAAATAATCGACTATCGATCTTGGTCAAATTTTGGTTCCTCGACTTGATGTGGGAACTATTTAGTCATACACTTAGTACGTAGCCTTCTGTGTAGGCTTGATTATCGTTTGCGTTGAGGATTTGATTCGTACAGTGCGGAGTATTACTCCAATCTATCGAGCTTCCTTCTTGGCCCGAAGGATAGCAAATTGAAAGTTGAAAACGTGATAAGTCTATGAGACTTAGCTGCTGCGTGAGGTTGAGAAATACTTTTGCATTGTTGGTGTGAAGAGATCGGGATCTGTTTATCCGAAAACCACTTCGGACCAACGTATATGCGATGATTGTGCAGGTGCTTGTGATGATATTGATATTTCAGAATTTCATAGTGCGGGGACTGCTTGTTGATCGTTTGGGGTTAAAATCCCAATTTACATCCAGTAGTAGTGGTCTCTTCATTACGAAATATGCAATGCAAGGACTATTCGCTACTAATCTTAGGGATTTCCCGACGGGATGTGGTAGGAAAGTACTTTCTGTTTGTCCTGTTCCTGAACAACTTGTACACATGTTTGTCTGACATTGCATTTCTAAAGATTACGTACGTTGGTTTTTACAAACGTACATCAATGGTGGCGGAGAAGTCAACTTCTCTTAGCTTAACACCATCCTTGAGACATATGAGCTTAAGAGTTGTACTTTTGTGGAAGGAAATTAGTAGTCAATAGAAATGCCGTGTGGCATTCAAAGTGATGTGATATGTAAAAGGTAATCATAGCCTTGCGAGCCTCACACCCTGGTTATGATGGGATTCTATGCGGTCATATGTATGCTCGCATTTCAGATAGTAGTGATTTGGATTACCAGATGTTCTAAGCCCCAGGTACCAGATACGTCTGGGCCTCATGGCTAGGACACGCGAAGTCCGAGTCCTTGGATGTTATTCACAGATTGCATCCACTTTTAGCCATTCGTGTTGTTGTATAACGACATCTGAGTCATGGACGTAAGCCGTGGATATAGATTGATCTTTCCACTACTTTCCTATCATGTTTGAAATCCAATCCTAATACAAGATTTACGGTTTTGATTGTATTCCCAAAATAGCTGTAATGACTCGCAAACATTTCAGCTACCCCTTTTTGGTATCATATATTCCGTTCGGTATATCCCATTGACCCAGTCCGGATATATTCCATTAGACTTAGTCCAGGTATTGATATCTTATTCGAATAAGTTTATTTGAAAAGTGATTTCAAAAAAATGTCATTAGTAATAATATCAAATGTTTTGATATATAATTTTTTTTAGCTATCGTAAGATAAAAACATGTCCGTGTTTATGTATGGACTCGTCTTACGAGATACTTTTGTTTTGATAAAGGAAAAGTTTTGGTAACTTAATAAATTCAGTTAAGTGTGTTTCTCACACTGGTTTACCAGACTGATCCGGGCATTCTTCCCTTTTAATGCTCGGGTTAGACTGAGTATACTTACAGGTCTACGTTTGATGCTTTTGGAGCTTCAGCAGGGAATTGGAGATCTTAATTTTTGTACATCCATATTCTCTTGATTATCTGCTGCATTGCTTAGTTATTTTAAATTATCGGCATTTGTAAGGACAGGTTATCATAACTGTTCAGGCTGATTACTATTGATTGATTATTGAACTCTGATTGATGTGTGTGTGTGTATATATATACAATTTCTATTTTGTAAAGATCATTGATATGATATTATATATTTTCTACTGCTATGTAAGATTCTGTATTATTCTGTTTGGTTCTATCTCCTCTCTTTCTTCTCTTCTCATTTTCTCTCTTCTTATATTTCTTTTGACTTTCCGTTAATCTGTTCTTTTTGGGTCGAACATGTGTGGATTATTGTCGATTCAAAGGATATGGATTTTCGGGTCGTCAAAATGAACAACAACTATTGAGTTTATTGGTTTAACTATATGAGATTACGTAGTGGAAGTGAGAACAAATTTTTATGGACTTTATTAATAGTTAGTCATAATGGGTTGGGTAAATGAATGTATTTGGATTATGGTGGATGACTGGCGAAGAATTCTCTCTTTAGACTAATGGGTGACATCTCACTCTTTCGGGTGCCTAAAATGGGTATCACCTAGACCCATCCCGGTGTTCCCAACTTTTAACACATAACACACAGACAATTTTTTGCCAACAAATCCCTAAGAAAAAAATAGACTTATTTGCATAATTTAAAACAGTCTAATTGGTTAAGCATACAGGGACACTAAAGCTTGGATCCAATTGATCCGCTTTTACCTAAAACTAGTGCTAAACGCCATCAACTAGCTATTAACCAAATTTGTGGTCAACGCCCCAAAGCTATTCCAGCGAGGATGCATAGGCTTGTTTGAATGATGGGAGTGAAACCCTTGAGAGTTACTTTTAAATTTAATTTTTTTTGTTGTGGATTCTTAAATTGGGCCTTTCAACGTCGTTGAAAGGTTTGGTACTTGAATTTGAATCCTTTCATCTTAGTTGAACTTGTATGTGGTCTCATTTCAAAACAGTAGGGTAATCTCTTAAAATCGATTTGTAAATTTTAATCTATCTCCACTCTTATCGGTTTTCAGCTAAATTTCCAGTTTTTATATTCAGAATCTAGATTCCATTTCAATTTGATTTTTCTAGAAAGATTTCCCCTCAAATCCATTGTCAAATTAATGAAACCCATTTTGGATTTGAATTTTTTAGGTTAATGGTGTCTGATAAGTAAATTCCTTTATTGGATTTGGCTTTTAATCCAAAATCCCTAAATTTTTCGTTTTGTTTTCAATTCTGGATTTTTGATTTGATAATCTCTATTCTTCAATGAAATCGAATTAGATTGATTTCGGACAAATCTAGTTTTGTTAATGGATTTGTTTTACTTGTTCTTCAAGAAGAATTTGAAAACTGCATTTATTATCGGGTTTGGGTATGATAACCTAGAATCTACCCATGTTAAATTCGATTTCACAAAATGACTTTTCTGCTCCTACGAAAGATGTGAGGACCCGATTCTTCGACTTTCGAAAACCGACATCAATACGTCCATTATATCGACTGCCGAGCAATTGAATGCCGAAAAATCGAATTCTTAGGGTTTAAGAAGAAGAAAAAGATAGAAAAAGAAAGAAAGAAGAAGAAGAAACAGAAACAATATCAGAATCTCACAGTCGCAACGGAACATCATATAATAGATAAATGAATAATCTTTAAAAATAAAGAACTATATCAGTTATTACATTACATTATCAGAGTGTACAACAACAAACAACGGAAAAGAAATACAACATATACTAGATAATATACTACGCCATGCTCTCCAGCTTGCCTCCAGCAACTCCCGAATTCCAGAATGACCTGATAACTTGACTCTAGACTGCCCGTGTGGAAATTGGTGGGCACCCAGAGTTTAGGAAGGAAACAATAAACTCCGAGTCAGTCAAGGGACTGGTGTGAGAACTTAAAACAGTTATTTATCTTTAAAATAACAACAAAGGAAGTATTTTAAAAACATAGATCTGCAATGTTTTTGGAAAATGAAACTACCATAAGGCCTCCCGCCACACACACACAATGCAAACGCAGAATTGGAGGAGATTTCTCCTTATGATAGTCAAAGATGCTTACTACGCAAAAATCAAATCATTTTTGATATTATTATTAGTGCATAGTGTAGAAAACATTTCGAAAGTAGAATATAAATATTAGCCAACATACGACCATTATCGTATGCCTACTATAGCTACCATGTTCAATAGCAGGTTACCTCCACATTCCATGGCAGGTTATACAACTAAAACCGTACAAGGTTCGTATTATTTCTTTGGATTTCCAACAAATGGTCAGGCCAAGGAACTTCCCATTGCCACATGGGTACGCCTCTTGAAAGACGATCCCGAGAACCTAACCTAACATTATGGTTAGATCTCTACCAACTTAAGGCCGGGTTACCGCTAACTGGGTAACTGCTAACACGAATATGTCATCCTCCGGTCGTAACCGACCTTCATCCGAGGGTTCCCGATTCCAACAACCACAAAGAAATAAATTTGCAGTAACAACATAGGTTAAGTATCTGGGCTCCACACCATGATACCACCTCTATCCAGAAGGAATGACATACACTAAAGGGGCGCTACTCCCTAATAACCTTGCTGCATCCTTCCTATTTTGACCATTTCCAATGTGTGAGGTCCGATGAAGTCTCGTCCACAAAGCCACGCTTTATACAAAAGCTGTGCTTTGATCATCAAATGCTCAACAGCACTTCGTATGCCACATTACCAATTTGGGAATGTATCACTAGCAACCATCAACTATATAGCCTCTAAGTGTGTTAAGCTAAGAGAATAAATTCTCCGCCACCAATGGAAATATATTTGAAAGAAATCAGCTTTACATCTCAATTTGTAATGTCAGACATGCAATCCATACATGTCTGTTCCGGGTTCGAACAGAACTGAAGGCACTTCCAAAGAAGTCCTTGCAATCCAGATATTTACTAATCACGTTCGAAATTCCCATCACAAAGGGTGATAAAATCTCTATATCAGAGATCGGCCGATGCAGAGACATTCGAGGCAATCCTTCCATTTTCAAAATATCTAGTCTTCAACATCGGTCTTCAATGCTATCCACTGCGTTGTATCACTATGCGGAGTGGGTAATCCGATACGAGCGCATTAATTTAAAAGTAAGTGTAGCATTCCATTTCAACCAATTCACAACATATACCTATTTAAAGGTCAATATTGATAGTCGGTTATTTAACTATCAATCAATGTTCACAACATCATCAAATTACAAATAATTCCCTAAATTATTCATTTCCAAAATATCTTTATAAGATATATTTTCCAACACTTCAACCATTTGAAAACAAATTTCAAATCATTTTTCACCTTTCAATCTTTGAAAACAAATTTCAAATCAATTTCCTTAAACGGAAACACTTCCAAATATTTATCCATTTTAAATTTAAAATGGTTCATTTAAATCAATCAAATAGATCCTTACCGATTTATTTTAAACTTACGTTCCAAATCCATAAATTTATTTCCACACTTCAAAAATAAATCAATATTTATTTTTAAACAAATTTCCCTTTCTTTTATAAATTCCATAGTGAATTTACAATTCCAAAATATCTATGAATATACGATTTCCAAGTCGATTTCTAATATTCATTTTCAATTTATCTTTCAAAAGATAAAATCTCAAAACATTCACTTCATATTGGAAAACATTTCCATATTTATTTAATAATAAGTAATTCACAAATCCATTTATTTTCAACACTTGAAAAATATTCAATATACTTAAATCGAAATTAAGTATATATTTCATTCTTTAAAGAAAACGTGCGCTTAAACACATTTATTTGAGTCAAAACGAATGTTGCGTAAAACATCGTTACGACGACCCAAAATCACTAGTATTGGGATTCAAAATTAAGATAGACATATAAATCCCAATACTATGTAAAACATTTCCTTTCAGAAGTCATTTACTACAACAATGTTATAGTCCACTATTTCCTTTTATTTCTCGAAAACGTTTATTTTCAACAATGAATGTTGAAATCTATGGTTCCGACGCTTAATACACTTTTAAAACATCTTTAAAACAATTAACTTTATTTTATAATATCACTTCCCCAAAAACACATCCATTTTCTTTAATAATATATTCACTGTCCAAAATCATGAATATACTTTATTTACCCAATTCAATGTTTCAACACATTTATTAAAAGATTATCCACTATCCAAAATCGTGGATAAAATTCCCAACCAAACTCTTATTTTTACAACATTTAACTTAAAGGATAATCGATGTCCAAAATCTCGAATATATCTCCTTTAATAAACTTCTATGTTTAATCTATCAAATTTAATAAAATTTTGGATTTATAAACAATGTCTATAAATTCCATTTCTATTTATAAAAACTTCTGTTTATAAATCTCCTTTATTAACCAATTCTATTTATAGCTCAGTTATATACCAAAAATCCATATTATATTAAATGCTTATAATTCATTTATTTACCAAAATCGTTCTTTTAAACTTTACAAATTATAAATCTTATTACTTATAAGATTCATTAATAACTCCTTTTTTTACATTTATAAAAACTCCATTAAAATTCCATTATTCTGATTTATAAAAATTCAATTTTTTAAATCTTATTTATAAACCGTTTATAATAAATTCAAAAATCACAATTTAAACTATTTTATAAAATCATTAACTCCATATTTCAAAAATCAATTTTCAACTTATTTTCTCAAAAGTAATAATTTTTATAACATTAAAATTAGAACGTTTTATTTATTTAAAAATGAATCAATTCCAAAAATTTAATAAAACGTATACTTTCAAAAATCACTTTAAAATCCTTTTAAATTTTGAAAATCTTCACTTTAATACTTTTAAAACTTCAAAATATGCCCAATGATGCAACATCACCAATAATCAATTACGGCATCTAAACATCATATATCAATACGATAACAGAATATATAACAATATCTGTAAATAAATCAATACAGTTGAGGAATCCAGTTGGATCCCTCCAACCTGTTTCCCTGCATCCACAGATGTTAGCACAATACCAATTCTGTTCCAATACGGAATATCGCGGTATATGGGATTTATAAAATATTATCCGCTATTATGCGGCGCAATAGTGTAACGACCCAGTTTTAATGACGTACTTAAATTTGTAATTTAATTAAATTCTTGGATTTAATTGTGGATTTATTTGAAATTTGAAATTTAATAAGAACAGTATACTTGCTTTTGAATTTGATTTGAAACTCAGAAATGAATATTTTCAGTTGAATTGAATTATAAATAAAGTGTTTAAAATAAAATAAAACAAAACTACGTATTAATATTGAATATAAGTGAAAGTATAAAATAAAATATATGTACAAATTTAATACCTGATGGCTAAACCATAAATATAAAAACTTAGGCAAACAAACAAAGTGGCTTGAAAAAAAAAAGAAACAACAAACATTTGCGTACAAAACAAACTGCACAAGTAAAATTTAACAAGTGTAGCCTGGAAGCTATCAAACCTGATGTTAGCTGATACAAATCAAGTATCAGGTCAGAGCAAAACTTAGCAAGCAAGTCCAAATTAAGTAAGCAAAGTGAAGTATCTGTAGATTGTACAAAGCAAAAGTACATATGAATATGCTTACAAAGCAAAGCAGAACTGTGCATACTTCATGCATAACAAATAGTATAAGTGTAAAACAAATAGGACATGGCATTTAATGCCCCATCTCCTCAGTACAAATGAATATCATCCCAGCCGAAAACAAAGCATGGCCAAGTCAACAAAATAAAATAGTATCTTTATCAAACAAAGCAAGAGAAAAATCTGTACCAAGCACAAAAGAAAATCTCTCAGTCGAGATTTGGTTTATAACATAATATATGTAGTTAACAATAGAAGTAGCCTATACTTGATAGCCTTCCCCTATACATACTGTCCTCCCTATATTTATATGCATACATCTACTTTATTTCATTTTGTTCAAACCAAATTTAGCCAGCCTGAAAAAAAAAAACTGTAAAAGCAAAAGCAAAGCCTACTAGAAAAAGAAAAAAAAAGAGAAATTTCAGTTGCATCTGAAACAACTTCAAACTTGGAAGATATCAAACCTAAGATTCAAAAAGAAACTCAATACTGCAGTTTTCAAAACAGGAAGCAGCTCTCTGTTTCAAAACTTTTCAAGTGAGCAGACTTCTAATCCTAAAAGCTTGAATCTGTTTGCATTTTAATAAGGTTTGAAAATGAAGTTGTATGATATGTTTGCTGAGACGACCCGACTTTCTACACCCAGAAAATCGCATCATCTTGAAGAAAGAAATGGATAGAAGAAGAAAAAAAAGAGAAAGAAAGAAACAACAACATCAGAGAACTCACAGCGGAATGAATAAAATATAATAAATAACATAAAATATTACATAGTATCTCATTACATCAGAGTACACAACTTAAACAACCGATGATAGACAGTTATAAACTTCTGTCTAACTATACAACTCAAGAACAACAGATACAGGTACAAACAAACACAGCGGAATCAATATGTCTCTACACGTCGAAGCCTCCTGCTCCATATCTCCTCCAAATTTCGTCAAGCTAACCTGAACTACTTGACTACTCATACATAATATGAGTACCCAAGAGTTTAATAAAACATAAAATAAACACTCGGGTCAGACAGGGGTCTGGTGTGAGTAAACGGGTTAAAATTGCTTAACTTTAGAAAACCTTTGAAAAGAAAAGGTATCACGTAAGACTTCCCACACAGAAACATGGAAAAGTTTTTACCTTACGCTAACCAAAACATTTGATAGGAAATCCAGTGATATTATAATAGTGTCTAGGTTTTTCAAGTAAAATACAGAAATAGCTGGAATGCTTACATCTCACGTTCCAACATAGTTGGGCACAATCAAAACCGTACAGGCACTTATTGGATTTTGGATTCCATACAATGGCAGGGCTACTGGGGTACCGCCCGTCACAGGTAGTGGCCTAGATCGACGTACCGAGGAGTACTCCCACTCCCCTGCAACAAAAGGCCAGAACCATCCCTTACTGGACAGTCCCGAACAAGACCACCCCGTAGTTGGCGCGACCAACCACACACTAAGCCGAAATAGAAAGGGACCTCTAGATAAGGCTAAATCTCACTCTCAAGTGGGGGCTACCCACGAAGCCTTGCTGCACCTCCCCTGTTTTATCCATTCCCGGTTGATGAGGCTTGAGGTTACGATTACCTTTATAGAACACATCACTTGGAATGCTCATCGTCCGCCTGACGATGTTCTGAAAGCATTCAATCCATACAAGTTCTTTCCGGGTTCGAACAAAACCGAAGGCACTATCTCGTTGCACCCATTATCGAAATCACCCTCAGAGTCAACGACCATAGCCCTTGCACTCTGATTCACCATCTCGAATCTATAAGCACTATTCCGTCAGCTCATTACAGAATCACCCACAAGTTATACCGACGTATAACCCTTACACCTCGAGTCTTCACTTGCTCCACTTGGATTAACGACCTAACGTTTAATTGGAATCGATGTGGTTTTCGGATTCCAAATATGGAAACCCGATCTCGGTCTCACCGAATCCAAACGCCATTTTAATGTCCAAGTTATACTTAAGGGTTTAAACAATTTAAACTTATATTTCAGGATGATATATATAAACAGATAGATGAATCATATTATCACAATAGATAATTCATATCAATATTCATTTTCACAAAGTAGCATATCACCTAACAGATATATCCAAATCATCCAGTATCAAACCAATATCAAACATCCAATATCAACCAATCATCTAATATCAATTTCCAAATATTGACCATCCAATATCAATCAATTAACCAATATTAATCAATCAATCTATATTAATCAAACATCCAAAACAGAATTGATTATTTCTTAATCAATTGGATTACCAAAATCCTTCTTCATTAATTATTATTCCAAATAAAATAAATTAATTATCTCTAATGATTTCCCTAAATTAATCTTCCTTGATTAATTATATTTAATTACATTCAAGTAATTATCCTTATACATATACAATAATTAATCCTTAATTACTATCATTAATTACAATAATTAATGATCCTACATTAATTAATTAACTATAATTAATTATATTAATTCTTAATTAATTACAATTAATTAATCATACTTAAATTAATCACTTATATTAATCAACCTTGATTAATATCCTTAATAAATTAATTAACGATTCTTACTAATTAATAATACTTTAATTAATTAAATAATTAACTTATAATTAATCAACTCATTAATTCATAGACAGTAATTAACAATTTGTAATTACTTATCTTAATTACTTCTTAATTAATTATTAATCTTTGATTAATTTATCTAATTAGTTAATCTTTAATTACTTCATTAAGTAATTATTATTAAATAAAATAAATAGATAATCCTTAATTAATTACTTAATTAATTACAATTTAATTAATTACCTTAGTAATTAATCTTAAATTAATCACATTCATTAATTAATCACATTAATTAATTAACTAAAATAAATTAAGTAATTATCTCTAATTACTTTCATTTATAAATCATGATTACTTCCATAATTAATTACTTTAACAAGTAATTAATTCATTATCAAACAATCCTAAATTCTTTAATTAATTAATTAATTAATTACTTTATAATTAATTAATCTTTTAATCAATTAGATTAACCAATTCCTCAATTGATATCAATAAGTGATTACCTAATAATCACTTCAAATAATTACTCTTACGAGTATTTACCAATAATTATTCCCATAAGTAATTAACTTTCTTAATTACATTCACAATTAACCATTAATTACTTTATTAAGTAATTACACTTAATTAATCCATAATTAAGTGATTACTAAAATTAAATAAATAATTAACTAATTATTTAAAATTAATTAAACAATTAATTAACTAACTTCCTAGATTTAAAAATCCTTAATTAATTAAGAAAACATTATTCTTAATTAATCTTTTACATAATATCAAATCATTAAGTATTCTTAAATTTATATCCAAATAATCTAACCTTATTTTTTTTCATGAATAGATTATTTGAATTTAATCAAATTTTAATATCTCAAAACAATCTATTTGGTTTACAATATTATAACTTAAACTTTATCTGAAAAGAAAGCATTTAGAAATCAATTTGAGATTTAAAACATTTTAATTATCTAATATAACTTATCTTTTCCATATAATTTGTAGTCTTGTTTTTAAAACATTACTTTTTAAATTTACTTTAAAACCTTAAATTCAAACACTAAAATTCAAACTTTAATTAAGTAAATTTACTTTCAAAGAAATCATCTCAACCGTTTTAAATTTTGAAAGTAAATTCAGTTTATAATTTAAAGTTTGATTAACTTAAAAACAAACAAGTTTTAAACTTGTTCCTTAATTCCTCCAAGATTTAAACTGCACTTAACATTACAGTGCCTAACTAGAACAACCCCATAATACCCGAGCAAAACACTCCAATTTCACGCGACAGCCCCGAAGAAAACCCAAACTTCTCGCTTCGAGTTACCCCCGGACGCGCGCGAAGCTCCCTCCGAGAAAACTACGTCTTCCCCCAAAGTTCGATTGCCCAGTGCACAGCCAAGATACGGTGCACATGCACCTTCACCGCCGGCCTCCATCAACTATCGCGACGCTCTTCTACGGTCACAATATCGCTCGCTAGCAAGTTTGCATACCCAGATCCATTCCAGCAACATCGAATCGAAATATGACCATTCGAACCCAACTGCAGAAAACAACGAACAACAAAAACCCCCACGGCCGACCGTCTCGTCACCGATGATCATCTCCGTCCACACCATCGAACGCCACGGTCCACGAGCTACAATCACCCCAAACGCGAACAAACCCGGTTCACTCCTCAAGCTGAAAATACTTCGGCAACCAAGCCGAACAACCCACAAGCTTAAACCCTAGTTTCATTTATTCCCATCAATCCATTGCTTAAAAAAAAATATTTTGTATTTTTCCCATGATCTATAGCCTATATACAAACTTCGGTCGAAATCCTAGCTACCATCATCATCTGGATCTTTGATAATTCACCAAAACCCAATTTACGAATAAACCCCAAATTCTCCCTATTTACACAACTAAAAATCATGATGCCAGTGTTAAAAATCATGATTCTCCATTGTTATTCCAAACATACAATCAAAATTTAAGATTAAGTTCATAAATTTTTAGCCCAAATTGATTTTTACTGTAATTTTGAAACTTCTGAACTATTATTTCGTTTTAAAAACTTATAAACATTTTTAGCTGAAAATTCACGCAATTATAAACAACTTTTCTTCACATATCAAGATCTGATATTGTTTGGATTAAAAGATTTTGAATTTTTCTTTTAACAGATCATTTACAGAAACCACATTTGCATGTATTCAAACAAACACTCATAACATATAGGTACTAATCCATATAAATTCAAGCTAGGATTTTAATACAGGTAAATAACAACACATGCATGACATTAGAATAAGATTCAACTGTTTTTAAAAACATTTACTCACCTGTTTATAACATATGCAGAACATAGCAGAGCAGAGAACAGGTTTCAATATCCAGGCTATGCATCTTTTATCTGAAAATGCTTTTGCATGCATGCTGTTGTAAATGCTTTCTAATTGATGCTTTAAAGGATTGGAAGTGCAGATCTTCATATGCAGGTTGATTTCAGATTTGAACTTTATTGCAAGTTGAAACTTTACTTTGAAATGCAGATTTGAATGTTAGTTTTCACTTTGCAGGTTGAAGATGAATTTTTTTTTGAATTTTATTTTCAGATTTGAAGTTGCTGATTTAATTTTTGCTTTGTAGAATTTAAATTTTGCTTTTAGATTCAAGTTTCAGGTTACCATTAAATTTGAAAGAAGGAAGTAAAAGAAATGAGAAAGAAAACTAATTTTCTTCCTAAAAATGTTTAGTAAAAGTTAAAATGAATAAATTGCCACTTGTTCATAAATTGAACAAATGTCATTTGCATGCATTTCTAAATTTACAAGTGTTCACTTCATTTAATTAAATCATTTTAATTATAAATGTATTTATGAGATGTTTTTATGATAATAAGCTTTGAATTTTAAAGAAATAAGTATGAATCTTTGTACATGTATCTTATTAGCATTTTAAAAGAAAGCAAAACAAAATATTTAAATAAATAACAAATCTCATATTTTGAAAACAAATGGATTACTCTTTAAATTAACTTTTGAAAAATATTAAGTTTTAAAGAAAATCTTTGAATTATAATTCAACATATTAAATTATCAATAGATTAAACTAAATTTCAAAACAACTCAAATTATAACATATACATACATATATATTACAAATTTGAAAATTCATTTTTAATTTGAAACACAATATCTTCTATTCACAATATATATCAATTGTATATATTATAAATAGAATAAAATTTTAATTAGCTTTGAAAAATAATTCTTATCAAATTTAAATTATCATAAAGATATCGATTACTATTAACAGATTAAATATTTATTAACCTTAAAAAGAATAAATTAGCCAAATTTAAAATAAAATTATAAAGAAAATTACCAAACCAATTAAATTATTAACACATATTATTAAATTCTTATTGCCCAAAATCCCGGGTCGTTACATTTGCATGAATTTTTCTTTATGGAAATATGATTGAATAGCTCTGTGTATAAGTATATATGAATGTATATGCTGTCTCTGTTATTATTACAGTTCGAAAACAACAAACAAAATTTATATCTTTCAATCAAAACTATATCAAACTTTGATTTCTGAAGAGTAAACAATTGAAACAAAAAGATATCATTTATGAAGATGATTTCAAGTAAAATGGTTGGGCATTTATCTCAACATTTATAAACTGTAGTGGAAATGAGAACATAAGTTAAAATAGATCAAGCTAATTCTAATCTTTGATTACATATTTTGAAACGATAAGCAGAATGATGAATTTTGATGTAAAGATTCTTATTTTTAGATGTGCAAGTGTTGAGATAATCAGATTTGTTCAAATTTGGGTTTATTGTCAATTGCCATTGATCGACAACGATGGGTGAGTCGTGGTTGTTCCTGGAGGAAGTAGGCATGAGGAAGATCATCAGAAAAATAGAAATGGAATTTATCAATGGCTGTGGTGGTCTAGCATCGGTGAACTAGGGTTAGAACCAGGATTTTGTCAGTGTTGAAACTCAGCCTGTTGCGTCATCATCATTGCACCGGAGTAGACCAGACTTGGAGAGGAGATGCATGGGGAGGTGTAGCAGCTGTGAGGGGTGATCGCAAGTTCTCCGGTGGCCGGAGGTGGCGACGCGGAGCGAAATTTGGTGAACAGGGTGATTTCTAGAGGCTGCTGATGGTTCGATTTTCAAACTCGTCGCCGACCCATGATGTTGGGTGGTCAGATGGGTTACCGTGGTCATCCGCAACTTGCTGAGTGTCGCGATGATGATCGAAGTCAATCATAGTTCGTGTGCACGTACACAGGGATCATCGGCGCATTTTTGTTTATATGAGTGGTTATAGGTTGGGGAAGAAGGCGAACGTCTCGGGGTTTAGCACGTGAAAATGATGGGTTTACTCGAAGCGAGTAAAGGCGTGGTTTTACCTGGAGTCAAGCCCGTGTAAAACAAGCATTTTCTCGGGTTTCTGATGATAGGCAAAAGCAGTTTTAAAAATTCAAAGAAAAATCAAGTTTTTAAATTTTTAAATCTAGATTAAATCCTGTTAAAACAATTCTCTTCTTATAATAAAATGATATTCAAGTTTAAGAGTAGTTAAGAAGGAATTTTTTTTTTTTTAAAATTGTTTTAAATTTGCTAGGTTTTAAAAGTATGGTTTTTAATAAACATAGCTTTTAATTTTTTTAGTTTATAAACTTAGTGATATTTCAAGAAGTTAATATTAAGGATGTTTTATAATTGTTAATTAACTTTTCAAGGTTCAAGTTAAATTTTATTTGTCAAAGAAATTAATTACTTGAAGTAAATTACTTGATGCAAGTGATAAATATTGAATAAATTGATAATTCAAGTTAATTAATCAAGTAATTAATGATTGATTAATTAAAAGATAATAATTACTTAAAGGGAAGTAATTAAGAATGGGTAATTAATGATTAAAGAATAGTTAATCAAGCTTAAATAAATTGGTTATGAAGTAATTAATTAAATAGAGTGAACAAAATAATTAAGTAATTAAGATAAAATAATTGATTAAGAATTGATTTGTTAATTAAATAAATTGAAATGAAATAAGTAATTAATTGATAATTAATGATCAGTTTAAACAGGGTTAAGCAATTAATTCTCACGTAATAAATTTTGATTTGAATCAATTACAATAAGAATTAAAGTTGATTGCGTATGGGTTGTGTCAGTGGGATATCTGATTTGTTGTAAAATAAATTGATATTTCCGTTTGTAATTGTGATGCTGTGAGATGTGAATTACTCTATGCTGGATTATGATTGGTGATTTTATTCTTTAACCCTTGACATGTAAAACGACATTTGAAGTTTGATGCGAAAGGGAGTCGGATTCCAGTTGGTTATCCGAAACCCACATCGATTCGTAATGATGAATCGTTGTGATTGATAAATTTATTTATCTATGAATCTGTGAATAGAGATAAGCGTTATGGATTACATCGCTCATCAATATTGATATCTCTGAAATAATTGATGTTGTGCACTATTGTGTAAAATCCCTGGACCACACTATACACACACAAATATGGATTCCACGTGGAAATGGGTTAAGTCACATATTTTTAAATAAGTTTTGAATTTGAATTTTAAATTCAAATATTTTTGGAAATAAATTAAGTCTAATATGAAAAGCTTTTGAAAAGGTGTTTTTGGAATAAAAGTTATTTTGAATAACTAATAGAGATTTAAAATTTGAATAATTTGATTTAAATTGGAATTCAATATCTGAAATTGAATTCTATATTTAGTATTTATGATTTAAAAAGAACTTTACAAGTTATACGTGTTTAAACCGTTTTTTTAAAAGCGTTGTTTTAGGGAATTTAAATTAAACCAAAGATTGTAACTTGTATAAATGAAATCGGTTTTTTTTCAAAATAAAATTATTATTTCTAAATGATAAAAAGCCTTTATATGAGAAATGAATTTCAAATTGTGTATAAGGGATTTCAAGTTAAATTGAAAATAGTTTTCCAAGTTATGAATGAATCTTTGGAAACAGTTTTGAAAGCTATGAGATAAATATTTGATTTAAAGATTTAAATGAGTTAATCTAATTGAAATGAAAATTTATTTGAAATCCTTAAATGAATCTTTGTGAAACTGAGTAAACTTTGTGAAATAAATCTTTTTTGTTTAAAAGAGTTGAAATGGTAGTTGGTTTAAACCATTTGAAAGAAAGTTTCGAATTATTAAGTTGTGACTTAATTGAAATCCCATATCCATATGTTTAAATGTTGCGCTCACTATTCGGGTTAGCTAGGAAAGGACCTTTGGGTCGTATAACCCATTCCGAATATGTGATACGTCGTTATGGATAGCATTTGAAGACCGGTGGTGAAGACCGGGTATTTGCGAGAATGATTGGATGACCTATCGATTGTCTCTGCAACGAGTAGCTGCAGTATAGAGATTCCCTAAGTGATGGGAAGTTCGATCGGGATTGTGAATACCCGGTTTGCAAGGACTTCTTTGGAAGTGCCTTTGGTTCTGTTTAAACCTAGAACAAACTTTAATCGATTGTATGTCTGACATTACATTTTGAGATATAAAGCAGATTTCTTTCAAATACATTTCTGTTGGTGGCGGAGAATTTATTCTCTTAGCATTAACACCCTTCTCTGAGACGTACGAGCTCAGAGGTTATGTAGTTGAAGGTTATCAGCGATATATTCCCAACTTGGTAATGTGGCATGCTGAGTGTTGCTGATCATTTGTTGATCAAAGCGTGGCTTTTGTAAAATGCGTAGCTTTGTGGACGAGACTTCATCGAGCCTCACAAACCGGTAATGGTCGAAATAGGAATTGTGCGGCAAGGTTTCAGGGGTAGCTTCCCTAGGGTATGACCATTCCTTCTGGAAAAGGGTAGTATCATGGTATGGAGCCCAGATACTTACTCATGTGGACACACTATATTATTTACTGTGTGATGTTGTTGGTTAGAGAGCTCTCGTTTAAAGGTCCCAAAGGACCGGGGGTGGCATATCTGACGTTTTGTATATTCCCCGGGAAGGGGGTAGCCGGCCTTGTTTGGCAGAGATCCGGTTTGGTTCTCGGGGCGTCCTTCCAGAGGCGTTTCCATGTGGCAATGGTAAGTTCCCTTGCCTGACCATTTGTTGGAAAATCCATTCATCCAATACGAGCCTTGTACGGTATTAGTTGTATTACCTGCCATCTACTTATGGTGGCGCCCTACTGTTTGGATGGTAGCTATAGTAGGCATACGATAATTGTCGTATGTTGGCTAAGATTTATATTATACTTTCGAAAGGTTTTTCTGCACTTTCCACTTATAGAAATAATATCAAATGAAATTTTTCTGCGTATCAAGCATGTTTGACTATCATAAGGAAAAATCTCCTCCGATTCTGCGTTTGCATTTTGTGTGTGTGCGGGAGGCCTTATGGTAGTCTCATTTTCCAAAAGCATTGCGATTATAAAAATTTAAATCTTTGATTGTTTTAAAGATCAAATGTTTTTGTTTGCTTATACCAGTCCCACGACTGACCCAGAGTTTACTTTTTATTTCCTAAACTCTGGGTGCTCAATTTTTTTCCACACGGGCAGTATAGAGTTTGGTTTTTCAGATAGTTAGGTTCAGTGGATTATCTGGAGCTAGTTCAGTTTTTGGATATGGACGAGATTTGCTTAGATTGGTGCAATCTTGATGGTGGACCGAGCTAGGAGTTTTGGAGCTTTGTCTTTGGAGCTTTTTGGATCAGAGTTGCACTATTATATTCTGAGAAGACTTATCTTATATCGCATCATGTTCCGCTGTATTTTGTGTTGTATATTCTCTGATGTTGATGATTATCATTGTATCAAATTGATGTATCGGATATTGTATTCATGTTATATCAGTGATATCATTTTTTATCCGCTGTGTTATTTATCATTTAACGGTGTTGCAAGCTCCCGCGATACGAATTTGATGTTGTTTGTCGGACATCGAGCTCGGGTCGTGAAAAATTGGTATCAGAGCTCAAGGTTGAGTAAGAACTTTAGCTACGGAGTGTAACACATTAGATGGCTCATTAGAGATAGGGTGAAGTATACCCTAGAATGAGTATAACCAGTGGAACTAAAACCCAAATTTCTTAGCCTATTCTTTTTATCTGTTGTTATTCTCTAAGATATTTCGTCCGAATGCCTAAATCGGATTTCTTACTATTTACAGATAGTAAGAATGAGTGGAAGAAGAGGACGAAATAGGAGACAGGAAAGTGCCACTTCAACTGGCCAAAACCCTGCAACGACGGATATTCCTATTCAATCTCAATTGAATTTGGCTGATTTATATCAAAGTTTTTCTAGACTTGGTGGAAAGCCATTCACATGCAAAGAAACCGTTATCGAAGCACAAGCATGGATTCGATCGTGTGAAAAGATTTTCAAAGGACTAAAGTTAGAAGATAATCAGATGCGATTGATAGCTTCTTGACAACTCCAGGAAGAGGCTTTAGTTGGTGGGAAACGGTTACATTAGATGTGCCGGCGGATGAATTTACTTGGAGTCGTTTCAAGGAAGTGTTTGAGCGGCGATATATGTCGTCTGCTGGTATCTCTAAAGTGTACCAGGAGTTTACGGATTTGAAGCAAGGAAGTTTGTCATTTGAGGAATATTTAAACAAATTTATTGAATTATCTCGAATTGGTCCAGAATTGGTGAATACACCGTTAAAGAAGAATGAAAAGTTTATTCGGGGAATGAACAAGGAGTTTCAAGAAAGGATGTCTACTCACGTCAAGGAATCTTTTTTTGAATTGATTGATATGGGCTATCGATACGATACTCTGGAAAAGAAAAAAGACCCGGAGGAGAATGGAGATACAAGTAATCTGAATTGGAGAAAAAGGAAGTTTGGTGGAAAGAAATCGAGGAAAAATAAAGGAAAGAAGAGTATACAAAAGAAAAAGAAGGATGTTACTTGTCTCAATTGTTTGGAGAAAGGTCACTACTCGGATAAATGTAAGAATCCTTGGAAGCCAGGAATGAGAGAGCCATTTATGAGGCCAGATCAGGAATCTACTTGATGCTATAAATGCTGCAAGCCGGGACATAGGATCAACAACTGTCCAGCAAAGAAGCAACTCTAGAAAAGAAAGTGTATGCAATCAAAGGTGATTCTTCAACCTTAAAAGTTAGTTAAGGAAAATAAATTTTATAAGGTAAACTTTTCGTTTACGACTAAATTGTTTGAATTTTGTTCGACTTGAGAACTACACATAGTTTTATTTTTCAGCAAATTGTAAATAAGTTAAATCTTGAATCTGAAATTGTAATCGAATCTATTTCTATCTATTTTATTGGGTTTCGATAAAAATCTATGAATGGTTAGTTATCCCTTCGAACTAACCAATACCCCTGTGTACTTCGTAGATCAGATAACACAATTGTTTCGAGATTAATTGAGTTGTTCTCATATCTATTGTTCATATTCTGATTTGGTAAGCCAAAATGCAGAGTAAGTATTCGGTTTGATTTGAAAAGATATTTCTCTATCTTTCATCTATTTTTGTTGTCTCCTTGGCAAAGTTCGAGGACGAAATTTCTTAAGGAGGGGAATCTGTAACGACCCAGTTTTAATGACGAATTTAAATTTGTAATTTAATTAAATTCTTGGATTTAATTGTGGATTTATTTAAAATTTTCAAATTTAATAAGAAAAGTATACTTGCTTTTGAATTTGATTTGAAACTCAAAAATGAATATTTTCAGTTGAATTGAATTATAAATAAAGTGTTTAAAATAAAATAAAATAAAATACATATCAATATTGAATATAAGTGAAAGTATAAAATAAAATATATGTACAAATTTAATACCTGATGGCTAAACTATAAATATAAACACGTAGGTAAACAAATAAAGTGGCTTGAAAAAAAAAGAAACAACAAACATTTGCGTACAAAACAAACTACACAAGTAAAATTTAACAACTGTAGCCTGGAAGCTGTCAAACCTGATGTTAGCTGATACAAATCAAGTATCAGGTCAGAGCAAAACTTAGCAAGCAAGTCCAAATTAAGTAAACAAAGGTAAAGTATCTGTGGATTGTACAAAGCAAAAGTACATATGAATATGCTTACAAAGCAAAGCAGAATTGTGCATACTTCATACATAACAAATAGTATAAGTGTAAAACAAATAGGACATGGCATTTAATGCCCCATTTCCTCAGTACAAATGAATATCATCCCAGCCGAAAACAAAGCACGGCTAAGTCAACAAAATAAAATAGTATCTTTATCAAACAAAGCAAGAGAAAAATCTGTACCAAGAACAAAAGAAAATCTCTCAGTCGAGATTTGGTTTATAATATAATATATGTAGTTAACAAAAGAAGTAGCCTATACTTGATAGCCTTCCCCTATACATACTGTCCTCTCTATATTTATATGTATGCATCTACTTTATTTCATTTTGTTCAAACCAAATTTAGCCAGCCTGAAAGAAAAAAACTGTAAAAGCAAAAGCAAAGCCTACTAGAAAAAAGAAAAAAAAGAGAAGATTTAGTTGCATCTGAAACAACTTCAAACTTGGAAGATATCAAACCTGAGATTCAAAAAGAAACTCAATACTGCAGTTTTCAAAACAGGAAGCAGCTCTCTGTTTCAAAACTTTTCAAGTGAGCAGACTTCTAATCCTAAAAGCTTGAATCTGTTTGCATTTTAATAAGGTTTGAAAATGAAGTTGTATGATATGTTTGCATGAGTTTTTCTTTATGGAAATATGATTAAATAGCTCTGTGTAGAAGTATATATGAATGTATATGCTGTCTCTGTTGTTATTACAGTTCGAAAACAATAATCAAAATTTATATCTCTCAATCAAAACTATATCAAACTTTGATTTCTGAAGAGTAAACAATTGAAACAAGAAGGTATCATTTATGAAGATGATTTCAAGTAAAATGGTTGGGCATTTATCTCAACATTTATAAACTACAGTGGAAATAAGAACATGAGTTAAAATAGAACAAGCTAATTCTAATCTTTGATTACGTATTTTGAAACGATGAGCAGAATGATGAATTTTGATGTAAAGATTCTGATTTTTAGACGTGTAAGTGTTGAGATAATCAGATTTGTTCAAATTTGGGTTTATTGTCAATTGCCATTGATCGACAACAATGGGTGAGTCATGGTTGCTCCTGGAGGGAGTAGGCATGAGCAAGATCATCAGAAAAATAGAAATGGAATTTATCAATGGCTGTGGTGGTCTGGCATCGGTGAACTAGGGTTAGAACCAGGATTTTGTCAGTGTTGAAACTCGGCCTGTTGCGTCATCATCGTGGCACCGAAGTAGACCGGACTTGGAGAGGAGATGCTTGGGGAGGTTTAGCAGCTGTGGGGAGCGATCGCAAGTTCTCCGGTGGCCGGAGGTGGCCATGCGGAGCGAAATTTGGTGAACAGGGTAATTCCTGGAGGCTGCTGATGGTTCGATTTTCAAATTCGTCGTCGACTCATGATGTTGGGTGGTCAGATGGGTTACCGTGGTCATTCGCGACTTGCTGAGGGTTGCGATGATGATCGAAGTCAACCATAGTTCGTGTACACGTACACAGGGATCATCGGTGCATTTTTGTTCATATGGGTGGTTATAGGTTGGGGAAGAAGGCGAACGTCTCGGGGTGTAGCACGTGAAAATGATGGGTTTACTCGAAGCGAGTAAAGGCGTGGTTTACTCGGAGTCAAGCCCGTGTAAAACAAGCATTTGCTCGGGTTTCTGATGATAGGCAAAAGCAGTTTTAAAAATTCAAAGAAAAATCAAGTTTTTTAATTTTTAAATCTTGATTATATCCTGTTAAAACAATTCTCTTCTTATAATAAAATGATATTCAAGTTTAAGATTAGTTAAGAAGGAATTTTTTTAAATTGTTTTAAATTAGCTAAGTTTTAAAAGTACGGTTTTTAATAAACATAGATATTTTTTTAGTTTATAAACTTAATAATATTTCAAGAAGTTAATATTAAGGATGTTTTATAATTGTTAATTAACTTTTCAAGGTTCAAGTTAAATTTTATTTGTTAAAGAAATTAATTACTTAAAGTAAATTACTTGATGCAAGTGATATATATAGAATAAATTGATAATTCAAGTTAATTAATCAAGTAATTAATGATTGATTAATTAAAAGATAATAATTACTTAAAGGGAAGTAATTAAGAATGGGTAATTAATGATTAAAGAATAGTTAATCAAGGTTAAATAAATTGATTATGAAGTAATTAATTAAATAGAGTGAATAAAATAATTAAGTAAGTAAGACTAAATAATTGATTAAGAATTGATTTGTTAATTAAATAAATTGAAATGAAATATGTAATTTATTGATAATTAATGATCAGTTTAAACAGGGTTAAGCAATTAATTCTCACGTAATAAATTTTATTTGAATCAATTACAATAAGAATTAAAGATGATTGCGTATGGGTTGTGTCAGTAGGATATCTGATTTGTTGTAAAAGAAATTGATATTTCTGTTTGTAATTGTGATGCTGTGAGATGTGAATTACTCTATGCTGGATTATGATTGGTGATTTTATTCTGTAAACCCTTGACCTGTAAAACGGCATTTGAAGTTCGATGCGATAGGGAGTCGGATTCCAGTTGGTTATCCGAAACCCACATCGAATCGTAATGATGAATCATTGTGATTGATAAATTTATTTATCTATGAATCTGTGAATAGAGATAAGCGTTATGTATTATATCACTTATCAATATTGATATCTCTGAAATAATTGATGTTGTGCACTATTGTGTAAAATCCCTGGACCACACTATACACACACAAATATGGATTCCACATGGAAATGGGTTAAGTCACATATTTTTAAATAAGTTTTGAATTTGAATTTTAAATTCAAATATTTTTGGAAATAAATTAAGTATAATATTAAAAGCTTTTGAAAAGGTGTTTTAAGAATAAAAGTTATTTTGAATAACTAATCGAGATTTGAAATTTAAATAATTTGATTTAAATTGGAATTCAATATCTGAAATTGAATTCTATATTTAGTATTTATGATTTAAAAAGAACTTTACAAGTTATACGTGTTTAAACCGTTTTTTTAAAAGCGTTGTTTTAGGGAATTTGAATTAAACCAAAGATTGTAACTTGTATAAATGAAATCGGGTTTTTTCAAAATAAAACTATTGTTTCTAAATGATAAAAAGCCTTCATATGAGAAATGAATTTCAAATTGTATTTAAGGGATTTCAATTTAAATTGAAAATAGTTTTCCATGTTATGAATGAATCTTTGGAAACAGTCTTGAAAGCTATGAGATAAATATTTGATTTAAAGATTTAAATGAGTTAATCTAATTGAAATGAAAATTTCTTTGAAATCCGTAAATGAATCTTTGTGAAACTGAGTGAACTTTGTGAAATAAATCTTTTTTGTTTAAAAGATTTGAAATGGTAATTGGTTTAAACCATTTGAAAGAAAGTTTGGAATTATTAAGTCGTGACTTAATTGAAATCCCATATCCATATGTTTTAAATGTTGCGCTCACTATTCGGGTTAGCCGGGAAAGGACCTTTGGGTCGTATAACCCATTCCGAATATGTGATACGTCGTTAGAGATAGCATTTGAAGACCGGTGGTGAAGACCAGGTATTTGCGAGAACGATAGGATGACCTATCGATTTTCTCTGCACGGAGTAGCACGGAGTAGCTACGGTATAGAGATTCCCTAAGTGATGGGAAGTTCGATCGGGATTGTGAATACCCGGATTGCAAGGGCTTCTTTGGAAGTGCCTTCGGTTCTGTTCGAACCCAGAACAGACTTGAATGGATTGTATGTCTGACATTACATTTTGAGATATAAAGCAGATTTCTTTCAAATACAATTCTGTTGGTGGCGGAGAATTTATTCTCTTAGGATTAATACCCTTCTCTGAGACGTACGAGCTTAGAGGTTATGTAGTTGAAGGTTATTAGCGATATATTCCCAACTTGGTATCCATTCATCCAATACGAGCCTTGTACGGTATTAGTTGTATTACCTGCCATCTACTTATGGTGGCGCCCCACTGTTTGGATGGTAGCTATAGTAGGCATATGATAATGGTGATATGTTGGGTAAGATTTATATTATACTTTCGAAAGGTTTTTCTGCATTTTTCACTTATAGAAATAATATCAAATGAAATTTTTCTGTGTATCAAGCATGTTTGACTATCATAAGGAGAAATCTCCTCTGATTCTGCGTTTGCATTGTGTGTGTGTGTGCGGGAGGCCTTATGGTAGTCTCATTTTCCAAAAGCATTACGATTATAAAAATTTAAATCTTTGATTGTTTTAAGGGCCAACTGTTTTTGTTTGCTCATACCAGTCCCACGACTGACCCAGAGTTTATTGTTTATTTCCTAAATCTGGGTGCTCAAAATTTTTCCACACGGGCAGTCTAGAGTTTGGTTTTTCAGATAGTTAGGTTCAGTGGATTATCTGGAGCCAGTTCAGTTTTTGGATATGGACGAGACTTGCTTAGCTTGGTGCAATCTTGATGGTGGATCGAGCTAGGAGTTTTGGAGCTTTGTCTTTGGAGCTTTTTGGATCAGAGTTGCAGTATTATATTCTGAGAAGACTTTTCTCATATTGTATCATGTTCCGCTGTATTTTGTGTTGTATATTCTCTGATGTTGATGATTATCATTGTATCAAATTGATGTATCAGATATTGTATTCATGTTATATCAGTGATATCATCTTTTATTTCCGCTGTGTTATTTATCATTTAACGGTGTTGCAAGCTTCCGCGATACGAATTTGATGTTGTTTGTCGGACATCGAGTTTGGGTCGTGACAAATAGGGTCTCATCCGCTGTATAATGCGAGAAATCAACTCCAAGTACATATATAATACCAATTTCACCTTGCAGTGAAATATTTACGGTATAATTTTTTAATAAATAACCTCCGCTTAATATACGGCGTATAATGTCTATTTCAATACAACAGATAGCAATCATCATTCAAACATACATTCAAGAAATTTTAAATCTAACTATTTAAAATTTAAATGGAAACAATTTGATTGAGTGAGAAGTTCTCACCTTGGTTTCAATACAGTTTCAGCGTTTTATTCCAAATAAAATTAAACACACGTTTAATTTTACTCGAAATTCAAACTAGCTTCAAACGACTGCAATCCAGTTCCATTGCGTAGTGCTCGACAAAACGAAGCCGACGCAAGTTGTTTCGTCCATTTTCGATCTCGTATGAAAGAGATATCATATTTTAAAGTTTACACGAATTTATGTAAATAAAATTTACAACCTTCTTTTTTAAATTTTAACCTATTTCTCATCCGGGCCATTGATCCCTATCCCCAAGATCTAGGCCGCACGCGTTTCTTTTTTTCCCCAGTAAAAATCGCGTACACTAACCCAAAGCCGCCTCTTCATCCCAAATCACGCAACCACCTACGATCATCGTCACGTCGATCAAAGGCCGCCGTTCAACTCGCCATAACGAGCTCTACTATCGGCTAGAAGGGCTCGAAGCTCGGTTATGCCCTGGTGTCAAAAAACGTGCTCGAACCATGCACAAACGCGAGCGATTTCCTGATGATCCTTGGCGTTAAATCCAATCTCGACCGTTGGATATTTAGATGTCGGGATGTTCTACAATATTGTAGTTGAAAACTTTTCGAATCGGTTGATGGATGGCGAGAAAAATGAGGAGAAAGAATAGCGAGTTTCGGCCATTGATGCTTTAGGAGGCGGCTCCTAAAACCCTAGGGTGTTGATTGTTGAAAATTGTGAACAACTTGTCCTATAGAAAATTCGCCAAAACACTATTCATTCGAAATATTCCGAACTCCAAACGAAGCGTGCTGGTTTAAGTTTCTAAGGTTTACCTCGCGTTCCAAACACAATGGAATAGGTTTCGGAGGCTAATTCGATCATCTGTGCGGGTTACGGCAATAAACGATCGATTTTAAATTAAATCGGTTAAACTAATTTCTATGCGTTTTGGCTTGCCCCAAACAAACCGTAAATCCGATTGACACGAAATTTGAAACCATACAATAATTTAACATTACGGACCCGATGAAACTGGTTTCGTCGAAATCCGAGACTGTTTGAAAAATGACTAATTTCACTAGTCGATTAAATATTAAAATATTCAATTTTCACAAATTAACTTTTAATTCGATTTTAAAAGTTCACAAACATTGTTCTAACTCCAATATGATTTAATATAACTTTATAAACCATTTTTAATCACATTAAACCCAATTTTCAATTATTTATGCAAATTCCAAATATTAATTTGTCGATTTAATTATCCAATTAAATCACTATATTCGAAATATAATTTATTCGACTTACAAATTCTACTTGTTAATATTTAAAATCAATTAAATATACGAATTTTAATTGACAGAAATTCTGGGTCGTTACAAACTTCCCCCCTTAAAAGAATTTCGTCCTCGAAATTAGCAAGTAAGAAAAGGTTACAGAATCCATTAATTTTTCAAAACAAACCGCTCAATTTAGATTTTACATATCTCTTAAGTGTTTAACTTTTCCAAAATTCATAGTTAAATTTCTTACAAAATATTGACTAAGTTTCCAAATCCAAACTTAGTTTTCAAAAATTTTCCAATTTTCTCAAAAATATTCTAACGCCTTAAATTTTCAGAAAAATTCGCCACAGTCCCCTTTGCGCGGCTCGATCCAAAAAAAATGAGAGTGTATATATCACAAATATACATCTCATCAAGTGATGAGGCACCCCGCAGGGAAAAAAGTGTAAAAGTGCGGTATGTAGTCCGAGATATGTACCTTATATATTATAAGCGAGCATATACGGCTAATATAGCACGAAAGTGAGCTCCAAATGCGAAGCAAGCGCAATCCACACCTACTAAACACTCAACAAACAATGAGAAACATGTATATATGAAAGTAATATCAATATACAACATATATCAACAACTATATATGCCAATATTGAAAATGCAACAAAACAACAAATCCAATCATCATCCAACTAGCATTTAACTAACATCCATAACCAAATCAATTACATTCACTTCTCATTAATATTCAATGAATTGGTTTTACAATTTAAGTCACATTTGATTCATTAACATTGGATGTTTTTTTACTAACACTCATCTATTCATATTCAAGTTGGTTCATTCCAAATCAAATTCAATTCTATTTAAGATTCACTTAACTTCCTTTAATTTAACTCCATCCTTTAAGTTAAATTTATCCAACTTAATCGCAATCAAATCTCATTTCAATTTATAAAACTCATTTATACATTCACATTACCAATTTCATTTCATTAGTGAGTTTATTCCAACTTATAAATATTTTCAATTCCCATTTGTATATAAATTCATTCCATTATCCTTTGGTTATTATTTCAATTTCTCTATAATAATGATAATATTTCAATATCATCACCTCCAAACAACCAAGCAACCATATATTATAAAAATTTACAGAAAATTTCTTTCTTTTAATATACGAAAATAGTTTGGGTAAAATTATTTCATTTACCCAATTTCAAAATAATACTGTGTCGGTTTATCTTGTTTAAGAGTTTAGAAACCCCTATCGATCACGGTTGTACTTCCTGCACCGACCAGAATTCATAAACAATCAACCGATAAGTCAACACAATACAAAACAATTTATATTCACTAACAAATACGCGCTCATAGCTATTATTACACTCAAACTCATTCTAGAGTACTACCGACTCTATCTCTAATGAGTAACACCCAACAGAGCCATGGTTGTCGCTTAACCATATGCTCTGATACCAAATGTGAGGACCCGATTCTTCAAATTTCGAAAACCAACATCAATACGTCCACTGTATCGACTGCCGAGCAATTGAATGCCGGAAAACCGAATTTTTAGGGTTTAAGAAGAAGAAAAAGACGGAAAAAGAAAGAAAGAAGAAGAAACAGAAACAATATCAGAATCTCACAGTCGCAGCGGAACAACATATAATAGATAAGTGAATAATCTTTAAAAATCAAATAATTATATAAGTTATTACATTACATCACATTACATTATCAGAGTGTACAACATCAAACAACGGAAAAGAAATACAACATATACTAGATAACATACTACGCCATGCTCTCCAGCTTGCCTCCAGCAACTCCCGAATTCCAGAATGACCTAATAACCTGACTCTAGACTGTCCGTGTGGAAATTGGTGGGCACCTAGAGTTTAGGAAGGAAACAATAAACTTCGAGTCAGTCATGGGACTGGTGTGAGAACTTAAAACAGTTATTTATCTTTAAAACAACAACAAAGGAAGTATTTTAAAAAAATAGATCCGCAATGTTTTTGGAAAATGAAACTACCATAAGGCCTCCCGCCACACACACAATGCAAACGCAGAATTGGAGGAGATTTCTCCTTATGATAGTCAAAGATGCTTACTATGCAAAAATCAAATCATTTTTGATATTATTATTAGTGCATAGTGTAGAAAACATTTCGAAAGTAGAATATAAATCTTAGCCAACATACAACCATTATCGTTTGCCTACTATAGCTACCATGTTCAATAGCTGGTTAACGCCACATTCCATGGCAGGTTATACAACTAAAACCGTACAAGGTTCGTATTGTTTCTTTGGATTTCCAACAAATGGTCAGGCCAAGGAACTTTCCATTTGCCACATGGGGACGCCTCTGGAAAAACGACCCCGAGAACCTAACCTAACATTACGGTTAGATCTCTGCTAACACAAGGCCGGGTTACCCCTAACCGGGTAACTACTGACACGAATATGTCATCCCCCGGTCGTAACCGGCCTTCATCCGAGGAACCTCGATTCCAACAACCACAAAGAAATAAATTTGCAGCAATAATATAGGTTAAGTATCTGGGCTCCATACCATGATACCACCTCTATCCAGAAGGAATGACATACACTAAAAGGGCGCTACCCCCTAATAACCTTGCTGTATCCTTCTTGTTTTGACCATTTCCGAGGTGTGAGGCCCGATGAAATCTCGTCCACAAAGCCACACTTTATACAAAAGCTGTGCTTTGATCATCAAATGCTCAACAACACTTCGTATGCCACATTACCAATTTGGGAATGTATCACTAGCAACCATCAACTATATAACCTCTAAGGGTGTAAAGCTAAAAGAATAAATTCGCCGCCACCAACGGAAATATATTTGAAAGAAATCGGCTTTATATCTCAATTTGTAATGTCAGACATACAATCCATACAAGTCTGTTCCGGGTTCGAACAGAACCGAAGGCACTTCCAAAGAAGTCCTTGTAATCCGGATATTTACTAATCACGTCCAAAATTCCCATCACAAAGGGTGATAAAATCTCTATATCGGAGATCAGCCGATGCAGAGACATTCGATGGTAATCCATCTGTTTTCAAAATATCATGTCTTCAACACCGTTCTTCAATGTTATCCATTACGTCGTATCACTATTCGTAGTGGGTAATCCGAATAACGAGCGCAATAATTTAAAAATAAGTGTAGTATTCCATTTCAACCATTTCACAACAAATACCTATTTAAAGGTCAATATTGATAGTCGGTTATTTAAATATCAGCCAATGTTCACAACATCATCAAATTCCAAATAATTCCCCAAATTATTCATTTCCCAAAATATCTTTATAAGATATATTTTCCAACACTTCAACCATTTGAAAACAAATTTCAAATCATTTTTCACCTTTCAACCTTTGAAAACGAATTCCAAATCAATTTCCATAAACGGAAACACTTCCAAATATTTATTTTAAATTTAAAATGGTTCATTTAAATCAATCAAATAAATCCTTACCGATTTATTTTAAACTTACGTTCCAAATCTGTAAATTTATTTCCACACTTCAAAAATAAATCAATGTTAATTTTTAAACAAATTTCCCTTTCTTTTATAAATTCCATAGTGAATTTACAATTCCAAAATATCTATGAATATACAATTTCCAAATCGATTTCTAATATTCATTTTCAATTTATCTTTCAAAAGATAAAATCTCAAAACATTCACTTCATATTGGAAAACATTTCCATACTTATTTAATAATAAGTAATTCACAAGTCCATTTATTTTCAACACTTGGAAAATATTCAATATACTTAAATCGAAATTAAGTATATATTTCATTCTTTAAAGAAAACGTGCACTTAAACGCATTTATTTGAGTCAAAATGAATGTTGCGTAAAACATCGTTACGATGACCCAAAATCACTAGTATAGGGATTCGAAATTAAGATAGATATATAAATCTCAATACTATATAAAACATTTCCTTTCAGAAATCATTTACTATAACAACAGTGTTATAGTCCACTATTTCCTTCTATTTCTCGAAAACGTCTATTTTCAACAATGAATGTTGAAGTCTATGGTTTCGACGCTTAATACATTTTTAAAACATCTTTAAAACAATTAACTTTATTTTATAATATCACTTCCCCAAAAACACATCCATTTTCTTTAATAATATATTCACTGTCCAAAATCGTGAATATACTTTATTTACTCAATTCAATGTTTCAAAACATTTACTAAAAGATTATCCACTATCCAAAATCGTGGATAAAATTCCCAACCAAACTCTTATTTTTACAACATTTAACTTAAAGGATAATTCGCTGTCCAAAATCACGAATATATCTCCTTTAATAAACTTCTATGTTTAATTTATCAAATTTAATAAAATTTCGAATTTATAAACAATGTCTATAAATTCCATTTCTATTTATAAAAACTTCGGTTTATAAATCTCCTTTATTAACCAATTCTATTTATAACTCAGTTATATACCAAAAATCCATATTATAAGTTATATTCTTATAATTCATTTACTTGCCAAAATCGTTCTTTTAAAACTTTACAAATTATAAATCTTATTACTTATAAGATTCATTAATAACTCCCTTTTTACATTTATAAAAACTCCATTAAAATTCCATTATTCTGATTTATAAAAATTCAATTTTTTAAATATTATTTATAAACCGTTTATAATAAATTCAAAAATCACAATTTAAACTATTTTATAAAATCATTAACTCCATATTTCAAAAATAATTTTTCAACTTATTTTCTCAAAAATTATAATTTTTATAACATTAAAATTGAAATGTTTTATTTATTTAAAAACGAATCAATTCCAAAAATTTAATAAAACATATACTTTCAAAAATCACTTTAAAATCTTTTTAAATTTTGAAATCATAACTTTAATACTTTTAAAACTTCAAAATATGCCCAATGATGCAACGACACCAAATAATCAATTACGGCATCCAAACATCATATATCAATACGATAACAGAATATATAACAATATCTGTAAATAAATCAATACAGTTGAGGAATCCAGTTGGATCCCTCCATCCTGTTTCCCTGCATCCACAGATGTTAGCACAATACCAATTCCGTTTCAATACGGAATATCGCGGTATACGGGATTTATAAAATATTATCCGCTATTATGCGGCGCAATAGGGTCTCATCCGCTATATAATGCGGGAAATCAACTCAAAGTACATATATAATACCAATTTCACTTTGCAGTGAAATATTCACGGTATATGTTTTTAATAAATAACCTCCGCTTAATATGCGACGTATAATGTCTATTTCAATACAACAGATAGCAATCATCATTCAAACATACATTCAAGAAATTTTAAATCTAACTATTTAAAATTTAAATCGAAACAATTCGATTGAGCGAGAAGTTCTCACCTTGGTTTCAATACAGTTTCAGCGTTTTATTCCAAATAAAATTAAACACGCATTTAATTTTACTCGAAATTCAAACTAGCTTCAAACGACTGCAATCCAGTTCCATTGCGTAGTGCACGACAAAATGAAGCCAACGCAAGTTGTTTAGTCCATTTTCGATCTCGTATGAAAGAGATATCACATTTTAAAGTTTACACGAATTTATATAAATAAAATTTACAACCTTCTTTTTTAAATTTTAACCTGTTGGTCATCTGGGCCGTTGATCCCTATCCCCAAGATCTAGGCCGCACACGTTTCTTTTCTTCCTCAGTAAAAATCGCGTACACTAACCCAAAGCCGCCTCTTCATCCCAAATCACACAACCACCTACGATCATCTTCACGTCGATCAAAGGCCGCCGTTCAACTCGCCATAACGAGCTCCACTCTCGGCTGGAAGGGCTCGAAGCTCGGTCATGCCCTGGTGTCAAAAAACGTGCTCGAACCATGCACAAACGCGAGCGATTTCCTGATGATCCATGGCGTTAAATCCAATCTCGACTGCTGGATATCTAGATCTCGGGATGTTCTACAATATTGTAGTTGAAAACTTTTCGAATCGGTTGATGGATGGCGAGAAAAATAAGGAGAAAGAATAGCGAGTTTCGGCCATTGATGCTTTAGGAGGCGGCTCCTAAAACCCTAGGGTGTTGATTGTTGAAAATTGTGAATAACTTGTCCTTCTATAGAAAATTCGCCAAAACACTATTCATCCAAAATTTTTCGAACTCCAAACGAAGCGTGCTGGTTTACGTTTCTAAAGTTTACCCCGCGTTCCAAACATAATGGAACAGGTTTCGGAGGCTAATTCGATCATCTGTGCGAGTTACGGCAATAAACGATCGATTTTAAATTAAATCGGTTAAACTAATTTCTATACATTTTGGCTTGCCCCAAACAAACTGTAAATCCGATTGACACGAAATTTGAAACCATACAATAATTTAACATTACGGGTCCGATGAAACTAGTTCCGTCGAAATCCGAGACTGTTTGAAAAATGACTAATTTCACTAGTCGATTAAATATTAAAATATTCAATTTTCACAAATTAAATTTTAATTCGATTTTAAAAGTTCACAAACATTGTTCTAACTCCAATATGATTTAATATAACTTTATAAACCATTTTTAATCACATTAAACCCAATTTTCAATTATTTACGCAATTCCAAATATTAATTTGTCGATTTACTTATCCAATTAAATCACTATATTCGAAATATAATTTATTCGACTTACAAATTCTACTTGTTAATATTTAAAATCAATTAAATATATGAATTTTAATTGACAGAAATTCTGGGTCATTACAAAAGTGACTAACGCAGCAATAATAATTTTGCCCTCTTCTTGTACTTTTGATATGGTCGAAAGGTATCAGACCCTCATTTTACCATTGTTGTCAAAAGGTAAGATAATTAAATGATCTAATCTTTCGATAACAAGCTATTAGCAAGGTTGAGGAGTTTCAAACCTTTCGACTACCAGCTTTTGGCAAGGTTGGAACTCTTCGACCTTATAACTTCTTCAACCCATCTTTGTCGAAATGTTTAAAGTGCTCATGAATCGAACCTGAAGCCTTTCGACTTCTATGGGTAGAATGTGTTTTAACAACATTTATCAGACCTTTTGATAATATCAACAATATTAACACTTTTAACTTGAGAACCTGAAGGTTTTGTTATAAACCTTTCAACTTTAATGGTAAGACATGTTTTGACAATGTTAACCAGACCTTTCGACAACATCATCAATACGATTATTTTTACTTTGCAACTTTGAATTCTTCATTTTGAACATGTTAGAAGGTCTTGTTATTTAACCTTATGTTACATTCGAAGTATATCTAGGCTTCCATAGAGCTTTCGACGTTCCCTAAAGGTGAAGAATGAATTAATGTTTTATCTATTCCTTTCGACTTTGTCAATAATCTGAGGAGTTCATATTATTATCTAATTACTTCTTAGGCTCCCAATAGTGTCGAAGTATGATAGATTAGGTTGATGCTATCTTCTTTCCGACATTGTCGAAAGCCTAGGATGCTAACCTTTCGACTTTGTCGAAAGCTTGAATTGTTGACCTTTCGACACTATTGAAAGCTTAAACTACTTAGCATTTTCACTATTTTAAGATTTCATGTATGTTTTTATGCTTGAGTTGTTTAGGTAATTTTTTTTCAAACTCATAAATAATTAAGAATTTAACTAAAACGTTTTCACCCGGCAGAATCATGAGTTCACCTAAAGTTGAAGCTATTTCCAAGTATTCTTCTATTTATCTTAAGATGAACTCAATGATATTCTTAAAGATTTTGGCATTACTGGGATCGAAGTCATCCCTCCACAGCCAACTGATACTATTGATAACCCTCCAGAATGGTATTTTGCTTATACAGCTAACCACATCTGGCATGGTGGATTTCTTTCCTTTCTTGAGTTCCTACTTTCCTATCTATCTCATGTTGGAGTTGCTCTGATACAATTATCTACGAATGTTCACGCTCACCTCCTATCCCTAGAAATACTAGCACTGGAATCTAGACTTCCTTTGCTTAACGTCGAACTTCTGAACTCCTTGACCAAGTTGGCAAGGTCAGATAATCTCGGCAACAGATTTTTTTGAGTGAATGTGTACAAGAAGCTTATTTCAGATGGCATTAACAAGTTCAAGGACTGGGAGAATCAGTTATTTTTTATCAAGTGCTTTGCTAGTGTTCACGAGACTATTGCCTCCGCCCAAAAGTCTACTTCATTGTTGCCTTTTCTCTACTTTATGTTTTCTATCTACTAATCTCTGACTTTTTTGAGGTGAATCTTCCAAGAAAATTGGTGATGTTGACAAGAAAACCATTGGCTTCTTAACTGTAGCTTCAAAGAAACTTTGGAGCAGGCTGACTCTCTTAATCCCTACGAACTTAAGAAAACTTTCTTCACTACCACCTGGCCTGAGAATCCTTGGAACTCCTCCTACTATCATGCACACTTCACATGGCAAGCACTTTCTTTCCTTAGGCAATGTCAAACATTTTTCTTCAATGTTACCTATTTGCGGTGACATTTTAGGTATACCTTTAGTTTTGTACTTACTTCTTTTCTCTTGGCATTATCTGACCTATTTTGACCGACTTTATATCTGCTTGATTTTGTCCCAGCTTCTTTCCATGCCATTGTATCTTCTGGCATTACTGTCCCTCCTTCATCATCTTCTGGAGTTACATCCTTCATGGAGGCTTTCGTTAAACCTAAAAGATCTTTCAAAAGAAAACCAATAAAGCCCTCTGAGGATGCTTCTTCATCGAAAGTGGTTAAAATTATCGATATGGAGGAAGAGGAGGAACGCGTATCTCTTGAAAAATCTTCGAATAGCCCTATCATTGAAGCCTCTAAGTACAAGCCCGAACAATCTCTGTAACGACCTACCTTTATAGAAGGTTTAAATTGACAATAAGCCAAAAATGTCAGACTCTAACCATTCGGAGGATTGTTATGGGGTAAATAAGAAAAAGTAGAGAAAGGAAAAAATGAAACACAGAATCTCATAGCAGAATGACAAAATATAATAATCAAATAAACAATTCACAAAGTTGTTTTACAAATAACATTTGATTACACTTTTACAATACAGATCATAGTTACGTACAACATGAATAAATAAATAAATGTAGCAGAATAACATGATGCATTGAAATAAATATAATAAGTAGTCATAGTAAGAATATACTAAATCTTCGTCTTCATCTCCAAAAAATAGTCTTCGATATATCAAAAAGTTCAAATGGACTCGAGCGAATTGAAAAGAAAAAACGCTCGGGTCAGAACTAAAAGATTTTATGTAAGTTAAATCAACAGTAAATAAATATGAATGTAACAGCGTCAGAAATGTTTACGGGGTTTGACATCTCCTATCCAGTGTCTAACATGAGTACAATAACTTAACAGATGTTTCGAATTTCCATCTCCTAAGGATCTGTAAACTATCTACATATATAGTACAATACGCAATTCTAATAGTGACAATAAAGTATAGTATTAAAATAGTGTTAAGGCATTACCCATATCCCCTTTAACATATTTTATATATTTCATAGTCTACACAGATACTGTCAACTACAGCAATCAGTGGTTTACTCAGGGAGCACTCTATTGGTACAGTACAAAATAAACTCGTAGTGCACGCGACAAGGCATGCGAGGCAATGCAAGGGTAGGATTCTACATTTGCATTCGTGAACTGGTGGTAACACATAGTAGCTACTACCGCCCACCATGGAACACACTCCCATAATCAAATCGATGGGTGTCCACCAAATCAATCATAAGGTCAAAATATGGTATCGACGAAATGTGCCTAATCGAAGGTGCCACTGCACTTGACCCGATATAGCTTTTGTTTTAGCCACATCAAGCTGAATCACGGGAGTCAAGGCTACGTAAATATCTCATACAGAATCGTTTGCCAATCCATCCTACTTCATTTTGGAATTTCCACCACGTGTATAGTTGTTAAATTGGATTTCGGTATTGGCAAAGAGTATGATAATGTCCGATCTTGGTCTCCTTAACAGCCAAACGCTTATTTCACATCGGGCGTTTCCTTTAAATTTCCAAAACCGTTTCATAATTGATATAAAAGATATCATTTTCAATTCACATCATATCACTTTTGAAATCATATTCACTTTTGAAATCATTTATAAGATAGGTTAATTAAATCCACATTACAAAATCATCATATTTACATAAATTTGTCATTTCATTAGCAACTATCATTTCAAATCCCAACTTAGGTTATAACATCATTTAACCATATTCGCTTTAGAAATCAAGGATTTAAATATAAATACTTCCTCTTTACACAATCTGCAGTATAGAAATAGTTTAGATAATTATAAATAGTTTAAATACTTTATCATAGTTTAGAATAAATTTCAAATAGTTAAAATACTCTAAAATAGTTCAAAAATAGATTAAAATAGTTTAGGTGGATTTAATAGTTTAGATAGGTTTAATAATAGTTTAAATAGATTTAAAATATATTAAATAGATTTAAAAGAGATAATTAGATTTAAAATAGATTAAATAGATTTAAAATAGATTAAATATATTTAAAATAGATTAAATAGATTTAAAATAGATTAAATAGATATAAAATGGATTGAAATGAGTTAATTAGTTTTAAATAGGTTAAAATATATTAAAATAGATAAGATAAATTAATATAGTCTATATTGATTAAAATAGTTTAAAATAGCTGAAAATAGAATAAATTAGTTTAATAGTTTGAAAATCTTAAAAATCAGGATTTCATATGATATAAAATGGTTTATATTAAAATTAGTTTCAACAAATTTGGTCCATATCTAGACTTTAGATCCAAAACCATATTTTAAATTATGAAATATCAATTTAAGCTATTCCAATTAGAATAGATTTCAAAGTTATAATTTGAAACGATTTCAATAACTCAGTTCCAGTAAATTTCGCTTATACTTCAAATTCAGCTTTAGAATTTCAATTTATATCCTTAAGCAATTCACTTAAACGATTCCAAAATTCAATTTAAATCCTTTGAACAATTCTTTTCAAACAATTCGGTTTATATAAATCAAATTCTATTTCAAACAATTCATTTCAAACAAATCGAAGTTTAAGGATTTAAAATCATTTAATTTGACCAATCCGGTGTCCGTATATAATTTTCTACCCTATGGTCAAGTGAACAGATATTTATCATTTTAATCCGTAAATATTTTAAATTTTATGTGTATATATCATTTCAACCCGCAATCCGAAAATAAATTCAGATCCATAAAATCGCTCGGGGTCATCATTTCAACTCATAATGATTTTTCCCTAATCTATAGATCGTTCGGTATGTATCATTTCAACCATAGGGAACTTAAAGTGTTATAACCATATAAAATGTAACATCCAATCATCCAATATCAACAATCAAACATCCAACACAATCACCATTTAGATCAACAAATAAATAACAACAATTGGCTGATTATCAATAATGCATAATTCAAAATTCAATATTAAATTAATTAGCGATTAAATTCAATAAATCAGATTTAACTGGAATGGCAATTTAAATTTGTTAAACAATAATCAAACAACTTCTAATCACATCATAAATTTAAACTAACTAACATAAGATAATTTAGTAGTTGTGAGTAGGTTAAAACACTCACCTTTGACTTCAAATCGATTTGAAATCCAAAATAAGGCCCGAAATTGAATGGCCTCGGAATTCATCCAAACAAGTGCCAAAATGTTCGAAATCTCGATCGGATCCCAATGAAACAAACCAAACGTAAATCTGATTTCATATGCAAAAGTTATTAACATTAGAAGTTTGAAATTCAATATTTGAATAATATATTTAATATAATCATAGGCCTATTACCACACGCCATATCACCATCTTCCTCATGTTCAAATGCGATGCCTAGAATCCAAAATTCATGGCTGAAACCCCAACTTTGACCACTTAATTCCCATGCCTCCGACCAATAGAATCCCTCCGATCACCACCATCGTGCTCGACATGCAGAGCCACCCCTACCCATGGCCACGACGGGACCACCGGCCACCTCGATTTGCATGCGCCATCGCCCAAACTACTAGGGTTTCAAACTCTAATCCCTTAATTCAGGCCACCTCATGATGATTTTGATGATGCGACCACCACCAATCGACTCATGGAAGCCCATCTACAAAACCCATATCTCAGTTTCGCCAATTGCTACTCTGATTAAAAACCACCAATTTGACTTTGACCATGATTTGTGGTTGATTGTGAACTATTATGAAAAATAAACTCTATACTTAGGTTCTATTCGTCGAGATTTTTCCAACGGTATATAATTTGGTATAGTTTGAGGTGTTTTAATTTTCCGATTTGATTTTTGATTTGCAATTTGACTATAGGAAATAGAGTTTCTGCCATTGAGAAGGAGAAGCAGACATATGGAATTGTACATACTAAGATAAGAAAATAAAAAGACTGCTAGGGTTTTGAAAGATATATTTATACGAACAGAGCCCGATAAGAAAATGAACACGTATCGAATTGGTACGAACAATAATAACGTCCCGTAAAGCCCTTTTCGCTTCCGAAACGAAAGTGGGTCATCCAATATATCGAAATAGATGTTTTCGATATTTTTAAACTCAATAGAATAGATTTCAAGTCCTAATTCCATCGTATGAAGAAGTAGCTTTAAAATTAGTTTGTTTCAATTGATTCAATTAAATTGATTTCGACGCGTTTCAAGTCCGCACGATCAACCGATAAGTCTGTTCGCTACGAAACTTGAAATCCTATAATAATTCACCATTATGGATCCAATGAAACTAGTTTCGTCAAAATCCGAGATAGTGGCCACAGCGGCTATTTTCACGTTAATTAAATAAATTATTATTAAATTAATTAAATCACTTTTTAATTCAATTTTTATAATTAACAAATTTTATCATTTCTGATTGCCTGGTGATTTATATTCTTTTAAAACAAATTTCCATATCAATTCAACTATTAATATTGCGCTAATTGCAGCGTTCTAATTCCAATTGCAATAAATTCATTAATTATAATTTAAAATCCAAATAAATTAATTTATCTTGATTTCACTCTTATTATTTAAATTGATCATTGCCTTATGAATTAATTTGACATTATTATACATTTTATTACATTCACATTTACAGTTATCGTCTTAACTCATATTAATGTAATATTTAATGACATTTAACCGCAATTGATTTCCAATTTAACCCAACAGGATAAATAAATTGGTAACAAATATCAATTGTAGCCTTTTTCTTAATTTAGTCACGTATATAAGTTTATTATTATAAAGAAATGTAACAACTACTTATACAACACTGATTTTATCCAATTACAATTAACTACATATTATTTTCACCAATTAATATAACATTTAACTCATTCTCCTCATTTACCAATTATAAACAATTATGACTTTCCAATCATTTCAATTAGTTGGAATTACATTAAAATAGTTATCAATTTCCTCAAAATTAATATCACCAACGTTACGTTCTGGTTATTCTTTTCATTATTAAATCTAAAATTTTTAACTTTTCACAACGTTAAATTCCTAAACATATTTAATTAATAAATTTAATTATCGAAAATTATGGGTCATTACACTCTCCCCCACTTAAAAATTTTCGTCCTCGAAAAGGGAATAGAAGAATAAGGAATTGATATATCTTATTCAATATATTAAATTTATAAACGATCAATTTAAGTATTTAAATAATTTAAATAAAATATAAATTTATAAACAAATAAATACTTTCATATTCAAGTTAATAAAAGTTTTAAAACATTTCTATTTTCACAAAAAACTTTAAGTCCAAAATTCATGGAAAATTTCGGCAGAGTCTCCTTTATACGGAGAGGTATGGGACAAATAATAATATCCATAATAACAATATATAACATATTTCAAAATAATATATTCTAAACCACGGAAAAACACTATAATATCGTTAGAAAACCATAATCCGAAACGTACCTATTTGTCGGGCAACAAAACTTATTTTATTAAACCAAAAGTGGTAACTATTGCTTCCATACCCTATATTTCACTTATATAATCCAAAGAAGTTGATAATTACACAAAAGAGAAATATTTAGCCGTTTTAGTAATAAATCAACACAACATAACGACAATCACTTGCAACCAAAAGCATACAATCATCACATGAAATCGAAGTAATCATCCATACCCCCATAGCAACCAAAACAAATGGTTTGTTCGGTTTAGACACTTTTAATCACATAAAATGATAAATAAACTACTAAGTATACTATACACTCAACAGTCATAGATAAAATTTATTAAATTATCTATACATCTTTATACAGTTAGAAGTATCTTTTCCCAACCATCCCATAAACCAAATGAACAATAATTCCAAGTATCATTTAATTTTATTCTTGTAAATCTCCTTTCACACTATTTATTGTTCAAAAAATTTCTGTTCATACGATGATTGTTCTCTTTAGTTAACATTCATTACTTGCAAACTTCATTTCCCATTTCATTCGTTCAATGCAATGTTTCTATTAGCTTACATTGATTTACTTACATAAGCATTTCCATTTAATTATTCAAAAATAATCAATCATACATTTTATTTCAGTTTAATTCACATTCATAATTTACTTTGATTTCCTTTTAACATCAATATTTATTTATGAAGCAACTCATAATTAGATTTTTTTTCCTTTCACCTTTATTTCTTTCATATATAGTATTCCACTTTTACTTTATAACTAAATTCAAACACTAACTTAATTTTATAATCATATACTATCATTATTCACTTTTTTGTTAAATTTAATTACTAGCATCTCAAATTATTAACTTCACTTTAAAACCCTTTGTAACATAAAAGTTCTTTTTATAGAAATACTTCCATTTGAACACTTTCATTACTTAAGTTTTACTTGTATAATATTCTAGCACATAATCAATTTAACACTACAACTTTTTAAATATTTCTGATAAGTTATATATATGTCTTTTAGAATATAATTGAATGTTACACAAGTTATCTTATTTGTTTTAATTAACAAAATGTTCAATAATTAATTTTTCCTTTTTTTCATATCTTTTGATTTGCAAGTTACAAATTTTCATTTCTTACATTTTTCATTAATCACTTAGCATCTATTTCCTTATTTTCTCATTTTGAAAGTTTCCAACTATTAGTCAAGATTTCATTCATTACAATGATAAAATCTCTAATTTACATAAACTTAAGAAATAAATATTGGATTCCATTTCGATGAATTTAAAATAATATATATATATATATATTCATATCTTTTATATATATCAAATTACATTTGGAAATTAAAATTAAGATTTGTTTATCGGAACAGATGTGTAGTAAACTACTACACTGGTCTTCCCACTGTAAAACTCGAAAATGAATGTCGATGATGCTTGTACCATGACCAAAATTATTTTCCAGCGATAGAGAGGGCAGTACATAACTTATTTCCTTCCAAAATTCCTTTAAAACATTTCTTCCAAATCATATTGAAATATTTATATTAGAAAATACTTCCAAATAATACTAATATTATATTCCAAAATGTTTTAATTTTTTTTTCAAAATCACGAAACTTTAGCTCTCAATTTCCAATTTATATTTACTTTACTTATAAATCCTATTTTACACCCAATATTTATAAAATTTAACTTTCTCGCAAACAAACATATCACATACCATTATATACATTTCTAAAGATTATTCTTTATATACAAAATACAATACTAGGCAAAATTATTTCATTTACCTATATTTGAAAATATTATTGCGTCCATCTGCCCTATTAAGTGTTGAGAAATCTCTATCGATACCATAGCGTCCTATATGCCGATCGGAATTTATAAACACTAAACAGAAAAAATTAACACAATATAAAAACATTTTTATAACACTAATATGTGCACACTCTCATACATATACAATCAAGCAAACTAATTCTAAGGTATTACTACCCTATATCTAAAGAGTCAGACCCCACAAAGCTAAGGTTATCGCTAAACCAATGCTCTGATACAAAATGTAATGATCCACATTTTTGGATGGTTTAAATCGATAATAAACCACATACGTCAGATTCAAACCATTCAAAAAGGAGGATAGTTATGAGGTAAATAGGAAAAAGTAGAGAAAGAAAGATAAACAAAACACAAAATCTCATAGCGGAATGAAAAAATATAATAATCAAATAAACAGTTCATGAAGCTGTTTTACAAAAAACATTTGATTACACTTTTACGACACATGAGTAAATTGATAAATGCAGCGAAACAACATGATGCAGTGAAATAAATATAATAAGCAATAATAGTAATGATGTACTAAATCTTCGTCTTCATCCTTCGAAAATTGTCTTCGATATACTAAAAAGCTCAGATTGACCCGAGCGAATTGATAAGAAAAAACACTCAAGTCAGAACTAAAAGATCTTATGTAAGTTAAATCAACAGTAAATAAATATGAGTGTAACAGCGTTAGAGATATTTTACGGGGATTGACATCTTTTATTCAGTGTCTAACATGAGTACAATAACTTAAGATATGTTCGGGATTTCCATTTCCTAAGGATCCATTAAACTATCTACATACATATTATAATACGCTATTATAATAGTGTCTACAGTAAAGTAAAGCATTAAAATAGCGTTAAGGCATTACCCATATCCCCCTTTGCACATTTTACATATTCCATTAGTCTATACAGATACTATATGCTCCGCCAACCGATGGTTTACTCAGGAAGCACTCCATAGGTACAGTATAAAACAAACTTATAGTGGACGTGATAAGGTGTGTGACAAGGCACGCGAGGAAATGTTAGGATAAGATTCTTCCATTTGCATTCTCAGACTGGTCGTAACGCATAGCAGCTACTACCGCCCACCTAGAACACACTCCCATAATCAAATCGAGCGGTGGCCCCTAAATCAATCACGAGGTCAAAATATACTATCAAAGAAATGTGCCCGATCAGAGGTGCAACCTCACTTGGCTCGGTATAGCTCCTGTTTTAGCCACATCAAACTGACTCACGGGAGTCAGAGCTACGCAAATACCTCATACAGAATCATTTGCTAAACCATCCTACTTCATTTTGGAATCTCCACCACGTACACAGTTGTTAAAGTGGTTTTCGGTATTGGTAGAGAGTATGAGAATATCCAATCTCAATATCTTTAACAACCAATCTCTTATTTCCCATAGGATGGTTCCTTTGAATTTCCAAAATCGTTTCATAATTGATATCAAACCATATCATTTTCGAAATGATATTCACTTTCGAAATCATATTCACTTTTGAAATTATTTATAAGATAGGCTAATTAAACCCTCATTTCAAAATCATCATATTTACTCAAATATGTCATTTCATTAGCAATTATCATTTCAAATCCCAACCTAGGTTACAACATCATTTAACCATATTCATTTTAAAAATCAAGGATTTAAATATAAACACTTCCTCTTTACACAGTCGGATGTTTAGAAATAGTTTTGATAGTCTTAAATAGTTTAGTATAGTTTAGAATAAATTTCAAATAGTTAAAATACTCTAAAATAGTTTAAAAATAGTTTAAAATAGTTTAGGTGGATTTAAAATAGTTTAAATAGGTTTAAAAGTAGTTTAAATAGATTTAAAATAGGTTAAGTAGGTTTAAAATTGATTAAATAGATTTAAACTAGATTAAATAGATTTAAAATTGGTTAAATAGACTTAAAATAGATTAAAAATAGATTAAAATGAGTTAATTAGTTTTAAATAGGTTAAAATATATTAAAATAGATTGAAATAAATTAAAATAGTTAAATTGATTAAAATAGTTTGAAATAGTTGAAAACAGATTAAATTAGTTTAATAGTTTGAAAATCTTAAAAATTAGGATTTCAAATGATATATTTTTAAATGGTTTATATTAAAATAATAAGCTTGAAATTGATATCAAATTAAACTATTTCTTCCATTTCAATAAATTTGTTCCACACCCAGGTTTCAGATCGAAAATCCAATTTCAAATCTTGAAATATCAATTTAAGCTATTCCATTTTCAATAGATTCGAACTTACAATTTCAAACGTTTTTAATAAGTCAATTTCGGTAAATTCCGTTTATACGTCAAATTCAACTTTATAATATCAATTTATATCCTTAAGCAATTCACTTAAAAAATTCCAAAATTCAAAGTAAATCCTTTAAACAATTCATTTATAACAATTCAGTTTATATAAATCGAATTCTATTTCAAAATATCGTTTAACTGAATCCAAAGTTTAAGGATTTAAAATCATTTAATTTAACCAATCTAGTGTCCCTATATATTTTTCTACCATATGGTCAAGTGACATGGATATTTATCATTTCAATCTGCAAATATTTTAAATTTTACGGGTATGTACCATTTCAACCAGCAATCCAAAAATAAATTCAAATCCAAAAAATCACTAGGTTTATCATTTCAACCCATAACGATTTTTCCCTAATCTATAGATCATTTAGGTATGTATCATTTCAACACATAGGGAACCTACAGTGTTATAACAATATAAAATATAACATCCAGTCATCTAATATCAACAATCAAACATCCATCGCAATCACCATTCAAATAAACAAATAAATAACAACAATTGACTGATTACTAGTAACAGGTATTAATATGTAATTCAAAATCCAATATTAAATTAATTAGCGATTATATTCAATAAAGTCCGATTTAATTGGAATGGCAATTTAAATATATCAAACAGTAATCAAACAACTTCTAACCACATCATAAATTTAAATTAACTAACATAAGATAATTTAGTAGTTGTGAGTGGGTAAAAACACTCACCTTTGACTTCAAATCAATTTGAAATCCAAAATAAGGCCCAAAATTAAAAAGCCTTAGAATTTGTCCAAACAAGTGCCAAAATGACCAAAATCTCGATATGATCCCAACAAAACAAACCGCGTGTAAATCCGACTTTGTATGCAAAAGTTTTTAACATTAAAGTTTTGAAATCCAAAATTTGAATAAAATAATTAATATAATCGCAGGCCCACCACAACATGCCATGTCTCCATTATCCTCATGTTCAAACGCAATTCCCAGAATCTAAAAATCACGGTCGAAACCCCAACTTTGACCACCTAATTCCCGTGCCTACGACCACTAGAAGCCCTCCGACCACCAATATCATGCTTGGCAAGCAGAGCCGCACCAACCCATGGCCACGACGTGACCTCTGGCCTCCTCGATTTGCGTGCGCCGCCGCCTAAACTTCTAGGGTTTCGAACCCTATTCCCCCAATTCAGGCCCCCTCGTGTTGATCTAGATGACGCGACCACCACCAATCGACTCCTAGAAGCCCCTCTACAAAACCCATATCTTAATTTCGCCAATTGCTGCTCTGATTAAAAACCCTAAAATTTGAATTTGATCGTGATTTGTGGTTGATTCATGCACTGTTACGAAAAACGAACCCTAGACGTAAGTTTCGTTCGTTGAGACCTTTCCAATGATGCGTAAATCGATTAGTTTGAGGAGTTTTAATTTTTTGATTTGATTTTCAATTTGACTATAGGAAATAAACTTTCTGCCATTGGGAAAGAGAAGTAGACAGATAAAACTGTACATACTGAGATAAGAAAATGAAAAGGCTGCTAGGGTTTAGAGTGATCTATTTATAAGAACAAAACCCGGTAAGAAAATGAACATGTATCGAATTGCTAGAAACGATAATAACATCCCGTAAAGCATGTTTCGCTTTTGAATCGAAAGTGGGTCATCCAATATATCAAAATAGATGTTTTCGATATTTTTAAACTTAACGGAATAGTATCAATGTAACGACCCAGAATTTTTAGTAATTTAAATTTGAGTATTTAATTAATTTTAAATGTTTATAAGTGAAAATTTTAAGTTAAATAATTTATTTCTTGAATATTGGATTTAATTGGTCATTTAAATCGATTAATTAATAGTGAAATTCCGTAGATAATTGAATATTGGGTTAGATATGATTGAAAATGATTTGGAAAATTTTATTTTATCATATTAAAGTTATAGAAATATTTTAGAACTTGTAAAACTGAATTTGGAGTTAATTTGTAAAAAATGAATATTTTAATATTTAATTATCGACTGAAAAATAGCCAATTTTTGAACAGTCTCGGAATTGAACGAAACGAGTTTCATTGGATCCGTAATAGTTAGTTATTATCGGATTTCAATTTTCGTAGCAATCGGAGTTGTCGTTTGACCGTGGCAGCTCGAAACGCATCGATATCGTTTTAATTTTAATTCGGCGAGTTAAAATAGCCATTTTTCAAACGGTCTCGGATTTCGACGAAACCAGTTTCATCGGATCCGTAATGTGATATTATTGTAAGATTTCAAATTTCAAGTCGATTGGATTTATCGTTTGTCCGGTGCAAGCCAAAACGCCTAGAAATCGTTTAAATCGGTTTTAATTTAAATTGATCGTTCAATTCCATATATCACACATACGATCGAATTAGCTTACGAAACCTGTTCCATTGTGTCCGGAACGCGGAAAAACCTTAGGATCGCCTGTCGGAACGCGTAGATTGGAGGTCGTTTGCATAATCAGTTAAATCGAGAATTTTATTAATTTAATACAAAAATAAAACATTATATATATTCAATTTTTTTGCCAAACCCTAGAGAGTTTTCACCGGCCGCCACTTCCATGCGTTCAATGGCCGCAAAGCTCCATTGTTTTCCCTCTCTTTTCTTCCAATCCACTCAATAATTTCAAAAACTTCCAACCACAAAAGCGTAGAGCTAAGTGTGATCTTCAATCTGAACGGCTATGATCGGGTTTCGTGGCGTAGATCGACGTGAATTTCAAGGCAAAGGGCATGCGTTCGAAGGCCAATTGCATGGCCTAGGGGCGACCGGAACTCATGGCTTTTGGCACGGAAGTCGAGATGGAGTGGGGCTTCGAAACGGCAACACTTGATCGAAGGGAAAGTACTCAGGGTGGTCGCGACCTGGAGGAGTTGAACGGGGCATTGGGTTTCTCGTGCGCGCGTGTATACCTGGGGAGAGAGTCGCGTGGAGGAAGAAATGCAGGGGCGGCTTTGATTCGTTGGCTTGAATTTTTGCACGGCCAAGATTAGGTCTGGAAAATTTGAAAATAAAAGTTGTTAATTTATTTATTTAAATCGTGTACAACGTTTAAAATGCAATATCTTGTTCATGCGAGGTCGGAATTGCACGAAATCAGTTGCGTTGGAATCGTATGATCGAGCACTTCGCGATGCAACCAGTTTGGAGTCGATTGGAGCTCGTTTGAATTTCGGGTAAAATTAAACGTTCGTTTAATTTTATTCGAAACGAACGCCGAAACCGAAAATAAAATCAAGGTGAGAACTCCTCACTCAATCGAAAGGTTTTGTTTGAAATTTTAAATAGTTAATGTTGATTGATGATTGCTGTTTGATTGTGCTAGTAGATATAGTAGGATATATATTATATATAGCAATATATATATATTGGCATATGTATATATTGGATTTGATTTCCCGCCTCGTATAGCGGATGAGACCCTATTGCGCCGCCTATTAAGCGGAATATTTATAAAATCCCATATACCGCGATATTCCACCTTGAAGTGGAATTGGTATTGTGCTAACGTCTGTGGGTGCAGGGTAACAGGTTGGAGGGATCCAACTGGATTCCTCGCATATTTATTTGTTTATAAATATTATGTTGATTGTTGATAATCATATTGATATATGACACTTATTCCCGTGATTGACCATCTAATGCTGTTGCATCATCGGATTCAAATTTTTAAAATTAAAATAACGGTTTTGAATTTAAAAGGGGTTTTAAATCGATTTTTCAAAGAATAAGGGTTATTAAAATTTTGAATTGATTAAATTTTAAAATAAATAGATGGATAAAATTTTATGTTTTAAAAATTTATATTTTTATGAAATATAACTTAAAAGAAATTTTTAACAATAATAGGTTTTTATAAAATAGTTAAATTTGGTTTTTTGGGGAGTTATTATTATTAATGGTTTATATAAAGGATTTTATAAATGGATGTTTTTAAATAAAAATTATTGAAGTTATAGAATAAATTTATAAAGTGTTAAGTTGATGTATAACATGAATTTCACTAGGATTTATAGATTAATAAATGTGAAATTTATAAACGAATGGTTATTGGAAAATTTTAAGTTTATAAGTTATTAACTTATAGAAATGGATTTGGGCATTAAAAAGGGGAATTTTATAGAAATTGTTAATAAATGAAGATTTCATTAGTCGAAATTATTATAAACCATAAAGAAATCTTGTAAGTGATAAGATTTTAAATTGGTGAAGTTCAAAGGAACGATTTGGTAAATAAATAATATTATAAGTATTTAACTTACAATATGGCTTTTGGGTATGAAATTGGGTTATATAAATTGCATCGGATTAATAAAGGGATTTATAAAATTGGGGTTTATAATAGAAATGGAATTTATAAACTATGTTTATAAATTTGAAATCCATCGAATTTGATAAATTGAAATATGGGAATTTGTTAAGTGGGCTATATTCACTATTTTGAATATTGAATAGATTATTAAATAAAATGGGTTTGTTTTTGGGAAAGGAATGTTTTAAATGGAAATTTAAAACGAATTAAAGGTGTTTTAAAATGTATTGAGTATTGAAAACATAGATTTCAACATTGATTGTTGAAATAGACGTTTTCGAGAAACAGAAGGGGATAATTGGTATAGTATTGGATTTATATATCTATTTTTAATTTCAAATCCATATACTAGTGTTTTTGGGTTGTCGTAACGATGTTTTACGCAACATTCGTTTTTAACCCAAATAAATGTGAATAAAAGAATGTTTTCTTAAAGAGAATGGAATAAAATACTTAACGGTAACTTAAGTATATTGAATATTTCCAAATTGTTGAAAATAAATTGAATTGTGAATTACTTATTTTTAAATAAGTTTAGAAATGATTTTCCAATATGGAATGGAACGTTTTTGTGAATTCACCTTTTAAAGGTAAAAGTGTAAGCGAATATTTTGGAATCGATTTGAAATCAAATATGAATGGGTATTTGGGATTTAATTCACGTTGGAATTTATAATAGGAAGGGAAATTGGTTTAAAAATAAATGTTGATTTATTTTTAAAGATGGAAATAAAATTCACGAATTTGGAGCGTAAAATTTAAAAATAAATCGGTAAGGATTTATATGTTGTTTTGAAATTTGTTTTCAAAAGGGATAAAGGATGAATGGTGGTTTGAAATTTGTTTTCAAATGGTTGAGTTGTGTAATTTGAAATTTGTTTTCAAATGGTTAAGGTGTTTAATTTGAAATGGGTTTTCAAATGGGTAAAGTGTGGAAAATTTTATTGTGAAGGTGTTTTGGTAAAGCAAATAAATTGGGAAATTATTTGGAAATTGTGTATATATATCTTGTAAAGATATTTTGGGATTTAATAATTTTGGAAAAAATTATTTGGAATCTGATGATGTGGCGCATCTTTATTGATAGTTAAATAACCGACTATCAGTATTTACCCTTGGATGGTAATTGTTGTGATTGTTTGAAATTGAATGCACACTTATTTTTAAAATAAGCGCTCGCTATTCGGTTTAGCCGGGAGAGGACCTTTGTGTCGTATATCCCATTCCGAATATATGATACGTCGTTATGGATAGCATTTGAAGACCGGTGTGAAGACCGGGTATTTGTGAAAACGATAGGATGACCTATCGATTGTCTCCGCATCGTTAGCTACGATATGGAGATTTCCTTTGTGATGGGAAATTTTATCGGGATTGTGAATACCCAGATTGCAAGGGCTTCTTTGGAAGTGCCTTCGGTTCTGTTCGAACCCGGAACAGACTTGTATGGTTACGTGTCTGACATTACATTTTGAGAGATAGAGCAGATTTCTTTCAAATACATTTCTGTTGGTGGCGGAGAATTTATTCTCTTAGCTTAACACCCTTCTCTGAGACGTACGAGCTCAGAGGTTATGTAGTTGAAGGTTATCAGCGATATTTCCCAATCTGGTAATGTGGCATGCTGAGTGCTGCTGTGTGATGATCATTGGTTGGTCATTTGTGATATGATCATTTGTTTGATCATTTATCTTTGTGATTATTGCTTTGGTCATCTGTGGACCCGAAGCATGGCTTTGTTACACAAAGCGTAGCTTTGTGGACGAGACTTCGTCAGGACCTCACTCCCCGGAAATGGTCGAAACAGGAATATGCGGCAAGGTTATGAGGGTCGCGCCCTTTAGGGTATGTCATTTCCTTCTGGAAAAGGGTGGTATCATGGTATGGAGCCCAGATATTTACTCATGTGGAAACACTATATATATTTCTGTGTGGTGTTGTTGGTATCGAGCGCTCGGATAAAGGTCCCAAAGGACCGGGGGATGACATATTCGTGTAGTAGTTACCTAGTTACAGAGGTAACCCGGCCTTGTGTTGGCAGAGATCTAACCGTAACGTTAGTTCTCGGGACGTCCCGCCAGAGGCGATCCCATGTGGCAGTAGGAAGTTCCTTAGCCTGACCATTTGTTGGAAATCCATTCATCCAATACGCGCCCTGTACGGTTTTAGTTGTAGAACCTGCCATTTAACATGGCAGCTATAGTAGGCATAGTATCATGGTACCTATGCTGGCTAGGATTTATATTATACTTTCGAAATATTTTCCACTATACACTAGTAATAATATCAAAGAATTTTTCTCGTAGTAAGCATGTTTGACTATCATAAGGAGAAATCTCCCCCATGTGTGCGTTTGCATTGTGTGTGTGCCGGGAGGCCTTATGGTAGTTTCATTTTCCAAAAAGCATTGCGGATTTCAAAATTTAAATTTTCTTGTTGCTTGTTTAAAGATAAACTGTTTTGAGTTCTCACACCAGTCCCATGACTGACCTGGAGTTTATTGTTCCTTTCCTAAACTCTGGGTGCCCACTATTTTCCACACGGGCAGTCTAGAGTTAGGTTGTCAGGTTATTCTGGATTCGGGAGTTGCTGTGCAGATCTGGAGGCGAGCCAGATAGCGTAGTCTATTATCTATTGTATATAGTATTTCTTTCCGCTGTTGTTGTCGTACACTCTGATGATATGATGTATTGTGATGTAATGTATAAAATGTATAGTTCTTTGTTTTAATGAATATTCATTTATCTATTATATGTTGTTCCGCTGCGACTGTGAGATTCTGTTATTGTTTCTCGTTCTGTTACTTGTTTTTCTGTTTTCTCTTCTCTTTCTTTTCTTTCTTCTTCTACCTCTTTCTTCTTCTAAAACCCTAACGGTTCGATTTTTCGGCAACGAAAAATCCCGATCGTTACATTTGGTATCAGAGCATATGGTTAAGCGACAACCTGCTCTGTTGGGTGTTACTCATTAGAGATAGAGTCAGCAGTACTCTAGAATGAGTGTGAGTGTAATAATAGATATGAGTGCGTATTTGTTAGTGAATATAAAATTGTTTTATATTGTGATGATTGGTTTGTTGAGTGGTATATGAACCTTCGTCGGCGCAGCCTCGAAAACTGAATCGAAGGGGTTCCTAAACACTTGAATAGAACAATTCGACACAATATTGTTTTAAATTGGGTAAATGAAATAATTTTACCTCGATTATATTTTATATATATAAAGAAAATAATTTTTCAGGAATTATTGAAGTGTGTATATAATTGATTGCTTGGTTGTTGTAAATGATATAAATATAAAATAATTAAAAGTTGTTTGAATAAGCTAATAAAAGCAACTATTGTAAAAAGAATAATGGTATAAACCAATGAATCATAAGATGGAATTATAATTAATAATGAGTTACAATTGTAAGATAATCATGTATGTATATAAGAAGAAAAAATTATATAAGTAAAAGGGTTATAAAAGTGATTTATGAATAGAAAGAAAACTTTTTGAAAGAATAATTAGCATTGATTTCACTATTGTCACTGGGAAATAATAAGGGTGATGACTGCAGCATCATCAGTATCATTTTCGAGTTTCTATGTGATGGATTTGCTACAATAATGAATTTAAAATTGAAGTTTTGTTGTAATAAATCAATTTGAAATTAAAATTCAACTTGAAGTTGATAAGTATAAGCGAAATAAGTTTTGAACTTATAATATAAGTTAGAAGTTGAATAATAAGTTGCATGACTTATAGAATGGGAAAATGTAAGTGAAACCAGTTGTTGAAGTGGTTAAACAATTAAGTTAAGTAAAATGGAATATGAATTTGAATATTGATATGAATTTGACTTAAGTAAAAGTTAAATAGGATTTACTTTAGAATTGAAATCCGAATTGGATTGATAAGTTGAAGCTTAAGTTTATTTGAACAAATGATGTCAAATGGAGTATAACTTAAGTGAAGTTGAATAAAAAAATTGATCTTTGTATCAAAGTTAAATAATCAAGTGAATTAAATGATGTAAATAGAGTTGAAATGGAATATAACTTAAGTAATGTTGAAAGAATTGATGTTAATATCAAAATAAATGAATAAAGTGAGTAAATGAAATTGTTAAAGATGTGAACTTAAGTTATATAAATGAAATTCAATTTTATTTGTAAAAAGAACTAGCAATTGAATTAAAGCATGGATTGAATGTTAATCAATAGAATATGAATAAGTTGATATGAAATGATGCATGCAAGTGTAAATTCATTGAAGTTAGTTGAATAATTGGATGAAAATCAATTGAATGCTAAACCAATTGGAATTAAAACAGTTGAACCAAATTGAATGTAAGTAAAATAAATAAATTTGGTTGTATTGGATGTGCATTGGTTGTTATTTGCTTGTTGGTTGATTGTATGTAAATTCATTAAGTGATAATGAAATTGAACTAGCGCAATTGGAAGCTATGTAATTGAATTCAAATGAAATTGAATAGAATAGAATTGGAATTGAAACGAATGAAAATGAATATGCAACTTTAATAGTAAACTAAAAGTGGTATAAGAAGCATGTATTGGAAATTTTATAATTGAATTGGCAAATTGGTTTGAATATTATAATTGGATATTATGCTAGCAGGATATACAGGTTATAAAGGAATTGGGATTTTGATTTCAAAGTTAAAAAAAAATTTTGTAACGCTCGACAAAAAGGTACGTATTTCAGTTTTTATATGAGATTTGATGATTTCCTTCTCCAGCCACTTGGCTTTCTCTTTTCTTTTGATTCTGAGGGGCCGTGGTGCCGTTTTGTAGTCGCACCGATCTAGCCGCGCAAAGGAGACTCTGGCGAAATTTTTCGAAAATTTAGGGAGTTAGAAAAATTTTGAGAAATTTTGAAAGTTTGAAATTTGAATTTAAATTTAAATTTGAATTGTTGAGTAAACAATGTTGTTTGAAACCTATAATTGAAGTTGGAAAGCTAATTGAAATGATAGTAAATCTTTAATAAAAAGATTGGTGTTAGAAGGTTGATAAAACTATTAGTTTTGGAAAAATAATAAACGGATTATGAATTATTCTCCTTAACTTGCAATTTCGAGGACGAAATTCTTTTAAGGGGGGAAGATTGTAACGACCCAGAATTTTTAGTAATTTAAATTTGAGTATTTAATTAATTTTAAATGTTTATAAGTGAAAATTTTAAGTTAAATAATTTATTTCTTGAATATTGGATTTAATTGGTCATTTAAATCGATTAATTAATAGTGAAATTCCGTAGATAATTGAATATTGGGTTAGATATGATTGAAAATGATTTGGAAAATTTTATTTTATCATATTAAAGTTATAGAAATATTTTAGAACTTGTAAAACTGAATTTGGAGTTAATTTGTAAAAATTGAATATTTTAATATTTAATTATCGACTGAAAAATAGCCAATTTTTGAACAGTCTCGGAATTGAACGAAACGAGTTTCATTGGATCCGTAATAGTTAGTTATTATCGGATTTCAATTTTCGTAGCAATCGGAGTTGTCGTTTGACCGTGGCAGCTCGAAACGCATCGATATCGTTTTAATTTTAATTCGGCGAGTTAAAATAGCCATTTTTCAAACGGTCTCGGATTTCGACGAAACCAGTTTCATCGGATCCGTAATGTGATATTATTGTAAGATTTCAAATTTCAAGTCGATTGGATTTATCGTTTGTCCGGTGCAAGCCAAAACGCCTAGAAATCGTTTAAATCGGTTTTAATTTAAATTGATCGTTCAATTCCATATATCACACATACGATCGAATTAGCTTACGAAACCTGTTCCATTGTGTCCGGAACGCGGAAAAACCTTAGGATCGCCTGTCGGAACGCGTAGATTGGAGGTCGTTTGCATAATCAGTTAAATCGAGAATTTTATTAATTTAATACAAAAATAAAACATTATATATATTCAATTTTTTTGCCAAACCCTAGAGAGTTTTCACCGGCCGCCACTTCCATGCGTTCAATGGCCGCAAAGCTCCATTGTTTTCCCTCTCTTTTCTTCCAATCCACTCAATAATTTCAAAAACTTCCAACCACAAAAGCGTAGAGCTAAGTGTGATCTTCAATCTGAACGGCTATGATCGGGTTTCGTGGCGTAGATCGACGTGAATTTCAAGGCAAAGGGCATGCGTTCGAAGGCCAATTGCATGGCCTAGGGGCGACCGGAACTCATGGCTTTTGGCACGGAAGTCGAGATGGAGTGGGGCTTCGAAACGGCAACACTTGATCGAAGGGAAAGTACTCAGGGTGGTCGCGACCTGGAGGAGTTGAACGGGGCATTGGGTTTCTCGTGCGCGCGTGTATACCTGGGGAGAGAGTCGCGTGGAGGAAGAAATGCAGGGGCGGCTTTGATTCGTTGGCTTGAATTTTTGCACGGCCAAGATTAGGTCTGGAAAATTTGAAAATAAAAGTTGTTAATTTATTTATTTAAATCGTGTACAACGTTTAAAATGCAATATCTTGTTCATGCGAGGTCGGAATTGCACGAAATCAGTTGCGTTGGAATCGTATGATCGAACACTTCGCGATGCAACCAGTTTGGAGTCGATTGGAGCTCGTTTGAATTTCGGGTAAAATTAAACGTTCGTTTAATTTTATTCGAAACGAACGCCGAAACCGAAAATAAAATCAAGGTGAGAACTCCTCACTCAATCGAAAGGTTTTGTTTGAAATTTTAAATAGTTAATGTTGATTGATGATTGCTGTTTGATTGTGCTAGTAGATATAGTAGGATATATATTATATATAGCAATATATATATATTGGCATATGTATATATTGGATTTGATTTCCCGCCTCGTATAGCGGATGAGACCCTATTGCGCCGCCTATTAAGCGGAATATTTATAAAATCCCATATACCGCGATATTCCACCTTGAAGTGGAATTGGTATTGTGCTAACGTCTGTGGGTGCAGGGTAACAGGTTGGAGGGATCCAACTGGATTCCTCGCATATTTATTTGTTTATAAATATTATGTTGATTGTTGATAATCATATTGATATATGACACTTATTCCCGTGATTGACCATCTAATGCTGTTGCATCATCGGATTCAAATTTTTAAAATTAAAATAACGGTTTTGAATTTAAAAGGGGTTTTAAATCGATTTTTCAAAGAATAAGGGTTATTAAAATTTTGAATTGATTAAATTTTAAAATAAATAGATGGATAAAATTTTATGTTTTAAAAATTTATATTTTTATGAAATATAACTTAAAAGAAATTTTTAACAATAATAGGTTTTTATAAAATAGTTAAATTTGGTTTTTTGGGGAGTTATTATTATTAATGGTTTATATAAAGGATTTTATAAATGGATGTTTTTAAATAAAAATTATTGAAGTTATAGAATAAATTTATAAAGTGTTAAGTTGATGTATAACATGAATTTCACTAGGATTTATAGATTAATAAATGTGAAATTTATAAACGAATGGTTATTGGAAAATTTTAAGTTTATAAGTTATTAACTTATAGAAATGGATTTGGGCATTAAAAAGGGGAATTTTATAGAAATTGTTAATAAATGAAGATTTCATTAGTCGAAATTATTATAAACCATAAAGAAATCTTGTAAGTGATAAGATTTTAAATTGGTGAAGTTCAAAGGAACGATTTGGTAAATAAATAATATTATAAGTATTTAACTTACAATATGGCTTTTGGGTATGAAATTGGGTTATATAAATTGCATCGGATTAATAAAGGGATTTATAAAATTGGGGTTTATAATAGAAATGGAATTTATAAACTATGTTTATAAATTTGAAATCCATCGAATTTGATAAATTGAAATATGGGAATTTGTTAAGTGGGCTATATTCACTATTTTGAATATTGAATAGATTATTAAATAAAATGGGTTTGTTTTTGGGAAAGGAATGTTTTAAATGGAAATTTAAAACGAATTAAAGGTGTTTTAAAATGTATTGAGTATTGAAAACATAGATTTCAACATTGATTGTTGAAATAGACGTTTTCGAGAAACAGAAGGGGATAATTGGTATAGTATTGGATTTATATATCTATTTTTAATTTCAAATCCATATACTAGTGTTTTTGGGTTGTCGTAACGATGTTTTACGCAACATTCGTTTTTAACCCAAATAAATGTGAATAAAAGAATGTTTTCTTAAAGAGAATGGAATAAAATACTTAACGGTAACTTAAGTATATTGAATATTTCCAAATTGTTGAAAATAAATTGAATTGTGAATTACTTATTTTTAAATAAGTTTAGAAATGATTTTCCAATATGGAATGGAACGTTTTTGTGAATTCACCTTTTAAAGGTAAAAGTGTAAGCGAATATTTTGGAATCGATTTGAAATCAAATATGAATGGGTATTTGGGATTTAATTCACGTTGGAATTTATAATAGGAAGGGAAATTGGTTTAAAAATAAATGTTGATTTATTTTTAAAGATGGAAATAAAATTCACGAATTTGGAGCGTAAAATTTAAAAATAAATCGGTAAGGATTTATATGTTGTTTTGAAATTTGTTTTCAAAAGGGATAAAGGATGAATGGTGGTTTGAAATTTGTTTTCAAATGGTTGAGTTGTGTAATTTGAAATTTGTTTTCAAATGGTTAAGGTGTTTAATTTGAAATGGGTTTTCAAATGGGTAAAGTGTGGAAAATTTTATTGTGAAGGTGTTTTGGTAAAGCAAATAAATTGGGAAATTATTTGGAAATTGTGTATATATATCTTGTAAAGATATTTTGGGATTTAATAATTTTGGAAAAAATTATTTGGAATCTGATGATGTGGCGCATCTTTATTGATAGTTAAATAACCGACTATCAGTATTTACCCTTGGATGGTAATTGTTGTGATTGTTTGAAATTGAATGCACACTTATTTTTAAAATAAGCGCTCGCTATTCGGTTTAGCCGGGAGAGGACCTTTGTGTCGTATATCCCATTCCGAATATATGATACGTCGTTATGGATAGCATTTGAAGACCGGTGTGAAGACCGGGTATTTGTGAAAACGATAGGATGACCTATCGATTGTCTCCGCATCGTTAGCTACGATATGGAGATTTCCTTTGTGATGGGAAATTTTATCGGGATTGTGAATACCCAGATTGCAAGGGCTTCTTTGGAAGTGCCTTCGGTTCTGTTCGAACCCGGAACAGACTTGTATGGTTACGTGTCTGACATTACATTTTGAGAGATAGAGCAGATTTCTTTCAAATACATTTCTGTTGGTGGCGGAGAATTTATTCTCTTAGCTTAACACCCTTCTCTGAGACGTACGAGCTCAGAGGTTATGTAGTTGAAGGTTATCAGCGATATTTCCCAATCTGGTAATGTGGCATGCTGAGTGCTGCTGTGTGATGATCATTGGTTGGTCATTTGTGATATGATCATTTGTTTGATCATTTATCTTTGTGATTATTGCTTTGGTCATCTGTGGACCCGAAGCATGGCTTTGTTACACAAAGCGTAGCTTTGTGGACGAGACTTCGTCAGGACCTCACTCCCCGGAAATGGTCGAAACAGGAATATGCGGCAAGGTTATGAGGGTCGCGCCCTTTAGGGTATGTCATTTCCTTCTGGAAAAGGGTGGTATCATGGTATGGAGCCCAGATATTTACTCATGTGGAAACACTATATATATTTCTGTGTGGTGTTGTTGGTATCGAGCGCTCGGATAAAGGTCCCAAAGGACCGGGGGATGACATATTCGTGTAGTAGTTACCTAGTTACAGAGGTAACCCGGCCTTGTGTTGGCAGAGATCTAACCGTAACGTTAGTTCTCGGGACGTCCCGCCAGAGGCGATCCCATGTGGCAGTAGGAAGTTCCTTAGCCTGACCATTTGTTGGAAATCCATTCATCCAATACGCGCCCTGTACGGTTTTAGTTGTAGAACCTGCCATTTAACATGGCAGCTATAGTAGGCATAGTATCATGGTACCTATGCTGGCTAGGATTTATATTATACTTTCGAAATATTTTCCACTATACACTAGTAATAATATCAAAGAATTTTTCTCGTAGTAAGCATGTTTGACTATCATAAGGAGAAATCTCCCCCATGTGTGCGTTTGCATTGTGTGTGTGCCGGGAGGCCTTATGGTAGTTTCATTTTCCAAAAAGCATTGCGGATTTCAAAATTTAAATTTTCTTGTTGCTTGTTTAAACATAAACTGTTTTGAGTTCTCACACCAGTCCCATGACTGACCTGGAGTTTATTGTTCCTTTCCTAAACTCTGGGTGCCCACTATTTTCCACACGGGCAGTCTAGAGTTAGGTTGTCAGGTTATTCTGGATTCGGGAGTTGCTGTGCAGATCTGGAGGCGAGCCAGATAGCGTAGTCTATTATCTATTGTATATAGTATTTCTTTCCGCTGTTGTTGTCGTACACTCTGATGATATGATGTATTGTGATGTAATGTATAAAATGTATAGTTCTTTGTTTTAATGAATATTCATTTATCTATTATATGTTGTTCCGCTGCGACTGTGAGATTCTGTTATTGTTTCTCGTTCTGTTACTTGTTTTTCTGTTTTCTCTTCTCTTTCTTTTCTTTCTTCTTCTACCTCTTTCTTCTTCTAAAACCCTAACGGTTCGATTTTTCGGCAACGAAAAATCCCGATCGTTACAATCAAGTCCTAATTCCATCGTACGAAGATGTTGTCTTTAAAATAAGTTTATTTCAATTGAATTCAATTAAATTGGTTTCTACGCATTTCAATAATTCACCGTTACGATCAAACGACAAGTCAGATTAAATTGATTTCTACGTGTTTCAATAATTCACCGTTACGATTAAATTCAATAGAATAGGTTAAAGTTTTAATAATTCACCGATATGATCAAACGACAAGTCCAATCAAACGCATTTCAATAATTCACCATTACTATTAAATTATTTTCTACGTGTTTTAAGCCAACGATCAAACGACAAGTCTGATGACTACTTTTCAATTAAATTTTTATAATTAACAAATTTTATGATTTCTGATAACCCGATGATTTATATTCTTTTAAAACATATTTCTATGTCTATTCAACTATTAATATTGTGCAATTACAGCGTTCCAATTTCAATTGCAATAATTAATTAATTATAATTTAAAATCCAAATAAATTAATTTATCTTGATTTCACTCTTATTATTTAAATCAATTATTGCCGTATGAATATAATTGACAATATTATACATTTTATAACATTCACATTGCAGTTATCGTCCTAACTCATATTAACGTAATAATTAGTTACATTTAGTTGCAACCGATTTTCAGTTTAACTCAACAGATTAAATAAATAGGTAACAAATAACAATTGTCACCTTTTTCTTAATTTAATCACATTTAAAAGTTTATTACGAACAAATGTAATGACTTCCTATACAACACTGATTTTATCCAGTTACAATTAATTACATATTATTTCACCAATTAATACAACATTTGGCTCGGTTTCCTCATTTACCATTTAGAAACAATTATAACTTTTCAATCATTGCGATTAATTGGAATTACATTAAAATAGTTATCAATTCCTTAAATTAACATTACTAACATTACACTCTAATTATTCTTTTCATTATTAGATCTAAAATTTTAACTTTTTAATACATTAAATTCTAAAACTTGTTTACTGAATAAATTTAATTATCGAAAATTATGGGTCGTTTCAATATTCGCTTACTTTTGATCCTTTTCCAAACATCTCGATCTCCAACTAGCCGGCTGCACTCGAGCAGATGCAGCTCACCTTGTTGACGACTCCTTTTGTAAAGTAAACTCTTCCAGAGTCGTCATCTTCTGCTACTTTGCCTATGAATTTTGCAAAATTCATTGCGTTCATCCTACATTCTGAATCTTTTACTTTTTCCTCTCTGCCATCGTTCGCTCCAGACTTAGCGGAAAGTTAACATTCCCTTGTGGAGTAGCAACTTATGTAAACTCTCACCCAATCGATTTTATCAATGTTGGATTTCTCAATTTTCTAATTCTTATTTCACTTCTTATTACAGATTTCCAAAAACCGGATAGCTCAGAATGATCAAGTTTGAAGTCTTCGTCCGAATCCTCTAGGCTATAGATGAAGAATTCCGAGCTCAAAAATAAATTATCTTCTTTGACTATTGTTGAAAAAGAGGCTACCATTGAATTGGAGCGAGTAAAGGCTTCCCTCACCAGGATTGAAGCTGATCTAGAGGCGGAGAGACAAGCTCACCAACTCATCCCTGATGGAAAATTTGCAATGGAGCTCTCTGAAAGATGTAGAAGATGAAAAAGCTAGACTGGTCACTAGGAACACTTCTTTGAGAAATAAATTCAAAAAGACCGAGGCCTCGCTCAAATTGGCCGTCCGTACCCTCTCCGACATCAAGAAGCAAGTCTCTTATGATGTTGATGTTACCTTAGGGCCTATGTTGCTAAAAAATTACAAGATTGCCCTTATGCTTGTATACGTTGACAATTATGAGAAATATCCTGACTTCGGCTTCTCTTCTCTTGACTCAACTTTAGCCGAAAGAGTAATGGACAAAATTAACTGGATAAAGCAGGGTACCAATCCTGAGGGCAAGGAGGAGGTGACCAATGTTGCTGAAATTCTCTCTTTTGATGTCCCCATCTTCGAAATTGAATCAGGTGTTGAAGAGGGAGGTGACAAAGATGATGATTCTAAGGAAAAGGACGGCGATGATGATAGCAGCAGTGACAATGATGATGACGTTGACGATGATGACAACGGACCTGCTAGAGGCCAAGGCCCTAATGGAGATAAAGGGGTTTCCTCTGGTGCCTCTAAAAAAGATGGTGGTGATTAAGCTGAACTTCCTGAAAAGGAGCCTTCTTCTCATAAGGATATGCCACCTTCATCCCCTGGGCCATCTGCTCGTCCTGAGATGGAAACTGCTCTCACCCACGTTGAAGATCCAAAAGAAAAGAAGCATATCTCCCAGACATCCATTTCAGTTTCACAAGTATGGGCTTCTTTGTTTAAATGTCTTGCACTTCGAAGATAACAATTAGTGATAAATGATTTGTTTTAGATAAAGAAGAAGTCTGTTTTTTTCTATAGAACAAAACTTGACATAAAACAGGAAGAATTTAACAAGTTATATAGGGAGTTAGACAAACTGATAAAGGCACAATGTTCTATTTGATAAATATTATAGCCTTGACAAAAGCATCTCTGAATTAGCATATTTTAAATATCAGAGAGCTGCCCCTTTATTAAAGAGAGTGCGCCACCGATATGACGTTCTCTTAAAGGTAAATCGAGTGTTACTAATTCTATTCTGGATGATGATTGGAGAGAGAGACGTCTTAGTTAATTTCTTGCATAAAGCATATTGTAGACATTGTATCATTATTTTTCATACTTAGATGACTTTAGTAAAGATCTACTTAGACATTTTCATAAAAGATATTTAGATGAATCCAGATCTAGCTTGCATCACAAGGCTTGTTGGAAATTACCGTGGGTCATATCGATTACTCAAGATCTTCCCTTAAAAAGATTAAATATTACAAAGATAATTTTGTTACTGAATTCTTTTCTTATTATTTTTTGTATGAACCATATGAATGACTGTAAATATGTAACACGTAATTGATTTACGAATACATGTTTTCGTTATGTTTTTCTATGCATAATTTCTTTTACTGTGCTATTTCAGACATCAATTCTTTGGGTCAAGTCGCCCCCAGAGAGCACTTAAGTCAATATCTTAACTTGAGGAGATTTTACTCTAAAAATGCACTAATTTTAAAGACTCTGAAGTTAGTAAGATATTTCTTTCTTCAAAATCTACGAAAACTATACTTAGAATACCCTCATCTCCACTTTGATTTCCTTGGCGAAGTGAAGTAAATTTTCTTAAAAGAAAGCAGAATATTTCACTAAAGTTGATTTGTGGTCATGATAGCCTACCAGCGGGGAAATGCGATTATAGTAAATGTCCACTAGTTATAACTCCTTAAGAAGTCACTATACCTTTCGAGTCATCAATTATGCTTTCGGCTAATACTTTAGTCAAAGTTAGAAATATAGTCTTCAACTTTAGATGTAATGAAAGTGTTTGTTGTACGCTTCAATTTTATGGCTATTTGAATTGTAATTTGTTACTATAACAATAAAAACATTTTTTATCTATCTTGACGTTTATTCTATTTTATTTTTATTATTATTTTTAAATAGGAGATACGACCGTCTTCATCTCATCTCTCTCAAAGTTTACTTTCTCATGTTGACGCTATTATGGATATGCTACTATCAAGAAGTAGCGATTTTATGGTTCAAGACGAAGTCCTTCTCGAGCACATTGGTGGCAACAACGAAGCCGTAAAGTGGCACAAAAGATATCTAGTTCTAAACACCATCACCAATGACCACAAAGACAACATAGCCTATCTCGAGGTAAATATCAAGAAAAATGATGAGATGATCACTACACTCAAACGAAAAGTGAAGACAAATCACTGGATCGAATTCGATCAAAAGATGTCTACGCTTATTCACCGGATAAGTGATGTAGAGCTGATATTAAAAGATAGTCAAGCGCACTATGCCTCTCTATAATTCATTTGGGTGATAATACTTTATAGGTTGAACTTTCGGCCCTACAAGCAACTCCTTCAATTGTTAGGCCTACTAGGTCAAAACTACTCGCAGCTCAGTCCAACCTTACTGAACCTTCTTTCGGATTTAGATGATAATGTAGTTGGAAACTAGTGCCGGAGTGAAGTTTGAAATTGCCAAGTATTTTGATGAGCATCAGAAAATCAAGTATTCCCATACTATCAATGATATGCTGCCAAGAATTAAAAGCTTGAGCATGATAATTATTTGCTCATCAAGCATGTTGCTGAGTTGGAAAGGGAAAATAAAATAGTCAGGGCTGCTAGCATAACTTTTAATTGCGCCTTAAAGACCAACATTGATGCAATTGACGATGAGAATATAATTATGAGAAAAGAGAAAAAGCTTAAAGAAGTTCTCTGCACAACAATTAACCATGTAGTTAATCCTTTAGTGGCAGAGACTCGTAGTATAACATCTCAATATTTTTAATTTGTTTATGTATTTGAACCATACAAATATATCTTATACATGATTTTTGTTGATTGTAAATAATTACATAACTTATGTAAGTTATACAAATTTTGTAAATATCACCTTTTTTTGGGATCCTATTCTGTAGTGTAACCTCAGATGTACCTTTGAACTGCTCATTCAGCAACTTTTGCACTTTTGATCCCTTTGTCATTCTGACTTTCCTGGGAAACATGCAGCAAACAATATTTTTAATAGTTAGCTTGGAACTAAAATATTCATTTATGTATCCCAGATTAGTAAATCATCTTTCTAATTGTATGAAAAGTAATTTTTCAAAATGTTAAGACCTTATCTTTAACCATGATGAGAAATAATCATGGATTTAACTCCTTCCACTTGTTCAGAATGCTTAAGATTAGTTAGCAATAAGTTTCGCATAGATATTGAAATATAGCCTTTACTTAATAAAGAAGCCAATTTGATATCAATGTTTGAAATTTTTATGTTGTGGCTCTTCAACCCATTCAGAGGCTCTTAATAGCGATCTTCGTTTTATATTATTTATTGGCCCAAATTTAGACACTCGAGATGAATAGAAATCTGAAGATTTCGTACCTAGATTAGGGTTTTTAAGTAAACAATAGTCTTGACACATAGGTTCTGGTGTTAATGGTAGAGTTTATAAAGTGTATCGAACCTAGATTCGGGCATTAGTAGATGGAAGGTAAGTTGAAAGTCACCTTTTTGAATCTTATGATAATAAGTGAGAGAAGATTGGAATATCAGTTTCAGTAAAAAATATAAGAATATCAGAGTACCCTTCTCGGTAATAAGTAATAGTGGCCTAGAGTATCATCTTCGATAATGGATAATATAAGGTTAGAAATCGACATCTCCTAATATTGTATTAATAATGGAGGAAAAGAAGATCGTTTTTGGCAATAAGTATTAGAAGACCAAAAAACCATTCTGGCAACAAATAATTGAAGACTGGAGAATCAATCTGGCAATAAGTAATAGAAAACCAAAATACCATTTCTGGTAATAAGTAATGGAAGATCACAATACCATTTCTGGCAATAACTAATAATAGAAAACCAAAATATCAACTCTAGTAATTAATAGAAAATCAGAATACCATTTTTGGTAATTAATAAAGGAAGACTAGAAAACCAGTATGGTAGATTTTCACGAGGGGAAGTCAGAGAATTCTTTCTGGTTCTCTTGTTGAATGTGCTATCTCCAGGCTTTGATGGTATTTTGCATGCTTCATTTTTTCGGGCCTGAGCTAGTTTATTCATTTGTTTGGCCTATTTCAAGCTGGGACTCTTTCTTCCAATTCTTGTGCTTATTTAAGCAGTTGCCATTTTAGGCGGTGCCAATTTTTGGCGGTTGCCCATTTCAGGCAGGGACTTTTCTTAGTCCGTCGGACATTTCATCTAGGTTTTCGGTGCGCTTGACTAGCTTATTCTCAAATAGGGCCTAAGGACTTACCTGACCTCCCTCCAAGAGGTGTCTTAACCTGGCCATAGCGTGACGAGGCTAAGGGCTTGTTCGGTACCTTGGCCAGGCCATAGCGTTATAGGACCAAGGGATTACCTATCCTAGAGGTGCCTTATCCTGGTCATAGCATGATGCAGATAAGGGCTTATGCTACTTTAACCTAGCCATTTCTGACTTTGACGTGGCTAAAGGTTTACGCCCTCCTTCCAAAAGGTGGCTTGACCTGGCCATGTTGGCGCGACCAAGGGCTTCCTACCATTATTGGTAACCAGTCCTTTTAAGTAGTCCATTTTAAGGAAAATTTTACTCCCAACCATGATGACTTCCCTTTTTTTGAGAATTTAATTTTTTATTCCATAACTTGTTCAATGCTTTACAAACTACTTAAGTTTTCCTTGTCTTAGAAAGTGTAGGCCCATCTTCGCAAGCCCCTTACATTGATTTGTATCATGTCCATTTATTAGATGAAAGTTGCAATATGATCCCTTAAGTTTCCTTTCAAATCCTGGCTTCTTTTTTGAGAAGGCTAATAATTCAGTTCTTCTTTGGTTCGGATATAGATGTCTTCAATCAAGGTAGTAAGACTATATTCTTTAAGAAGTCTTGAATTCTGATCCGCCTTTGACTGTCGTCTAATTCTTTTGTGGATTGGTTTAAGTACTTCTTCTTGAGGAGTAGGTTTCGTTTTCATTGTCCGTTGATCCTCCTTCAAGGGCCTTTATTTCAATCTTAAAGCTTCGAGTGGAAATTTCTTAGTGTCCTTTATGCTTCCACTTGGTGATTCCTTTATTATCCTTGGTCCTTCGGTTGTAGATTTTTCTATGCATCCATGGTTTTCCGTTGAATGGGGAGCTTCATTTATAATCTTACCCCATTTATGTGTTAAACGGTCATAATCTTTTGTCATTTCCTTTTTAAAGATAGTCCTATGGGAATAGGACTGAATGGTCCTTACCATTTTATTGAAGATGTTTTCAGTTCCATTTGTTCTCCTTCCAAGTGCGAAGATTGGGATAGGGCCAATATGAAAGGGTTTAGACTCCATTTCTCAGGATTGTTAGATTTTGCTTTCTTTTCATTTATATTCCTTAAGGCTTCAAGCCTTAGTCTATGTTCTTCATCTCGATTGGAGTTTTTGATGTCTACTTGAAAGTATCCTGTCAAGTGTGGTTCAGAAGACCCTTGATTCGACTTTTTCTTGCAAAAACTTTCTCTTGTTTCGAACATTGAATTCATTCCCTATCCTTTAAATGCAATTAGATGAATTATGAGTCTTTTATCCAAAATAGGTCCTTTCTTATTCAAAAAGTGGAGTTGATAAGCCTTAAGAGATTTAACCAAGTAGAAGAGTAGGTGGAGAATTCAATAAGGTCGGAGGTTCAAGCTCTCCTTCTAGCGCCAAATGTTAAACAAATTTATGATTAATGCACTAAAGCTATTACAGCGAGGATGGATAGGCTTGTTTGAATGATGGGCTTGAAACCCTTGAGAATTACTTTTAAATTTAATTTGTCTTATTGTGGATTCTTGAATTGGACCTTTCAACGTCGTTGAAAGGTTTGGTACTTGAGTTTGATTCCTTTAATCTTAGTTAAACTTGTATATGGTCTCTTGTAGAAAATTTTCTTTTGGGTTAGGTTGGATTTCTCCGAGTTTACCCTTTTGAGTGTAGTTTAATCATTATCGTAAGGTTGGGGTGGAAACTTCCTTAAGGTATAGGCTGACAAATTTCTTGTTGAATTTGTAGTATCTTTCGACCTTGTCGAAAGGTTCAATCTCTTATACGATCTAGGTTGCAACCAGTTCGAAAGGTATGAGAATGATTTCCTTTAACTTTGGCCTTGTGAAAAGGTTTGGCGACTAAGATTATGATGTAGAAAGGTTATTAGAATTGTTACAGCATAAGGGCTGTCGACCTAGTTGGAAGGTTTAGGGCTCTAAGCTAATCACCTAGAAGGTTGTAATTAGTGTTTGGGACTAGTTGTATTGTCAATCTTGTTGAAAGGTTTAGTCCTTTGATTCAATGATTTTGGAAAGATTTAGAGACTAGTGAGTCAAATTGGTTGTGAACTTAGTCGAAGGGTTCTGATTGGAGGGTTGAGAGCTTCGAAGGGTTGAAGTAGTTAATAATAAAAGAAATCGTGTCGACCTTGTCGATAAGAACGTTTCGATGAAGTTGATCCTGAAAATAGAAGTTAGTCCAATAAAAATTTAAGTAAACAAAGAAGTAATTAACAATGATCAAGAATTCCCTTTTTATCCAGGAAAAAGCTTTATTTTATTAAATCCAACAAATCAACACCCAATTAGGGTTACAATTCTCAAATTAAAAAGATACAAGATTAGAATGAGAGAAATTGGGTCCCCAAAATTAGACCCCTTAGATCTTATTTATAGATGCAGGTGGCCCTCCTTTCGACTTCTTGCTCTCGACTAGGTCAGAAGGTCTCCCTTTTACATGCGGCCTTAATCCCTTTTTCTTCGCCGAAAGGTTTGCTTTCTCATTTGCTATTATAAACCATCCGCCTTTGTCAATAGGTTTGTTACTCTTATGTCTCCACGATCTTTCTTCCTTTATCGAAAGGGTTGTCTCCGTTATATTGTTATGAACCTTTCGACCTTGTCGGATTGTTTTTCTTCTCTTGTTTATTGTGAACCTTTCGACCAAGGTTGCTCTTCTTCAATGATGTCGAAAGGTTGTCTTTCATTCTTTGTTGACTTGTTCATAAACCTTTCATCATTTCGAAAGGTACCCTGGATATGCTTTAACCGGTTCGAAAGGCTTATTATGCTTTAGAAAAGGTCATTAAATACCATCTCACGTTTTATTTGACTTCTTCATCTCCTTCGAAAGTTAAGAACACTTTGGATACTAGAGTCGAAAACTTTCGACTCCTTCAAAAGATTTGATGCTAACGAAATTTGATGATTGCATCCCTTTTGAATAGTTCAAAAGGTTTAGGCTATGTTTCTCTACCTTTGCTCTTGTTGATAGATCATCATCATAGTCGAAAGGTTGACTTTAGTGCAGCACTAGTGTTTGTTCATCAGTGCCAAGTATTGAAATTATTGATATGTCAGGTGAATGACCAATACCCAAAATTGTACCAACAATACCATAATCTCACAACTCAATGGACGTAAGTATAATTACTGAACATATTACATAATACAAGATAGAAAACCCCAATAAACATGTTAAGTGATAGAGTTATGCGTATGCCATATGAATAATTATGTAATTTGTTACGTATGTTAACTCGATGCCGTATTTTGTTCAAAATAAAATGAGTTTTTCTTTTTATTATATAGTGATATAAATAATTAAGTAATCAATTTAAATTATGTATGTATGTATATATACATACATATGGAAATTGTTAAATGATGTATTATTTGATAGTAATAACAATGCATTGTAATCATGAGAAGAATGCATATCAATTCATCTGTTGAGATTAGGGTACATAACGCTTTCCTAATGTTGGATGAGTAATGACCCAACTTTCATTTTTCGGAAGAAACAATAACACATCCATAGTATTTCTCGTGTTGAACATCTAAGTGCTAGAATGATAGATCGTTAGAGAGAAAGAATGAAAAGACAGAATAGAATCTCACAATGGGACGAGTAATATATAATATACAATAGGTCTTTACAAAGGGAAAATAACTTTAATATACATATCATCATCAGAACAAAACTAATCTATCATCAATCTAGACAGTTAAAACAACCTATCCTTAAAATTGCTGATAAATACAAACAAGAACCAACAGAAGAAGACAAAATATGGGAATACGTCTTGAAGGATCTAGCTCGTCCCTTAAAGCTCCAAAATGTCTGACTAAATCTGGAAAATATGCCCAGGTTGACCCAAGCGTTACATGAGAATAATGCCTAGGTTAGTCTAGCAAACCAGCATAAGAAACACAACAAAATGGATTTTTAATATTATATAACCTTTCAAGATAAAGGTACATCGTAAGGTCATGCCGGACATAAACATGGACGGGTTTTTATCTTATGATATCCAAACCATTTTAAAGAAAAACTGGTGATATTATACCAATGTCTAGAGTTTTAAAGTAAATATTAATCATAGATAAAATGGTTACATTAATTACATTCCCACATAACAGGTATACAACTAAGTCCTTACTTGCATGTATTGAAGATTGAATGTTCATCAATCACTAAGCTATTGGGGTACTGATCGTTATGGTATGCCATTAGACAAAATGTACCAAGGTCAACAAGAACATCCTGCACCTCTGCCAACATTGTGACGCCCCACCTCTATACCAATGCTAGCCAAGGACACTACAGGGTAATGCCGTCAACTAACATGGAGAATAAGGCTGGATAGGAGCGACCATCTATAGCCTTGCTCTAACTATCTATTGAATACATCGACAATAATCATACAAAGCAGATCGACATATCCAATGAATACATAAAACAAAACCATAGGTGGTTGGAGGATCTATCAGAACAAAATATAACAACTCACATGTAATATATATATATCACAGAACAGAAGATCATCATATATACATATACAGATACATGACAGAGTATACAAACTAATACACGTCAAGTGGTATAGCAAACCACAATATACAGACGAATCAAAAGAATACATATATCAGAGTTACAATAAAAGGACTACACAAAAAGCGTTAACAAAAAGGAATAAGCAGAATAGTCCATGCGGAAGAAAAAGAGGCTAAGTCCAAAAGCACCTAACCCGAAACATCTCGGTCTGACCCGAGTATAAAATACACGGGTCAGTCTAGCTAAACAAATGAGTTAGATAAACTGAACAACACTAAACCTGCAAGGTTACAAGGTATAACAAATATCTTTGAAAGAGATAACACAATCATCTAATCAAAAGATGAATCATATGATAACAAAACAAGCCTCATATCATCGGCAACATAGATAAACAAAGGATACAAATATCCTAGATCAAGCCAAAAAGGCAAATAACAAATACCAATAAAGGTAACACAAGTTCCACAAGGTAATCGCTACATATCATGCGGCTCAAAAAGACCAACATCGAAGGGCGATACCTAGGGAATATACATATGGATGAAACATCATAAAATTTGCTCGAGCTTAGTACTGTATAAATAAGGATCCATGAGCCCGAAGACTCCAAACCCAATATCACCCATGCGGCTCATAACAACCAACATCGGAAGCTATAATATAGGGCAACAAACCCGAAGGCACTAACCCGAAGGCACATACCCGAAGGCAACAAACCTGAAGGAGACTGTCCGAAGACACTATCCCAAAGGCAACAAACCGTAGTAGTGAAGGTCAAAGACCCAGTACTGGACACCACTAACTGGCGGAATGTGTCATAACTCTCAAAAAGGAATTCGAAAAGTGGTAACGTGAGTCCCATAACCACTCGTTCGCACTAAACGGTTTACTATCTGTTAGTTAATTTCACACTCAAAGTAGTACAAAGTTCACCTCATATCATCGGTAAACCAAACCCAAATGTCAAAACGATCAATTGAATAGGTCGGGAATTAATCGGAAGGATAAACGCACAGATTCATGGTCCATGTTTTGCCCAACCATTTAATCACCCTTCCACTTCGCTCGAAGTGCGAAATTGTGCGTGTGTTTTAAATAGAATTTATAAATCGAAGAAGCGAGCTTTTAATACTATTTGAAGAAATCATTCATAAAACCCGTGAATAAATTCAAAATGGAATCATCAAGGTCAAATATGCATAAACAACTAATTGGAATCAATATTCATTGATCAAATTTTGAAAACTAAACGAACAAGGCAATTTGGAAAAAATATCATATTCAGAAGTCTGAAAGAAGGGATTCAGACGTCTGAATCTGGAATTTAATTTCTTTTTCAAAAGAGAATTAAGACGTCTAAATTCAATTTTTCAGACGTCTGAAATAGGCAATATTTTGCCTATTTCCTTTCTAGCCGAAATTAAGCACTTTCAGACGTCTGGAATATAAATTCAGACGTCTGAATCTGGGAATAAAAATCTTCCCAAGAACAATATTCAGACGTCTGAAAATAGGGTTTCAGACATCTGAAACCTGATGGTCAGACATTTCCTGAACCTAGGCTATCTATGGCCAAACAAATCGAAAGCATTCGGATGCGTGTTGATTATGGGCTTACGAGAAACGACTACCCAACCTTAACGACACACTCAAACACTACGAACAACATAAACATCAACCATAAAAGGTTTTACATAGATTTGGCTTCAAAAATCAATATTTTGGCAATTTCACCAAAGCAAACCAAATCGAACTCAAGAAAAAGGTTCATACATTGTACCGCGCCTTGCGATTGGTCTAGGCTAAATGCATATGAACAAGTGTTAGGAATTCATACCTAACATCAATGATATCAAAAGAAGTAGATGTGAGTTCAAAACTCACCTTCTTACACCCAAACAAAGATATATATAAGCATAGACTGAGATAAAAATCTCACCTTTTATCTCAAAGCAAAGAAGAAGAAGCTCAAACACAAGAAGGAGACTCACTACTCTTCACTTCAACTCCACAGGCTTCAATCTAAGAATAAAACACATATTTTCCTAAGTTACGTTTAGGAAATTTTCTGAAATTGAAGGAGAAAGAGTTGGAGAAGATGAAGAGGAGGCTTACCAATAGCTTCTCTTTGATTTTGGAGCAAGAATTCAAGTTTGCAAGGAGAAACTAGGGCTTGCAATTTTATTTCCTCTTCCCTTCCACCATTTTCAGTTTTTCTTAAGTTTTAGAAGAGTGGAATGAGAGAATGGAGAGGAGAGGGACTGAGTTAGGTTATTAAACTAACAAATGGACTGAACCCAACCCAAACCCAACTAGAAAAAGTTGCGAAATTCAACTTACTCCAAACATATCAAAGCTTATACTCAAAAAGATCGCAAACGCCATTTTGGAACCAATAGAGGTGGTATCGAGTCCCAATTCGGCCATTTGCAAAAAGTAATATTTCGGACCTAAAAATCTGACTAACGACACTATATTTAAATAAAATATTTAAATATAAAAATCGTTAAATATGCGGCTTGTTACATATCTCCCCTCCTAACAAAATTGCGTCCCCGTAATTCCTTGAGATGATACTTGTAACAACTACATACATACAACCCTCAAAAGAATAGAAAATAAGATTGAGATGAAAATATATACTCATCGTTTCCAAATAGAGATAGAAAACCTGGATAGGATCGCTCAATAAACTCTCTGGTTTCCCAAGTACATTCATTGGGACTAGCGGACCATTGAACTTTAACGAGCGGCACGTCCTTGCTCCGAAGGTGTCGCACCTCCGTGTCAAGCACGCGAATAGGTTGTTGTACAATAGATAAGTCTGGTGAGACCTCAAGCTCAAGCAAATCAAGAGAATCAATAACAGAATCCGATTCCCGAAGACACTTCCGAAGTTGCGAGACATGAAACATGTCATGAATGCCAGATAAATAAGCAGGAAGTGAAACTCTATAAGCCACAGGGCCAATACGTTCAGTAATAGAAAATGGTCCTATATAGCGAGGAGCCAATTTCCCAGTCGTACTGAAACGCATAACCCCTTTCAAAGGAGAAACACGAATAAAAACAAGATCACCAATCGAGAATTCGAGAGGCTTCCTACGGCTATCCGCGTAGAATTTCTGGCGACTCTGTGCCTCTTTCATTCTCAACCGGATAAGATCAATCTTCTTGGATGAATCACGAATAAAATCTGGACCAAGAATAACCTTCTCCCTAGATTCCAACCAACAAGAAGGTGATCGACATGGCCTTCCGTATAAGGCTTCGAATGGAGCCATACCGATACTAGACTGAAAACTATTGTTGTAGGAGAACTCTACAAGAGGTAGGTGATCCTCCCAACTACCTCCGAAATCAAAAATACAAATACGGAGAAGATCTTCCAAGATACGATTCACCCGTTCAGTCTATCCGTCAGACTGCGGATGATAAGCTGTGCTGAAATTAAGCTTTGTTCCCAAAGCTTGCTAAAGACTCTTCCAAAAATGACTCGTGAATATAGGAACACGGTCACTCACAACAGAATTAGGAACACCGTGAAGTCTCACGATTTCCTTGACATATAACTTAGCCAAATGCTAAGCAGTCCTATTAGACTTAATAGGGACAAAATGAGCAGACTTGGTGAGGCGATCAACAATAACCCAAATGCTAGAATGGCCCGATCTCGAACGAGGTAGGCTGTCAATGAAATCCATAGAAATTTGATCCCATTTCCACAATGGAATTTGTAGAGGCTGAAGAATACCAGAAGGACGCTGATGTTCGGCCTTAAAACGCTGACAAGTTATGCAATTACTCACATAACCCGCCACATCGTTCTTCATGCCTTCCAAATAATAAAGACGATGCATATCGGCATACATCTTGCTACTACCAGGATGAATGGTGTACTTAGAATGATGACAGTCGTCGAGAATGTCATGCCTAAGTGCAAAATCAGAAGGCACAAAAAGACGGTTCTTCTTGCAAAGACACCCATGAGAATAAATCATGAAATCCCACAATGCCTCATCACAGGATCCAGACTCACAAAGCTGAATAAGATGCAGCAAATCAGGATCACGCCAGTGGGCATCGGCAATACGATCCAATAAAATAGGTCGAGCTCCCAAACTAAATAATAGAATAGGAGAATCAGAAGATGAACCTCGATCACGAACTTCACAAAAAGATAGAGTCTCAAGAACATCCCATTCGGCAAGCATCATAGAAACAACAGCCGAATGTTTGCGACTAAGTGCATCAGCAACACGATTACCCTTTCCAGGGGTATACTGGATATCAAAATCATAGGAAGCAAGAAACTCGAGCCAATGCTGTTGTCTCTTATTGAGTTACTTCTGAGTGAACAAATACTTCAAGAATTTATGATCGGTATAAAGAATGAAGCAGTCGCCCAATAAATAATGTCACCAAATCTTCAAGGCAAAGATAATGGCGGCTAACTCAAGATCATGAGTGGCATAGCGAACTTCATTCTGACGCTGTTGCCTAGAAGCATAAGCAACTACTCGATCCTTCTGCATAAGAACAGCACCGAGACCACTACCACAAGCATCGGTGTAGACAACAAGATCACGATTCCCCTCGGGAACCACAAGAATAGGATCATTAGTGAGAAGTTCCTTTAATGACAGATAGGAAGCTTCACACTAGTCGGACCAAATAAACGAATGCCTTTCCGAGTAAGGCTGGTGAGAGGAAGCACAACACGGGAAAAATCCGTAACGAACCGATGGTAATAACTCGCCAATCCAAGGAAACTACGAATTTCATGAACATTCTCAGGCCTCTTCCAATTCTGGATGGCTTCGATCTTTGAGGGATCGACAGAAATGCCATCGGAAGATACAACATGGCGTAAGAACTTAACCTTATTCTCCCAGAAATGGCACTTGGAGAATTTGGCTTTAAGCTGATGGTGACGGAGGGTACTCAAGACAATTCTCAAGTGATTAGCATGCTCAGCTTCAGACTTAGAATAAATAAGGATATCATCAATGAACACAAGGACGAACTTATCGAGATATTCCCGGAATACTCGATTCATGAGATCAACAAAGAAAGCAGGAGCGTTCGTCAAACCAAACGGCATAATGAGCCACTCAAAAGAAACATAACGAGTGCGGAAAGCGGTAAGAGGTATGCTATCCTCCGTGACTCATAACTGATGAAAACCTGTGGCAAGGTCTAGCTGAGAAAATACCTTAGCACCACTCAATAGATCGAATATATCATCGATCCTAGGCAATGGATACCTATTCCTGATGGTTAACTCGTTAAGCTTGCGATAGTCAATGCAAAGACTAAGAGTTCCTTCGGACTTCTTCACGAAGACGACCGCGGATCCCCATGGAGAAAAACTGGACTGAATCAACTGCTTGGATTCAAGCTCTAAAAGCTGCTTCTTGAGTTCCTCATTTTCCTTTGTAGACATCCTCGTGGGAGGACGACTAACTGGCTGCGCGCCTAGAATGAGATCAATGCGGAACTCAATTGCCCGCTTGGGTGGCAAACCCGAGACAGGCTCAAAAACATCAGAAAAGTCACAAGCAATAGGAATACGAGATATATCATCATCATCATCTCGCGAGTCAAGAGAATATAAAGCCATTTCGAAATTGTCCACATCCCAAAGAATAAGAGATAGCTGAGTAGGCGAATCCGGATGTCGAAGATACATAATTCTCTCCGAACAAATAATTCTGACATCATATCTCACTAGCCAGTCCATACCCAAAATCAAATCAAATCAAATCCCAAACAAGAAATAACGTGCAGATTCTCACGGAAAGAAAAGCCACATAAAACAATCTCAACATTATCACAAAGCAAGCTAAGGGTCGCGGATCCCCCAATAGGATTCGCAATCCTTAAAGAAGTAACCAAACAAGAAACATCCAAAGATAAATCATCAACAAGCTTTTTCGATACAAAAGAATGCGAAGCACCTGTATCGAAAAGAACTCGTATACTTTGATCATGAAATAAAATAGAACCTTCCAAAATAGATGGAGATATAACTTTGGGCTGAGAGGGACCTTCAGAAGCCTTAGCAGCATAAAGCTTGCTAGACTTGGCACCAGCCGGAACAATAGGACAAGCAGAAACATAATGACCTTCCTTCTTGCAATAGTGGCAGAAGAGAGGCTTAGGACAAGCTCGAATAATATGATCAGGAGAACCACAATTGAAACACTTCCGAATGAAAGGTGTTCCAACAGACTGAGGCTAAGAGCTATAACTACCAGTCTTCTTCTTAGGAGGAAAAGGCCGGGACTTCTGAAATGGAACCTGCCTCTTGTTGGGGTTCTAGGAAACCTCAACATCAACATCACTATCACACTCCTTCTTGACGGTTTGAAGATGAAGTGCCGAATCAACCAACTCCTCAAAAGAAAGCTTAAGCTGGAGCAACAAAGACTTCTTAAGATATTTCTTAAGACCAGAAACAAACTTCAAATTCTTCTTATAAGAAGTGCTAATGAATTCAAGACCATACTTAGATAAAGCCTCGAATGATGCAACATACACAGAAACAGAAGATTTCTCTTGCTTCAACTCAAGGAAGCGACGGGTCAATAAAAGTTTTTCAGATTCAGGAACGAACTTGAGTTCAAATCGCTCCCGGAACCGAGTCCAAGAAAGAGTAGATTCATCAATTTCGGCTATAGGAAGCTCATACCAATCAAGAGCACGCTCTTGTAATAAACTAGAAGTTACAAGAACTCTATCATGGTCAGAAAGATCCATACGAGAGAAGATACGCTTGCACGTGCGAAACCAAGCTTGGACTTCAAGAACGGACTCGGAGCCTTTAAACGGCTTTCCTCCAAGATGAACAAAATCACTGCACTGACGTGCAAAGGCAGACTTGCGAGGTGGAGACACTCGAGGAGGAAATGGAGGCTGAGTGCTCCTAAACAATTCCAAAACTGATCGGCAGACATATAAACGCCATCTGGATGTGAACCACTGGATTGCCCAACATCCGAACGTCGTCCCCTGCCTCTTCCAGCCATACGCTGAAAGTAAGATAAGAACAAGATTAATCACAAGGTGGATACTTCAATACGGAATACTACGGAATAAAATGCATTTCTAGACGTATTCCCCAAAATCTATCTAACCTTCGATGGAAGAAGGAATAGAAAGACACGATGATTCAAAGATTTGTATCACTTATACACTTTGATTTACCGTAATATGTGCCTTTATTCTGTGTTTGTCATATTTTATTCTGAACCTCCGCTCTGATACCATGCTGTGATGCCCCACCTCTATACCCACGCTAGCCAAGGACACTACAGGGTAATGCTGTCAACTAATACGGAGAATAAGGCTGGATAGGAGCGACCATCTATAGCCTTGCTCTAACTATCTATTGAATACATCGACAATAATCATACAAAGCAGATCGACATATCCAATGAATACTTAAAACAAAACCATAAGTGGTTGGAGGATCTATCAGAACAGAATATAACAACTCACATGTAATATATATATCACAGAACAGAAGATCATCATATACACATATACAGATACATGACAGAGTATACAAACTAATACACGTCAAGTGGTATAACAAACCACAATATACAGAAGAATCAAGAGAATACATATATCAGAGTTACAATAAAAGGACTACACAAAAAGCTTTAACAAAAAGGAACAAGATGAATAGTCCATGCGGAAGCAAAAGACGCTAAGTCCAAAAGCACCTAACCTGAAACATCTCGGTCTGACCCGAGTATAAAATACATGGGTCAGTCTAGCTAAACAAATCAATTAGATGAACTGAACAACACTAAACCTGCAAGGTTACAAGGTATAACAAATATCTCTGAAAGAGATAACACAATCATCTAATCAAAAGATGAATCATATGATAACAAAACAAGCCTCATATCATCGGAAACATAGATAAACAAAGGATACAAATCGCCCAAATCAAGCTAAAAAGGCAAATAACAAATACCAATAAAGGTAACACAAGTTCCACAAGGTAATCGCTACATATCATGCGACTCAAAAAGACCAACACCGAAGGGTGATACCTAGGGAATATATATATGGATGAAACATCATAAAATTTGCTCGAGCTTAGTACTGTATAAACAAGGATCCAAGAGCCCGAAGACTCCAAACCCAATATCACCCATGCGGCTCATAACGACCAACATCGGAAGCGATACTATAGGGCAACATACCCGAAGGCACAAACCCGAAGGCACATACCCGAAGGCAACAAACCTGAAGGAGACAGTCCGAGGACACTATACCAAAGGCAACAAACCGTAGTGGTGAAGGTCAAAGACCCGGTACTGGACACCACTAACTGGCGGAATGTGTCATAACTCTCAAAAAGTAATCCGAAAAGTGGTAACGTGAGTCCCATAACCACTTGTTCGCACTAAACGGTTTACTATCCGTTAGTTAATTTCACACTCAAAGCAGTACAAAGTTCACCTCATATCATCAGTAAACCAAACCAGAAGATCGAAACGATCAATTGAATAGGTCGGGAATTAACCGGAAGGATAAACACACAGATTCATGGTCCGTGTTTTGCCCAACCATTTAATCACCCTTCCACTTCGCTCGAAGTGCGAAATTGTGCGTGTGTTTTAAATAGAATTTATAAATAGGGGAAGCAAGCTTTTAATATGATTTGAAGAAATCATTCATAAAACCTATGAATAAATTCAAAAAGGAACCACCAAGGTCAAATATGCATAAACAACTAATTGGAATCAATATGCATTGATCAAATTTTGAAAACTAAACGAATAAGGCAATTTGGAAAAAACAGCATATTCAGACGTTTGAAAGAAGGGATTCAGACGTCTGAATCTGGAATTTAATTTCTTTTTCAAAAGAGAATTCAGACGTCTGAACCAATTTTTCAGACGTTTGAAATAGGCAATGTTAACGTAAAATCAGAAGCTAACATCCCGGTGCAAGTAGTGTAAGTGTGAAAGCACCACCCGTCAATACGGGACTTAGAAATAAGCAGAAGTTAATAGTAAAACGATAAAAGACACAGTTTTTATAGTGGTCGGCTTATAGTCAAGCCTACGTCCACTTTTAAATCTCTTTATTAGTGACTCAAGTAAAACTTATACAACATTCTTCAATTTCAACACCTTCTAGACTAGTAGTTCAAACTTAGATGTAAAATAATCTTTCGAATCCATGTCGAATGATGTAGATTTTCTCTTGAAATTTGTCGTAATGTCCTTGGTGTTAGGAGTGCTTGAAGTGCAGTTCGAGTTGAGAAAATGGAAGAGTGTTGGTGCCTTCAAGAATGATCCCCAAAAGTCCCTTGAATGTGTGAGCCCATGCTGTATTTATAGGAGATTCTGGACGGGCCTTAGGTCGTGAACGACCTAAGGTAGGCCTTAGGTCGCAAGTGACCTAAAGTAGGTCGTGGGCGACCTAGAGGATACGGCTCTGTGGCTAGATGGTGTTGCATCTGAGTGTTTGGGCTGGCAAGTTGTAGGTCGAAGGTTGCGACCTAAGATAGGTCGTGGATCACATACGAGCGACATAACAGATGGAAACTTCGGCCCTACCCGGTAGCACTGGTCTCTTCTGAATGAAGTACTAGGTCGTGGACGACCTAAGAAAATAGTTGGCGACCATTACAACGCTGAGGTTATCCAATGTAGCGACATAGGCTAAGTCGTTAACTCGCTATGTTGCTTAGCTCATTAGGTCGTTAGGTCGTCCCACTTTTAGGTCGTTAGGTCGTCCCACTTTTAGGTCGTTAGGTCGGTAGGTTCTCTAGGTCGCTGTGCTTATGTAAGTCGCTAGGTCGTTTCACCTTGTTAGCCTCTTTAGGTCGCTGTGCTTATGTAAGTCGCTAGGTCGTTTTATGTAAGTTGCTAGGTCGTTTCATCTTTTTAGCCTCTTTAGGTCCCTCCGGTTGTTGAGTCGCTAAGTCGCATAACAAGGGAATTAACATTTGCCCCTCGAAGTACACGCCTAGGTCGTAGGTCGTGTGCTTCGACTTAGTTCCTCAGGTTGTAAGCGACTCATTGGGTTTGCTAGGTCACGTGGCGATATGGCTTCCTTTCTTTTCCCATATAAATTGCTTAGACCGCTCCTTCCTCACTTTATCTGTTCCAACATTCTAAGCCACCATTAACAATCCTCCGAGCTTAAAGACCTAGCATGAAATCTTTTCCTCTTTCAACCGTCAATTCCATCAGCGAATTTAGGTAATCTTGAGCATTTACTCGTTGCACTCATTGTCGATTCCATCATAACCATTTCCACACAGTTTTGTTGTTACGATGCAATTTGGCATTCGAATTCGCCTTTCGATTCTCTGTCGAATCGTTAGTGGTTGCCGTAGGAACGAATCAGCCTAGGGTTTCATGGGGTTCCTGGAAACTTGGAGAGGACGATGAGGTTTCAAGAGTTTGGAGGAGGCGAAGAGATTCTTGGTTATTGGGTTATTGGATAGCGGGTTATGTGATTTGCTAAGTGGAGAGAAGCGAATGGGTTAGAGAGGGATTGGAAACGACCGGTTTAAGTACCTCAGGCGACCTTTTAGTTTGGATGTGAACTACCCGACTCATCTTCCTTACGACCTGACTCGCTTGCGACCTATCATATCTGCGACCTAGGTCTTAGGTCGCGGCCAAGCTAGGACCTAGATAATTTTTCCCTGCCGAGCAGCTTCTTGTGGCTTATACCAACCTTACATACTTGTTAGGTCTCGAACGACCTAAGACTTGAGCAAATTTTCACTGCTTGATTTGAAGCTTTGTGGCTTAACCTTTAGATCGTGTGAGCGACCTAGGACTTGGGTGCACACTGCCATGCCTTGTATTCTTTAACTCAAACCATACGGCCTAGGACTTGAACAACTTGAGAGCTTCAAAATTTTAATAGAACTTGATTGCACTTCCAACTTGAACTTTGAACTACTGAGATAACTTGCATGACCTTGCTATGCCTTCTTAACAGATTAAATCAACTTTAATGCTAATGACCTGTTAAATACAACATTTGCAGAAAAATGGGACGAATATACTGCCACTGACAGCCCACATCAAATGACAGATTAGTCGATAAAAGATGATCAACTTAAAGAAACTATATGAAATGCTGTGAATCAATAAATTCAAGTGAAGTATTAAAGCAATGTTAATCAACTAAATCCGATTTGTTTGCACCAATACTGCACTTGTACTTTGGCTTAAAGCGACAAGTCTTGAAATTTCACGATTGACACATGTTTATTAGTTTAATTTCAGTTATATTTACTTGTCACTTTGTTAGTTTTACACAACACTTCACACATTTAGGAAACGTGCACCTTCACATTTGAATATCCAGTTCCTTGTGTAGAATGTCTTCTCAAGAAGAGATAATCGAGCAATCCGAAGAAGTCTTCCTGATAGCTGACCCATTGGTCGATCCTTCAGAGAGAACTCCAACTACCTTGAGTCAGCGGACATTCAATCAACTACGTATTCAATTTGGGATTGCCGAAGAGGATGCTAGATTTCCTGGCCCAAATGATGCTGCCGACAGGCCATCTCTTGGTTTCGTCTCCGTCAACCGTCAGATGTGCCTTTGTGGTGCCATTCCCCTTTTCAATGAATTCCTTCATCAACTCCTTTTCCGGCTAACCTCTCTCCCTTCCAACTACATCCCAATGGCTACGCCATCCTGATGGGATTGTGTGTTTTATACAAGAGGACACGTAACTGTCTTTCGAGCTTCGAAGAAATTTCCTACTTATGCTTATTTGCAAAGAATGAAGACCACCCCTCCTTTATAGTCATGAGAAGTGCCAGAAATCGCAAACTTATTATTGATCTTTCCGAAAGTGCTCACGGCTTTCTGAATCAATTCTTCTTTGTCCGCTTTCCTCTAGGGTTTTATGCCATCTGGAGAAAAGGAAGTGAGATTGCTCATCCCCGTTTTTTCTGTTTCTTTTTTTCCGTTTCAGCTTTTCAAGATTCAAATTGCTAGGTGCTAACTTCATTCTTTTCTTTTACAGCAATTCCTCCTCCCTCTAGAAATCCCAATCACAAGACGACTTTTGATAGATTAAGTGCCATGCCGGCTGAAGAAAGAAGTATCAAGTTTTTGCTGAGAGATGAACTTCTACACCAATATGGGCTTTTGCACCCTTCTTGCTCTACTCGACCTCACGAAGTTCCCGATTCTCCGGCCAAATTGCCAGATGCCCCAGTTTCTGCTGAGGAATCTATACTGAAGGAACCTACTTCTGAGGCTTTACCGGTGAAGTGCTCTACTCCTACTGATATTGCGGGGCCATCTGACAAACTTACAATTGCCCCGATCATCGAAGAGGAAGAGCCTTTTCATCATTCAGGGAAATCCGGTGATGAGGGAACCGAGAGAGCGAGTCCTGCCAAGCTGAGTGAGGATGATATTTTTGAAGGGTCGAGCGATCTGATGATCACTTCACAGGAGCTCTTTAAAGACGACCCTGTTTCTGCTAGAGTTACATCCTCAGCAGTTAAAGCAACATCCACTTTACAACAGACTCTGTCAGCTCAAGAGTTGACGTTAGCTATAAAACCCATCATTTCCCCGCAACCGAGGAGTGGTTCGTAATTTGACGCGCGTAGTTTGCACGTTACACACACTTAGGATTTTCAACATTCTTATGCACTTACATGCACTTTACTTCAAAGATTCTCAAGCTTTGCCTCTTTTCCATCTTCAGGTCTTTCAATGGGGATACGCTCTTATTACGACGACTTTCAGAGCTACGGGAGACGCGGCTCTTTTGATCCTAAGAGATATCTTCCTTCTTATAGGAAGATTGATGAAGAAAGAGCCGCACGAAAAGCTCGTGAAAGACGTTCCCACAAAGAACGCCATGAAAGACGGGACGAGCGACATGATTCTTCCCAGAGGGAAGATGATTCTCATAGACGGAAGTCCCATGACGACAAGGGGAAAAGTCAAGTTGCCGAAGATGTGAGTAAAAGAGCCAAACATGCAAAAAACCAGCATTTGAGATTTACGAACAACCTACTGCTCCTGTACTATCTCAATCTCCTGCCCTGGCACGTACCGATATTCAAACAATCCTTAGAAGGCCCCCAAATCAAGTTGGTCCAGGCCCAGCTACTCTTCAGAGTCGATTCCCGAACTGGTGCCTAAAAGGAGTGCACTTTGATCTTGACCTGGTCCCGATCGATAAGCAGGCTATGCTGCGCAACCATGATGCTGTCAAACTTGATATCGAAAGAATGTCAGGTTGGCAAAACCTTGTCGATGAGCTCCCAAGGGCAAATCGCGTGAATCTTGAAGCCATGTTAATAATGGAAAACGACAAATCTGAGTGGCAGAAGATTCTTGAGCAACATGATGCGGAAATGAGAAGCATTGCTACTTACAATGAAAAACTCGAAACGGAAGTTGAAAAACTTAAAGAAGAGCTTGCCACTTCCTCCACTTCCTATTCGCAAAGGGAGCAAGTGCTTCAACAACAAGTGTGAGATGCTCATGCCGCTCAAAGAGATGCCGAAGATAGGCTTGACGAGCAAAAAAGAATTAATGAGGGCCATACTGCCGACATCGCGGAGCTACGAAAGAAGACTAGCTCGCAAGATGTGGAGATCGAAATGCTAAAACTTCAACTCTCTAAAGCTGAAAGAGCGCGTGATGAGGTTGTTGCCGGAAAATTGCAGCTGAAGAGTCTCATAGGCAACGAAGGCCAATATCAGCTCAACATTGTTTGACTTCTACTTGCATAGCGTCCTGGGGCATGGTAATCTCTCCTTTCTAGGACCCAAAAATGAAATAACTCTGGCCGAAGTGTGGGAGGCCATACTTGACATGTTTGGCAGTTCTGGCCATGCTGAGGCGGATTTAGAGGAAAACTATCTTAATGACGATGCTCGTGCCGCTCTTGCCAAGGGAAAGGAGCAACTTGCCGAAGAGAGAGCCGGAATGGCCGAAGGAGAACATGTAGGAAAGGCAACTTTAACCGACCCCGTTCAACCTTCGGTTTCAGCCGATATCAACATTGTTGGTTCCAGTTCCCATTCTCCGCCTCCTACTAAAGCCGTTACCGAAAGCACCGCCGCCCACACTGGAAATGAGGCTCAAGGAAGCGCCGAAGCGCAGGACATCGAAATTGACATAGTGAAGTCCACTTCTCCAGGTAACCTCAATGTTGATTTCGCTCAAGCGGGCTGTTTGTTCGCTTCGACTGAGTTCGATGAGCTTCTTGCTTATTTCTTAAGTGTTGATGAGCCATTATCCCGTCTTTTTATGAGGAATACTGACTTTAACTTTTCTTCTCCTGTAGAAAAAGCACCAAGTATTGTTCAGACTTCCCCTCCTCCGTCTCTTCAGGTCACTCCTCCTTCTTCCTCTCAACCGGGATCACAAGAGGAGCAAATAGAAGCTCTCCGAGACTTGGACGATCCCATTGCTTCACAAGAACATAGGGGAGAAGAACCCGAAGAGGTTGAAAAGACTCCGGAACCAACTGGTTCTGACGATACACCGTTAACCACACTTTTTACTCTAGGAAGCGGGTCTTCTTCTAAGAAGAGGGGGAAACGTGGAGTCTTAAAGAAGAAGGAAGCTTCAGCCGGCGAGGAAAAAACAGAAGAAAGTCCAATTGTTCCCCTTTCTCCTTCTTCCCTACTCTTACAAGCCGGCCCAAGAAGTTGGTCATCCGGCCAGGTGCAGGCTCAAAAGGTGGGAGGAAGAAGAAATGATGGCTTTGGTCCTACGCTTTTTATCTCGCTTTTTGCTTTTTGCTTGTACATAAGCTTGCGTTGACTGGAGATTGTGCGGGTACCAGTCCCCGCCTTCTTTTATTTTGAAACCTGCGCATGAATTTTTTTTATAGTATGGAATAAAATGATTCTTTTGCTTGTACAAACTCTTGTCTGTATTTGAGAATGAATTTATTCTTTTTTTTTATATATACAAGTTTCTTTATTTTCTCTGTGTGATGTTGCAGTAAACCTATGGTATGTTGCTTGAGCATTGTTTTTATATTTCTGACTATATTATATTACCCCTATACCATGGTTTATTGCAATCTCTTCCACATTGGCAGAATTTTGAAGAACGGCTCTTCTGTTTTGAGAAGACTTGTGTTTTTTCTTTAGAGAACAACTTTTCCATTTGAAGGAGGTTTGCATTTGTACTTTATAAGATAATATTTCCGTTTTAAGGAAATATTTTTTTTGGTTTAGTAAAATGCGCCTCATATTGGAGAAGTTTTCTCTCTTTTATTTTTGTTGCGAAGTTTTTACACTTCACCTTCAGAGAAAGTCACTTTTATCTTGGCAAGTGAATTTTCCTTCCTGATAAAGTGGGCCTTTGAAAAAAGGCTTCAACCTGCTTGTGCCTCCGAAGAGGGCTTTTGTTCGATTGTGCCTCTGGGAAGAGGGCTTTTTGTTTGATTGTGCCTCTGGGAAGAGGGATTTTTGTTTGTGCCTTTGGGAGAGGGCTTTTTGTTTGTGCCTCTGGGGAGAGGCTTTTATTTTTTCCCTCTCCGTTGGGAAGCGGGCCTCCGAAGAGGGCTTTTCACATTTCGACTCGTGTGAAGTTTTATTTCAAATCACGGTGAAATGTGCGCCTCTGAGTAGGGATTTTTCCTGGAAGTTTGGAGTTTCCTTCTCTCGGTTGGATGGATTCACGGGGCGGGCACAAGTTACTTGGATTGTTTGTTTGCACAAACGTTCTCAGCTTGTGAACGAGTGTCCTATGCCACCGATCAGTCCACAACTTTCTGTCGAGAAAGAGAACTCTCTTTTTCTGGCTAGTCCCATTAAAGGTCTTTTAGCATTTCAACTATGGTGAAATGGGCCTCCGAAGAGGGCTTCACATCTCAGCTCTTGTGAAGTTTTATTTCAGATCTCGGTGAGATGTGTGCCTCCGAAGAGGTCATGTTATCATTTCAGCTCCGGTGAATTACTTCAACCCCTGGTGAAATGGGCCTCCGAAGAGGGCTTTTCACATCTCAGCTCTTGTGAAGTTCTATTTCAGATCTCGGTGAGATGTGTGCCTCCGAGTATGCCTGGAAGGTTCTTCCTCATGGTTGGCTGGATTCACGGGGCGGACGCTAGTTACTTGGACGTTTATTTGCGCATACTGTCTCAGCTAGTGAATAAGCGCCTTGCCTTCCGCATGGGAAGGTGCCTTCGATCATCCCATGGATTCACGGGGCGGACGCAAGTTAGTTGGACGTTCGTCTGCGCAAACTGTCTCAGCTAGTGAACAAGCACCTTGCCTTCCAGTTGGGAAGGTGCTCCCGGTCATTCCACACCAATCTTTTTTTTTTGTTGAGAAAGAAAACTTTCGTTTTCTGGCATGCCCCATTCGAGGTCTTTATCCTCCGAAGAGTTGTGCCTCCGAAGAAGACTTGTGCCTCCGAAGAGGTCTTTGGCTGTTTGATGCTTGCTCGCCCATGTCTCTTTGCCATTTATTCATATCGACGATCCTCGTTATCTTTTCCAAACATGCCTCCCTCAGTAATTTCCTTTATCGAAAGAAGTGTACTTCATAGTTAAGCGAGTTTGCGGGGGTAGTCACAAGCTATTTAATCGGATGCTTGTTTGTACAAACAACCACAATTAGTTAGCAAGGGCCTACTTCCAGCAGAATCACTAACTTTTTTGCTTGAAGCACTTCTTACGTAGGATTTGAGTATGGAAATTTTGAACGGCTTAGCATTTGCTTGTTAGGCGATGTCAGGGATTGCTTGGTCCTATGATGGGTAAGCTTTGTTTTAATGGCCTGCAGTATTAAATTGACATTTTAGCAATACAATTGACATATTTTATATATCGGAATAAAACAAGCCGTTTATAATAGTAAAGAACACAAGATTTATAGTGGTTCGGCCAAGAATTGGGTCTATATCCACTTTATAGTTCTTATTATTCACTTGCACTGGCTTTACAATGGACCATACATTCATCATTCTTTTACAATATTTCACTAAAGCCTTTAAGTAAAATATAAGCGCAAATGATTGCTGTTCCAAGCTCTAGGAATTGGATCTCCTTCGGTAGTTATTAGTTTGAAAGTGCCATCAAGAAGTTTTTTGCCTATGACATACGGCCCTTCCCAGTTTGGCGCAAACACTCCTGTTGCTGTCATGACCATCTTCAAGACTAGATCTCCAATCTCAAAGCTGCGTTGGCGAACTTTGGAATTGAAGTGCCTGACAATTCTTTGCTGATGGGCCGCAATTATGAGATGAGAGTCTTCCCTTCTTTCATCAAGGAAGTCAAGTGCTTCAAGTTGCAACTCTTCATTTTTCACTTGGTTGAAATGAATTCTTCTATGTGAAGGGACTTCTATCTCTACCATAATCACTGCCTCTGATCCATATGCCAATGAAAATGGTGTGTGCCCTGTCGCAGTTTTATGTGTAGTTCTATATGCCCATAGTGCTAGTGGGAGCTTATCGACCAAACCACCTTTCGCTTTTTCCAGCTGTTTTTTGATGGTTGATTTGACAATTTTGTTTACTTCTTCCACTTGCCCGTTTGCCTGCGGATGAGCCACTGCTGAGAAGCTTTTCTGGATCTTGAATTTCTTGCAAAAATCTTAGAACTCTTCACTTTCTAATTGGGTTCCATTATCTGTGATTATCTTTTGAGGCACACCATACCTGCAAATGGTATTCTTAGTTACAAAGTTTATCATCTTTTTAGAGGTAATAGTAGCTAATGGTTCAGATTCAGCCCATTTAGTAAAATAATCAACAGCAACGATAACATATCTGATTTCGGATTTGGCAGTTGGCAAAGGCCCGATGAGATCTATTCCCCAAATAGCAAATGGCCACGGACTAACCATTTGTGTTATCTCGGTGGAAGGTGCTTTTGGGATTTTTGAAAATCTCTGGCATCGGTCACATTTTCGGGCGTAACTTACAGCATCTCAATTAATATCTGGCCAGAAATACCCATAACAGAGAATTTTCTTTGCTAGAGTTTGACCACCTGAATGATCTCCACACTCTCCTCCGTGTACTTCAGTTAGAATTGTCTCAGCTTCTTCCTCGGTCACACATCGGAGTAATGGCATTGAGAATCCCCGCCTATACAATCGGCCATCTTGAATAATGTATCCGGAAGCTTTTCTTAACAACTTCTGCCGTTCTTTTGAGTTTTCTGTTAGAGAACCGCTGAGCAGATATTCCATTATCGGAGTCATCCATGATTCTCGTTCCTGTGATATAGTCATGATCCAGTCAATATCCATCTCATCAATGCTTGGAGCTGACAGGACTTTCACAGGAACTAATCCCAGCAATTGAGCTTCACCAGTGCTTGCATACTTTGCGAGGGAATCTACCTTCATGTTTTCTTTCCAGGGTATATGATTGATTGTATAATGGTCAAGGTCATCGAGAAGCTCCCAGGCTCTTGACAAGTGAGCAGGCAGAGTTCTTCCTCTAGTTTGAAACTCTTTCTTGACTTGACATACAATAAGTTCTGAATCACTGAAAATCTGTAACACTTTGACATTCAATTCTTTAGCAATTCTCAAACCGACAATAAGAGCTTCATACTCTGCTTCATTGTTTGTCGAAGGGAATTCCAATCTTAAAGCATAGCACAATGACCGCCCTTCAGGGGTTTCAAGCACAACCCCAGCTCCGGAACAGTAATCGTTTCTTGCGCCATCAACATACAATTTTCGTCGAATTGGGGGATTATCAGTCACCACTTCCTCACTATCACCTTTATCCATACATTCTACGATAATATTTGCCAGAGCTTGTCCATTAATTGCCCTCCGGGGATGATAAGTGATGTCGTATTGGCTGAGTTCAATATTCCACTTCAAAAGGCGACCCGAAGTCTCAGGGCGAAACAGGACTTGCTTCAGAGGATGATCATTGAGGACTCTGATTGGATGAGCTTGAAAATACAGCCTCAATTTTCTTGATGCAATCAGCAGACAATAGGCGAGCTTTTCCAACTTCGAATAATTCATCTCTGCCCTAGTGAATCTTTTGCTGATATAATAGACCGGGCGCTGAATTTTTGTGTCTTCCCGTACCAGGGTTGCACTGAGAGCATGAGACGAGATTGCCAAATATACAAAAAGATCTTCACCATTGTCCGGCTTAGAAAGTGTTGGAGGCATTTCCATATGACGGATCAACTCATCGAAAGCTTTTTGGCATTCAGGAGTCCAATCAAAATTCTTCCTTCCTTTCTTCAGTGCATCGAAGAACGGAATGCATTTATCAGTAGCTTTGGAAATGAATCGACTCAGAGAAGCGACTTTCCCATTGAGACTCTGTAGTTCCTTCTTTGTCCGAGGGGCTCTGACTTCTCTTAAGGCAACAATTTGAGCAGGATTAGCTTCAATGCCCCTAGAACTCACAATGAAACCCAAGAACTTTCCTGACTCCACCCCAAATGAACATTTCAAAGGATTAAGCTTCATTCCGTACTTCCGGAGGACTGCAAACATCTCTACCAAGTGATCCATATGGTCTACCGCTTTCTTTGATTTCACTAGCATATCATCAACATAAACTTCCATAGTTTTGCCAATTTGCGGTTTAAACATAGCATTGACGAGTCTTTGTAAGTTGCCCCTGCATTCTTAAGTCCGAAGGGCATGACTTTATAGCAGTAGAGGCCAACATCGGTGATGAAGCTTGTGTCCTCCTGATCCGACTCATGCATCATAATCTGGTTGTATCCGGAGTACGCATCCATGAAAGATAACAACTCGTGTCCCGCCGTTCCGTCTGCCAACCGATCTATTCTGGGTAATGGGAAGCAATCTTTGGGGCAGGCTTTGTTTAAATCTGAGAAGTCAGTGCAAACTCTCCATTTCCCATTAGCTTTCTTAACCATTACTGGATTTGAAACCCAATTCGGATAAGTAGACTCTCTGATGAAACCATTCTCCATAAGCCGGTCTACCTCTTCCTTCAACGCTGCTGACCTTTCAGGATCCTGGGTTCCTCTTTTCTGTTTTACCGGTGTAAACTTTGGATTAATATTCAGAGTATGTACTGCAATTTCTGGGGATATTCCGCACATCTCAGCATGAGTCCAAGCGAATACATCTAGATTTGCTTTCAGAAATGATATCAAAATATTCTGAACCGCCGTATTAAGTTGTGAACCCATATTAAGCACCTTGTTTGAGTCTTTTGGGTCAACAGGTACTGGTACCATTACTTCCACTGGGACCACTCGATTCTCCCCTGCACTGGCTTTTCTGGGATCCATTTTTCTTCGTGCTTCGCTACATTCGCTAGTACAGGGTCCTCCCTGTAATTGCTACAAGGTTGATTCTTTGATGCGGACTGGGGCTGCCGCATCCTTTCCCATCTCTCTCTTTCTTGCTTCACGCAGTTCTATCACATAACATTCCCGCCCCGCATTCTGATCCCCTTTAACAAAACCAACTCCAGTATCTGTGGGGGAATTTCATGGTAAGGCACCACGGGGCAAGGATTGCTTTAAAGGCTGCAAGAGTTGGACGGCCTAGGAAGGCGTTGTAAGCAGAAAATTCATCAACAATTACAAAAGTCTGCCTTCGAACAACCTTCTTCTGCCCCTCTCCAAGTTCCACGAAGAGGTCAATCGTCCCAATCGGCTGCCTGGGTTCCCCAGTAAACCCAGCAATCTTTTGCGACGAAGCTTGAACCTCTGCCATTAGGATCTTCATCTGATCGAAGGTCTTTTTGAAAAGAATATTGCAAGATGCACCGCGAACAACAAGTACTCTTCTTACAATAGCTGGCCCAATGCTAGCAGAAATAACCAAGGGATCTATGGTAGGGGCTTCAACACCCATAGAATCCCTGACTCTGAAGACAATGTCATCATTAAAAGTTTTATACAGCTTCGGAGGTGCAGCATCTGCTAACACAAAAACACTCTCCTCTGCTGGTGCATACTTCAATTCATGAGCGTATCGTTCCATCTCACCCTAGCTTCTGCCAGTTAGGTGAGGTTCTTCTGTAATGACATTAATAATGGGCCTCTCTGATTCATGAGCTGCCGCCTTTTCACTTGAGCTAGGACGATGAACATGAACTTGTTGCCCTTGAGTCGACGAAGTTGGGCCATTCCTGTTCCTCTTTACATATTGTTGGAGCTTGTTTTCCTTTAATAGTTCCTCAATTAACTCCTTCAAGTGGCGACACTCGTTAGTATCATGGCCGGGTTGGTTATGGAACCGGAAAATTTTCCACTTTTCTCAGCTCTCACTCCAACTCCCTGCTTAGATGGTGCGGGGAATTCGACCGTGTCTTTTTTTGCAAAGTAGATGTTCTCCGGGGTATCAGTCAGAGGGGTGAAGTTGAAGGGACGACTTCTCTTTGCATCTCCTTGCTTCTTCTGACCATCGTTTCCCCTCTTCTGATTGCCAGATTCCTTCTTATTCGGAGCAGCATTACTGTTTCCAGCCCCTGTCGATACCACCTTAGTCGATGCTTGGAGGCTTTCCAAGCGCATGAATTCATCGGCTTTCTTATAAAACTTGTCAAGCGAATTCGGTTCCTTCATTTTCAACCACTTCCCGAACTCACTTGTCTTGTCAATAGCTTTCATCAAGTACGTCAAGATCATTCTCAGCTCTGCGTTGTCTACTTCAGCCAAAGCTATATTGAAACGACTCAAGAAAGATTTAATGGATTCTCCAGGATTCTGCTCCAAGCCGGATAACGACATTATATCTTTCGCCTTCAAAGCGTACAATCTGAACTGTTCCTTAAACTTTCGAGTCAAATCATAAAACTGGTCTATCGACCGCACCGGCAGCTTTGTGAACCAATGTAGAGCAACCTCTTCCAAGTATACTGGAAAATACCGGCATTTGACCTTATCAGAAGCTCTGGCACCCATCATATGCCAATCATACTTGTACAGAAATCCATTAGGGTCACTTGTCCCCTTATAAGCCGGAATGGTAGGAGGAACGAACTTCTTAGGAAATTCTGCTTTCAAAATCCTTTCAGTGAATGGAGTCTTGCTCGGAGCGAACCCCCATTCTTTTTCGTCTTCTTCCCTTTGCATACTTTCCTTCATGATTTGTCGGACCATCCCTGAGAAATATTCCTCATTATTGAGGGGCTCAGCAGGACAGGCATCGACCATCTTCTCAGAAGTTTGCATCGACAGGCGCTCACGGAAAGTTAGCTGTTGTCCCGATCCACCTACTTGGGGAGGTGTGTCTTTGACTGGGGCAGCTGCCCTTTGAGGAACATCTCGTTCTTCAACATCATGAACATTATCAGCAAAGTTTGGTTCGTTATTCACCGGTTGACGGCTAGCCCTGAGCAAAGCGTTCAACCTTTCAAACATCAGATTATTTTGGGCTTCCATTTGCTGATATAGCCCAAAAACCGCAGCATCCAATTCTTCTCGCGTTACTCCAACAGTTGGGGTTGTTTGACTTAAAGGAGGAGAAGTGGCAGTAGTCTCGCGAACATCGTCGGATCTAACAGACTTGCGCTTTCTTCCAAGAGCCATTATTTCTGATAAACTTTTGGTTCTTAGAGAGATCCTTTCCACAAATTTCTGCGAAGCTATGATGACAGTATCGTGAGTTCAATTCTCAGTGAAAGCACAAAAAACGTTAACGTAAAAATCAGACGCTAACATCCTGGTGCAAGTAGTATAAGTATGAAAGCACCACCCGTCAATACAGGACTTAGAAATAAGCAGAAGTTAACAGTAAAACGATAAAAGACACAGTTTTTATAGTGGTTCGGCATATAGTCAAGCCTACGTCCACTTTTAAATCTCTTTATTACTTACTCAAGTACAACTTATACAACATTCTTCAATTTCAACACCTTCTAGACTAGTAGTTCAAACTTCGATGTAAAATAATCTTTCGAATCCATGTCGAATGATGTAGATTTTCTCTTGAAGTTTGTCGTAATGTCCTTGGTGTTTAGAGTGCTTGAAGTGCTGTTCGAATTGAGAAAATGGCAGAGTGTTGGTGCCTTCAAGAATGATCCCAAAAAGTCCCTTGAATGTGTGAGCCCATGTTGTATTTGTAGGAGATTCTGGACGGGCCTTAGGTCGTGAACGACCTAAGGTAGGCCTAAGGTCGCAATTGACCTAAGGTAGGTCGTGGGCGACCTAGAGGATACGGCTCTATGGCTAGACGGTGTTGCATCTGAGTGTTTGGGCTGGCAAGTTGTAGGTCAAAGGTTGAGACCTAAGATAGGTCGTGGATCACATATGAGCGACCTAGCAGATGGAAACTTCGGCCCTACCCAGTACCACCGGTCTCTTCTGAATGAAGTACTAGGTTGTGGACGACCTAAGAAAATAGTTGGCGACCTTTACAACGCTGAGGCTATCCAATGTAGCGACCAAGGCTAAGTCGTTAACTTGCTATGTTGCTTAGCTCATTAGGTCGTTAGGTCGTCCCACTTTTATGTCGTTAGGTCGTCCCACTTTTAGGTCGTTAGGTCGTCCCACTTTTAGGTCGTTGGGTCGGTAGGTTCTCTTGGTCGCTGTGCTTATGTAATTCGCTAGGTCATTTGATCTTGTTAGCCTCTTTAGGCACTGTTCTTATGTAAGTCGCTAGGTCGTTTCATCTTGTTAGCCTCTTTAGGTCGCTGTGCTTATGTAAGTCGCTAGGTCGTTTCATCTTGTTAGCCTCTTTAGGTCGCTCCGGTTGTTGAGTCGCTAAGTCGCATAACAAGGGAATTAACAGACAATATTTTGCCTATTTCCTTTCTGGTCGAAATTAAGCACTTTCAGACATCTGGAATGTAAATTCAGACGTCTGAATCTGGGAATAAAAATCTTCCCAAGAACAATATTCAGACGTCTGAAAATAGGGTTTCAGACGTCTGAAACCTGATGGTCAGGCATTTCCTGAACCTAGGCCATCTATGGCCAAACAAATCGAAAGCAATCGGATGCGTGTTGATTATGGGCTTACGACAAACGACTACCCAACCTTAACGACACACCCAAACACTCCGAACAACATAAACATCAACCATGAAAGGTTTTACATAGATTTGGCTTAAAAAATCAATATTTTGGCAATTTCACCAAAGCAAACCAAATCGAAAGCAAATGCATATAAACAAATATTAGGAATTCATACCTAACATCAATGATATAAAAAGAAGTAGATGTGAATTCAAAACTCACCTTCTTACACCCAAACAAAGAAATATATAAGCATAGATGTGAGATAAAAATCTCACCTTTTATCCCAAAGCAATGAAGATGAAGATCAAACACAAGAAGGAGACTAACTACTCTTCACTTCAACTCAACAAGCTTCAATCTAAGAATAAAACACATATTTTCCTAAGTTAGGTTTTGGAAATTTTCTGAAATTGAAGGAGAAAGAGTTGGAGAAGATGAAGAGGAGGCTTACCAATAGCTTCTCTTTGATTTTGGAGCAAGAATTCAAGTTTGCAAGGAGAAACTAGGGCTTGCAATTTCTATTTCCTCTTCCCTTCCACCATTTTCAGTTTTTCTTAAGTTTTAGAAGAGTGAAATGAGAGAATGAAGAGGAGAGGGACTGAGTTAGGTTAATAAACTAAAAAACGGGCTAAACCTAACCCAAACCCAACTAGAAAAAGTTGCAAAATTCAACTTGCTCCAAACATATCAAAGCTTATACTCAAAAAGATTGCAAACGCCATTTTGGAACCAATAGAGGTGGTATCAAGTCCCAATTCCCCCATTTGCAAAAAGTAACATTTTCAAAAACTAACGACACTATATTTAAATAAAATATTTAAATATAAAAATCGTTAAATATGCGGGTTGTTACAAACATCCTGTGCCCCTACCGGGTTGTTAGGATTGTGAGGTCATAAATTAGCCATTTCCTTTCTAGAAATTCCCACTTGGAAAGCTAACACCGCCGTTTAGATGATAATGCAATGCTAGCATTCGTCCATACTAGTTATTCATGATACAAAACAATCGAAGGTATTAAATCTACTACATTCATTTTGGAATCATCCTTATGATTTGTAGCAAGTAGCCCTTGCACTTCAAAGAATTCCATCTTTGATTCCATTATCTCAAACCAGTCTTGAATCTCTTCCAAAGCATAGAAAGTGCATATTGTGTTAGAGTGGTTATGATTCCAAGTAATCTCAGTAGGTACACTCCCCTGCATATCAGTCGCTCCAAAACCATATCGATATTTCTGGTAAACTCAACTCTAGATCTTTTGAAAATAATCAAAAAGTATATAAGAAAGGAGACCACCTCCTAACCATTTTAGTAGATGGATTTTCTTATCATTTGTCCTAGGAGAATAAAACGAGATTTATACGTACAGTACAACGTCATTGAAGATGTTTGTGTCATGTAATTTCTATGATTCTTCTAGATATTTATAGGGTTATATTTTGTCCAAAATTTAATAGTAGGTTATTTAATTATATTTTGGCGAAATAAATCTCATTCCGATTAATTGAAAATATTCATATACTTATCTCTATGGTATAAGCATCTTCATAATCCATTTCACTTTAATACTTAGAAAACATTTCTATATATTTATATCAACCATATGAATATGTTTACATGTCTTTAAGGAAGATTTAAAAAAATTCAAAATCATATTGAATGGTTCAAATAAACGTCTTTTAAAACATTATTTAATGTAAATCCAAACCACTTTTTCTTCGGTGTTAAGTATGGAAAGAATGTTTCTATACCACCATAAAGAAGAAGGGTTATTTACAAAAATAAAATCTCATTCCCTCTATAAAATTCCCTTTTGATAACCCATTCCATATTTGCAAATCCGTATATAAATCTCAAAATTAATTTATAAAACTTATTTCATTTATAAAAACTCTTTCCGTTTATAAACTGGTTTCTATTTATTAATCTCTTCTATAAATCTTCCTTTATAAACACCTGCATAAAAATTCTTTATAAAATCTTTTATAGCAATCCTTTGACTAGTTTTTATAAATCTTAGACAATTAACACAAATCTTTGCTATTATCAAAATATCACTTATAAATCATTTTTTAATTTATAAGTTAACATTTATCAATCTCTCTTTTGTTTATAAATTATCATTTGTATACGTCTTACAAAATATCTTTTATTAAGCAAAATTCCTTCAATAAAAGAATTTATTATTTATAAACACTTTATTTAAATAAATTAATTACCTTTAAACGTCATAAATAAATAATTAACTAACTTTAAAACATCATAATACAATATTAATTAACTTTAAACATCATTAATAAAATAATTAATCAATTTAGCATATTATTAAAAATATAATTAAATATCTTTAAACTACATTAATAATTTATATGAAATCTTGTACAATTATATAATAATTTAACCTCATATTAATACAAAATCGAGTTAATTTAAATCCATAGATTTTCAAATTCGAATAGAGGCTTAGCAACCACAATGGCATTTAGATAAGCTACCTTTATTAAATTCCATTTTCATTTTCAAATTCTAGTATTTACATAAGCAAACATATGTGTAAATCAAATCCGTAATTAATAATCACTTGCTAATCCCTCACTTAACCAATATTAATAAATTCACATATTAATTGACTGGCATATAAACAAGTTTTCAAATTAATATAATTGTAGAATTGTAGCGATCCTGACTCGACCTTCGAAAATCGGCACCGAATACGACACTTATATTCAAATGCCGCAGATCCAAACGTCGAATCTGGTGCACCAGAGCTTATAACACCATTAAGTACAACGCATCGGAAGAAAAAGGCAATATATAACATTGATACAAATGACAGATACAAAATCTGATATAATATGATACAACTGAATGATACAAAAGATACCAATACTATCAGAGATATGATACATGACACAACGGAAAGGTAATGATAACTCCAACAGTGGAATAATAACTCCAAAAGAATGCATCCCCAAATCCAATGCTCAAGTCCAAAGATAGCTCGAACCAATATCACATTGCACCCTGATAAGCAAGACTGGTCCTGATCCAAAGACTGAACTAACTCTAGATAATCTACTAAACCTGACTATCTGAAACACCCAACTCTAGGCTGCCCGTGCGGGAAGTTGTGTGCACCTAAAGTTTAGGAATGGGACAATAATCTCCGAGTCAGCCATGCGACCGGTGTGAGTAACAAAAACAGTTAGTCTTTTAAAAAACAAACAACAAAAGAATTTAAAATGAATCCGCAATGCTTTTTGAAAAATGAAACTACCATAAGGCCTCTCGCCACACACACCATGCAAACGCAGAATTGGAGGAGATTTCTCCTTATGATAGTCAAACATGCTTGATACGAGAAAATTTCTTTGATATTATTATTATAAGTGCACAGTGAAAAAAAACATTTTGAAGGTATAATATTAATCTTAGCCAACATACGACCATTATCGTATGACTACTATAGCTACCATCTAAACAGTGGGGCGCCACCATAAGTAAATGGCAGGTTCTATAACTAAAACCTTATAAGGCACGTATTGTTTTGATTGGATTTCCAACAAATGGTCGGGCTAAGGAACTTTCTACTGTCCATGGGTACGCCTCTGGCGGGACATCCCGGAAACCTAACTAGATCTCTGCCAACACAAGGTCGGGTTACCTCTGTAACTAGGTAACTACTTCTCGAACATGTCACCCCTCGGTCCTTTGGGACCTTTATCCAAGGCGCCTCTAAACCACAAAGCAACAACCACACAGAAATGAGATTGAAGCCCACCACATGGGTAAATATCTAGACTCCATACCATGATACCACCCTTTACCAAAAGGGAATGACACACCCTAAAGGGTGCGACCCTCATAACCTTGCTACATCTTTCCTGTTTCGACCATTTCCGAGTTTTGAGGTCCTGATGCAGTCTCGTCCACAAAGCTATGCTTTATACAAAAGCCATGCTCTGATCACAAATGATCAACAAATGATCATCAACACACAGCAGCACTCAGCATGTCACACTGCCAAATTGGGAGTATACCGCTGATAACCTTCAACTACATAACCTCTGAGCTTGTACGTCTCAGAGAAGGGTGTTAAGCTAAAAGAATAAATTCTCCGCCACTAACAGATATGTATTTGAAAGAAATCTTCTTTATATCTCAAAGTGTAGTGTCAGACATACAACCATACAAGTCTGTCCCGGGTTCGAACAGAACCGAAGACACTTCCGAAGAAGCCCATGCAAATCCGAGTATTCACAGTCCCGATCGGACTTCCCATCACTTAGGGAGAACTCTATACTGGAGCCACTCAGTGCAAAGTCAATCAATAGGTTATCCTATCATTTTCACAAATACCCGGTCTTCACAACCGGTCTTCAAATGCTATCCATAACGACGTATCCCTATTCGGAATGGGCTATATGACACAAGGTCCTCTCCCGGCTAAACTGAATAATGAGCGTAATATTTAAAATTTGTGGATATGGAATTTCAATTAAGTCACAACTTATAAAACCCAAAACCTTTCTTCAAATGGTTAAACGAATTACCATTTCAAATCTTTAAACAAAAGATTCGTTTCACAAAGTTCACACAATTTCACTAAGATCCATTTACGGTTTTCCAAACACTTTTCCATTTCAATTGGATTAACTTATTAAATCATTAGTTACAAAGATTTAAATTATAGCTTTTAAACCGTTTCCATAACTTGGAAAACTATTTTCATTTCAAACTAGAAATCCTTTTAACTTAAATTGGACGTTCATTTCTTATGTGAATGCTTTTACTATTTGAAAACAAATAGCTTTCGTTTCAGAAGAATCATATTATATTTGCACGAGTTAAAGCCTTTGAATTTAAATTCCAACTCCCAAATTAATACATTTGAAATGGTTTAACCCATATATAACTTGTATAACATCTTTTAATCCCTAGTCTCAAATCATAGAATTCAGTTTCAAATATTGAATTCAAATTTGAATCAAACTATTCAAATTCCAAAACTTTATCAAGTTATTCAGAGGTAAATTTTATCTTTGAAATTTCATTTCAAAAGCTTTCCACATTTAACCCGATTCCATTTCCAAACCCTTTGAATTCAAATTGTCTATTTATTTTTTTTTCAAAAATCCGTGACTTAATCGATTTCCCCGTGAAATCCATATTTGTGTGTGTATGGTGTGGTCCAGGGTTTAACACAATAGTGCAACAACATCATCATCACAGATCAAAACATAGAAATATAGTTGACAAGTGGTATAAATTATAACGCTTATCGTCCGTTCACAGAGCCACAGATAATAAACAAATGTATCACAAATAAATGAAAAAATTTCACACGGCTCAATTCACAGAACAAAGTATCACAGATCAGATAGGATAATCAATTCAAGGCATCTTATACAATACAATCATTCATTAGTAAGGTCAAGCATTCGATAATCATTTATAAGTAGGATTAGTTAATTGTTTAATCCTAATTAATTCAATTATTTCTAATTAAGTTAATTACTTATGAATTAATTATCCAATCCTGATTTATTAATTACAAATCATTTGATATAAATTAATTTATCAACACTTTAATTAATTATTCTTAATTAACTTAATTAATCACATTAATTAAATTAACCTCTAAACCAATTACATAATTAATTAACCCCTTAATTAATTATCTTAAGAAATGAAATCTTTAATGACTTATCATAAAGTAACATCTCATAACAATTAATCATTAATTACTAATTAATCTTTATCGTTAAATTAATCAAAATATCAAAAATTAATTACAATTAGTGATTAACCCCTTAATTACTTTCATTAAGTAATTGACAATTTACAATTGATTATCTTAATTAATTAGTCTGATTAATTATTAAAATTAATCACATTAATTAATACTTAATAATCCTTAGTTAATTATCTTTATTATTTCTTTAATTCTTTCCTAAGAAATTATCTTAGATTAAATCATTATTAGTTATTTCTAATTATATATTAATCTAAATTATAATTTTATAAACTAAATAAATCATTCCTTAATTATCTTATTAATTAGATCACTTAATTACCTTAATTATCTCTAAGATGATTAATTTCTTTATTAATGGTTTCATTAATCATTTAAGTGTATTTTAAAGATTACACTTCAAATTTAAATTCAAATTAATTTAAAAATACACTTAACCATTCATATTATTTAGAATAATTAAATTCAAAAACTCCTTTTATTCCAATACTAAGATTCAAATTTAGATTTAATTCCAGATTTCAAAATTTGATTCAACTTGTCTAAGTTCTTTCTTTAAAAGTCAAAATCCCATTTAAATTCAAATTCCTCTTTAACCTTGAAAATACTTTAAATGTTTAAACACGTTTAATAATTTATTTATTCACAAACAAAGTTTCAACTAAACTGGAATTTATAGTTAACTTTTTTTTAAACTCAATTTGATTAATTTAAACTTGGCTTTATAATTTTAAACTTAGTTTTTAAATTGATAAAAACAGAACAGGTTCTATTTTTTTTAAAACTAAACAAACATTCTACCCGAGGCTCCCCTGTTCTGCTTCGAGACCAACACTGGAAAGCTTCGAGTAACGCTCGAGACCAATGCAAGAAAAATACGCGAACACAACATGAAACAACCAAACAAAACAACTCCAGATCCAAGCACCGTGCTCGTGTACGTGTACAACACCGCCGACCAACTCCGGGCAACACCACGACGTCGAGCACATCGACGATCACCCCAGACCCATTTCCAACCACCTGAACTTCGTCGTTCACTCGAAATCGAATTCGAGTATAAACTCAAAACCTGGAACACGAACAGGAATCACCAAACAACCTGTCAACGCCTCGCCTCCTCACCTCCGACCACCAGAGGCCTTGCAACTTCGGCCAACCCTTCGTCCACACTCCCTCTACTATCACCTACAACCATGCGTCACTTGATCAAACCATAGTGACGAACGAAACAAAAATCTCAACCTCACAAAAACTAGGGTTAGAAACTTCAACCAGTCGCCGCCGCCACTACCGTGGTCCATCCACCATCCCTATATTTTCCTCGACACTCCATTCCCTCCGCTACCATTCCTAAGAACCCCGGTCTTCCTCAATGACGAGATCACCAGAATTCGTCAGAAGAAAGGAAATTTGAACGACTCTAACTGCTCTCGATCCATGCAATGAGAAATTTATTTACTTAGCCCAAAAATTCTATTTTTATGTAAGGATTCGAATTATGTGATTGAATCAATTTTTCGTTACATTCTAAATCATCAAAAAAAATGATATTTTGCTCTGTAAATATTTAGTTTTTCATTATGCATATTCTCTTCTTCCTTGAAACTATTCTTAAATTTTACTTTATACTTAAACTCACACATTTGCTGTTGGAAACAAAGCCTAACAACAATCAAGTGATTAGATACTTGGTTTTGATCACGTCGAATGTTCTGAAACAAGAAGACAGAAGTGTTTTTAACATAAACAGACATTTTCTCTTACAGATAGTTGTACACAGAGAAGGTTGATATATGTATATGCAAAATAAAGCAATCCCAGATCTCAAACTTAACACGCAACAACTAAATATATACGGTTTAATTTAAAGTTGTTTGCTCACTGATGTAAAGAAGGAGATACCGTGTTAAGTTACTCACTTTGATTCAAAAGAAGGTACAGTGGACTGCTATTTGAAAAAGATTTGAAAATGAAGCTGAAACTTCCCTTTTGATCTCTGGTTGAATTGAATTGTTGTTTAAGTTGAACATTTATTTAAGTTGTGAGATGATATCACTTCAGATTTTTCTCAGTTTTACGGACGAACTAAAATGAGAGAGGTTGGTGTATGGAAAAAATTTAAGGTTGATTATTATTTGTGTTTGTACAACAAATACAAGATTTTTTCTTGTTCTGTAATTTGACTAAAGATTTTTTTTCTTTCATTGGGTGGCTGAAATGATATTATGGTGTGCTGCATTAAATTTTTGTTGTCTTGTTTTATTTTCATACTTAAACCTATGTATCTGCCTTCTTCTACAAGCCTAAGGATATTTATAAAAAAATTGTTTGTTTTGTGAGCATATGCATGAATAGGTTATTATCTTTGTCTTCTTTTTATTTTACATATTTATCTACAAACATTTGTTCAAATTAGAATATATAATCATTGTCTTGTTTTACTTTTTATGTATACACTTCATTTGTTTGTAAATAATTATTTTGTCTTATTACTTTATAATATAAATCATTTCCTATTTTAATATGTTATTCTAATTTATTCTAGTGAAATCACTTGATATTTTAATTTACCTTATATATCTTTATTTATATTTCTAATTTAAATATGTATTCCTAACTCAAATATTTATTTTAACTTTCCTATTTAATTTACATTTTATGTTCATTCATTATTTATAGATATTTAACCTTTAAAGAAATTGTTTTTAAGACTTACTTATACTTTGATAAGACAACACACATATTTTTATTCGAATAACGAGAGACTGAGTTAAGTTCACCAGTTAATTTAATAAATTTTTGTTCAAAAATTAAATTAATTGACAATCTCAACTTAGTAAAAATCCAGGATCGTTACAACAATTAGGATTTATTCTCCTAAACAAATGTCATCAATAATCTATTCAGTTAATTATAGCAGAATGAGGATTTAGTCTACTAAACAAGTGCCAAAAATAATCTAAGTAAATAAATTTAACAAAACGATGTTTTATTTTGCAAAATAGATATCACCAACAAAGCGTACTTATTTTAACTACATTATTATTTTTAATAGTGCAATTATATGCAGTCATTATTATTTTGTCATTGAATTACACTTCCCTAAAACTAGCAACTATTTATGTCATAGTGTTCTACTAGATTATACGAATCTAATGCAAAAAAATATGGGTTATACGAATCCAAAATGAATAAGTTATTCATTTTTCAAATTTAATTCCTTTTAGTTTAATATTCTAATTTACTACACTTCCACTTTACTAAAACCTAATACCCAAACACTCATCTAAAACTTCTTCCCCTATCACTTAAATCCTCAAATCCAAATTATATTGCTTGTACCTAACATGTCTACCGACTTGTACATGCATAGCCACCTCCCTCCGCCAACTAACGATCCAATGCCCTGCAAGTCCTGGTGCTCGAGCTCGTCATGATGGCATCACCGCCACCCTCTCCCGCAATGCCTAACAAAATCAGACCCTCATGCCAAATTTCAAAAAATAACGCGCGCCTATGTTTTTCGAACGCGAACACATCACAACCTATTGCTCGACCTTCGGCCACTAACAAACGCCATCGCTCCTGCCACCAAACCGCTGTCAATGCAGCACCTTAGTGCACCACCTCGACCTACTAGCCGTTCACCATAGCCAACATGGGCTCGAGAACCAAACCAAAAATCCTACAACCCTAAATTCACTTCACCCCATCGCCATGGTCTACCGGACTTCATGCGATTAACTCCATTGCCTCGGTCTCGACTCGAGCTTCCTTCCAATTACCTCTGCCTTGCCTTAAAACCTCTGGATCAGTTGAATTTGTGAGATGATCGAAATCCAATCAAATCACCTCCGCGACACAACCCCAAGACCTAAAATCATACTACTTGCTTTAAAAACCATGATTTTTCAATATGAACTTGATTGTATAATCAAAATTCTTCTATTCAAGCTCACTCGACCACTTACCGTTTTCGATCAATATGTCATACACCACTCGATGAAACAGTTGTTGACTTTAAAAAAAATTTGAGACCAAAACCTTAAAACTTTATAGTTGAAACCTTTGGCTAATTCCAAAGAAGGAAGGAGATGTATATTTTTTTGAAGGTGAGATGGAGGAAGTTTTTACTTCATTGCAAAAGAACAGGAAAGAAAGAAGAGATGGAATAATGTATGTATGTGTATGTTTATATTCACAGTAAGCATATTCCTTCCGACAAAAGCAAATATCAATGAAAATATAATTTTTAAACAAATACTTAAACCTGAGATTCAAATGAAAATCACAATCCAAGCTACAAATGAATCTTCATAACATTCCTTTCACAAAAATATTCAAACAAGATTTGAATATCTCACTTTCCACAAATCCAAGCTTAACCTTTTAAATCCTCTTGAATGAAGTTGAAGTTTTGAGCTAAAAAGATATGATATTTTTATAATTTTAAAAATAGAGAAGATTGGAAAAAAAATGATATCAAAAGGTATGAACATGAACTGAAAGATGAAAACGAGAGGAGTGAATATATAAGGTAATATATAAAAATGAAAGTAGAGGTGGCTAAGGATCAAAATGCCCTTTAACAATCAATTTTGCCATCATTTCCAAAGCCATCTCACCCACATGAAAATATATCGGGTTTTAGCGCGATTCAAGTACTTTTATTCAATTGTTCACTTAAGGAATCTTAACATCACTTCATATCCATCTTCTAGTTTTTTCTATTTAATTTTTTTATTTATTAATTCTCGTTTATTATTACTTTATTAATTTATCTTTACATTTCAAAATAAAATGTTTTCACTAATCATTTAAATGTTGTTTTAAAGTATATACAAGGGTATTACAAATTTCTATAACTTGTAGTTCGAACAAAAGCAGAAATTTAAAGGGCGAATTTTCGGTCACATTTTTAGTTTTTCATCGAACTACCAATTTTTATAAACCAAAGGCAAAAAATTAAAATTTTAGTCATTAGTTATAATATGAGAGGGTTATTAAATTATTGAAAACCATTTATTTTATATTTTAAAATAAAAAAGTTCCATTAGTTGAAAGAGGAGAGCATGGCGAGCACTGTAACCAATTCACTTCGAGTAAATATTAACAAATCAAAGTGATAAAATTTTGGGTTATTGCATTTTTCTCCACTTAAAAGAATTTTGAACCTGAAATTTCATCCCAATCAAATAAAGAAGGAAAGCTACCAATACAAAAACTTAACAATTTTACATCCCATAAGTATTTATGAAATATTTTCATAAAACACAACTTAAGTTTAAACTTGTTTAATACCCCACTATATCCTGACGGTATACAACCATCTAAATCAAACATTTTTTTGGATTTGACTTGAGAAGTAAATACTCGGTTTTACTTCAAACCAGTTTTGAAAATAATACCATATATTTTAACCATATACACACACACACAGATATATATATATATCCAGAAAAACCCTAAAATGTTACTAAGGAAGTGGGTGCTACTAAATAGTATCAAATATTCCCTTACCAGGAAGGGTAATATTAAAAAGAAGTGCTTGCCATATGGATACATCTCTTTCCCATTTTTGGTTATTTTTTAGTCACTCGAAATAGTTAACTTAAGAAATACTCCTACTATTTCATAGTTCCCCTTTTGAAACAATACCGTAAATATTTCCTGGCAAATAGTTTTAACAATATATCTATTTTCCAACTTGCCTTGGGTTCGTTTATATTTGAACTCATTTCGATCGTACAATAATAAAGAAAATAATTTCCCAAGTGCACTTCAACGTTCGCCTAGGAAAACGTCCGAGTGCCACTTTCAAGATTATTCAGGTCATCATAAAATAAATAAAGATTAATTCCCCGAACTATCCAAAGAAAATATATCTTACTTTAAAAAAATTCTTTTCCAAAATATTAATTTTTGTAAAAACTTCCATGTAAAACAATTTCAAAAATTATTTGAAATCCTTTCCAAAACCTTAGAATTTGAATACTCAAAAATTCCTTTTATATAAACATATTTTTTTCCAAACCAAATTTTATAAAATCATCTTCATATAAAGTCATTTCCTAAATATTTATTTCAAAATATTCAATCTATATTTCAATAACCATCTTTTATCAGAATCCAATCCAAACCCAACGTTATCTTCGAACACCTTATAATCAAACTGTGAAACTTAATTCGTAAAATGTTCATTTCAATATTCTTAGAATTACTTTCTACCCAACCCATGCTTTAAATGGAAAATTATCGATAAATCCACAAACAACAATCAATGCCTCAAAACTAGACGCGGATGGCTAATCAAGCCCTAAATGTTAATAATTGTATATCATCATGTAACAACCCGTAATTTGGCGTTAGTGATTTAATTAGTCAGTTATTTAATTAATTAGGATCCAAAATTCAAATCTGTACAAACGATGGAGTTTGATTGTGAAATATGCACCATTGGATTTGTGGTGAAATTCCAAACAACTTTCATATTTGGAGTTTTATGATCGGAGTCCAAACGAAGAGGATACACATAAAAAATGAATTTGTAATAAAAATAATTAAATAAAAAAAATAAACGTTGATTAACTGACCGCATCGGCCCACACGCCGTTCCGTCGTTGGGACCGGTCGATCTTTAACATTTGATCCGTGCTATAAGGGTGGCCGACCGGTTGCCAGGGTTAGCCTAGGCCACAACAGCCTAGATTTATTTCAAGTCACACTGTTCCGATTGATTATAACACCTATAAATTCAGGCCAAACACTCCATTCTCTTCTCATATTTTTATGAGGGCGGTTGCGAAACTCTGCCATTTCTCCTTCTCCACTTTTTTCTAAAGTATAAAGATAAGTAATTTTTATCTATATTCAAACTAATCAAAGAAGACTACAAATCTAATAAAAATGGAAAGAGAAGTGAATCAACCATATGCATATTCGAGTTCATATTTATATTTATATATATTTATCTATTTTCTCTCCCAATCCTAAATCTCTTCTCAGATCTGTAATTCTAATGTATGTATACACCCTTTTGTACGTATATCTTGGACTAAAAAGATTTGGAGGTGAATTAAAGGTTCTAATTTAGATTGGAGATTTGGATCCCTTAAAAAAGATGAATGGAAAATTTTGTAGATTGTCAGAATATGAAAATTATCCAAATTGTGTTTAATTGATTTGTATGCCTAATTGGATAGTTATATATGAGTTACAAGTAATAAATTGAATACAATTTGAATAATTAAATATCTCCTACATATTTTTGTTTGTGAGTTGACTTAGCATTGTTTACAATCTAATCTGAAAATCAGTACCAAAATTACGAATTTATAATAATGATTTAAATGAAATTTATTCTAGTTTTGAAATAGGTTGTATAATAATGATATAAATTTGGATTATTACCCTAATCTTGTTGGAATGGAAACTTTTCTATGCTCAAAATTGTTGGAATTTAAATCCGCTTAATATTTGTTAATTAGTTCGATTCCTTTCCCTTTGAGAAAAATATAGTGTTTGATTAAACAATGAATAGATGCAAAAAGGAAAAGAAAGTCATGTGTAAAGTATAAATTCACTGTAGTTTACACTATCTATTTCAGTGCTAAAAAGTCATTCCCTGTAATTTCAAATAATATAATCTTTTAAAGTTAAATATTTTATTTTCAACTAATTTATAGAAAATAAAGTGGATAATCCTTTTAATATGAATGTAACGGTTGAACATGGAAATGAATATTCTAATAAAGATATATAACTAGAGCATACTTGATAAAAGTAAGTATTTAGGCGTAATTTACTACACTTATAGTAATTAAATAAAAAGCTATTAATGACACTAGCTTGCAATATTCATGTTTAGGATAATTAACTAATGGGAAAAGAATTTAAAAGGCTGTAACTTCAAGAAATGGTAGTAAATATGGGAGTCGTAATAAATTGATAGAGTAAAAAAATTAACGAGACTGATAAAAATGGAATAGATATAAAAGGTTACTAATTTGAAATTAGTAATCACACATAAATGTCATAGGAAATGTCCGTTAGGCTTTTATGGATAAATTGACATTTATGAGCGTTAAACGGGGATATATGGGTGGATAAATATTTTAGGTATATCTTATTGCCTTAAATAAAAAGGGAATTCGTAAGCTAAGTCCAACATATGCCAAAGATAATTTAAGTAAAGACTTAGGATTGTTATCTAGACTTAGTAGGTTAGTGATACGAGGTTAGTAGAGTCACTTGACGGAAGACAACCCTTCACTTTGAGGCTATAATAATTCGATGTACTTACTACTGATGTGAGATATCGCTAATTCTAGGACCGGTGATAACATGAGAGATTGAACCTGATTTCTTAATTGTAAAGTACTAAATGGTTCAAATTTGAAATTAGGAGTGGTGAGGTATATCTCCATCGGGGTTAGCTTCAGGTTTGAGGTCTTAAGTGGTTGTTGAATCTGCCTCTCTCCTAAATAGAAGTATTAAGTAACCAAGCGAGATTCCTAATAAGTAAATAAGGATGTATCTGAAAATTGTTTACTTTAGTGTTGAGGTCTTAAGTGGCTGAAGGGTCAGCCTCCCTACCGAAAGGTGTAAACTAATGAGATGCAATATTTATAACTAAGGAGTGATAGTGGATATTTCAGGTAGGGTTCGCTTCTGGTTTGGGGTACTAATGATTGTAGGGTCCTCCTCTTTTCTACAAAGGAAGTATTAAGTATCCCAATTAGATTTCAAAGAAATGGTAGCAAGATAGTACCATTGAGGAACATGCTTCTAGGAATAGGTCAAAAATGATGGTAATTACCTTAATTAAGGACTTAAATGACTAGAGTCTGCCTATTTTCCATTTGAAAATACTAAGTGGCTTGGGTACAGTCTCTCACATTGCTAAGGTTGTAATAGCGATAGTACCATTTTAGGAGAATGTGTTGGGGGGTAGGTCTTAAATGATGGGGTCTGCCTTAGTTAAGGTCTTAAATTACCAGAGTCTGCCTATTTTTCAATAAAATATTAAATGGCTTAGGTATTGTTTATTACGCGGTTATGATTTTATCGACGATAGATGCGGTAATAGTTTGATATTAAATGTCGAAAGCCTTAAATATTAGCTAGAGATCTTGTAGCTTGGATCGACCAACAAATGACAACATTGTTAGGAAACCACCATGGAAATAGGCCTTAAACGATGGGGTCTCCCTTCATTAAGGCCTTAAATGGCAAAGTCTGCCTATTTCTCTTTTTAAATTTTTTATAGAAGCATGCTTCATATTTAGAAGTGTTAAGTTGCAGATGGGTTTGGAAGTATTGGATGGTTGACAAGGCTTTATTTGTATTTAATGCCTTAGAAAGGTGTAAGTAAGTAAGCGTGTAGGCAGTGCAAGGTTAGATTAGAATTCATAACCTTAGTAGACATAAAAATTAAATGAAAACGAATCAGTATAAATTTATGTAATGGACAGTTTATATTTATTGTCACTAGAACATTGTTCCAACCCCCTCCTCATTAAAACCATAGAATAGATTCAGAGGACATGTCTCTAGACTTGGATATGCTTTATTATTGGAGAAGTCTTCTTTCTCTCACGCTCGATGCTAATGCGATTATATGCTATACAAGGAATACCATTAGTTCCAAGATAGTAGTCATAGTCAGTATTCTTATCCTACTATTGTTTCCGTTGTGGGTTTAGATTTCTATTAAACTCTAATAATGCTCATGCTTATTTGCCTGTGCCAAATCAAATGATCTATGCGTTGATAGAAATAGATTTTGATTATTTCTAAAATTTGGCCTCATTAAGGTATGAATTGTTACATTTAGTAGCCTAGGTTAGTAAATAAGAGGAATTAGGATAAATTAAAAAAACGTATTTGTTCTTCCCTATCGAGTAATATTATATTCTTATGTTAGATTCTAAGAATTCCTACTATAGCTGTAGTTCCACTCCAAAGAAATGAAGAAAGCAACTTTGGGTTGGAAATTTCTTAGAGTTAAGATTTTCACACCGACTCCGAAGTATCCCATAGTTAACATTCCAGAATTTGCTAATTTAAAATTTGGTGATTTATTTGAACTTTGAAATTAATTTGACAAATTTCAAGAGAAATAAAATATTATTAATATTAATTTTACAAAGATATATGGATATAAATAAATATTTGATAGTTTAAGCTTTATATAAATAATAATAATAAATAAAGGAAAAAAATATATAACAAACAAGAAATTATCTTAAACCATAAAAATTAAATATATGTGACAAATTACATGTTAATAGTTAAACTTTAAATAAAAATAAAATTAAAATGTATGTTTGTAATAAAATTATATGGTTATAACATGACATATAAACTTGTATGAAAATTTCATAAACCAAGAAACAATAAAATAAAGGGTTGTATGCAAAACAAAACAAAATTTGATTACAAAAATCTGTAAAAATACTTACAAAAAAATCAAATAGCATATATATGTTAACAAAAATAGGAGCATAAGCAATTAATTCTGTCTATTCTTCAGCATAAATAAGATTATATCAACCGAAATCAAGCTTGGCTAAGTCAACAAGAAAAACAAATAATATCTGATTAAAAGAAAAAAAATTGTACCAGTTAATACCTTCCTCCCCTACCCTGTACAAAGTCCTCCTGTATATAAATACACATTCATCTTGTGTTATTTCGTTCATCAAAAACATAGCAAAGTCAAGAAGAAAGGAAAACATAAGTATCACTATATTTATCAATCTCAAGATCATTGAACTGAATAAAACAGAATTTTTTTTTAAAAGCAGATAATCTGCAGTTCTTCAAAACACAGAAGCAACTCTGTTCATCAACATTACTAAGTGAGTAAACCTATTTGTTTTATTTGAAATCTAAGTCATTAGTTTATAAAATCTTGAGCTTTGTTGCATATTGAAGAAAAACTTGTTCTGTATGTTTTTGTGTGTGATTACTAGAAAGCTTTATACAGTTTATTCTTCAATATTTTGTTTCAGAGAAAGGTGAATTGAAAAAAAATCCAAATAAACTTCATACAAACCATTTTAGCTTAAGATTTTTAAACAAAATAAGTTTGATTAAATTTGAATCACAGCGTAAAATTTGTTTCAAGCTTGAACATGAAGGGTTTGTCTCTGTAACCTAAAATTTACAGTAAAAACAAAGTTTGTGATGAATTCAAGTATTTTAAATCATTGTTTTGATTACATAATCTGAATAAACATATAAAGTTATGATTTTTAAAATGAACGTGATGATTTTTAATTAAGTATTCGATGTGCGGTTCGTATGTGAACAAAATAGGCATTTTGATCATTTTCTGATGATCAATACAATACTGGGTGTCAAAATTCATGCGAAGCAGCGGTGAACATTGATGATCTCGGGAAAATTATCAAATAATTTTTTCATTGCACGAATCGAAGGGACGAAGCAAATTTTGGGTTTAAGTTCGAAGTTTGTAGTGAGTTGAAAGAATGGTGATTTCGTCGCCATGGAGCGATCGGGCTGCTCGAGATGACGGGGGATGCTAGTATGGAGCGGTGACATGGTATGGACGGGGTGGATGCACTTCTGGTGGTCTGTGACGTGGTGGCGAGGCGATTTTGTAACAACCCGTATATTTATCGATTTTTTATATTTAAATATTTTATTTAAATATTTTATCATTCGTCGGATTTTGGACCGAAAACCTACTTTTTGCATACGGTCGAATTAGGACTCGAGACCACCTCCATTGAGTTCAAAATGCCGTTTGCGACCTTTTTGAGTATAAGCTTTGATATGTTTGGAGAAAGTTGATTTTTGCTACTTTTTCCCGCTTAGGGCTTTGGTTGGGCTGAGCCAATTAGCCACTTAACTCAGTTCCAACCCTCTCCTCTTCATTCACTTCTCTTCTATTTTCCTAATACTCAAGCTTTTATGTTAATGGAGGGTGGAAGAGGAAATTAAAACTCCAAGCCCTAGCTTCCTTTGCAAATCCAAGTTCTTGCTCCAAAATCAAAGAGAACCCCTTGGTAAGCATCTTCTTCACCTTCTCCAACTCATTCTCTCTTTGAATTTCAGAAATTTCCTAAACCTAATTTTGGAAATGTTTCTCCTTTAAGCTTAGATTCAAGCTTGTTGAGTTGGGATTGAAGAGTGCTTGTTCTTGCCATTGCTTTCAAGCTTCATCTTCATAAACTTAGTTCAAAGGTGAGATTTTTATCTCACATCTATGACTATAATTATCTTTGGTTGTTGGGTATGAATTCCTAACACTTCTTCATGTGCATTTGCTCTTGTTTTGGATTGATTTTGTGAATACTCCAATTTTTGGGTTTTTAAGTCAAATTTGTGTGAAATCCTTTTATGGATGTTTGATCATGCTTTTAGTGATGCACCGAGGAGCATATAGGGCCGGGTTGCCCATTGGCATAAACCTTAGAGCCAATGTTCGTCCGGTTGCATTTTGGAAGAATTTTCTCTTCATTTGAATAAGGCTGAAAAACAGCCCATGCATGATTCAGTCGACTGAAAACTCTGTTCAGGCGACTGAACCTGAAACCCGAGAGTTTCCAGGCATGATTCAGTCGACTGAAAAACTCTGCACAGTCGACTGAAACTGGAAACAGAAAGTTTCCTGAACCTGGAAAATTTCCAGGCACAGGGTCAGTCGACTGAAAACTCTGTTCAGTCGACTGAACCTGCTGTTTGAGTCCAATTTGCCTTTTTGGATTGAATTTCCAATTTAAATCGATTCGTGATGATCCTATTTATTGTCATCATTTATTATCATCTTTGATGACTTATTTTATTTGGGAATTTTAGATATATCGACTTCGATGGATCCTTTATCGATTTCGTTGGATTTTTATTCACATCTTCGAATGTAATCTTTGTGATTGATTGTTTCTACAATCCCCCTTGTGCTTTGTCACTTTAAAAACATAAAGGTTTTCTATACTAGTAGTAAATATCAAAACTCTTCCTTCAAATGATTTCAACACTATTTTATTATAAAGCTCGTTTTCTCAAACGATTTCCAATCTATTAGTATATACAAACCTTTACCTCACTCGTATGAGAAATCTAATTAAACGACTTAGTAAAACAAGTGGTATGAAACGCTTGCGTTTACTTCGTTGGTTAATTCTTGGACTTGTTCGATTGAATCTCTTGTGACAATTTTCTAGTGGAGATCTACAATTTGTTCGTAAATATTTAAGTTGAGCTAGTGGTTATGGGACATGAAGCTAAGCTCATATATTTACTAGCTTATTGTAATTGACACTTCTCTTTGATCATGACGATCATTTTATGGTTTAGACTAGCAATGTGCGATGTCTCTTTGTCTATGTGGAGGACCGTACCTCATTAAATGGAGCTTCGTCTCGTTTCTTCGTGGGCTAGCGACCCATGTACTTTCTAATGTGTTTCGATTCATCGGATGTACCGTTTGTACTACATCGATGTTTTGGCTTTTGGATTCATTGGATGTACCGTTTGTACTACATCAATGTCTTTTTATTGTGATTTGGTTCATCGGATGTCCCGTTGTACGACGTCGTTGTTCCTTTTTATTGTGATTTCTGGATTTCGTGTGTTGATTTCTGGAATTTATGTTTCACCAACTTTTACGATGGGCATTGATATATGTCATTTATTGTGGCTTGGTGAATGAAATTAGGAGTATGACATTCCTTTTATCTTGAGTACATTATTGTGATATTGATTAATATCTTGTTGATTTTCAATTACTTATTTATCACAGCTTGGCATTGTGATTATTATATGTTTATGTCATATCTCTTATTATTTATCACTTCATCTGATATTTATAGCTAGACTGATCCGTTTATTATTTTCTTATTAAATAATACTCGGGTCAGACTGAGAATTTACAGGTGCTTCTGCTTGACTCCTTATCGGACTATCATCCCGACTTTTGGCAAACTACTTAGATTAGTAGTTTATTTTGTTGTATACACTTGAGATGTAGACTCATAGATGTATTCTTTTGTATAGCACGTGTTGCTATTCTTTTGTATTATTGTGGATCTTTTGACCACTACTCTGATATATACTTTTATGTGTAGTATTCATATCTATTTCCGCCTTTGTGATATGAATTGTCTGTGACTGATTTATGTTATGCTTGTTTCTATATTTGTTTCCGAAGATATTATAGCCACTGTGTAGTAGCCTTGAGTTTGTGTCGGTATGTCGGATTTCCTCTTGAGATGAAAAGTTATATTTTTATCTGGCATATCGGTACTCGCACAAAGCAATTATACAGATGGTCGCTCCTCAACAGCCTTATTCTCCGTGCTAGTTGACACATTCACAGTAGTGTTCTTGGCTAGCGTGGGTATAGAGGTGGGGCGTCATAGTTTGGTATCAGAGCCAAACTTCGGAACAATGTAGAATAATTTAGCAAGGATCATGTCCTAAGTCTTTCTTAGGAGTTGTGCTTTAGGATTTTATTCGGGTCTTCGTACCGTTCTATCCTACTTTCTTTTATGATTCCTTGTTTTATCTATCAAGATTGCTTGATATTCATTTTGAGAATAACTTTTTCCTCTTCTTTCTTTCTTTCTTAAAGAAGAGAAATGGTTAGACCTGGCCGTCCCAGCGCCGGTCAATCTAGTGCTACTCCTCAGGATGGAGTATTCATGTCTGCTTAGCAGCTTTTGGATCTCGTGAAGAACGCTCAAGCTGCCGGACCCAATCCAGAGCCTACTCATCCTAGATCCGGTCTTGCACGCTTGTGCAGAGACTACACCGATTTGGGTGGAAGGCCATTCAAGGGATCCGAGAGTGTTATTGAAATTCAAGCTTGGCTCAAATCATGCGATCGCATCTTTTCTCGCATGAACCTTATTGATCTACATCGAGTCCAAGTGGCTTCTAGCATGCTCCAAGAAAGAGCATTAGATTGGTATGAGCTTTTAATTTCTGAAATCGTTGAGGCGGATCTCACTTGGGAGCAATTCCGGGAAAGATTCGAATCGAAATTTGTGCCGGAGGCTGAAAAAGTAACTTTAGCCCGGCGTTTCATAGACCTTGTTCAAGGTGAATCTTCTGTGACGGACTACGTCGCATCTTTCGAATCTCTCTCTAAGTACGGGGTTGAGTATATTAATACCCCGATGAAGAAAAATCAAAGATTTGTTTATGGGTTGAATAAGAATCTTAAGAAGCCATTACTTCTGAAACTTGAGGTTTCATTTGATCAGCTTATTGATATCGCTCTTCGTCTTGAAGAGGCCGATAATGAAGGTGATGTTGAAGTTGTGCGTGTCCAACAGAACTTCAACAATAACTCGAAGAGGCCAATCAAATTCAAAGGCCCCATTCCCAACAAGAAAGGGAGGCAAGAAATTTCGGTAGCAAAGACTCCTACCTCTAGTAGTGGACAATGCTACAATTGTGGTTCAACAGACCACCAAGTAAAGGAGTGCCCGAAACCCCTCTTTTGCCGTTATTGCAAAGGTTCGGGTCATCTTTTATCTTCGTGTCCTAAGCTTCCAAGCAAGTGAGAAGGAAAGCTGCAACTTTTGGTCAAGGTATTTTCATTGAATCCTCGATGGCATTGTTTTAATTCGTGAACTTTCTATTTGAGTTCTTTTTGATATGGGTTTCATCTCATTATTTTTATATCAAAAGAAATTGTCGATTCTTTTTCCTTGAATATATTGGGCTTGATGACTTCTTTGAGGATTGTGAATCCGGATGGTAGATCCGCAACACTCAATTTGCTTTTGTTTAGACGTCGAGATTGTTTTATGTGATTTTCCTTTCCGAGCCGACATTTTTTGCTTTGGCTTCGGAATTGACCTTTCTGTAAGGATTGGCTTAATCATTGTGAAGCCCATATCCTATTTTTCCGAGTGGATTATTCATCTTCGACATTTTCAATCTGTTAAGCAGATTTCTATTTTTCCTTTATGATTTTGATTCCAATTTGGTGGAATCATTTTATTCCTTAAGCCCACTTATAAGGAAAGTGTTATTTCTCTCATCTAAATAGTTTGAGAATTTTCCGGTATATTTGACTTGTCTTAAGATTATCACCTAAGAAACCTTTTGTGTGGTGTTAAGGTCTTTTTAGTTTGACTTAAGGTCTTTTCAGTTTGACTTTACCACCGGTTTTCGTTTGCTACGATTTGCGGTAATTAGCATTCCACTTACCGCATTCCGCACTCGTTATGATTCTTATGAATGAATTATTATGTCATTCAATTTGTCCAGCTCATTTCATCCATTTTATAAATCGAATATTCTATGAATATTTCGATGAGACCATTCTTGTATTTATTGATTTTGGATGAAAATAGAAATTTAAAATTTTGCAAATCTTTTTCATAAGATTTAATTATAAGTGCAATTTGATTTTTTTCTTGAAACGAACAAAGAATATTCTTAAAACTTTTTACGAGATTTATTTATCCTATAAAATATGATTTTGTGATTGCATTGCCCGTTGAGTGCTTTAAGAATTTTGGTCGATGCGCTTGATCAACGTTATCGATAGGAATTTCCTAAACGCTTTGATGTGACAATCAGACACGATATATTGACTTGTAAAAATGTAATTTTGAAAGTTTTAACTTTTCGGAAAAGAGAATTATTTAAAAGAAGTTCTTTCTTTTCGATACTCTTATTCTTTCTTGTGATTCCTGAAGGGGAACCAAGATTTTGCTATTTGTACCGATACTAGTAGTATTGGTTTGGAATGCCATTCTCTTGCAAAGGAGAACGTGCTATCACTTGTGCTTCTAAATCATTATAGCTTATCGAGACTAGATATGCCACTCATGATCTAGTGTTCGCGGCTATTGTTTTTACTTTTGGAATTTGGCATCATCATATTTGGATGAGAAATTTGTTCTCTATCTCGATCATAAATCTTTGGAATATTTATGTTCTCTTAAGGAACTTCATGTTGACTCGAGTTTCTAGCATCTTATGATCTTGATATTCTTTTATTCCCAAGAAGGGAAATCGTGTTACCAATGCGCTTTGTCATAAGCAACAAGTGGTTGATTCTTTGATGTTGTCTGAATGGAATTATTTTTCTATCAAGTTCATCGGACGTTTTCTCATTCCTTTTAAGGACTAGCTTTCGATGTCCTTTTATTGTGTTCGGTTCATTGGACGTACCGTTTTTGTACTACGTCCGTGTTCCGAAAATCATTAGAGTTTTGATTCATCGAATGTACCGTTTGTACTACATCGATGTCTTTTCTTTTTGATTCATCGGATGTACCGTTGTACTACATCGATGTCTTTTCTTTTGATTCATCGGATGTACCGTTGTACTACATCGATGTCTTTGCTTTTGATTCATCGGATGTACCGTTGTACTACATCGATGCCTTTTCTTTTGATTCATCAGATGTACCGTTGTACTACATCGATGTCTTTGCTTTTGATTCATCGGATGTACCGTTGTACTACATCGATGTCTTTTCTTTTGATTCATCGGATGTACCGTTGTACTACATCGATGTCTTTGCTTTTGATTCATCGGATGTACCGTTGTACTACATCGATGTCTTTTATTTTGATTCATCGGATGTACCGTTGTACAACATCGATGTCTTTTCTTTTGATTCATCGGATGTACCGTTGTACTACATCGATGTCTTTTCTTTTGATTCATCGGATGTACCGTTGTACTACATCGATGTCTTTTCTTTTTGATTCATCGGATGTACCGTTGTACTACATCGATGTCTTTGCTTTTGATTCATCGGATGTACCGTTTGTACTACATCGATGTCTTTTCTTTTTGATTCATCGGATGTACCGTTGTACTACATCGATGTCTTTGCTTTTGATTCATCGGATGTACCGTTGTACTACATCGATGTCTTTGCTTTTGATTCATCGGATGTACCGTTGTACTACATCGATGTCTTTGCTTTTGATTCATCGGATGTACGGTTGTACTACATCGATGTCTTTTCTTTTGATTCATCGGATGTACCGTTGTACTACATCGATGTCTTTTCTTTTGATTCATCGGATGTACCGTTTGTACTACATCGATGTCTTTTCTTTTGATTCATCGGATGTTCCTTTGTACTACATCGATGTCTTTTCTTTTTGATTCATCGGATGTACCGTTGTACTAGATCGATGTCTTTGCTTTTGATTCATCCGATGTACCGTTGTACTACATCGATGTCTTTTCTTTTGATTGATCGGATGTACCGTTGTACTACATCGATGTCTTTTCTTTTTGATTCATCGGATGTACCGTTGTACTACATCGATGTCTTTGCTTTTGATTCATCGGATGTACCGTTGTACTACATCGATGTCTTTTCTTTTGATTCATCGGATGTACCGTTTGTACAACATCGATGTCTTTTGTTTTTGATTCATCGGATGTACCGTTGTACTACATCGATGTCTTTTCCTTTGATTCATCGGATGTACCGTTGTACTACATCGATGTCTTTTCTTTTGATTCATCGGATGTACCGTTGTACTACATCGATGTCTTTTCTTTTGATTCATCGGATGTACCGTTGTACTACATCGATGTCTTTTCTTTTGATTCATCGGATGTACCGTTTGTACTACATCGATGTCTTTTCTTTTGATTCATCGGATGTACGATTGTACTACATCGATGTCTTTGCTTTTGATTCATCGGATGTACCGTTGTACTACATCGATGTCTTTGCTTTTGATTCATCGGATGTACCGTTGTACTACATCGATGTCTTTGCTTTTGATTCATCGGATGTACCGTTGTACTACATCGATGTCTTTTCTTTTGATTCATCGGATGTACCGTTGTACTACATCGATGTCTTTGCTTTTGATTCATCGGATGTGAGGTTGTACTACATCGATGTCTTTTCTTTTGATTCATCGGATGTACCGTTGTACTACATCGATGTCTTTTCTTTTGATTCATCGGATGTACCGTTTGTACTACATCGATGTCTTTTCTTTTGATTCATCGGATGTTCCTTTGTACTACATCGATGTCTTTTCTTTTTGATTCATCGGATGTACCGTTGTACTAGATCGATGTCTTTGCTTTTGATTCATCCGATGTACCGTTGTACTACATCGATGTCTTTTCTTTTGATTGATCGGATGTACCGTTGTACTACATCGATGTCTTTTCTTTTTGATTCATCGGATGTACCGTTGTACTACATCGATGTCTTTGCTTTTGATTCATCGGATGTACCGTTGTACTACATCGATGTCTTTTCTTTTGATTCATCGGATGTACCGTTTGTACAACATCGATGTCTTTTGTTTTTGATTCATCGGATGTACCGTTTGTACTACATCGATGTCTTTGCTTTGGTTCATTGGGCGTACCGTTTTTGTACTACGCTGATGTCCCAAATTGTTTGAGTTTCTAGTTTTTCGGGCGTACTGTTTTTGTACTACGCCGTTGCACCGGCTCAATTTTCTGCTATTCTTGACGTTCCCCACGTCTTTTATCTACGGGAATGCCTTAGGCATTCCGGTTTTCATTATTGAGCCCGGTGTTATTGTGGAAATTGAAGTTTCACCAGATTTCTTGCTAACTCTTTTGTGAACTTTATGGTGAACTTCCTATTTGAAATTTTCTTTTGTGTTAATATGCTTCTATGGTTGTTACTTCATATATTTCCTTCTTACTTATTGTGAGGACGCAATTTCTTTAAGGAGGGGAGTCTGTAACAACCCGTATATTTATCGATTTTTTATATTTAAATATTTTATTTAAATATTTTATCATTCGTCGGATTTTGGACCGAAAACCTACTTTTTGCATACGGTCGAATTAGGACTCGAGACCACCTCCATTGAGTTCAAAATGCTGTTTACGACCTTTTTGAGTATAAGCTTTGATATGTTGGAGAAAGTTGATTTTTGCTACTTTTTCCCGCTTAGGGCTTTGGTTGGGCTGAGCCAATTAGCCACTTAACTCAGTTCCAACCCTCTCCTCTTCATTCACTTCTCTTCTATTTTCCTAATACTCAAGCTTTTATGTTAATGGAGGGTGGAAGAGGAAATTAAAACTCCAAGCCCTAGCTTCCTTTGCAAATCCAAGTTCTTGCTCCAAAATCAAAGAGAACCCCTTTGTAAGCATCTCCTTCACCTTCTCCAACTCATTCTCTCTTTGAATTTCAGAAATTTCCTAAACCTAATTTAGGAAATGTTTCTCCTTTAAGCTTAGATTCAAGCTTGTGGAGTTGGGATTGAAGAGTGCTTGTTCTTGCCATTGCTTTCAAGCTTCATCTTCATAAACTTAGTTCAAAGGTGAGATTTTTATCTCACATCTATGACTATAATTATCTTTAGTTGTTGGGTATGAATTCCTAACACTTCTTCATGTGCATTTGCTCTTGTTTTGGATTGATTTTGTGAATACTCCAATTTTTGGGTTTTTAAGTCAAATTTCTGTGAAATCCTTTTATGGATGTTTGATCATGCTTTTAGCGATGCACCGAGGAGCATATAGGGCCGGGTTGCCGATTGGCATAAACCCTTAGAGCCAATGTTCATCCGGTTGCATTTTGGAAGAATTTGCTCTTCATTTGAATAAGGCTGAAAAACAGCCCAGGCATGATTCAGTCGACTGAAAACTTTGTTCAGTCGACCGAACCTGAAACCCGCGAGTTTCCAGGCATGATTCAGTCGACTGAAAAACTCTGCACAGTCGACTGAAACTGGAAACAGAAAGTTTCCTGAACCTGGAAAATTTCCAGGCACAGGGTCAGTCGACTGAAAACTCTGTTCAGTCGACTGAACCTGCTGTTTGAGTCCAATTTGCCTTTTTGGATTGAATTTCCAATTTAAATCGATTCGTGATGATCCTATTTATTGTCATCATTTATTATCATCTTTGATGACTTATTTTCTTTGGGAATTTTAGATATATCCACTTCGATGGATCCTTTATCGATTTCGTTGGATTTTTATTCACATCTTCGAATGTGATCTTTGTGATTGATTGTTTCTACAATCCCCCTTGTGCTTTGTCACTTTAAAAACATAAAGGTTTTCTATACTAGTAGTAAATATCAAAACTCTTCCTTCAAATGATTTCAACACTATTTTATTACAAAGCTCGTTTTCTCAAACGATTTCCAATCTATTAGTATATACAAACCTTTACCTCACTCGTATGAGAAATCTAATTAAACGACTTAGTAAAACAAGTGGTATGAAACGCTTGCATTTACTTCGTTGGTTAATTCTTGGACTTGTTCGATTGAATCTCTTGTGACAATTTTCTAGTGGAGATCTACAATTTGTTCGTAAATATTTAAGTTAAGCTAGTGGTTATGGGACATGAAGCTAAGCTCATATATTTACTAGCTTATTGTAATTGACACTTCTCTTTGATCATGACGATCATTTTATGGTTTAGACTAGCAATGTGCGATGTCTCTTTGTCTATGTGGAGGACCGTACCTCATTAAATGGAGCTTCGTCTCATTTCTTCGTGGGCTAGCGACCCATGTACTTTCTAATGTGTTTCGATTCATCGGATGTACCGTTTGTACTACATCGATGTTTTGGCTTTTGGATTTATTGGATGTACCGTTTGTGCTACATCAATGTCTTGGCCATCCTTTTTATTGTGATTTGGTTCATTGGATGTCCCGTTGTACGACGTCGTTGTTCCTTTTTATTGTGATTTCTGGATTTCGTGTGTTGATTTCTGGAATTTATGTTTCACCAACTTTTATGATGGGCATTGATATGTGTCATTTATTGTGGCTTGGTGAATGAAATTAGGAGTATGACATTCCTTTTATCTTGAGTACATTATTGTGATATTGATTAATCTCTTGTTGATTTTCAATTACTTATTTATCACAGCTTGGCATTGTGATTATTATATGTTTATGTCATATCTCTTATTATTTATCACTTCATCTGATATTTATAGCTAGACTGATCCGTTTGTTATTTTCTTATTAAATAATACTCGGGTCAGACTGAGAATTTACAGGTGCTTCTGCTTGACTCCTTATTGGACTATCATCCCGACTTTTGGCAAACTACTTAGATTAGTAGTTTATTTTGTTGTATACACTTGTGGTATAGACTCATAGATGTATTATTTTGTATAGCACGTGTTGCTATTCTTTTGTATTATTGTGGATCTTTTGACCAGTACTCTGATATACATTTTTATGTGTAGTATTCATATCTATTTCCACCTTTGTGATATGAATTGTCTGTGACTGATTTATGTTATGCTTATTTCTATATTTGTTTCCGAAGATATTATAGCCACTGTGTAGTAGCCTTGAGTTTGTGTCGGTATGTCGGATTTCCTCTTGAGATGAAAAGTTATATTTTTATCTGGCATATCGGTACTCGCACAAAGCAATTATGCAGATGGTCGCTCCTCAACAGCCTTATTCTCCGTTCTAGTTGACAGCATTCACAGTAGTGTTTTTGGCTAGCATGGGTATAGAGGTGGGGCGTCACAGATTTAGTTTGGGTATGTTCAAGCTTCAGTTCAACGAACGGGTGGATTTTTGATTTTGAGATATCGAAGTTCGATTTCGAGTTTGGGTGAGTTTTTCGACCTACCGAAGCTCGCGATGGCCACCAGAACGGCGGCGCGGTGATGTGCGCGTGCACGACGTTGTTTGGGTGTTAGGAAGTTTGCATTTGGCCATTCGAGTTGATACTCGAGGAAGATGATGTATGGCTTCGGTGAGGAACTCGAGTACGCGAATATCATTTCTGTTATTTCAGTTGGAACACTTAAGTTTAGCTTAAACTCTGATTGAAAAAAAGAAAAAGTAAAGAAGAACTAAAAGAAGAAGAGTAAGTGGGGGAAGGAGAGAGAACTCAGGGAACGAACGAGAGAAACTCGAGTTTGACTCGAGTAAAAACCCTAGGTTGCTCGGGTTGCTTTGAAAATGGGTTTAGCCCAAATAAAATTCAAGTTTTAGTGTTAAATAAAATTTAGTGTTTATGAAGCGACTAATATTGACTATGTTGAGTTAAAAGCTTATTGCCAATCTTAAATTAACTAAATGAATACTAAATAATGCTTAAAAAATCTAATTAATGCTTTAACTAATTAATTAATTTAAGATAAATGATAAAGTCAATTAACATTAAAGCTTTTTGTAATAGAAATAAATTGATTTCGAAAAGCTTAAAGAAGATTTTTAAATGTTAATTTAGATGAATAATTATTATTAATCAATTGTTTTAGAAAGAAATAAAGACTGATTAAATTAATAACTGTAATTAACTAAGTAATTAAGGATTTATAATTTGTAATTAAAATTGATTAATAAACAATTAAGTATCTAAATTATTTATAATTAAGAGTTGTTAATTAGATAATTTAAGTTAATAATTTATAATTGGTAGTTAATCAAAATAATTAATTAAGAAATAATTAATCAAGTTAACTAAGATTTAATTGATTTATCCAAAATTAACATTGATTTGAAATAATCAAAAAATAATAATTATGTGGTTAATTTATTTAAATCACACTCACATTGGAAAATAATTAGCTATTGTTCTGCACTGGATTATTATTTCCGTTGTGATCGTAGTATTGTGTGATGTAGATTACTTTGTGTTGAACGGTGATTTGTGATTTAGTTTTGTGTTGATGTGAAAACCCCTTTGCCTGTAAAACGACATTTAAACTTCGATGCGATAGGGAGTTGGATCCAGTTGGTTATTCGAAACCCACATCGAACCCTGAATATGAATCTTGGTGATTGATACGTCCACGTGTTTTAAAATTGAACGCTTACTATTCGGTTTAGCCGTGAAAGGACCTTTGTGTCATATAACCCATTCCGAATAGTGATACGTCGAAATGGATAGCATTTGAAGACTGGTGGTGAAGACCGGGTGTCTTCGAAAATGATAGGATAACCTATCGATTGTCTCTGCACTGAGTTGCTCCGCTTTAGAGATTCCCTAAGTGATGGGAAGTCCAATCGGGATTGTGAATATCCAGATTGCAAGGACTTCTTTTGAAGTGCCTTCGGTTATGTTCGAACCCGGAACAGACTTGTATGGTCGTATGTTTGACATTATACTTTGAGGTATGAAGCAGATTTATTTCAAATACGTATCTGTTGGTGGCGGAGAATTTATCCTCTTAGCTTAACACCCTTCTCTGAGACGTACGAGCTCAGAGGTTATGTAATTGAAGGTATCAGCGTTATACTCCCAATTTGGTAGTGTGGCATGCTAAGTGCTGCTGTGTGTTGTTGATCATTTGTTGATTATTTGTGATCAAAGCATGTCTTTTGTGTAAAGCGTAGCTTTGTGGATGAGACCTTATCTGACCTCACAACTAGGAAATGGTCGAAACAGGAAGGATGCGGCAAGGTTATGAGGGTCGTGCCCTTTAGGTTATGTCATTTCCTTCTGGAAAAAGGCGATGTCATCGTATGGAGCCCTGATATTTACCTATGTGGTTTCTCCAATATCATTGACTGTGTGGTTGTTGCTTTGTGATAGAGGGACCTCGGATAAAGGTCCCAAAGGACCGGGCAGTGACATACTCGAGTAGTAGTTACCTAGTTACAGAGGTAACCCGGCCTTGTGTTGGTAGAGAGCCAGGTAAGTTCTCGAGACGTCCCGCCAGAAGCGTACCCATGTGGCGGTAGGAAGTTCCTTAGCCTTACAATTTGTTGGGAATCCAATTCCCAATACGAGCCCCGTACGGTTTTAGTTGTATAACCTGTCATTTACTTATGGTGGTCACCACTATTTAGATGGTAGCTATAGTAGGAATAATACGAAATGTCTATGCTGGCTAAGATTAATATTATACTTTCGAAATGCTTTCTACACTATGCACTAGTAATAATATCAAAGAATTTTTCTCGTATCAAGCATATTTGACTATCATAAGAAGAAATCTCCTCCAATTCTGTGATTGCATTGTGTGTGTGGTGGGAGGTCTTATGGTTGTTTCATTTTCCTAAAGCATACCGAATTTCATTTACAAATCTTGTTCTATTTAAAAGAAACTATTTTTGTTTACACATACCAGTCCCACGACTGACTCAGAGTTTATTGTTTCTTTTCTAAACTCTAGGTGCCCAAAATTTCTACACGGGCAGCTTGGTAGCAGGTTTTCGTGTTCTGGTGTTAGTAGTATTTTGGAGCTTTTTCTTCGGAGACATTTTAGAAGCTTTTGGGATCTCAGGTGTTTAGTTTTTGGGAGTTCATTATCACTTCATTCCTTTGAAGACTTTTTGGATATATGATTACTGTTGTATTATTATGATGTTTTATTTGGAATTGGGATATATGTATTAAAAATACTCTGATGTAGTAATGGATATTACTATGCTGTATCTGTGATGTATGCATGATATTCATTTTGTTTCCGCTATTTTATATCCAACTGATGTTGTTATAAGCTCCATCCGACTGGAGTTCGATGTTTGAATCTTCGACAGTCGAATACAAGTGTGGTATTTAGTGTCAATTTTCGAACATTGGACTTTGAATCGTGACAAAGTGGTACCAAAGCTGAAGGTTGAGTAAGAACTTTAGCTATGGAGTATAACACATTAGATGGCTCATTAGAGATAGGGTGAAGTATACCCTAGAATGAGTATAACTAAGATTGAAACCCCAAAATTTTCTTAGTCTATTTTCCTTTTTACTGCTGGATTCCTTAAGATATCTTGTCCGAATATCTAAATCAATTTTCTTACTAATTACAGATAGTAAGAATGAGCGGACAAAGAGGAAGAGTTAGGGGTCAAGGAAGTGCCACAACACCTAACCAAGATCCCCCAATAGCAGTAGCGGCAATACCTATACAACAACAGCCGAATCTGGCTGATTTATATAAAAATTTCTCAAGGCTTGATGGCACACCGTTCGCCGGCAAGGAGTCGATTGTTGAGGTTCAAGCATGGATCAGATCATGTGAGAAAATCTTTAGAGGGCTAAAGCTACAAGACAGTCAGAAGCAACTCATAGATTATTGGCAACTTCAAGAAAAAGCCTTAGGCTTAGCCTGGTGGGAGACAGTTACTGTAGATAAACCAGAAGACGAGTTTACTTGGGAAAAATTTAAAGAAGTATTTGAGAAGCGCTATCTGCCATTAGCTGGAATTTCTCGAATGTACCAGGAATTCATGGCCTTAAAGCATGGAAGATTGTCATTCGAAGAATATCTAAAAAAATTTAATGAATTGTCTCGTTTTGGTCCCGAATTGGTGAACACACCTTTAAAGAAGAATGAAAGATTTATTTGTGGGATGAATAATAAGTTCCAAGAAAGGATGACTGGCTACGTCAAAGAATCCTTTTTAGATTTGGTTGATATGGGAAAAAGACATGCCACACTTGATATGCAAGAAGCCTCGGTGGAGAAAGGAAATTCTAGAAATCAAAATTGGAAGAAGAGGAAATTTTGACGCAAGAAACTGTGGCAGCGTAAGGATCTTTTCAGCTTTCTTAACAATTTACGAATTTAAATTAACTCAATAATTATACTTAACGAACTCTCTTTCTCTAGGTGAAAAATTCGAATTATACAACGACCATAAATCTTTGAAATATCTCTTTACCCAGAAAGATCTGAATCTACGACAACAACGTTGGTTGGAATTTTTGGCATCTTACGACCTAGATATCCAATATACGCGGTGTAACAGCCCGCAAATTCGTACCACTTGAGTCAACACTATTCTACTAAAATCAACTCAAGTTGTACAGAAATACGAACCATTAGGGTTAAAGAAGAAGAGATAGAAGAAGAAGGAACTAAACAATATCAGAATCTCATAGTCGCAGCGGAATAAAATATAATAGAAAATAAATGATCTTTACCCAAAAATCAAATATCTCTGTTTATATATTACATCATCAGAGTATATCAATCCCAGCACAACATCAATATCATACAAATGGATACACAGCAACTCAATACAGCGGAATATATATATAAACAAGTACGGGAGTACGTATCGTCATCTTGCTCGTCTCCTAAGCTTCACAGCATCATATCCTGTATCCTATAATACTCGGTCTGACCCGAGCATTATAGTTAAATAACACCCGAGTCAGTCTGGAATTCCATCGTGAGAAAATCACACCCAATTGATTATTAAAGTTTCAAAAATCTTTTGAAAAACAAAAGCATCTCGTAAGACCACGCCACAAATAAACATGTCGGGTTTTTACCTTACGATAACTAAAACAATTTTTATAGAAATCCTCTGATATTATAATAGGGTCTATGTACAAATACTTATAAAATAGCCGAAATTGTTACATCTATTAAATTCCAACTACTAGCCAAAGAGTGGATAATACAAACAAAACTCATACAAGGCTCGAAGGGAGAATGGATTTCCAACTAATGACTAGGCACCGGGGTACCACCTGTCACAGTACGGGGCCTAGATCACCGTACCGAGGAGTACGCCCGCTCCCCTTCAACACAAGGCCGGAACCATCCCTTACTGGACAGTCCCGAGTGAGATCACCCCGCGGTTGGGATCAGCAACCGCCACTAAGCCGAAATAAAAAGGGACATCTAGACTGGAATGACCTCACCCTGCTTGGGTGCTACCCACCTAGCCTTGCTGCATAACCCCTGATTTTCAGTCATTCCCATTTGATGAGGCTTGAGGCTAAACGTTACCTTTTAGAACAATATCCCTTAGAATGCCCATCGTCCACCTGACGATGATTCGCAAGCATTCATCCATACAAGTCCGTCCCGGGTTCGAACGGAACCGAAAGCACTATTCATACTACATCCATTTTGGAAATATCCTCAGGATTAGCAGCGACTAGCCCTTGCACTTCACTGCTCCATCTTCGAATCCAAAATCGTTTCCACGAAAACGTACAAATCGGATCGAACTGTTTTTCGAGAAATAAATCTCGATCCCGGTCTCTTCGAAACGATCAACGCATTTGTCCAATATTGAGAGTCGGTTATTTAACTATCAATTAATATCCAAAAACATCCATCAGACAATAAATAATTTTCCAAATTATTTATTTATCTCAAAGATATCTTCGTAAGATATATTTCTATTTTCAATCCTTTGAAAATAGTTTAAATACCATCTTTATTTTCAGAGTAAACTTTACCAAATATTTTCTATCTCCTCTGAAATCACCAAGCACAAAGCTAGATTTTAAAAATAAATTTTAAAACACTCTACTTTGAAAATATATGCTTTTAAAACATTTAAATTAAAACTACTTTAATAATTTGTTAAAAATACATATTATATGAATATTTGAAGATAATGTTACTAAAAAAAATATACAATATAAAACTAGATTTCACTTTTAAAATAAAATACTAAGGCACTGTTTAACTAATTATTGCTATAATAGATTAAAATAAATATTGCTATAATAGATTAAAATAAATACATACTTTAGAATTTAAATATTTAGAAATAGTAAATTTTTAAAAACATACTTCGTACAACAACTTTAAACTTTTAATTTACATTTAAAAATTTACTTTAAAACGTACTTGGGTATTCAGAGAGAAATTCCCAATTCTCAATCACTTAAATCAATTTTTCCAAATTGATTTTCAATTTATTCCATTTGAAATAAATTTCTTTAATTACTCAATTCATTTCAAATTCCATTAATTATGAACTTAATTATTATTGTTATTATATTCCATTTGATTTTAAATCTTTTAACTGAAATATACAAATTTCAGCTTTTCCCAACTTATTCTTTATTTTTTATTTTTCTCAAAAATTTAAATCTTACATTTTAAATAAATGTTTTATTCTTTTAATTAATATCATTGACGATTAAAATTCATTAACTTCCTGTTTATTCAAGTTTCCATTCTATACCAGGATCTATTTAGTAGAATTTTAAAGTCACTTTATTTCCTTCCAGTTCATTTACAAATTTATTCAAATTTCTATAATTATTTCACTTACAATTCCACTTCTTTTATTATCCTACCAAAATCCAATTTATATATTTTTGGTAATTCATCATACCCAATGATATCCAATCTAACCATGACATTCAATATTCCAATAAAGATCATCATAGGATATCAAATAAATCACAACAGGGGGTTTAAATAATTTAAATAAATATCGAGGGATCCGGTTGGATCCCTCCAACCTATTTTTCCCTACATTCACAAACGTCAGCACAATATAATATACCAATTCCAAAATATCATACTATATCACATTAATTCATTGAACCATTCAAACAATTATTTAAAATGAATCATTTTAAATTTAAATTTAAATTGAGTGAGATTAACACACCTTTGCTTTAATTGATTTGTAACTCCTTCCAATACTGCCTTGGTTTCTCGATTATTTTGACCTTGAATAGACATTCACAGATTATTAATATTTGAAATAACCGGACAATTAATCACCAATTAATTACCACTCATCTATTTAATTGAAGCAAATAGATTAATTTCAAACTAATCTCCATCTTTAATTTAATAAGTTAAGAATTTAATTAAACCATTTTCCTTAAAAAAAAATCGTTTAATAACTAAAATAATCACATAAGTAAATTTCAAACAAATTTACTTCTTTTTTATTTTTTTTCCTTTTTTTGCCTATAAATTATTTGAACAAATAGAATAATTCATTTATCATCACAAATCAAGTTAACTAACTACTTAAAAATTTTCCTTTGTTTACTGTATATATATATGTACGTTTTAAATTTAATATTCTCTTCCAAACCTATATTCATTACAAAATTTCAGTTTTTATATAAACTCTATAACATTTTCCTGTTTATATACATATAAAATTAAATAACTTAAATCAATACCTCTTAGCCGCCTACGAAGCTACTGCTTGCCGTCATCATCGAGCTTGTGGCCGTCCAGATCGATTCGCCACCAAGTCTTCGTCCTAGCCCTCACGCATACGCCTAAACCCTAGCCGAGCTCATCCAATTCGTCGCCGAACAACAATGACGTACCCTGGATGCTACAGCGCGCGCCATTGCCGACCCTACCCTCGACCGCTCGCAAGTTGCTCCGCCCTTTCCTGAATCTCGATCGACTAATTAGGGTTTCGGCTATGGATTCGAACGCCATGGTTTTCGCCTTGCCAAAACGTGTCGCGTCTCCAAACAAATCTCGAATTTGCTCGGCCTCCTCATCCACGCGTGTGAGCGCAACTTGATTGTCGACATGATTTCAACAGAAGGCGACTAGGGGTTTCACACGAATTGAATTTCATTGCCTGAGAGAAAGAGAGGAGGAGTTTTAAAATTTAATTAATTTTTTTTTTTCGTATTCGGTTTAATAGAGGAAGAGGAATAGAAGAGGGAAGCGACATGATTTCGATTAGAAGCTTTTGCTCGGCCATTGATTTATCTCGATTTTGAACTGAGATGATAATGGTCTTGTATTCGAAAAGAAACAGGATAAGGGATGGTGTGTTCGAGAAGGTAAAGGAAGCGTGTTGAAGACGCCTTGCTATAGTGTACACTTATATTTCAAATTCGAATCGATTGTTATCAATTAAATTTTCAGCGCGTTTATATATCGTACGCTCGCACACTAATCCCGATCAATACATAATTTGAAATCTGATAATAATTCAATATTACGGATCCAATGGTACTGGTTTCGTCGAATTCCGAGACTATGTCTCGGAAGGCTATTTTTAAATTCAATCTAAACGATATATTTTTAAAACTGAACAAACCACTGTAAATTTCAATTTTACAACTTCTATTATTCTCAGTAATACGAATATAAATTTTACAAGCCTTTAAATTATTTTTAATAGTCTTAAAAGTCCACATTCAACAATATACCCAACTTCACTTATTTGATTTAATAATTCAATTATCAAATAAATGGTGATATTCATAATTTAAGTTAAAATTACTTTATTGAATATTTAAAATCAATTAAATATCCTGATTTTAAATGCTTGAAAATTCCGGGTCATCACATTCCTCCCCCTTAAAAGAATTTCGTCCCCGAAATTACTAATTAGGAAGAATGGTCCAAAACCCGTTACTTTTCCAAAACTAAACAGTTTCTAACAATTCAACATCTTACCAACTATCTTTCATAAAAGACCCATTATTATTCTTATTAACGCCCCAACTCTCCTATAGTTTCCAACTATTATTACTTGCTCAATCATACAAATCATAATTCAAAACTGGATTTAAAGTTTTCAAATTTTCTCAAAAATTTTCTAACACCCTAATTTTTCGAAATTTTTTGCCAGCGTCTCCTTTGCGCGGCTGACTCGGTACAACTACAAAATGGCTCTACAGCCTCCCAAATCCAAAAAGAAAACAAAAGCCAAGTGGCTCGATCCAAATCCCAATCAAATTTTACACCAAATTTAGATACATACCTTTTTGTCGAGCATTTCAAATTTATCTTCTTGAAATCAAAAACCAATTCTTTTTTCCCTTTTGTAATACCTGCATATCCTGCTTAGCACTAATATCCAATCACAACATTCCCAAAAACATTTTATCGACTTCCTTACAAACTATCGGTATTTATTTATTCAAATATTAACTTAGATTATAATTTGTAGTAACAATTCCCAATCAAGAATTCACCATTCCCTTCTTAAGTTAGTATAAGCATTCCATATGCTTCTTATATTCATTTTCATCTTACCACTTCAGTTTATATCTATTTCTTTTCAAATTGGTTTAATTTACTAACTTATTTTAGTTTCCAATTTGAATTCATTGTTTGTTAACAAAATTTTCCAAAATTTTCTAACTCCCAAAATTTCTGAAATTTTTTGGCGAGTCTCCTTTGTACGGAGGAGCTTTTGCAATTTGACAAAAGAGATAAATATATATACATCGACCTACACGGTCGGAAAAACCAAAAACAATTCATATTTCCAATTTTTATTGCGTAGGCGTACCTTATTTAGCATTTTAAGCAAGCAGCTTATTTATTTAGCAGTTAATGCAACACAAATCCAGCCATACGGCTTCCAGGAACCAATACTTACTCAATTTAAACGTGTAAGTGCCAAATAACTGAAGTTTAACAACATTTCACTTATTTGCAATAGTTAACACATGAATTCTAAAATAAATTCACAACAAACATTTCTCCATAAGCATTCATATAATTGCATACTAATTCCACTATCCAATTAATTTACAAACCATTTCATTCAATTTGAATGGTTTAAAACCCGATCGCTTACATAATTTATTTATTTTTAAGCAAACTGAACTCATATTTAGTTCAATTACTCTCAAAATGAAATTATTTTACTTCTATCAATTCATAAAATTTTAATTACTTCCATTTACATCAAATGATAATTTATTCTATGCAATTCGACGAGATTTATGTGAATAAAGAAGTATTTATGTTTTATAATCATTTTAAATGGATTTCAACTCAATTTACACTTAATTCTATTCTGTTTTCAAATTTATTCACAATTCATGTTTCCTCATTTTCATTGCATTTCGGATTTGAATCCATTCACCTGCATTTCATTTTATTAAACAAACCAGTTTCATTATTTAAACAGGTTCCATTCAAAACCATTTGATCTTGCTCGACACATTCTGTTTGAATTTCATTCACAATCCATACATTTACATTTCACTTCATATTTGTTTATTCCAAACTATTTTATTTAGCTCGAAAACAAACCAGGCTATTTCATTCAATAACCATTCTTAACACATTTAAACCACACTTCATTTTGAGTTTGGTTTTTATTCAACACTTCTATTCTCTTCAATATTATCAATATAACTATTCTATTAAACTTGAAAACATTCAATTGTTAAAATTGTCTCGAAGTTATTTCAATTCCTTAACATTTTAAATGGTTTACAATTATTTATTTAAGAATTTTCATTCCATTAAATATTATCGGCAACTCATCGAATTTTATTTCAGTTAAAAATCACCTTCACTTGATTTAAAACCAATCCAATATTATTAAACTTCGTTTAAGTTGAATTCAATTCAACTCTCCTTCATTCATTTATTTAGCTTAAGTTAATTCACTTCAATTTATTCAAATTTCATACTTAAGCTCATTCGCATTATGCAAACAAGTTCTCTTTTCAATTTAACTTGATTCTATTTCGATCCAATCTCATTTTAAATCTGCAAATTTCATTTGATTGGTTATTATAAAATTTAACTTTCCAGATTCAACTCACCAATTTATTACCTGGCTATTTCCAATTTATCTTCACTTATTTGGATTTTATTTGCACATTCAAACCATACCATTGCTAATTTAATTTGTTAACATATCAAGTTAAATTTTTAATTAATAACTCAAGTTCTGAATCCACTATCCATTTTCAATTTACGAACAAATTTTTTTGACTCTCAATTCAAATCGAATTAAATTTATAACTTGAGTTTTAATTCCAAACTTCATCATAATTTCACAATTCAGCTTCAATTAAACAACATTACGTTCCCATTACACATTTTATTAACTAATTTATCATAAAATTAGTTTTCTCCTATTTATAATTCAATACTTAGTTTATGATTTCAAATACCACTTCATTTGATTTCCTTAAGTTCAATGTGTTTTATAATTCAAGTTTGAATCTTTGTTTTATTTCCCAAAACATCAAACTATATTTTTTTTGGGATTTTATATCTCACTATTTGATTTTATAAGTCACAACATGTTATTTACACAATTCCATGCATTCTAGACCTGAATATTTTCATCTTTTATTTTAACTCAAGCTTCATGCTTAGTTATATCCCAAGCATATTTTATTTCATGCATTATAACTCTTTTACACGTTATTCTTATTTATTTGTTTATTTCAATTCCAATTCAATCCTTACCCAACTTATTTTTCTTTTATTCAGGTAAGAATTTAATTCAATTCATTAACTCAATTGAATTTTCATTCCAATTCAATTTTATTTTAAACTCAAATTTATTTAATCTCAATTTAGTCTCAACTTAATTCGGAAACAACTGGATATTATTTTTCAACATATTTAATTGATTTCAATCCAGTAAAATTTCATTTCCCAATCCAAGTTAATTTCATTCTTAACTTTTCCATCTTAAATTTAAATTCTCAACATCCAAAGCTTATATTCCCTTCCTGATTTAGAAATCATCTCAATTTATAGGTTTACAACTATCTCATCAGGATTTTTTAAACACCCGGCTTTGGTTTCAAATTATTTTGAAATCTCCAACATCTCAAATCACATTTCTCAAAAACCAAACCAATCCTGGTTTTATTCCCAACAAATTTCTTTTGAGATTTTCAAAAACAACCAGCTCTTTTGAGCAAATCTAATTTTTGGCAGCAATCTATCACTTAGAAACCGAAAATGAACATCGATGACGCTGCAGTCATCACTGAAGTTATTTTCCAGCTACTGAAGTGAATTCAATGCTATATCACTTCCAAAATCCATTTTTAAACAAATTTCCTTTCAGAAATAACCCAAAAACAACAATAATACTATTTACCTCCAAAATACTTCCAAAACCTCCGGGGTTTTAAAGTTTTCAAATTCTATTTTAATTCAAATTTTAACTAAAATGCATTTGTATAGTTTATGCTAATACAAATTCCCAATTAATTATATTTCAATTTATAATTTACATCTATAATTCATACTTATAAATTTCATTTTATAATGAATTTATTTCCTTAAACTTTGGTTATATGTTCAATTTCAAGCTAGATTCCCACTTAACAATGATAATACTTTAATATTATCCTTCCTAACATCCAAGCAACCATATATTAGCTAAAATAGTTTACAAAAACTTTTCTTTATATCAAAATATATTTTTGGGTAAAATTATTTCATTCACCCACATACTGTGTCGATTGTTCTATTTAAGTGTTTAGAAACCCATTCAATACAGTTGCGCAGACTGTGTCGACGAAAGTTCATATGCCACTCAATAAACTAACCAACACAATATTAAAATAATTTATATTCACTACCAAATATGCGCTCATATCTATTAATACGCTCAAACTCATTTTAGAGTACAATAGACTCTAATTTAAATGAGTAATTCCCACCAAAGCCAAGGTTATCATCAACCTAAGCTCTGATACCAAGTGTAACAGCCCGCAAATCCGTACCCCTTGAGTCAACACTATTCTACTAAAATCAACTCAAGTTGTACAGAAATACGAACCATTAGGGTTAAAGAAGAAGAGATAGAAGAAGAAAGAACTAAACAATATCAGAATCTCACAGTCGCAGCGGAATAAAATATAATAGAAAATAAATGATCTTTACCCAAAAATCAAATATCTCTGTTTATATATTACATCATCAGAGTACATCAATCCCAGCACAACATCAATATCATACAAATGGATACACAGCAACTCAATACAGCAGAATATATATATATATATATATATATATATATATATATATATATATATATATAAACAAGTACGGGAGTACGTATCGTCATCTTGCTCGTCTCCTGAGCTTCACAGCATCATATCCTGTATCCGATAATACTCGGTCTGACCCGAGCATTATAGTTAAATAACACCCGAGTCAGTCTAGAATTCCAGCGTGAGTAAATCACACCCAATTGATTATTAAAGTTTCAAAAATCCTTTGAAAAACAAAAGCAACTCGTAATACGACACCACAAATAAACATGTCGGGTTTTTACCTTACGATAGCTAAAACAATTTTTATAGAAATCCTCTGATATTATAATAGGGTCTATGTACAAATACTTATAAAATAGCCGAAATTGTTACATCTATTAAATTCCAGCTTCTAGCCACAGAGTGGGTAATACAAACAAAACTCGTACAAGGCTCGTAGGGAGAATGGATTTCCAACTAATGACTAGGCACCGGGGTACCACCTGTCACAGTACGGGGCCTAGATTACCATATCGAGGAGTACGCCCGCTCCCCTGCGACACAAGGCCGGAACCATCCCTTACTGGACAGTCCCGAGTGAGATCACCCCGCGGTTGGGATCAGCAACCGCCCACTAAGCCGAAATAAAAAGGGACATCTAGACTGGAATGACCTCACCCTGCTTGGGTGCTACCCACCTAGCCTTGCTGCATAACCCCTGATTTTCAGTCATTCCCATTTGATTAGGCTTGAGGCTAAGCGTTACCTTTTAGAACAATATCCCTTAGAATGCCCATCGTCCACCTGACGATGAGTCGCAAGCATTCATCCATACAAGTCCGTCCCGGGTTCGAACGGAACCGAAGGCACTATTCCTACTACATCCATTTTGGAAATATCCTCAGGATTAGCAGCGACTAGCCCTTACACTTCACTGCTCCATCTTCGAATCCAAAATCTTTTTCACGAAAACGTACAAACCGGATTGAAGTGGTTTTCGAGAAATAAATCTCGATCCCGGTCTCTTCGAAATGATCAACGCATTTGTCCAATATTGATAGTCGGTTATTTAACTATCAATTAATATCCACAAACATCCATCAAACAATAAATAATTTTCCAAATTATTTATTTATCTCAAAGATATCTTCATAAGATATATTTCTGTTTTCAATCCTTTGAAAATAGTTTAAATACCATCTTTCTTTTCAGAGTAAACTTTCCCAAATATTTTCTATCTCCTCTGAAATCACCAAGCACAAAACTAGATTTTAAAAATAAATTTTAAAACACACTATTTTGAAAACATATGCTTTTAAAACATTTAAATTAAAATTACTTTAATAATTTGTTAAAAATACATATTATATGAATATTTGAAATAATGTTACTAAATAAAATATACAATATAAAGCTAGATTTCACTTTTAAAATAAAATACTAAGGCACTCTTTAACTAATTATTGCTATAATAGATTAAAATAAATATTGCTATAATAGATTAAAATAAATACTTACTTTAGAATTTAAATATTTAGAAATAGTAAAATTTTCAAAACATACTTCGTACAACAACTTTAAACTTTTAATTTATATTTAAAAATTTACTTTAAAACGTACTTGGGTATTCAGAGAGAAATTCCCAATTCTCAATCACTTAAATCAATTTTTCCAAATTGATTTTCAATTTATTCCATTTGAAATAAATTTCTTTAATTACTCAATTCATTTCAAATTCCATTAATTATGCACTTGATTATTATTGTTATTATTTTCCATTTGATTTTAAATGTTTTAACTGAAATATAAAAATTTCAGCTTCTCCCAACCTCTTCTTTATTTTTTTATTTTTCTCAAAAATTTAAATCTTAAATTTTAAATAAATGTTTTATTCTTTTAATTAATATCATTGACGATTAAAATTCATTAACTTCATGTTTATTCAAATTTCCATTCTATACAAGGATCTATTTAGTAGAATTTTAAAGTCACTTTATTTCCTTCCAGTTCATTTAAAAATTTATTCAAATTTCTATAATTATTTCACTTACAATTCCACTTCTTTTATTATCTTACCAAAATCCAATTTATATATTTTTGGTAATTCATCATACCCAATGATATCCAATCTAACCATGACATTCAATATTCCAATAAAGATCATCATAGGATATCAAATAAATCACAACAGGGGGTTTAAATAATTTAAATAAATATTGAGGGATCCAGTTGAATCCCTCCAACCTGTTTTTCCCTACATTCACAAACGTCAGCACAATATAATATACCAATTCCAAAATATCATACTATATAACATCAATTCATTCAACCATTCAAATAATTATTTAAATTGAATCATTTTAAATTTAAATTTAAATTGAGTGAGATTAACTCAGCTTTGCTTTAATTGATTTGTAACCCCTTCCAATACTGCCTGGGTTTCTCGATTATTTTGACCTTGAATAGACATTCACAAATTATTAATATTTGAAATAACCGGACAATTAATCACCAATTAATTACCACTCATCTATTTAATTGTAGCAAATAATTTAATTTCAAACTAATCTCCATCTTTAATTTAATAAATTAAGAATTTAATTAAACCATTTTCCTTAAAAAAAATCCTTTAATAACTAAAATAATCACATAAGTAAATTTCAAATAAATTTTCTTCTTTTTTTTTCCTTTTTTTTCTTATAAATTATTTGAACAAATAGAATAATTCATTTACCATCACAAATCAAGTTAACTAACTACTTAAAAATTTTCCTTTGTTTACTGTATATATATATGTACGTTTTAAATTTAATATTTTCTTCCAAACCTATATTCATTACAAAATTTCAGTTTTTAAATATAAACTCTATAACATTTTCCTGTTTATATACATATAAAAATTAAATAACTTAAATCAATACCTCTCAGCCGCCTGCGAAGCTACTGCTTGCCGTCATCATCGAGCTCGTGGCCGTCCAGATCGATTCGCCACCAAGACTTCGTCCTAGCCCTCCCGTATACGCCTAAACCCTAGCCGAGCTCATCCAATTCGTCGCCGAACCACAGTGACGTACCCTGGATGCTACAGCGTGCGCCATTGCCGACGCTACCCTCGGCCGCTTGCAAGTTGCTCCACCCTTTCCTGAATCTCGATCGACTAATTAGGGTTTCGGCTATGGATTCGAACGCCATGGTTTTCGCCTTGCCAAAACGTGTCGCGTCTCCAAACAAATCTCGAATTTGCTCGACCTCCTCATCCACGCGCATGAGCGCAACTTGATTGTCGACATGATTTCAACAGAAGGCGACTGGGGGTTTCAAACGAATTGAATTTGATTGCCTGAGAGGAAGAGAGGAGGATTTTTAAAATATAATTAATTTTTTTTCGTATTCGGTTTAATAGAGGAAGAGAAATAGAAGAGGGAAGCGACATGATTTCGATTAGAAGCTTTTGCTCGGCCATTGATTTATCTCGATTTTGAACTGAGATGATAATGGTCTCGTATTCGAAAAGAAACAGGATAAGGGATGGTGTGTTCGAGAAGGTAAAGGAAGCGTGTTGAAGACGCTTTTCTATAGTGTACACTTATATTTCAAATTCGAATCGATTGTTATCAATTAAATTTTTAGTGCGTTTATATATCGTACGCTCACACACTAATCCTGATCAATACGAAATTTGAAATCCGATAATAATTCAATATTACGGATCCAATGGTACTGGTTTCGTCGAATTCCGAGACTGTGTCTGGAAGGCTATTTTTAAATTCAATCTAAACGATATATTTTTAAAACTGAACAAACCACGGTAAATTTCAATTTTACAACTTCTATTATTCTCAGTAATACGAATATAAATTTTACAAGCCTTTAAATTATTTTTAATAGGCTTAAAACTCCACATTCAATAATTTACCCAACTTCACTTATTTGATTTAATAATTCAATTATCAAATAAATTGTGATATTCATAATTTAAGTTAAAATTACTTTATTGAATATTTAAAATCAATTAAATATCCTGATTTTAAATGCTTGAATATTTCGGGTCGTCACACGCGGGGAAAAGCAATGTAGTTACCGATGATTTGAGTAGAAAGCATGTTGTTCTTGTATATCTTATTGTCACTCCCACTCTCCTTAAGAAGATCGCCGGCAAGGAAACTGAAGACAAGTTTCTGTGGGAAATTCGTAGAAGAATATATCGAGGTGAGAATTCTAGTTTTGCAATTGATGATAATGGGATTATCATATTAAAAGGCAGGATGTGTGTTCCAGACTTCCCTGATCTGAAGCGTGAAGTTTTAGATGAATGCCACATATCTAAATTCAGCATCCATCCAGGAGTTAATAATAAAATGTATAGAGATATCAAAAGAACTTTCTGGTGGAAGACAATGAAAAGGGACATATCTATATATGTGAGTCATTGTGCTACTTGCCAACAAATCAAAAGCGTTCAAAAGAAAATGGTGGGTTTACTTCAGCCTTTAGAGGTACCCAAGTGGAAATGGGACCAAGTATCGATGGATTTCATCGACGGGTTGCCTCGTACTCGGAAGGGAAATGAAGCAATATGGGTTATTGTGGACCGGTTGACTAAGACAGCCCACTTTTTACCAGTGAAATCTACCCGCACGGCTGCAAGTTTAGCAAATTATATGTGAAAGAAATTGTTCGTCTCCTCGGTATTCCTAGCAGTATAGTGAGTGATTGTGATCTGATCTTCACTAGTAGATTTTGGGAGGCATTTCAAGATGCATTGGGAACAAAACTGAATTTCAACACTGCTTATCACACACAATCTGATGGGCAGACTGAAAGGATTAACCTAATCTTAGAAGACCTATTGCGTGCTTGTATACTTGATTTTGGTGGTTCTTGGGAGGACCATTTACATCTGGTCGAGTTCTCATATAACAATAGCTATCAGGTCAGTATAGAGATGGCTCCGTTTGAAGTTTTATATGGTCGTCCTTGTCGATCACCCGCATGCTAGATTAAGACTGGTGATAGACTCGTCCTTGGACCAGATATGATTAAAGAAGCCACAGAGAAGTTTGATTTTATACGAAAGAAATTGAGGACTGCTCAAAGTTGTTAGAAGAGCTATTATGACCGTCGAAGAAGAGATTTGGAATTTCAAGTTGGAGATTTTGTACTTTTGAAAGTGTCTCCAATGCGGGGTGTATTGAGGTTTGGGAAAACTGGAAAGCTAGCACCACGATATATTGGTCCTTTTCCTATTCTAGAGAGGATCGGTTCTTTAGCCTATCAAGTGCAGTTGCCTAGCTGGTTGTTTGGTGTGCATGATGTGTTCCACATTTCTAATCTACGAAAATTTGTGCATGACCCAGATAGTATTATTGAAGAAGCTGCACAGCACGATCTCGAAATCACTCCCAACCTAACAGTTAGAAGAGAACCAATAGAAATCGTAGATCATGATGAAAAGCGATTGAGAAACAAAGTTGTGAAATTGGTTAAAGTTCAGTGGAGTGGCGATCCAAAGGACTGTACTTGGGAAACCGAAGATAATATGCAGAAATCATATCCTAATTGTAGAGTGGATATATCGGCTTAAATTGGTAAGCCATTTCCTTAATTTTTCTGAATTCGTATATTCTTTGTCTGCTTTCCTCTCTCTTTCAAATTTTGAGGACGAAAGTTTCTTAAGAGGGGATATTTGTAACATTCCAGAATTTTTTAATTTAAGATTTGGTGGTTTATTTGAACTTTGAAATTAATTTGAAAAATTTCAAGAGAAATAAAATCTCATCAATATTAATATTACAAAGATATATGGATATAAATAAATATTTGATAGTTTAAGCTTTATATAAATAGTAATAATAAATAAAGGAAGAAAATATATAACAAACAAGAAATTATCTTAAACCATAAAATTAAATATATGTGACAAATTACATGTTAATAGTTAAACTTTAAATAGAAATAAAACTAAAAATGTATGTTTGTAATAAAATTATATGGTTATAACATGACATATGTAATACATATAAACTTGTATGAAAATTTTATAAGCCAAGAAACAATAAAATAAAGAGTTGTATGCAAAACAAAACAAAATTTGATTACAAAAATTTGCAAAACAAAACAAAATTTTGTAGTTACAAAAAAATCAAACAGCATATATATGTTAACAAAAATGGGAGCATAAGTAATTAATGATATCTATTCTTTAGCATAAATAAGATCATATCAGCCGAGATCAAGCTTGGCTTAGTCAACAAGAAAAATGAATAATATCTGATTAAAAGAAAAAAATTATACTAGTTAATACCTACCTCCCCTACCCTATACAAAGTCCTCCTGTATATAAATATACATTCATCTTGTGTTATTTCATTCATAAAAAACATAACAAAGTCAGGAAGAAAGGAAAACATAAGCATCACTATATTTTTCAATCTCAAGATCATTCAACTGAATAAAATAGAAAAAAATTTAAAAAGCAGATCATCTGTAGTTCTTCAAAACACAGAAGCAACTCTGTTCATCAACATTACTAAGTGAGCAAACCTATTTTTTTTATTGAAATCTAAGTCTTTAGTTTATAAAATCTTGAGCTTTGTTGCATATTGAAGAAAAACTTGTTCTGTATGTTTTTTTCTGTGATTACTGGAAATCTTTATACAGTTTGTTCTGCAATATTTTGTTTCAGAGGAAGGTGAATTGGAAAAAAAATTCAAATAAACTCATACAAACCTTTTTAGCTTAAGATTTTTAATCAAAATAAGTTTGTTTAAACTCGAGTCACATCTTAAAATTTGTTTCAAGCTTGAACACGAAGGGTTTGTCTCTATAACCTGAAATTTACAGTAGAAATAAATTTTTTGTGATGAATTCAAGTATTTTAAATCATTGTTTTGATTACATATTCTGAATAAACACACAAAGTTATGATTTTTAAAATGAACATGATTATTTTTAATTAAGTATTCGATGTGCAGTTCGTATGTGAACAAAATAGGCATTTTGATCATTTTCTGATGATCAATACAATACTGGGTATCGAAATTTCGTGCGAAGCAGCGGTGAAAATTGATGATCTCGGGAAAATTATCAAACAATTTTTTCATTGCACGAATCGAAGGGACGAAGCGAATTTAGGGTTTAAGTTCGAAGTTTGCAGTGAGTTGGAAGAATGGTGATTTCGTCGCCATGGAGCGATCGAGTTGCTCGAGATGATGGGGGATGGTAGTATGGAGTGGTGACGTGGCGTGGATAGGGTGGAAGCGCTTCTGGTGGTCTGAGACGTTGTGGCGAGGCGATTTAGTTTGGGTATGTTCGAGCTTCAGTTCGACGAAACGGTGGATTTTTGATTTCGAGATCTTTGAGTCGAATCGAAGTTCGAATTTGAGCTTGGGCAAGTTTTTCGACCTGCCGAAGCTCGCGATGGCCACCAGAACGGAGGCGCGGTGATGTGCACGTGCACAACGTTGTTTGGGTGTCAGGAAGTTTGCGTTTGGCCACTCGAGTTGATACTCGAGGAAGATGATGTATGGCTTTGGTGAGGAACTCGAGTACGCGAATATCGCTTCTGTTATTTCAGTTTGAACACTTATGTTTAACTTAAATTTTGATTTAAAAAAAGAAAAGAAGAACAGGAAGAAGAAGAGTAAGTGGGGGGAAGGAGAGAGAACTCGGGGCAGGAACGAGTGAAACTCGAGTTTGACTCGAGTAAAAACCTTAGGTTGCTTGGGTTGCTTTAAAAATGGGTTTAGCCCAAATAAAATTCAAGTTTTAATGCTAAGTAAATTTTAGTGTTTATGAAGCAACTAATATTGACTATGTTGAGTTAAAAGCTTATTACCAATTTTAAATTAACTAAATGAATACTTAATAATGTTTAAAAAAAATCTAATTAATGCTTTAACTAAATAATTAATTTAAGATAAATGTTAAAGTCAATTAACATTAAAGCTTTTTGTAATAAAAATAAATTTATTTCGAAAAGCTTAAAGAAGATTTTTAAATGTTAATTTAGATGAATAATTATTATTAATCAATTGCTTTAGAAAGAAATCAAGACTGATTAAATTAATAATTGTAATTAACTAAGTTATTAAGGATTTATAATTTGTAATTAAAATTGATTAATAAACAATTAAGTGTCTAAATTATTTATAATTAAGAGTTGTTAATTAGATAATTTAAGTTAATCGATTTATAATTGGTAGTTAATCAAAATAATTAATTAATAAATAATTAATCAAGTTAATTAAGATTTAATTAATTTATCCAAAATTAACCATTGATTTAAAACAATAAAAAATAATGATAATTATGTGGTTAATTTACTTAAATCACACTCACATTGGAAAATAATTAACTATTGTTCTGCACTGGATTATTATTTCTGTTGTGATCGTAGTACTGTGTGATGTAGATTGCTCTGTGTTGAACTGTGATTTGTGATTTAATTCTGCGTTGATGTGAAAACCCCTTTATCCGTAAAACGACATTTAAACTTCGATGCGACAGGGAGTCGGATTCCAGTTGGTTATTCGAAACCCACATCAAACCCTGAATATGAATCTTGGTGATTGATATGTCCACGTGTTTTTAAATTAAATGCTCACTATTCGACTTAGCCGGGAAAGAAACTTTGTGTCATATAACCCATTCCAAACAGTGATACGTCGAAATGGATAGCATTTGAAGACCAGTGGTGAAGACCGGGTGTCTTCGAAAACGATAAGATAACCTATCGATTGTCTCTGCACTTAGTCGCTATGGTATAGAGATTCCTTAAGTGATGGGAAGTCTGATCGGGATTGTGGATACCCGGATTGCAAGGACTTCTTTCGAAGTGCCTTCAGTTCTGTTCGAACCCGAAACGGACTTGTATGGTCGTATGTTTGACACTACACTTTGAGGTATGAAGCACATTTCTTTCAAATACGTATTTGTTGGTGGCAGAGAATTTATTCTCTTATCTTAACATCCTTCTTTGAGACATACAAGCTCAAAGGTTATGTAATTGAAGGTTATCAGCATTATACTCCCAATTTGGTAGTGTGGCATGCGAAGTGCTGCTGTGTGTTGATGATCATTTGTGATCAAAGCATGGCTTTCGTGTAAAGCGTAGCTTTGTGGACGAGACCTCATCGGACCTCACAACCCGGAAATGGTCGAAACAGGAAAGATGCGGCAAGGTTAAGAGGGTCGCGCCCTTTAAGGCATGTCATTTCCTTCTAGAAAAAGGTGATGTCATGGTATGGAGCCCAAATATTTACCTATGTGGTTTCTCCAATCTCATTTACTGTGTGGTTGTTGCTTTGTGATAGATGGTACTCGGACAAAGTTTCCGAAGGACAGAGGAGTGGCATACTCGAGTAGTAGTTAACTAGTTACAGAGGTAACTTGGCTTTGTGTTGGCAGAGAGCCAGGTAGGTTCTCGGGACGTCCCGCCAGATGCGTACCCATGTGGCAGTAGGAAGTTCCTTAGCCTAACCATTTGTTGGAAATCCAATTCCCAATACGAGCCTCATACGGTTTTAGTCGTATAACCTGCCATTTACTTATGGTGGTCACCAATGTTTAGATGGTAGTTATAGTTGGCATAGTACAAAATGTCTATGCTGGCTAAGATTAATATTATACTTTCGAAATGCTTTCTACACTATGCACTAGTAATAATATCAAAGAATGTTTCTCGTATCAAGCATATTTGACTATTATAAGAAGAAATCTCCTCCAATTCTGCAATTGCATTGTGTGTGTGGCGGGAAGTCTTATGGCAGTTTCATTTTCCAAAAGCATACCGAATTTCTTGTACAAATCTTGTTCTATTTAAAAGCAACTATTTTTGCTTACTCATACCAGTCCCACGACTGACCCGGAGTTTATGTTTCTTTTCTAAACTCTGGGCGCCAAAATTTCTATATGGACAGCCTAGTAGCAGGTTTCCGTGTTCTGGTGTTAGCAGTATTTTGGAGTTTTTGCTTTGGAGATATTTTAGAAGCCCTTGGGATCTCAGGTGTTTAGTTTTTGGGAGTTCGTTATCACTTCATTCCTTTGAGGACTTTTTGGATATATGATCACTGTTGTATTATTATGATGTTTTATTTGGAGTTGGGATATATGTATTAAAAATACTCTGATGTAGTAATGTATATTATGATGTTGTATCTGTGATGTATGCATGATATTTATTTTGTTTCCGCTGTTTTATATCCATCTGATGTTGTTATAAGCTCCATCCAACCGAAGTTCAATGTTTGAATCTTCGGTAGTCGAATATGAGTGAGGTATTTAGTGTCAATTTTCGAACATTGGAGTTCGGATCGTGACACATGGTCTAATGACCCTGACTCAACTTTCGAAAATCGGCACCCAAATACCTCACCCTTATTTGATTATCGAAAATTCAATTGTTGAGTCTGGTTCGCCAGAGCTTATAACAACATTAGGCAATAACAACACGGTGGAAATAAAAGAATAATTTTATTAATACACAACATTTGATACAACAATGATACAAATGAAATGATCAACATATATCAGAGATAGATACAACAACGGAAAAATAAAATCTTCAATGTGATATTCAAGAGAGAGAAAAATCCCAACAGATTGCACTTCCAATGCCATAGCTCCAAAGACTCCAATCCAATAAGCTCGAACCACCATCATGTTGAAGTGAAAAGCAATGCGATCGCAAAATCAAAAACTCCAAGGATTTCCAAAAGCTAAAGACTGAATGCTATCGAATCAACGTCTACTATCCAACTATCTGATAACCAGACTCTACGCTGCTCGTGTGGAAAATTGTGGGCACCCAGAGTTTAGAAAGGGAACAATAAACTCCAGGTCGGTCATGAGACAGGGGTGAGCAAACAAAATAGTTGTGTGAAAATAAATAGAAACAACAAAAGAAGTAAAAATACTTTTTTGGAAAATGAACTACCATAAGGCCTCCAGGCACACACACAATGCAATCGCATACTTGGGGGAGATTACTCCTTATGATAGTCAAACATGCTTGATATGCAAAATCTTTTTGTGATATTATTATTAGTGCATAGTGCAAAAAACATTTCGTAATTATAATATTAATCTTAGCCAGCATAGGTGCCATTATATTATGCCTGCTATAGCTACCATCTGAGGTGGCAGGTTATACATGTGCAATCGTAAAGGGCTCGTATTGTTTTATTTGGATTTCCAACAAATGGTCAGGCTAAGGAACTTCCTCACCGAACGGGTACGCCTCTAGAGGGATGCCCTATGAACTTAACCAGCTCTCTACCAATACAAGGCCGGGTTACCTCTGTAACTAGGTAACTAACTGTCATGAGTATGCCATCCCTCGGTCGTCACCGAGCTTTATCCGAGGCGTCAACACCAACAAATTCCAACAACCACATATGTTAATCTGGGCTCCATACCATGATATCACTATTTATCCATAAGGAAATGCATATATCCTAAAGGGTGCGACCCTTATAACCTTGCTGCATTCTTCATGTTTCGACCATTTTGGGGTTGTGAGGTTCGATGAGGCCACATCCATAAAGCTACGCTTTTCACAAAAGCCATGCTTCGATGAACAAATGATCAGCAGCACTTAGCATGCTACATTACCAAATTGGGAATATATCACTAGTAACCATAAACTACATAACCTCTGAGCTCATACGTCTCAGAGAAGGGTGTTAAGCTAAGAGAATAAATTCTTCGCCACCAAACAGAAATGTATCTGATAGAAACCAACTTTACATCTCAAAGTGTAACGTCAGACATACATCCATACAAGTCCGTTTTAGGTTCGAACGGAACTGAAGGCACTTCCAAAGTAGCCCTTACCAATTCGGGTATTCACAATCCCAATCAGACTCCCCATCACATATGAAGATCTCTATATTGGAGCAACTCAGTGCAGAATCATTCGATCGGTAATCCTATTGTTCTCGAAAACCCTCGTTCTTCACCACCGTCTTCAAATGCTATCCATTTCGTCGTATCACTATTCGAAATGGGTTTTGTGACATAAATTCCTCTCCCGGCTAAACTTAATAATGAGCACTTATTTTAAAAATATATGGATATTGGGATCTTAGTTAAGTCATAACTTTTAACCCAAATTTTTTACTTTTGAATGATTTAAACAAATTTCCACTTTCAAATCTTTTATACAATAGATACACCTTTAAGATCCTCTTCAATTTGAAAACAAAGTTCACCAATCTTTAACAAAGAATCATTCATAGCTTTCAAAACTATTTTAAATTTGATTCACCAATAACTTGAAATCCTTTCAACATAAATTGGAAGTTCTTTCTTTATATGAAAGCAATTATCATTGAAAACAAACGCTTTTCATTTCGGGAAAATCCGGTTCAATTTACTCAAGTTATAGCCTTTCAAAGTATACATTGGAAAGTCAGCGAACTGCCGTATTTCTGGTAAGTTCTATTTGAGTTAAATTCAAATCTCCAAAATAATTTATTCAATATACTTCAAAATGGTTTAAAATCCATATATATGTTGTATAACTTTTATAACCCTTTCAAACCATAGTTTCCAAAATAATTTCAAAACTTAAACAAGACATATTATATTCAAACTAAATTTCAATTTCTTTCTTTTTAAAAGCTTTCCATATTCAACCCAAATTCCATTTCCAAAACCATTTGGATTCAAAATTCATCATTTCACCATTTTGATTAGAATAATATTAAATTCAAAATATTTGCAACATAACTGATTTCCTCGTGCAACCCATGTTTGTGTGTGTGGTGCAGTCTTGGGGTTTTACACACGATAATAACATATCACAACCGCCATCAATTTAAACACAACAATATCGATAAGCGGTATAATCCTATAACGCTTATCTTCACTCACAAATTCATAGATAAATATGTAAATTCATCACAGATTGTTAACCCCGCCTCGGCCATGACTCGACGACTTAAGAAAGATACCGACCTAACTGCCTAAAACAGGAATGCCGACCTAAGAGTTAAAGGATACCGACCTAAGATAGCTACCGACCTAACATGGGTACCAGCCTAATGCCTTAAAGGTTGCCGACTTAACAATGATGCCGACTTAAGATTTGAGGGGATACCGACTTAAGGCTTAGGTAGGTTACCGATCTAACATGGATGCTGGCCTAAGATAGATGCCGATCTAACTATCCAAGGAGGTTGCCGCCCTAACTGCTCAGGACAGGGACAAGATCACGAACTACGCTTGAGTCGCGATCGACTCACGGCCTATGCTAGGTCGTTCACGACGCAGGGAAAGGAAGGCAAGTTCGATGCAGCTACTTAGCACGCGGCCTCTTAACTCGTACACGGTTCATGACTTATGATATATCCAAAGTTCAACAAGGATGCCTTTCCGAAGTCTCGACCCAGCATTTAGGTCGCAGCCGACCCACGACTTAGTTTAAGTCGTCTGCGACCCAACTTAGGCCGGTTACGATTTAGGACTTGGTAATGTTTCCAGCCTAGAATTCTCTATAAATACATTGCCATCTCCAACTTGTTTAATATGCGCTTATATGATTTTTGTTTGATGATAATAAACATATATACATTCGTTTAAATGTGTTTGTTAATATACTATTCCATTTTTCACAGTTTAAATAAATATTTGTTGAATAAAATAAATTACATAGAATTTGAATTCAAACAGATATTTTATTCGAATAAATATTTATTACATTTTTGAATAGTACAATTTCAAGCTCTCACTATAACTATACAACTTTGATTACAATTACATCACATTTCATATTTACAGTTCACCTCACTACATATCACTCACACTCGTATTTATCTTCAACTGCATTCCAGTTTGAATCCAGCAACTGAGCAATCTGCAAAAATATAAACTAACGCAGCAAAATTAAAAAAGAAATATTTTTTGCAATTCAAAAATAAAAGATAATTTTTGAAAATATGATTTGCCTCTGTTATTTGGGTTGTTCGTCATAATTTAAATTTGAATTCATCATACACGAACAACTTGTGACATACACAGTGTATCACTGTATATGCCACAAGGCCGTGCACACCAATATACACTTGATTGATTTACAGGGACAGGTGGGCACAGGTCAAACCCAAATAAAAAAATCGGGTTCAACTCACGTGCAATAACATTGAAAGCACGACACAAGCACAAAGTCAAATCCGAGTTTTTGAAAAACTGGATTCAACACAGGGCAGGTCACAAGTCAAAAACAGTGCAACAAAACTCAATGTCGAGCATGCATGAAACAGTGGAATGAACCAGTGATACAAGGCAACAAGTACAACACTGCACAAATTCAACACAGCACCAAAATCAAGACCACAAAGGCTTGAATGATCAAGTGCTCAAAGATACAACAAACCACAGATGCAACTTAAGTTAAAAACTATGCATGTGAAGTATACTAAGAGAGAAGCCAATGCAAATGAATCAACTGCAATGCAACACAGTGAGATACAATAATGAAGAATACAACAGAGTGTTGAGTCAAGATTTTTATAGAGTTTTGATTTCTGACAAAGGAATAAGCCGTGATCGACAAAAAGAAGTTATTCATTTAAGAAACACAAAGAGCTCCATATATTAGAGGTTGATTATTTGGTATGTTAGTAATTTATGTTAAAATCTATCCTCAAATAATCATATAACTTCAATCTTTCAATATATATACATATGCACATTAACTGTGCAAATTGGACTAAACCGGTCGACCGGTTGAAAATAAGGTGGTCGACCGTTTTTGCCCAGAATGCACAGATAACATACACACATGCACATAACGTATATATATTTGAATTCCTGTCTACCGGTCCATTTTTGACCTGTCGACCGTTTTTAAACAGAAAGCAACTTTTTCAAAAGACACTTCTCTTCTCCAAAGGTTGCATCTCCTATCTTTCATCAATGATCATAACTCTTAATGGCAACTGTTCACAAAGAGTTACAACTATTTTTCTCTATATATACTCATCTTAATCATTGATTCAAATATAAGTTTTTACACGATCATATATGCTCTCTAATCTAATCTCTAACACTCCTGCATTCTAAAAATTAATTTAGCTTATTGAATCATTGAATTTATTTCATATCTTTTGATTCAATAAGTAAATACCTTCTTTAATCTTTACAAAACATCATTCATATTCTTTGAGGATAAGATTATAGGAAGGGTGTACTGCTAGTGACAAATCCGTGTTTTCAAGAACACAAGTTGTCAACAACAATTGTATTTGTTCTTTTGTTGAAGTCCTCTGTGTTGTAAGAGGCAAGTGTTGAAGTCCTCAGTGTATTAGAGGCGTGAAATCCCGTTCGGCTGTTCGGGTGTTGTAAACCTGTTCCTCCGGGTGAAGCGAGGTAGTTAATAGTGAAAATCCAGATAGAAGTCTGGGACTGGACGTAGGACGGTGCTCCGAACCAGTATAAAAATCTCTGGTGTGATTTTTCTATTTTTTTATTTTTACTTTGCTACTATCATCTATTTTCCGCATTTATATTATTGTCCATATTACACGATCCGTGTGTACTATATTAGCACATATAATTGTATACACACCGCACTCTCAATTGGTATCAGAGCATAGCGACTTTCATTTGGTATCAGAGCCTGGTTTTCTAGAGATCGTAACAACATCCTAGAATAAATGGCTACAAAGAGATCTAGTCAAGGCAATAAGAAGAGGAAGAGCAATAAAGAACAATCAAAGGAGCAAACAAACAAATGCTTCATGGCAAAAGATAACGAGGTTAGTGATCTAACTTTTGATGATATGATAGAAATAAATTCAGAACTTCTAGACACTTTAAAAAGTCTCAAAAGAAAATATAAGGAAGCTCTGGAAAATCAGAAGAAAGCAGAATTCGAAAGAGATATGCTTAAAGACGAGAAAAGAATATTAGAAGAAGAACTTGAGAAAATTCAAGATTCAGACAATTCTCAACTCGCTCTATTAAGTTAAGAAATAGAAGCTCAAAAAGAAAAGAATAATGCTCTAGCTTCTGAAAATCATGAGTTAAAAACAAAAATTAAAATTGTTGAGTTAGATAACACTAGTCTCAAAACTAAGCTTGATGACATTACTAAAAATATTTCCAATTTTAATAAAGGGAGAGAAAATTTATGCAGGATTATTGAAAATTCTCAACCTGCTTCAAATAAGAAGGGATTAGGTTATGTTAAGAATTCAAAAGCTCACAATGATAGAAGTGGTGTAGGCTATAAACAAGCTAAAAGTAAAAATAGTACTAGATATGCATTCATGTATACTAACTTTAGTGCTAGTACTAGTAATCAAGATAGTTTTAAAACCAGTTATAGTCATAATAGTACTTTGCTTAGAAATGATAGAAATTATTCTTCAAGTACTAAGCTAATGACTAATAATATTAAGATATGGATTCCAGCTAATATGATTGATCATGATAAACAACTTTATATTAGCAACTATTATGAGAATGTAATTTGTAATGAAAATTATATTTATAAAGGTTCAACCACACCCAAATGGGTATGGTTTCCAAAGACCTAACCCCCCGGACCCTAACATAGTAAGTGGGTACCGAAAATTATTATTATTTTTTACAGGTACTCAGAGAAACAAAAGGAAAAGGATAGATTTTGGAATTTCAAAGAATGTTCCATATGTTTAATAGAATTACGTGCTTACAATAAAATATGGACTTCGGTAAATATGGTAAAATTTATTTTACTTTTCCTTCATAATTAATAATGAGTTCATCTCGTTATATACAAGATATTTTATATATTTCCTCATTCTTTTTGATAATGACAAAGGGGGAGAAATTCATATGCATATAAATAGAGGGAGATATTATACTTAGGAGGAAATGTTATACTTAGGTGGAGATGTTATACTTAGGTGGAGCTTTAAAGACATTATCTGGCACTTGTGTGAATGTTACTTTTGATCTGTGATAGTGGTTTTATGTTGCCTATGGTTTTATGTTGCCTATAATCTGTTTTACATCTTCCATTTAACAACTCCTTTTTGTCGATGACAAAGGGGGAGAAAGTGCTAACAATTATTTGCAGGAATATATATATATAAGACAAAATCTCAGGGGGAGATCACATATTCAGGGGGAGATTCAGAACTTCAGATATATGTTGTCATCAATCAAAAAGGGGGAGAATGTTGAGTCAAGATTTTTATAGAGTTTTGATTTCTGACAAAGGAATAAGCCGTGATCGACAAAAAGAAGTTATTCATTTAAGAAACACAAAGAGCTCCATATATTAGAGGTTGATTATTTGGTATGTTAGTAATTTATGTTAAAATCTATCCTCAAATAATCATATAACTTCAATCTTTCAATATATATACATATGCACATTAACTGTGCAAATTGGACTAAACCGGTCGACCGGTTGAAAATAAGGTGGTCGACCGTTTTTGCCCAGAATGCACAGATAACATACACACATGCACATAACGTATATATATTTGAATTCCTGTCTACCGGTCCATTTTTGACCTGTCGACCGTTTTTAAACAGAAAGCAACTTTTTCAAAAGACACTTCTCTTCTCCAAAGGTTGCATCTCCTATCTTTCATCAATGATCATAACTCTTAATGGCAACTGTTCACAAAGAGTTACAACTATTTTTCTCTATATATACTCATCTTAATCATTGATTCAAATATAAGTTTTTACACGATCATATATGCTCTCTAATCTAATCTCTAACACTCCTGCATTCTAAAAATTAATTTAGCTTATTGAATCATTGAATTTATTTCATATCTTTTGATTCAATAAGTAAATACCTTCTTTAATCTTTACAAAACATCATTCATATTCTTCGAGGATAAGATTATAGGAAGGGTGTACTGCTAGTGACAAATCCGTGTTTTCAAGAACACAAGTTGTCAACAACAATTGTATTTGTTCTTTTGTTGAAGTCCTCTGTGTTGTAAGAGGCAAGTGTTGAAGTCCTCAGTGTATTAGAGGCGTGAAATCCCGTTCGGCTGTTCGGGTGTTGTAAACCTGTTCCTCCGGGTGAAGCGAGGTAGTTAATAGTGAAAATCCAGATAGAAGTCTGGGACTGGACGTAGGACGGTGCTCCGAACCAGTATAAAAATCTATGGTGTGATTTTTCTATTTTTTTATTTTTACTTTGCTACTATCATCTATTTTCCGCATTTATATTATTGTCCATATTACACGATCCGTGTGTACTATATTAGCACATATAATTGTATACACACCGCACTCTCAATTGGTATCAGAGCATAGCGACTTTCACAGAGCTCACTACAAACCAAATATACAGTGATGCAGGTCAAAGACCGGACCACAATGAAGTGCAACAATACTACACTGCCTCAGCCATCAAGTTCAGTGCCACAGCAAGCAAAAGAATGATACAAAGCAATGAACAAGAGAACATTGTTGTACAAGGCACCAGAGTCAAAGAACAACAAGTCACAATGTCACAGCAAGATCAAGTGACAACATAGGGCAGTACAACTAAAATGCAACAGAGTATAGACTAAGCCTGTAAGCATCTCAAAGCAAATACAAGTCAAGTCAATATGATCGAGTGCAACAGGCCACAGTGAAATCCAAATGACAGCAATGACCAAAGAAGACCATATACAAACCCAAAACCAAGCCAGGATGCATCATCCTCAAAAGCAGGTTCAAGTAAAAAGCTCAATGCAACTACAAACAACTGAGGATACACTACAATGAATGCAGAGGTGCAGACGACCAGTAGCCAACAACAAGCCTTGATGAAGCTACCCAACATGATTGTCAATAGTATACAAAAATACAACAGAAACCAATCTCAAGTACTACAAAGACCATGTCAAACACAGTGACACCATTAAGCAATGCAAACAAATGTTCATATCCGTATGTGACTAAAAGTCTGAGCTAAGAAAACAAAACCCAGTCCACAAATGAATCAAGTCAGTATGTCGAACAAGTCGAGATGAACAATGCAACCAACAATGCAAACAAGTACCAGATGGCACCAGCTCAGTAATCAAGTCAACAATGCAAACATGAAATGAATGCATCTACAGGAAAGCAATAAACAAGTTTAGGTACGAATTCAATGCAGACGTAAACAATTTCAAGTTGAACAAATCAAAGCCGTGAGATGCAGTCAAATTCAAGAAGCCGAAATTAAAAAAATTGGAACAAGTTAATACCGTGATAGCCAAGAAAATTGACCAAGTCACAAATCGAAACCGTGAGTGCCAAGGAATATAAATTTATACGAAATTGAAAAAGTCAGTGACATCAAAATCATCAAAACAAAATCGAGCGGCCAAAGCACAGCGAAGACAAATTCAAACAAAATTTATACGAACGCAAAAATAGGGTTTTGAATCCTATATAAAATGCCCCAATCATCATCGGCATGAAGACAAGAGTTCGAATACGAAAATCAAAAGGTAACAAAGCATAAATTCTTACCAGAAGGAAGAACCGAACTCGGTAAAAATTGAAGGAGCCGTGAAGCAAAGAGAATAGAGCATCGATCATCAAGCAATCTCGACGAAAAATCCACCTGATCGAAGTAATTAAAATCGGCTTCTTCAATTCTACACAAAGCCCTAATTTTTTTTAAAAGGAAGAAGAACGAACAAAGAAACATCGGCCGCCATTACGAACGAGGAAATAAAAAGAGACGGGCTGAATTACTAAAGAGGGCCGGCCTTATTCCTCTTAAAAGAATTCTATTTATTAAGGGATTTTAAATTTATAAATTAGGGTTTTGTATTTTAAATTTTCTTTTAATTTGTATTTTCTTTTTAAACCGTTTATATTTTCTAGTCGTGTGACTAGGGGAAAATCTACGTGGCGTAGCTTGAGAATTCGCAACTCGGTGGTTGAGTTGTGGCAAGGTTTTGAGCGTAGAGTTAGATTAGTCAATAGCGGGTACAGCGAGTTTACGTGTGTAAGCGAGGGACTATCTAATTTCTAGTAGTAACCTTGGGGGCAGCACGTAGGCAGGGTTTTGCCGAAGCTGGGTAAATTCTGTGTTGTTCTGTTATTTATATTCTGCGATATCTGTGCTGCTATTCTGTGATCTGAATTGAAATTAATTTGTAAGCTTCCGCGATTAATTTTTATAATTTACACTATCACCCTATTCACCCCCCCTCTAGGTTGAAATCGATCCTACAAGTGGTATCAGAGCTAGGAATAGAAGTCAACATCTATTTTAAAAATTCGAATTTTTTTTGAAAAAATCAGTTTTTGTTTTAAAAATTTGAATTTTTTAAATGGCTTCTTTTAATAATGCTTTTGCAGAGGGTCAGTCGACAGTTAGACCACACTTGTTCAATTGTGAATATGCTTTTTGGAAAAATAGGATGAATTTTTTTGAAAACCATTGACGCTTGGGATATTGTTGAGATAGGTTATAAAACTCCAACTATAACTGTAGATAACCAGGAAATAGAGAAACCAAAGGAACAATGGACAGAACTAGAAAATAAATTACAAAATACTAATGCCAAAGCTATGAATTCTATTATCTGTTCATTAGATCAATTTGAATTTAATCGCGTCTCACATTGTCTAACTGCGCAGGAAATATGGCACATACTAGAAGTGACTCACGAAGGAACATCTCAAGTCAAAGAATCTCGCCTTGCAATGCTAAGCAGCGAATACGAGAAATTCAAAATGGCGAAGGAAGAAAATGTCAAAGAGATGTACGGACGACTTTCCAATATCGTATACAAATCAAAAGCTCTCGGAAAAACATACACCGAATTGGAAATAGTCCGGAAAATCCTCAGAGTCCTTCCACGAAGCTTTGAAGCAAAAGTAACTGCCATACAAGAATCAAAAGATTTAAAACAACTTAAAGTTGAAGAACTCATCGGAAATCTCACCACTTATGAGCTAGAAATGAAATTCAAGGAAGAGCGTGAAGGAGGTGACACTCGAAAGAAATCAATAGCTCTCAAAGGAACAACCGAAAGTGATGATGATAACGATGAAGATGATGGAGCAGCAGAATTGGCGCTACTAATAAAGAAATTCAAAATGTGGAATCACAAACACGGAAATCCAGCTCGAAATCATGAATTGAAAAGCAGAATAGGGAAAGCACTTGACTACTCAGAAGAACAGGAGATCATCTGTCATAAGTGCAACAAACCCAGCCATATCAAGCCCGATTGTCCACAAATTAAATCAACCCATGGGAAGAAATAGAAAAAGAAAAGTTTTGCAGCCACTTGGGATGAAATAGACGAGAATGATCAAAGCACTGGCAGTGAAAGCGAAAAGGCAGAATTGTGTCTTCGAGGTGATACAACTGACAGTGACGGTGACGAGCCAAGTAAGGTATCAAAACTTACCCATTCTGAGTTGCTTATATATTTTCATGAAGTAAACGGCTGTTATGAACGACTTAGGGAAAAATACGCCAAACTTGAATTTCAAAAGGTTACTTTGATAGAATGCAATGAACAACTTGATCAATTAGTTAAGAACTATCAACGTAGAATCCCTAAGTGTGATAAGTGTCCAACATTCGAAGAGGAAATTAAAAAAATCAGAAGTCAATATAAAATCACTTGAAAATGAAATTCTGATTTTAAAAGAGAATGAAAATACTAGGAGAGAGAATTCTATTAAAAAGTGCACACAGTTGTTAAACGAAAATGAATCTCTCAAATCACAAGTCCAACAACTGTCTACTACTTTAGATAAATTTTCAAAAAGCGAAAAATCGTTGAATATGCTATTAGGAAAGCAAACTGTTAATACGGTCAGACAAGGACTTGGATATAATAATTCGAAAACTGTTGAAAGCAATATTAAGCAAGTTAATTCTATGTGCTCAATTTGTAGAAAATTTGGACACGATCACAATAATTGTTGGTATAGACCCAAACATGTAAAAACTATACCGATTTGGGTTCCAAAAGGCACAAATATAAAATCTCTCAAAGTTAGACAAATTTGGGTGCCGAAAGGAACAATTATAAATAGTTTTGGGTCTTTACAAAATTGTTTTTCAAAATCTTCTACCACTAACAACCATGGATCTATAAAAACAAATAGGTCACATAAATCTTTCATCGTGTAGGTGTGGTGGCAGGCTAAGGAACAACAATAGTGTTATCTGGATTTTTGGCTGTTCAGAAACACAACGGACGACGAAGAAAAGTTCCTTAGCCTAGTATAAAGGTGACAGAATCACAATGGACAACAAAGAAAAATTATCGTAAAGGTAAAACAGGTAAAATTGTTTTGAACGATATATTAAATGTGATAATCTGCACCGTATTCTGAATGAAATCAGCCAAAGATTGTGATGTTGAAAAGAGATGATTTTTTAATTCTGACTTATTCTTAATTGATATGATTTCTTTTGACTTTTTGTTACTTTGATTTGTGCTTAAAAATAGACCAACCATCCGTTCATCATTGAACTCAATCTGTCTTGGCAATTTATGATGTTGATTGATTACTGTTTACTCATGCTATAAAAGGATTTTAAGAAATTTTTGAAATTGTTAAAACTTTATGAAATTGTTGAAACTTCGAGAAATTGTTTTGAAATAATAATGAAGTTTTAATGACTGTTGATAGTTGTTCATCTATGGTTTCTAAGTTTAACACTATGATATTTGTTTGAGTGATAACATAGCTTCATTTCAAATTTCATTCTGAGATAGTTTGTTGAAATTTCACAAATCTGGTCTTTGACATCCAACGAGTGAATATTGAGTGAAAGAGAAATTCAGATGCAGATTACACTGGTAATCTAGCTGATAGAAAAATTACTAGTTGAACGTGATTTTTGAGACATTTAGTAACTGCATCGTGCTTCAAAGAAAATATTTGCATATTCTTCATTTCAAATAATTTTTCAAATAGCAGAAAATTTTCTTTTAAAACCCCCTGGAGAAAATCATTTTTGACCATATTTTCAGATTAGTCATTTTGAAAAATTAATTTCATAATTATTTTTGAATTTGATTTCAAATGACTATTTTGACTAATCTGACTCCCTAATGTTTATCGAAAAGAAAAATAGTGATTGAAAAAGTGATGAGTGTTTATATTTATCATATATTATGACTCGAGAAAGTATAATTTGAAAATTTCTTTAGAAATTTAAACAAGAGTTATAAAACTTTTTGTTGGTAATAATTCCATGACCATCTCTATATCTATCATATCTCTAACGAACATCACTCATCAAAATTCCATATAGTTTGTCGATATGTGGTACTTTAAACAGGAATCGTTCGTTATTCATTTTTCACATTTTTTAAAAAAAAGGGGTAATAATAATAATAATAAATACCAAAGTATTCACTCTCATTTAAAAGTCCTCACGGTTATGCATGGGTGAATTACTTGGAATTTGTTATGTGCTTCCATGCTCATTTAAAAGTCCTCACGGTTATGCATGTATGGAATGCATATCAAAAGGTTTTTTTAAAAATAAACAAGTTGATTCTGATCCCATTTAAAAGTCCTCACGGTTATGCGTGGTTAGAAGATACTTGAATTCATTTTTTTTAAAAATAAAATTGGAATACTACTAATCTCATTTAAAAGTCCTAACGGTTATGCATGGTTAGGAGATATTCAAATTCCTGATATAAACATACCACAAATAGACACAATGGTTTTATATGATGACATCATTTCCATCATTTTAAAAGTGGAATATGCGCCTAACAAAACATTTATGATTTTTGTTTGACTTTTTATCGAAATTTAATATTTATATTCAATTGAGTTCTAATGTTGGATTGATATCGATTACTTTATCTCTATTTTCTCTAACACTATTACTCTTTTGCTGATAACTAAAGGGGGAGAGAAAAGTTAAGATTTTGTCTAATAAAATCAAGCAAAGGTCAAATGATTTTATATTTGCATCTAAGCTCATGTGCATATTTTTATTCTCAATGCATATACGTAGGGGGGGTATTGTATAGATAGGAAGCATTCAAATAGGGGGAGCAAATTGAACGATCAAATACATTTAATACATTCAAAATCTTAAATATATGTTTGTTATCATCAAAAAGGGGAGATTGTTGAATATGCGCTTATATGATTTTTGTTTGATGATAATAAACATATATACATTCGTTTAAATGTATTTGTTAATATACTATTCTATTTTTCACAGTTTAAATAAATATTTGTTGAATAAAATAAATTACACAGAATTTGAATTCAAACAGATATTTTATTCAAATAAATATTTATTACATTTTTGAATAGTACAATTTCAAGCTCTCACTATAACTATACAACTTTGATTACAATTACATCACATTTCATATTTACAGTTCACCTCACTACATATCACCCACACTCGTATTTATCTTCAACTGCATTCCAGTTTGAATCCAGCAACTGAGCAATCTGCAAAAATATAAACTAACGCAGTAAAATTGAAAAAGAAATATTTTTTGCAATTCAAAAATAAAAGATAATTTTTGAAAATATGATTTGCCTCAGTTATTTGGGTTGTTCGTCATAATTTAAATTTGAATTCATCATACACGAACAACTTGTGACATACACAGTGTATCACTGTATATGCCACAAAGCCGTGCACACCGATATACACTTGATTGATTTACAGGGACAGGTGAGCACAGGTCAAACCCAAATAAAAAAACCGGGTTCAACTCACGTGCAATAACATTGAAAATCACGCCACAAGCACAAAGTCAAATCCGAGTTTTTGAAAAACTGGATTCAACACAGGGCAAGTCACAAGTCAAAAACAGTGCAACAAAACTCAATGTCGAGCATGCATGAAACAGTGGAATGAACCAGTGATACAAGGAAACAAGTACAATGCTGCACAAATTCAACACAGCACCAAAATCAAGACCACAAAGGCTTGAATGATCAAGTGCTCAAAGATACAACAAACCGCAGAAGCAACTTAAGTTAAAAACTGTGCATGTGAAGTATACTAAGAGAGAAGCCAAAGCAAATGAATCAACTGCAATGCAACACAGTGAGATACAATAATGAAGAATACAACAGAGCTCACTACAAACCAAATATACAGTGATGCAGGTCAAAGACCAGACCACAATGAAGTGCAACAATACTACACTACCTCAGCCATCAAGTTCAGTGCCACAGCAAACAAAAGAATGATACAAAGCAATGAACAAGATAACATTGTTGTACAAGGCACCAGAGTCAAAGAACAACAAGTCACAATGTCACAGCGAGATCAGGTGACAACATAGGGCATTACAACTAAAATGCAACAGAGTATAAACTAAGCCTGTAAGCATCTCAAAGAAAATACAAGTCAAGTCAATATGATCGAGTGCAACAGGTCACAGTGAAATCCAAATGACAGCAATGACCAGAGAAGACCATATACAAACCCAAAACCAAGCCAGGCTGCATCATCCTCAAAAGCAGGTTCAAGTAAAAAGCTCAATGCAACTACAAACAACTGAGGATACACTATAATGAATGCAGGGGTGCAGACGACCAGTAGCCAACAACAAGCCTTGATGAAGCTACCCAACATGATTGTCAATAGTATATAAAAATACAACAGAAACCAATCTCAAGTACTACAAAGACCATGTCAAACACAGTGACGCCATTCAGCAATGCAAACAAATATTCATAGCCGTATGTGACTAAAAGTCTGAGCTAAGAAAACAAAACCCAGTCCACAATTGAATCAAGTCAGTATGTCGAACAACTCGAGATGAACAATGCAACCAACAATGCAAACAAGTACCAGATGGCACCAGCTCAGTAATCAAGTCAAAAATGCAAACATGAAATGAATGCATCTACAGGAAAGCAATAAACAAGTCTAGGTTCGAACTCAATGTAGACGCAAACAATTTCAAGTTGAACAAATCAAAGCCGTGAGATGCAGTCAAATTCAAGAAGCCAAAATTAAAAAAATTGGAACAAGTTAATACCGTGATAGCCAAGCAAATTGACCAAGTCACAAATCGAAACCGTGAGTGCCAAGCAATATCAATTTATACGAAATCGAGCGGCCAAAGCACAGTGAAGACGAATTCAAACAAAATTTATACGAACGCAAAAATAGGGTTTTGAATCCTATATAAAATTCCCCAATCATCATCGGCATGAAGACTAGAGTTCGAATACGAAAATCGAAAGGTAACAAAGCATAAATTCTTACCAGAAGGAAGAATCGAACTCGGTAAAAATTGAAGGAGCCGTGAAGCAAAGAGAATAGAGCATCGATCATCAAGCAATCACGACGAAAAATCCACCTGATTGAAGTAATTAAAGTCGGCTTCTTCAATTCTACACAAAGCCCTAATTTTTTTTTAAAAGGAAGAAGAACGAACAAAGAAACATCGGCTGCCATTACGAATGAGGAAATAAAAAGAGATGGGCTGAATTACTAAAGAGGGCCGGCCTTATTCCTCTTAAAAGAATTCTATTTTATTAAGGGATTTTAAATTTATAAATTAGGGTTTTGTATTTTAAATTTGCTTTTAATTTGTATTTTCTTTTTAAACCGTTTATATTTTCTAGTCGTGTGACTAGGGGACAAGCTACGTGGCGTAGCTTGAGAATTCGCAACTCGGTGGTTGAGTTGTGGCAAGGTTTTGAGCGTAGAGTTAGGTTAGTCAATTGCGGGTACATCGAGTTTACGTGTGTAAGCGAGGGACTATCTAATTTCTAGTAGAAACCTTGGGGGCAGCACGTAGGCAGGGTTTTGCCGAAGCTGGGTAAATTCTGTGTTGTTTTGTTATTTATATTCTGCGATATCTGTGCTGCTATTCTGTGATCTGAATTGAAATTAATTTATAAGCTTCCGCGATTAATTTTTATAATTTACACTATCACCCTATTCACCCCCCTCTAGGGTGAAATCGATCTTACACAACTTTCAAGGGACTTTTTGGACAATCTCTTCAAGCGTCGATACTCTGCCAGTTTCTAAACCAACTCCATACTTGAAGTTTCGAAGAACACTCAAGCTACGTTGAAAGACTTTCACATATCCGACATGGATTCAAAGACTTTCAACTACATCGAAGCTTAAGCTACTTGCTCAAAATGTTTTGTAACTAAAGAGATTTGTACTTGAAGAGCATTGTATTGTTTTGTAACAAGATCAGTAATAAAGATACCTAAAGTGGACATAGGCTACACCTTAAGCCGAACCACTATAAAATCGCTGTCTCTTACTGTATTTTCTGTTATCTTAGCTGATATTATGTTCCCGAACCATCGGGTGGTGCTTTCACACTCACATTTCACACACCGAGGTGTTAGCGTTCGATTTTTAGCGTTAGCATTTTTGGTGCTTTCACTGAGAACCCAGCTCAGGATACTTCCATCATTGCTCCGCAAAAGTTTGTGGAAAGGATTTCTTTTAAAACCAGAAGTTTATTGGAAATAATGGCTCCTGGGAGAAAACGAAGTTCTGTAAGATCCGACAATGTTCAAGAGAATAATGCTGCCTCTCCTCCTTCAAGTCAAGCAGCTCCAACTGTTGGAGTTACGCGAGAAGAATTGGACGCCGTAGTTTTGGGGTTGAATCAACAATTGAATGCCCAGAATGCACAATTGGAGGCTCAGAATGCCCAGAACGCCCTGATCTTAAGTAAGTTGAATGATCTACTTGGGGCAAACCGTCAACCGGTTAATAATGATGGAAACCCTACTGTGGGAGTTCAGGATGTTGAAGGGAACATTTCTCAAAGAGCCGCAGACCATGTGGAAAGGACACCTCCCCAAGCTGGAGGATCAGGGCCGCAGCCAACCCTCCGTGAACGATTTTCAAGACAGAATTCAGAGAGAGTGACTGATGTTTTCCCTCCAGAGCCTCTAAATGATGAAGAGTATTTTTCGGGTATGGTTCGTCAAATCATGAAGGAAAATATGCGAAGAGATGAAGATGAGAAAGAGTGGGGTTTTGCTCCAAGCAAAACTCCATTTACTAAAAAGATCTTGAAGGCAGAGTTCCCGAGGAAAATCGTTCCCCCTACTATTCTGGCTTATAAGGGGACGAGTGATCCTAACGAGTTTCTGTATAAGTACGACTGGCATATGACAGGTGCCAGAGCGTCTGATTAAATCAAATGTCGATATTTCCCGGTATATCTGGAAGGTGTGGCTCTATTGTGGTTTACAAAGCTGTCGGTCAGGTCCATTGATCAGTTCTCCGATTTGACCAGGAAATTCAAGAAGCAATTTCGATTGTATGCTTCAAAATAAAAGGATATAATGTCGCTGTCAAGTCTAGAGAAAAATCCAGGAGAATCCATCAGATCATTTTTGAATCGTTTTAACATAGCATTGGCTGAGGTAGATAATGCTGAGCCACGCATGGTCCTAACATACTTGATGAGGGCGATTGACAAATCGAGTGAATTTGGAAAATGGTTGAAAATGAAAGAACCAAACTCACTTAACAAATTCTACAAGAAAGCGGATGAATTCATGCGCATGGAGAGCCTCCAAGCACCGGCTAAGGTGGTATCAGCAGAAGCCGGGAACAATGGTGCTCCTTCGAGCAAGAAAGAACCTAACACTCAGAAAAGGGGAAATGATGGTGGAAAGAAATAGGGAGATGCTAAGAAAGGCCATCCTTTCAATTTCACACCCTTGACTGATACCCCTGAGAACATCTTCTTTGCGACCAAGGACGATGTCAACTATCCGACAACACCTAAAATGGGAGTTGGGAGTAAGATGGAAAAAAGTGGAAGGTTCTGCCGGTTCCACAACCAACCCGATCATGACACCAACGAATGCCGTCAGTTGAAAGAGGTAATTGAACAACTCTTGAAGGAAAACAAGCTCCAACAATATGTGAAAAGGAATAGAAATGCCCCAGCCTCGTCGATTCAAGGACAATAAGTTCCTGCTCACCGTCCTGGCTCAAGTGAGAAGGCCGTAGAACATGAATCGGAAAGACCTGTCATCAATATAATAACTTGAGGGCCTCACCCAGCAGGCAAAAGCTGGGGCGAGATGGAAAGGTATGCCCGGGCCTTGAGGCATGCACCAGCTGAAGAGAATGTTTTTGTTTTAGAAAATGATGCACCTTTAAAGCAACAAAAGACTTCCACAGACGATATTGTATTCAGTGCCAGAGATTCTTTGGGTATCGAGGCTCCTACTATAGATCATTTGGTCATATCCGCTGGTATTGGGCCAGCTACTGTTAGGAGAGTTCTAGTTGATTGTGGAGCTTCATGCAACATTCTCTTCAAGAAGACTTTTGATCAAATGAAAATTCCAATGGCTGACGTTCAAGCTTCATCACTTAAGATTGCTGGGTTTGCTGGAGAACCCAAACAGCCGACCGGGACCATAGATTTGTTTGTAGAACTTGGAAAAGGACTGAGGAAGGTGGCTCGAAAGCAAACCTTTATAATTGTTGAAGAATTCTCTGCCTACAATGCCTTTTTAGGCCGACCAACTCTTGCTGCGTTCAAAGCTGTTCTTGCCCCATGGTGTCTGACTCTAAAATTCCCCACAGATAACGGAGTTGGTGTGATTAAGGGAGACCAAGATGCGGGGCGAGAATGTTATCTTACAGAGTTGCATGAATCAAGGAAGAGAGAAACGAGAAAAGGTGCGGTAGCTCCAGTCCGCATCAAAGAACCAACCTTGTAGCAATTGCAGGGTGGACCCTGCACTCGTGAATATAGTGGCGCACGAAGAGAGATGGATCCAAGGAAAGCCAGTGCAGGGGAGAATAGGGTAGTACCGGTAGAGGTAACAGTGCCGGTGCCCGTTGACCCAAAGGACCCAAACAAAGTGCTTAATGTGGGTTCACAACTCAACACAACAGTTCAGAATGTTCTGATTTCATTTTTGAAGGCTAATTTGGATGTATTCGCTTGGACTCATGCTGAAATGTGTGGAATATGCCCAGAGATTGCAGTACACACTCTGAACATTGATCCAAAGTTTACACCCGTGAAACAGAAAAGAAGAACTCAGGGTCCTGAGAGGACGACAACATTAAAAGAAGAAGTGGATCGGCTCATGGAGAACGGTTTCATCAGAGAATCTACTTACCCAAATTAGGTACCAAATCCAGTGCTATTTAAAAAAGATAACGGAAAATGGGGAGTATGCATTGACTTTTCAGATCTGAACAAAGCCTGCCCCAAAGACTGTTTCCCGCTGCCCAGAATCGATCAGTTGGTGGATGGGACGGCAGGGCATGAATTGTTATCTTTTATGGATGCATATTCGGGATATAACCAAATAATGATGCATGAGCCAGATCAAGAGGGCACAAGCTTCATCACAGATGTTGGACTCTACTGCTACAAGGTCATGCCTTTCGGACTCAAGAATGCAGGGGCAACTTACCAAAGGCTTGTCAATGCCATGTTTAAACCGCAGATTGGCAAGACAATGGAAGTTTATGTTGATGATATGCTAGTGAAATGTAAGAAAACAGTGGACCACATGGATCACTTGGCAGAGATGCTCGCAGTACTCCGAAAGTACAAAATGAAGCTTAATCCCTTGAAATGTTCATTTGGAGTGGAGTCCGGAAAGTTTTTGGGTTTCATTGTGAGCGGTAGGGGCATTGAAGCTAATCCTGCCCAGATTACTTCCCTGAGAGAGGTCAAAGCTCCTAGAATGAGGAAGGAGTTGCAAAGTCTCAATGGAAAGGTTGCTGCCTTAAGTTGGTTCACTTCAAAAGCTACTGACAAATGCATTCCATTCTTTGATGCTCTGAAGAAAGGAAGAAAAAACTTTGAGTGGACTCCTGAATGTCAGAAAGCATTTGATGAGCTAGTTCGTTATATGAAAGTGCCTTCGATACTACTTTCAAAGCCTGTCAATGGTGAAGATCTCTTCGTATATTTGGCAATTTCATCTCATGCTCTCAGTGCAGTGTTGGTACGGGAAGACGCAAGGATTCAACGCCCAGTCTATTATATCAGCAAAAGATTCACTGGGGCAGGGATGAACTATTCAAGGTTGGAAAAGCTCGCCTATTGTTTATTGATCGCATCATGAAAATTGAGGCCGTATTTCCAAGCTCATCCCATCAAAGTCTCCACTGATCAACCTCTAAAGCAAGTCTTATTCCGTCCTGAGACTTCGGGCCGTCTTTTGAAATGGAATATTGAACTCAGCCAATATGACATCACTTATCATCCCCGGAAAGCAATCAATGGACAAGCTTTAGCAGATTTCATCGCGGAATGTACGGATAAAGGTGATAGTGAGGAAGAAGCCACTGATAACGTTCCAATCCAATGGAAATTGTATGTTGATGACGCAAGGAATGATTACTGTTCCGGAGCAGGGGTTGTTCTTGAAACCCCAGAAGGGCGATCACTATGTTATGCACTGAGACTTGAATTTCTTTCGAAAAATAATGAAGCAGAATATGAAGCCCTCATTGCTGGTTTAAGGATCGCTAAAGAACTAAACATCAAGGCATTGCAGATCTTCAGTGATTCTCAACTTATTGTCTGCCAAATCAAGAAGGAATTTCAAGCTAAAGGAGGGAATTTACCCGCCTATTTATCAAAAGCCTGGGAGCTTCTTCAAGATTTTGACCGTTATTCAATAAACCATATATCCCGAGAAGAGAACATGAAGACGGATTCTCTCGCAAAGTATTCAAGTACTGGTGAAGCTCAACTATTGGGATTAATTCCCGTCGAAGTCTTGTCAGCTCCAAGCACAGACGAAATGGCTGTTGATTGGATTATGAATGTATCCCAAGAGCAAGAATCATGGATGACTCCGATATTTGAATATTTGCTCAATGGTTCTTTGCCAGAAAGTTAAAAAGAACGACAAAAGCTGATAAGGAAAGCCTCCAGATATATAGTTCAAGATAGTCGTTTGTACAGACGAGGATTTTCAATGCCACTACTCCGCTGTGTAACTAAAGAAGAGGCCAAGACAATTCTGACTGAAGTACACGGAAGGGAATGTGGGGATCATACAGGTGGTCAAACTTCAGCAAAGAAAATCCTCCGTTATTGATACTTTTGGCCAAAAATTAATCAAGATGCTGCTGACTATTCCCGATAGTGTGATAAATGCCAAAGATTTGCCAAAATTCCTAGAGCACCTTCCACTGAACTAACACAAATGGTCAGTCCATAGCCGTTTTCCATCTGGGGAATAGATCTCATTGGGCCTTTGCCGACTGCCAAATCGGGGATTAAATTTGCTATCGTTGCCGTTGATTATTTCACTAAATGGGCTGAAGCTGAACCATTGGCTACTATACCTCTAAGAAAATGATAAGTTTTTTGACTAAAAATATCATTTGCAGGTATGGTGTGCCTCAGAAGATAATCACAGACAATGGTACCCAGTTTGAAAGTGAGGAGTTCCAAGATTTCTGCAAACGATTCAAGGTCCGAAAAAGCTTCTCAGCAGTGGCTCATCCGCAGGCAAACAGGAAAGTGGAAGCAGTAAACAAAATCATCAAATCAACCATCAAAAAGCAGCTGGAAAAAGCAAAAGGTGGTCGGGTCGATAAGTTACCGCTTGCACTATGGGCATACAGAACCACCCACAAAATTGCGACTGGGCATACTCCATTTGCATTGGCATACGGATCAGAAGCGATGATTCCAGTGGAAACTGAAGTCCCCTCACACAGAAGGATCCATTTTGATCAAGATGAGAATGAAAAATGGCAATTGGAAGCACTTGACCTCCTTGATGAAAGAAGAGAAGAGGCTAGGCTTAGAATTGAAGCTCATCAGCAAAGAATAGCTAGGCACTTCAATTTCAAAGTTCGTCAGCGCAACTTTGAAGTTGGGGACCTAGTCCTGAAAAGAATTATGACAGCCACAGGTGTGTTTGGGCCAAACTGGGAGGGGCCGTATGTTATAGGAACGAAACTTCTTGATGGCACATTCAAACTCACAACTGTCGAAGGAGAACCAATCCCAAGAGCTTGGAACAGCAATCATTTGCATCCATATTTTACTTAAAAGCTTTGCTGAAATGTTGTAAAAGAATTACGAATATATGATTCTTGTATTGAAAGCAATTGTAACGCAAGTGAATAATGAAAAGCTATAAAGTGGATGTAGGCCCAGCTTTTGGCCGAACCACTATAAATCTTGTGTTTTCTACTACTATAAACTGCTTTGTTTTATTTCGACATATAAAATATGTTACTAAAATGTCGATTTAATAATGCAGGCCATAAAAACAAAGCTTACCTATCGCAAGACCAAGCGATCTCCGACATCACCCAGCAAGAAAACGCTAAACCATTCAAAATTTCCATACTCAAATCCTACGAAAGAAGTGCTTCGAACAAAAGTTAGCGATGTGGACGGAAGTGGACCATTTCTAACTAACTGCGAATGCTTGTACAAACGAGCATCCAGTTAAATAGCCTGTGTCTACCACCACCAACTTGCTTAACTATGAAGTATATTTCTTTGGATAAGGAAAATTATTGGCAACTAAAAAGGGATGATACTTGCAAAAGATAACGGGGATCGCCGACATGAATAGATGGCAAAGAGACATAGGGGAACAAGCATCAAACAACAAAAGACCTTTTCGGAGGCACAAGCCCTCTTTAGAGGCACAACTCTTCGGAGGATAAAGACCTCGAGCGGGCCTCGCCAGAAAAAGAGAGTTCTTTCTCGACATAAAGTTGTGGACTGATCGGTGATAAACTCCCGTGAATCCATCCAACTAAGAGAAAGAAACTCCAAACTTCTAGGCAAAAGCCCTACTCAGAGGCACACGTTTCACCGAGATTGAAATAAAACTTCCAAGTGTTGAAATGTGAAAAGCCCTCTTCGGAGGCCCATTTCAGCACAGTTGAAATGCTAAAAGACCTCGAGCGGGCCTCGCCAGAAAAAGAGAGTTCTTTCTCGACATGAAGTTGTGGACTGATCGGTGATACACTCCCGTGAATCCATTCAACTAAGAGAAATAAACTCCAAACTTCCAGGCAAAAGCCCTACTCAGAGGCACACATTTCACCGTGATCCGAAATAAAACTTCACACGAGTCGAAATGTGAAAGCCCTCTTCGGAGGCCCGCTTCCCAATGAACATGGAAAAATAAAAGCCTCTCCCAAGAGGTAGAAACAAAAAGACCTCTTCCCAGAGGCACAATCAAACAAAAAGACCTCTTCCCAGAGGCATAATCAAACAAAAAGAACTCTTCCCAGAGGCGCGGTCAAAAAGAAAGACATCTTCGGAGGCACACGTTTCACCGAGATTGAAATAAAACTTCCAAGTGTTGAAACGTGGAAAGCCCTCCTCGGAGGCACAACTCTTCGGAGGCACACGTTTCACCGAGATTGAAATAAAACTTCCAAGTGTTGAGACGTGAAAAACCCTCCGCAGAGGTACAACTTTTCAAAGGAGCATTTCATCAGAAATGCAAAACAAAGATAAAAAACCCTCCACTGAGGTGCAATATAAAAAAAAAGAAGCCCTCTTTAAAGGCATACTTTAGCTTTCAAAGGAAGATTGGTTCATCTATTCTTGAAAATACTCTTCCTCAAAAAGAAGTTAAAGTGCCCTTCAGAGGCCCGCTTTACCACATAGGAGAATTCACTTTGTAAAAATGTGTGTATGCACAAAAGAAAAAGTGATATCTTCGAAGGTTGAAGCGTAGAAACTCATATGGAACGAGCTGCACTCTATTTTGAGCAGCATAATATTCCTCCAAGTATGGAATAACTATTCTCCAGAAAATAAGAGTACAAGTCCCCTCAAAGTATAAAATATTGCAACGAGCTTATGGTATAGGGGCAACATGGTATAGCTACGTTGGTAAAAATTACGCTCGAACAACATACCACAAACTCACTGCAGTATCATATAAAGAAACTTGTACAAAAACAAAGAGTAAATGCATTCTCAAATACAGACAAAAGTTTGTACAAACAGAAAGAATCATTTTATTCGATACTGTCAAAATTTTGTATAGGTACAGGTGTCAAAATAAAAGAAAAAGCGGAGGCCGGTACCCGCATAATCTCCGGCCAGTACATGCAAAAAGCAAAAAGTGAAAATAAGGGGAAACATGGCCCGTTACTTCTTCTTTCCACCACCTTTAGAGCCTTCACCTGACCTAATAGGTAGTTTTTTGGGACGGCTTGGGAGAGTTCGGGAAGAAGGAGAGAGGGTTACTGCCGAACCAATCTTCGCTTCCTCTTCAGAAACAAGAATGTTTTTCCTTTTCTTGGAAGTGGCATGCTTCCTCCTCCTCCGTGAAGAAGACTCACTCCCCGGAGTGACAAGAGCAGACAATTTTATATTATTAGAAATGGTTCGCTCCGGGGACTCATTGCCTTCTCCCAAGTCCTTCTCCCCCGTGTTCCTGTGAAGCATTAGGATCATCTAAGTCTCGGAGAGCCTCTATTTGCTCCTCTTGCGACCCGGGTTGAGAGACGGATGGAGGTGTAACCCGGAGAGGCGGGAGAGGAATAACTGGAGGAGGGGGAGTTTGAACGATGCTCGACGCTTTCTCTACAGAAGAAAAGAAGTTAAAGTCAGTAAAGAGAGGAGATAAAGGCTCGTTGAGATTCAGGAAATAGTCAAGAAGCTCATCAAACTCATAAGAAGCAAATGAGCAATCTATTTGAGCAAGATCGGCATTAGGATTACCTGGCGAAGAAGGATTTGCTACGTCAATTTCAAAACCCAGCGCTTCACCGCTCTCTTGGCCTTCGTCTCCGTTATGGACAGCTGCACCTTCTGTGATAGCTTTGGTAGAGGGTGGAGAATGAGAACCGAAACTTGTGATGTCAACATCGACCGAAACTGAAGGAGGCACGGGGGCAGATAATGGTGCTTCTTTCACAAAGTGCTGCTCCCCTGCTTCAGCTCATGCTTTGGCAACCTGCTCTTTTCCCCGGGCTAGAGCAGCAACGGCGTCATCATCTAGAAAGTGTTCTGCAAGAGATGCTTCATCATAGCCGGCACCTGCACCTCCAAGCATGTCAAGAATTGACTCCCAAACCTCAGCCAGGGTAATCTCATACTTCGGTCCTAAGAATTAAAGGCTCCCGCGCCCCATAACGCTATGTACGTAGAAGTCAAATAAAGTGGAGCTGATATTGGTTTTAGTCGCCTCATGCGACTGTTCGACAGCCTGCCTTCCAGCGATAGCTTCATCGCGTTCCTTCTCGGTCTTTAATAATTGGGCCTTTAGCCTCATAATCTCCAAATCCTGGGAGTTGACCTTCTCCCTTAACTCTGCAACGTCAGCATGATACCTTCCCATTGTTTTCTGCTCAGCCTCAAGTTGTGCCTCGGCATGTCGCTGAGCAGCGTGAGCATCGCGAACTTGCTTTAGAAGCACTTCTTCTTTTTGGGTATATGAGGTAGAAGAAGTAGCAAGCTCTTGCTTAAGTTTTTCAACTTCCGCATCAAGCTTCTCATTGTAATCGGCGATGTTCCTCATTTCGGTATCATGCTGGCCTAAAATTTTCTGCCACTCGGCCTTATCATTTTCCATGGTTAGCATAGCCTCTATATTCACGCGGTTGACCCTCTGAAACTCATCAACAAGCTTTTGCCACCCTGACATCCGCTCGATATCAAGCCTAACAGCATCAAGATTTTGCAGCATTGCTTGTTTGTCAATAGGGACCAAGTCAAGATCGAACCACACTCCCTTCAGGCACCAGTGCGGGAACCGTCTTTGCAGAGTGGCCGGGCCTGGTCCAATTTGGAATTTAGGCATGTTGACTATTGTCTAAATGTCTGTCTTCCCGAGAGCAGGAGAGCCAGAGGGGATGTCAAGTGAGACGGGGGCAGCGGCCTTTTCAGGAGTTGAAGATGCATGCTTCTCACCGTGCCTGACACGCTTGCTTGGGTCCTCAACTATATGAATTTTTCCCCGTCGTCATGCGGCTTTCTTTTGTGAGAGTCGTCACCTCTCTGGGAAGAATCATGGTGCTCCTCCCTTTCTTTCCTCTCGTAACGCTCTTCTTGAGCCCTCCTCTCCTGAGCCTTTCGAGCGGCTCTCTCTTCGTCAGTTTCTCTGTGAACGGGAAGGTAGCGCCTATAGTCAAATTGACTACGCCTCCCGTAGCGCTGAAAGTCGTCATAGTAAGAGCCGCTGCGTCCCATCGGAGAATCTGATTTTTTTAAAAAAAAGAGAGACAAGTCTTAAAAGTCTTCAGAGAAAAGAAGCGTAACTTTAGAATCTTCAAAGTACAAAGAGTTAGGTGCATGAAAGTGCCGAAAGGTTCTAAGCGTGTGTGATGTGCAAACTACGCGCATCAAACTACGAACCACTCTTCGATTGTGGAGGAATCGTGGGAGTAGTAGTTAACGTCAACTCTTAGGTCGACGGAGCTTGTTGCAAAGAAGAAGTCGTTTCCACTACTGAAGAAGAAACCCTAGTAGTGACAGGGTCGTCTTTAAAGAGCTCCTGTGAGGTGACAAAGAGGTCGCTCAACCCTTCGAAAGTGTCGTCCCCGCTCTACTTGACAGGGCTTGTTTTCCCGACTTCTTCACCAGACTTCTGTGAATGTTGGGGAGATCCCTGAGGCTCTTCTTCCTCAATGACTGGAGCAAGTGCGAATTTTCCAGACGACCCCGCAACATCGACACTAGTAGAGCACTTCACCAGAGAAGCCTCGGAGGCAGGTTCTTTTGGTATGGATTCGTCAGTGGAAACTGGGGCATCTAATGCTTTAGATGGGGAGTCTGGAACCTCATAGGGGTGTGTAGAGCGAGAAGCGTGTAAAAGTCCATACTGATGCAAAAATTCGTCCCTCAACAAAAACTTTATACTTCTCTCTTTAGCAGTCACAGCACTTAATCTTTCAAAAATTTGCTTATGGCTTGGATCTCTAGAGGGGAGAGGAAGTGCTGAAAAGAGCAAAGAATGAAATTAGCAATTGGTAATTCGGATCACGAAAAAGTTTGAAAATGGAGAAAATAGAAACAGGTAATCTTACTTCCTACTCTCCAGATGGCATAAAACCCTGGGGGGCAGCGAACAAATAAAAAATGGTTCAAAAATCCATTAACACTTTCGGTAAGATCAGAAATAAGCTTGCGGTTTCTAGCACTTCTCACAATAATAAGGGAAGGATGGTCTTTACTCTTTGCAAACGAGCATAAGTAGCGAATTTCTTCAAAACTTGGCAGGCGATCAAGAGTTCTCCTAAACAAAACACACAACCCCATCAAGATGGCATAGCCATTAGGATGAAGTTGGAACGGAGAGATTGTCAACCGGAGGAGAAGGGTTCGAAGGAAGTCGTTAAAGGGAGGAATCGCCCCGCTTAGGCACATTTGACGATTGACTGCGACAAAACCGTGGGGAGGACTGTTGGCAGTATCATTTGGCCCGGGAAGTAGGGCATCATTTTCAGCAAAACCAAATTGAGTACGTAGCTGAATAAACGCTCTCGTAGTTAGGATAGTTGAAGTTCTCTTTGGAGGATTCTCTATGGGAACAGCTATCTGAAAGGTCTCTCCCGCTTGAGCTACCACTTCTTCTTCTTGGAGGGAAGTCATTCTACACAAACAACTGGATATTCAAACATGAAGGTGCACGTTTCCTAAAGTGTGTGAAGTGTTGTGTAAAATCAACAAAGCAGTAAGAGAATATAACTGGAATAAAAACCAGCAAGCATTTGTCAGTTATAAAGTCCAGGGTTTGTTGTTTTAAATATGAAAGTGAAATGTAGATGCAAACAAATAAGTTCAAGATAGCGATGCTTTGTATTGATATTTCACTTTAGTTGATTGGTTCACAGCATTTCATATAGTGTGTTTAAGTTGATTACTCTATGTCGACTAATCTGTCATTTGATGTGGGCAGTCAATGGCAGTATATTCGCCTTGGTTTTCTGTGATTATTGTTTTCAGCAGGTTGTTAGCCTATAAGTTAACATGATCTGTGAAATAAGGCAACAAAGTTAAAACAATCTAGGATTTAAGCAATTAAGTTCAGCAGATCAAGTTAAGTATTCAAGTTGGGATTATGCTTTTGAGTGAGAATTCAAGTTTATCGTCTAAGTGTTAACTCGGCTGCGACCCAAGGAATCTCTCGCGGGTTAAGAATAAGTCTCTGGTTCCTTAAATCGTTGGTCTTTTAAGTCGTAGGAGGCTCGGTTCAAAGTGGTGTGAGTTTCCCCAAGTTCTAACTCGGCAACGATTTAAGCCTCTGGTTACATTAAATTAGGTCGGTAAGTTTCCCCAAGTCTCAGCTCGGCCGCGACTTAAGGTTTAGGTCGCATCGAATCAGATCGGCCAAAAGTTTGGTCACTCAAAGTTGTTGAGTCGCGTCTAAACCAATATCTCACTCCACCCAACCCGTTAACCCGTTAGCCACTCCCTCAACAAAAAAACCCTCATTTCATTCATGCTATTTCATTCCATCGGATCATCCATTAAACCAGTTCAAAACCCCCACGAATTTAACACCTCACAATCCTAACGTAAATCAAGATTGATTAGCCCGAAGCAATAACCCATCGGCATCATTTCATTAACCGTTCGAATCCGAATTGAGCTACCTCAGGATCATCAACTATCGGTATCATAAGATTCGTGATGAAGCATTGCGCGAGGAGGTGGGTGAAGTTTGAATGGGATTGATGAATCAATGACAGTAGGGGATCGAGAAGGAAGCAGGTTTACTTACGTAATGATTATCGGTGATTGATGGAATGAAATCGCCTTTGAGAGCTCAGGGAAATGTTAATGGCAGAATTGAATGAAGAGGAAGGAGAAGATGTATGACTTATACCTTGAAATGGAGGAACCTGAAGCGGCACAAATGGTCTAACTATTAAGTCGCGTACGACCTGCCGACATAGAGGGGGACGGGTTAAATCATATCGAAGCACACGACCTAACCATTAGGCGTGTACTTAGAGGGGCAAATGTTAACCCGCCTCGGCCATGACTCGACGACTTAAGAAAGATACCGACCTAACTGCCTAAAACAGGAATGCCGACCTAAGACTTAAAGGATACCGACCTAAGATAGCTACCGACCTAACATGGGTACCGACCTAATGCCTTAAAGGTTGCCGACTTAACAAGGATGCCGACTAAAGATTTGAGGGGATACCGACTTAAGGCTTAGGTAGGTTACCGATCTAACATGGATGCTGGCCTAAGATAGATGCCGATCTAACTATCCAAGGAGGTTGCCGCCCTAACTGCTCAGGACAGGGACAAGATCATGAACTACACTTGAGTCGCGATCGACTTACGGCCTATGCTAGGTCGTTCACGACCCAGGACAAGGAAGGCAAGTTCGATGCAGCTACTTAGCACGCGGCCTCTTAACTCGTACACGGTTCATGACTTATGATATATCCAGAGTTCAGCAAGGATGCCTTTCCGAAGTCTCGACCCAGCATTTAGGTCGCAGCCGACCCACGACTTAGTTTAAGTCGTCCGCGACCCAACTTAGGCCGGTTACGATTTAGGACTTGGTAATGTTTCCTGCCCAGAATTCTCTATAAATACATTGCCATCTCCAACTTTCAAGGGACTTTTGGGACAATCTCTTCAAGCACTGATACTCTGCCAGTTTCTAAACCAACTCCATACTTGAAGTTTCGAAGAACGCTACAAGCTACTTTGAAAGACTTTCACATATCCGACATGGATTCAAAGACTTTCATCTACATCGAAGCTTAAGCTACTTGCTCAAAATGTTTTGTAACTAAAGAGATTTGTACTTAAAGAGCATTGTATTGTTTTGTAACAAGATCAGTAATAAAGATACCTAAAGTGGACGTAGGCTACTCCTTAAGCCGAACCACTATAAAGTCGCTGTCTCTTACTGTATTTTCTGTTATCTTAGCTGATATTCTATTCCCGAACCATCGGGTGGTGCTTTCACACTCACATTTCACACACCGGGGTGTTAGAGTTCGATTTTTAGTGTTAGAATAGATAAATAAATTTTAGTTCATAGCTCAATCCACACAATTCATATCACAGAATGTCACATATCAGGAATATCACGCAATTCAAGGTATTAAATAGAATCCAAACATCCATAAGTAAGATCAATTAATCACCTGATCAATATAAACCAGATTAATTACTTATGAATAAATTACTAATCCTGGTTAATTAACATTAATTAATTATCCTTTGATCATTTATTAACTAACCTTTAATAATAATTTAATTAACCTTTAATTATTAATTAGTCAATCTTAATTAATAAATCAATCAACTTTGAATCATTAAATAATTAACCTTTAATTATTTAATCATTCTTTAATTAGTTATTCTCAATTAATTATACTAATTTATTAACCCTTAATTAATAAATCATCACTTAATCAATTAACCTTTAATTAATTAATATCCTCAAATTAATTACCTTAATTAATTTATCACATAAATTTAGTTATTCTTTAATTAATTATTCTTTAATCACTTGATTTATCAACCTTTAATCATTAATTAATTATCCTCAATTACTTTCATTAAGTAATTATCTTTAAGTGATTAATTATCCTTAATTACTTACACTAATTAATCTTAATTAATTAATTATCCTTAAATGTAATTACACAAAGTAATTATCCCTTAATTACATTAAGTAATAATCTTTTACTAATTACATTCATTTCATTAAGTAATCATCCTTTAATTACTTACATTAGTAAACAACCTTTAGTTAATTACATTAAGTAATTGTCAGTAATTAATTAATAATGATTCTTTAGTTAAGACCTTTAGTCAAGATAAATCCTTATCTTAATGGATCACTTAATTACAATGTTTAGATCTCATTAAATAAAATAAATTATCATTAACAAATAATTTAAATTTAAGACCTTTAAGTTAATTAATAATCAAAATATTATTTAAGATAAACCATTTATCTTTGTTAATTACTTAATTATGATTAACACATAAATTTAAAACATGTTTTCTTTTTATTTAACACTTAATCACATTCCTAAATTATGTTTTAAAATAACTTACAAATTTAAGTTAAACAAATCATATAACTTTCTTAACTCAAATGTTAAATAAAATATTTACTACATATAAATGAATTTTTTTTAAGAAAAAATTAAAATAGATTTATTTTAAATTTTAAAACTTGCCTTTACTTAAACTTAACGTTTTAAATATTTGCTTTGGGTTTAACCAAGTCATGACCCGAGTCACTCTAATTTTCTTTGTTTTGGTTTTGAATTTTTAAACTTGTTAAACATGAACGATCCGATTGGAGTTCGAAAAATTTTCGGATGAATAGAGCATGAAAATTTTCTATAAAAGGACCTCAGCATTTTCTTTTGCACTCAAACCCTAATCTTTTACACTAGAAGCTAGTTTGTGTTTAATGGCCGAATAATTCGAAACTTCTTCCCTATTTTTCTTCCAATCTATCCACTTATAGCAAAAACTATCAACTACAAAGACGAAGAGCATGTCGAGATCTAAAAATTTAACAGCTATGATTATCTAATTCTTCACGTGGAGGCCAAAATCGTGCCACCAAGTGCCAATATTCATTCTTGTTTTTCATGGTTGATGGGGAGTCGAGTACGACCGGTCTTCTGCTGAAAGTGGAGCTCATGACTCATGTTCAAATGGTGGTATATGATCGTCGTCGAAGTAAAGGAGCAGGGTGCGATAATTGGATGAAAAGCAATGGAATATGGGTTCTTGCCTATGTGATGCCTAGGGAGAAGAAGAAAGACGCGGCTAGATTTGCATTAGCGAAATCAAACGGTGCAGATGAGATTTAGGTTTGAAATAAAATTTGAACTTTGTAAATTATTATATAATTAATTCATATAAACTTTAAAATGTCATAACTTCTTCATACAAGTCCATTTTTGACGAAACGAGTTGCGTTGGGTCTGTATTGAAGAGCACTACATTTTAGAGCCAATGAAAATTTTAGGTAAAATTGGACGCTTGTATAATTTTATTCGGAATAAAACACTACAACTGCTAATGGAACTAAAGTGAGTACAACTCACTCTTCCTGACCCATTGATATTTACATATAAGTGAATTTATTTTATGATGATTGATGATTGTTTGGATGATATATGATATATTATCTATATATTGATTGGTATTTGGATATATTCCTAGCTATTGGAGCAGATGAGACCCTATACATTCTCGTGTATGAGCGGATGACCCTTTGTATGCCTGTCTACCTCGGAGCAGACATTGTATATATTTTCTAATATGAATATTATTGCAGGTGATAGGATGGAGGGATCCAACTACATTCCTCACCAGTATTGTTTTTGTTTACAAATATTGTGATAAATGTGGTTATCATATGATATTTGATGTTTGGATGCCGTGATTGATGTGAATCATATTATTTAGTGTTGTTACTGCATTGGGCCATATTTTAGAATTTCAAAACAATTAAAGTTATGATTTCAAATTAAAAAGGATTTTCAAAGTGATTTTGAAAATAAATGTTTTATTAATTTTTGAATTATTAAGGAATGAATTTATTTTAAATAAATAAAAGTTATAATTTTGTGTTATAAAAATTAATTATGGTTTTTGTGAAATATATCAAAATGTGATTATTGAAATATGGAGTTAATTATTTTATAGAAATAGTTTAAATTGAAATTTTTGAATTTATTATAAAAGGTATATATATAAGATTTATATAATTGAATTTTTATAAATCAAAGTGATGGAATTATAAAGGAGTTTTGTAAACATTAAAATGAAGTTATAAATGAGTCTTATAAGTGAATAAGATTTATGAATTCGTGAAGTTATAAAAAGAATGAATTTGGAAATAAGAGATTTATAAGTAAATTAACTTATTATTTCATTTTGGCATATAAATGAGATGTCAACGAGATTGGTTAATAAAGGATTTAATAAATAGAAGCTTTTATAAATATGGAATTTATAAACATTGTTTGACAATCCAAAATCAACTTATTTTGATAAGTAAATATGAAAACTTATTAAAGGAATTTCATCCACGATTTTGGACATTGGATAATCCTTTAAATAATGTGTAGAAACATTGAATTTGGTAAAGGAATTATATTCATGATTTTGGACGGTGGATAATCCTTTAAATTAAATATGTAGAAGTAATGAATTTGGTTAGAGAATTATATTCACGATTTTGGACAGTGAATAATCTTTTGAAGTTAAATGTATGTTTTGAAAAGTGATCTTTTAAATAGAGTTAAATGATCTGAGGATGTTCTAAAATGTGTTAACTATCAAATACATTAGATTTCCACATTAATTATTGAAATAGACGTTTTCGAGAAGTAAGGAAAGTATGGACTATAACACTGTTGTTACAGTAAATGATTTTTGAAAGGAGATGTTTTGTATAGTATATGGGATTTATACATCTATATAATTATCGAATCCCTATACTAATGAATTGGTTTGTCATAACGATGTTTTACGTTAAATTCATTTTGACCCAAATATTTATGTTTAAGAGAATGTTTTCCTAAAACAATAAATATATACTTAATCATGATTTAAGTATATGTAATATTTTCTAAGTGTTGAAAATAAAGAGAATTGTGAATTACTTATTATTATATAAGTATATAGAAATGTTTTCAAATATAGAAAATTGAAATAGTTTTAAGAATATATCCTTGTAAGTTAATTTGAAGTGAATATTTGGCAAGTGATTTAATTAATAAAATATTAACTAAAGAGCCTAGTAATTGCTTATGGTGCTAAATATTGGTTTGTTTGCTTTGATAACTGACTATCAAATTTGGTCATTTTAGTTACTCGACTTGATGTGTGAACTATTTAGTCATACACTAAGTAGGTAGCCTGCTATGTAGGCTTGTTTATCGTTTGTGTTAAGGATGTTGATTCGTGTAGTGCAGAGTATTATCCCAATCTATTGAGTTTCATTCTTGGCCAAAGGATAGCAAGTTGAAAGTTGGAGATGTGATAAGTCTATGAGACTTAGTTTCTGTGTGAGGTTGAGAAAAGCTTTTGCGTTGGTGGTGCGAAGATACTAGGATAAAATTTACCTAAAAACCACTTCAAACCAACATTTATGCAACGATTGTGCAGCTTGGCTGTGATGAATCGATATTCAGGATTTTCATAGTAGAGCACTGCTTGTCGATCATTTGGGGTTAAAATCCTAATATACATATAATAGCTGTGGAATCTTCGTTATGAGATATCCAATGGAAGGACTATTCGCTGCAAATCCTAGGGATTTCTCGACAGGATGTGATAGGAAAGTGCCTTTAGTTTGTCCTGTTTCTGGACAACATGTATGGACGTTTGTCTAACATTTCATTTCTAAGATTACACACATTCATTTTACAATAGTACATCAGCGGTGGCGGAGAAGGCAACCTCTCTTAGCTTAACACCCTCCTTGAGAAGTACGAGCTAAAAGCATTGAATTTTTGTGGAAGCAAATTAGCAGTCAATGGAAATGGCCGTGTGGCATTCAAAATGATGTTATATGTGATATGTGAAAGAAAATCATTACCTCAAGCCTCATCAACCGAAAGTGATCGAAACAAGGTTAGATGCGGCATGGCTAAGTTGGTCATACCCAATTAGGATATGATGATCCTCTTCTAGATATTTTTCTTCCCGGTATGATGTTTGGTATGTAAATTAATGTGGTTTGTATGCTATGAGGGCCCTCGAAAAGGTCTGTAAAAACCAAGGGATGGTATATTCGGTACTATCTAGTTTCAGAGATAGGTCGGTCTTGTGTTGGTAGAGGTTCCTTTTTTATTTTCCTTGGTACATATCTCTAGATATGTACCGCCGGAAGGTAATCCCTTCACTGGTCATTTGTACAGAAATCAAAACTCCGCTATGTGCCTGCCATTTTGATTGTATTACCCATTTGTGTTATATGCTGGAATTTAATCATTGTATCAATTTCGGCTACGATTAATATTTATTTTGCATTAGGCACTATTATAGTATAAGGTAATTTAATATGAAAAGTTTAAGTTATCGTTAGGTAAAACATGTCTGTGTTTTTATGTGGGCGTGTCTTACAAGATACTTTTGTTTCGAAAAGAAAAGGTTTAGTAATTTAATAAATTCAGTTGAGTGTGTTTCTCACGCTGGTTTACCAGACTGATCCGGGAGTTCTTCCCTTTCAATGCTTAGGTCAGACCGAGTATATTTACAGGTTCAGATTTGGAGCTTTTGGAGCTTCACCAGGAGAGTTGGAGATCTTCATTTTCATATACACATATATGTTTATTATCCGTTGCTTAGTTGTTTTATAATATCGCAATTGTGAGGATAGATTATTATAACAGTCTAGGCTTATGATTGGTGATTGACTGGTTAACTCTGATTGATATATGTATATACAATTTCTGTTTTGTAAAGATCATTGATTTCCGCTGCGATGTGAGATTCTTATTGTTCTGTTTTGTTTCTCTTCTCTCTTTCTTCTCTTCACTTCTTCTCACTTCTTTTCTTTCTTTTTACTTTCCGCCAGTATGTACTTTTTGGGTCGGGCATTATGGTTTATTGTCGATACAAAGGGTATGGATTTGCAGGTCATCACAGGGTAATACCGAATAAGATCACCCCTAGGTTGTGATCAACAACCCAATGGATCCTAAAGCGTCCACAATCATTGATATCGAATCTTGATAGCATATGTCCATACCTTAATGGAAGCGACCCATATAGCCCTGAGCCTTGCCTTGCTTTAGGTTATGGGATTTGAGAGGCTATGCTCTTACCATTTCCTCGTAGAAAACCATCCTGGAACATTAACACTGCCCTCCACGTAGAAACGCAATTGCATTATTAACCCATAAAAGTTTGTTTCGGGTCTAAATGAAACCAAAGGCACTTCAAGGAGCACCATCTCAATCATCATCAAGTGTCTTCCATTTGAACACATATGTGGGTTCGAAGTGGGCCTTGGATGACATATCTAATCTCGGTCTCTTCGAACCAACAATGATAATTTTCAGTTGACTTATTCTCGATTCTTTTGGAATTATGCAACAAGTATTCGATTCCTCACCTAGGAACTCTAATATGTAATCATACTTTCTTAGTCGAAACCAGCCAAGATTTAATAATTGGTTATTTAGCTATCAAATAATCAAACGACAAAAATTCAGAGATTTAATTCCCGTAGAATCCACTAAGCCTCATCTAAATAAACCTTTCATTTATTAATCTCATTTCAAAATACTTATTAAAATATTCATAAAATTATCCCCTTAGTATAAGAATATTAACATAACATTTATGAAAGATTTCTTATTTCAAAGTCATATTAAAGGACCAAATAAAAAGTTATTTTAGAAAAATGGAGATAAGGATAAACCAAACACCATTCCTTCGATGTTAAGCATAGATAAATGTCCACATCAAAAAAATTAAGAAGGTCAACTTGGAAAACTCCAGTCTCAATTTCTTTATAAATTTCTTCAATAAGTCCTTTTGATAAATCCCTTTTGTTCATGAAATCTCTTTTGTTATTCCAAATCCATTTACGAAACTTCTTTATAAATCTCCACATTATTTTATAAAACTTATTAACAAGAAATTTTGTCAACATCCACAAAGCGATATAGATAGCAAATTAGATTGTTTATACCATAATAGAAGACTATATAAAAGAGATTACTTCCCTCAAAGCCCCCTTTCGACCAGGTTGGCTTGGATAAATTGTTTTTTGAGGATAATTTATGAAAGTTTAATAGTGGTTTATTGAATAAATCAACCTTCTCCAGATGGCGATTAAGAGGAAAGTATCTCATTTGAAACCCATCTTTCGAATGAGCTAAAAGTAGTTATTCATGTCAAATATTCATCACTTTGAACCATGTTGAAAGGTCCACTCTACCCTCTCGACCATATCGGAAGGTATGCTTTACATTCAAAGAGAAGAAATAGCTTTTGACACAGTTTTACTCTTTATGGAGGAACTTCTGCGAAGGGGTTGTACATGTATAAGGGTGTATGTACCTTTTGAAGGAATTCATCCTTATACGACCACTTTTTATTTATAAACTGGAATCTTTTCGAGACATACATATCGAGTGAGTAAAAAGAGGGTTTGTCTTTTTGAAATAAATCTAATTTGCAATTACACAATCTCTACTTATTATATTCAATAGTGGATCATCTCAGATAATTATAAGTTCTATGAACTTATCAATGTTGAAACCTCATCATCATCTTTATTTGTCATTATATAATGTTAGTCATGATGATGATGTGTTTTGTATGCATTTTATCCACGTTGATCCCATGGCATTGCATAAGAACAAAAGAATTTAAGAAGGTAAGATAGAACCTTGTGGAATTGATCATTAATCTAGCTAATGATCGAAATGATATCCCCCACGATCGATATTTTTATTGAGTCCATGCACTTCTTCCTTTTAACATTAATCTAAATTGTGTTAAAAGTTTGAGAGCTTTTCTCCCAAATCAATTTAGGGTTACAAAGATTTGATATGAGCTCAGAAGTAGAAGAATGAGTTTTAGATTCCAAAATATTGTCCCAAAAATCGAAACTCCTAGAGTCTTATTTATAGATGCAGGTCCGCCCCTTTTCATGTCCATTCTTTCGACTCAATCGAAAGGTCCTCTTATCTTTCTCATCCATCCTTTTGACACGGTCGAAAGTCCCTCACTCATTTTTCGGTGTGCCTTCTTTCGATGCTCTCGAAAGGCTTTCCTTTCGAGTTCTCTCATTTATCCTCGTGCTTCCCATTTTCATATTCCAAACCTTCCAACCTAGTCAAAAAATCGTCCCTTGCCCATCTTTTTGCTGTTATTAAGGTCCAAGTGTCTCTTCTCTTTGCTTTCTCCTAGGTTGCTTTCGACTTTGTCAAATGAGTTAAAGATGCACCTTTTCACTTCATGTTGATTTATTTTCATAACAAGTTAAGGGTACGAGCTTCCGACTTTGTGATAGGTAGTTTACTAGGGTTTCGAAGGTGTTGAAGTGTTGATGGTTTTGACGCGATACATAGCTCCTGAATGAATGCTTGCGAACTGATGCAGGGCCTTCCCTTGATGTTATATAGCTTTCGATTAGTTCAAAAGGCTTAATTGTGCTTTCGAAAGGGTTGTTTTGATCAGGATATCATTCTGAGTAGTTTGAATGAAGGCAAAATATTTTGTTCCGAAAGATTTGGCGTGCATATAAATGGTTGCTGCTCATTGCCTTTGAAAGGGGTTTCGAACCCATTCCGACTTTTCTTATATATGCAAACCCATATGCATCGAAAGGTTTCAATAAGGAAGAAGGGTAGCCTTGCTTTCCTTTTTCATCTTTTCGAAAGCTTTTGCACCGTTTATCATTTATAATGACGAATGGTGCTTGCGACTCCTTCGAAGGCCTTCTCAATGCCTTTAAAACATCCTTTCGTGAACCTTGACGAAACTCATGTCTTGAATTTTAGTATAGCCTAGCATTTTTATTAACCTTCTTTTATACCTTTATTCTTAAGTGGATTTTATGGTTAACATTTTGCCCCCTTGTATGAAAGAAGCTTTTGTTCTTTTCACAATGTCTTCATTCTTAATAACCTTGTTTTCCTAAAAAATTCAAAAAAAGTAGCATTTTATATTGTTAGCTCAACATTTATTTAAAGTCAATATAGAGTGCTTCGGAAATCAAATGATTAATTAGTCATAATCTTTAATAAACGATATGAAATCCTCAATTGTAAAGGATTGAGAACTAAGGACTTTTGTCCATCAATATTATTAGTCTCACCATTTAACTTTTATGGTTAAAAAATTCATATTTGAACTCTCACGCAATTAATGGTTAACCCGACAAATGATAATTAAAGTTTAAGAATTTCCTTTTGGAGACAACCAATGTTTGGAAGTGGGAGATCATAAGTTATCATCTCGAAATAAGTCATTGTGATCCATTGATCTTTATTTTAAAGAATAAATAATATGTACTTGGAAACTCTTCTAGGAGATAAGAATGAACCAAGAGCCTAAATTCAGTTGTTTATCGTTTAGAGTCGCAAACTAATAACCCTGATTTGGATATTAAGAAGACCTACTCGAAGGTTTTGGTTGATGACTTAGGCGTCCATTGTAATTTTAATACCACTACTCAAAAACCTAGTTTTGAGAATTGATAAATAGAATCCAAAATTGATGATAGAAGTCCCGAAATTCAAATTTAGTTATTAGAAAGTTAAGATGTCTGAAACCCAGATTAGGGCATCAATAAGGGAATTTCGGAAGTTAATAGTAACATATGTAGAACCTAGATCTAGGTTTTAATAAGAATATAACTCCTAAATCTAGATTTAGGTGTTAATGGTAGATAACTTGAAATCCATAACAATTATCGTAATGACAGAAATCTCAAGCCTAAATGACGCAGCGGATAATTCGAACAAAACTTCAATCGATGAAATGTAGAAATCGATGGAATGAAGATACCGAAATGCCCAAATTCGTTGATCCGAAGATACCGAATTCTAGCTATCTCAAACACGTTGATAGCGCACTATACCGTGTTCAAAGATCTACGATTCTTCGCACGTTGATCTAGCGCACTAGATTCCGTGAATCGGCTTCAACAAACGTGGATTCGAGCGCACTCGAATGACGTAAGTGGAGATAGGAGATTACACTCAACTACCAATTGGAGAAGAAAGCACAAAGCAATCAACAAGAAATTTTATTTCAAAATCAACTACCCCAAATGTACAACACACACACCTATTTATAGGATTCCACAACACGGTCCCTTAAGTCGTGGCCGACTCATGTCCAACGACTCACGACTCATAACTAAGAGCACACGACTCACGACTCATCATGAGTCATTACTGACTTCACAACACAGCACGACTCATCAATATACGACTCATCCTCCATACAGACTCAACCTCAAACGACTTAACATATTACAGACATATACGACTCAAATCAGGCGACTCAAACAATTACACTACATGCCAACAGTACACGACTCAACGCAGCATGCGACTCAACAAGGTCGCGACTTATGACACAAACGACTCACTGTTACAACACATCAGACATAATATGCGACACAATAAGATACGACTCACGACTCATAGCTTCAGCGACTCAGCATCCTTCCTACGACTCAAGCTTCCAAGTCCCCTGCGACACAACCCTTCACGCGAGTCAACTCTGGACGACTCATCTATGTCGTAACTCGTTCCCGCCTTATGGCCTCCCATTACTATTATTCCTTTTTGCTTCCTGATGAGTCGTGAACGACTCATAGCCTTGCAATTAGGTCGTATACGACTCATCAATTCTGAGTTATTGAAACTCCCATTGAGTCGTGACTCGTGTCCTTCCTCTGTCTCTAGATCTCTCCTTGCTGAACGTTCCCCTTCCTCCTGTTAAGCCGTAAACGACTTATGGATGAGTTATTGAGTCGTGTACAACTCATAAAACACGAACGACTCAAGTCCCTGATGAGTCGTGAACGACTTATCACACTACACCACAAATTCCTGCTAAGTCGTAAAACTTCCATAGGCTGCATCATCCTCCCCTGGTTGAGAAAAATTCGTCCTCGAATTTGCAACTTCTTCCACAACAAATTCACTTCCATGATATGGAATTAAATGCTTGACATTAAAATCATCAGAAGTATAGACATCATCTGGTAACTTTAATCGATAAGCATTTTCATTGATTTTTTTCAAAACTTCGACTGGACCAATTTTCCGTGCTTTCAATTTATTGTATGCACCAACCGGAAAACGATCCTTCGTCAATACCGCATAAACCAAATCTCCTTCCTTAAATTCAACATTTCGACGTTTCAGATCTGCAGACTTCTTATACTTCTCATTCGATTTTTCCAATCGTTCCTGAACGATTTTATGACATTCGGTCAGCTCATCAACAAAATCAACAGCTCGTTTAACTGTTCCCTTCGACTGTGGTACTACTGCCAAATCCAACGGCCCCCTGGGTAAATTTGAATAAACAATCTGAAATGGACTGAATCCTGTGCTACGATTCATGGCATGATTATGAGCAAACTCAGCTTGGCATAACTTCATGTCCCAACTCTTCAGATTATCCTGTACAAGACATCGCAATAAATTCCCCAATGACCTGTTAACAACTTCTGTCTGCCCATCAGTTTGCGGATGATAAGCACTACTAAATTTCAGTTTCGTTCCCACCATCTTCCACAAACTCAGCCAAAAGTGACTCAGAAAACGAGTATCTCGATCAGAAACAATAGATTCTGGTAAACCATGAAGTCGATAGATTTCCTTGAAAAATAACTGTGCTACTCGAACTGCATCCGCCGTCTTTTTGCACGCAACAAAATGTGCCATCTTCGAAAACCTGTCCACCACAACAAATATCGAATCATTTCCTCTTTGAGTTCTCGGCAAACCCAAGACGAAATCCATGCTAATATCAACCCATGGCTTAGATGGTACTGGTAATGGCATATACAACCCTGCATTCGTTGCTGTTCCTTTTGAAACCTGGCAAATATGGCATCTCTCCACAAATCTTTCAACCTCTTTTCTCATCGATGGCCAAAAGTAAGACTGTGAAATCAACTGTAAAGTACGATCACGGCCCACATGCCCTTCCTCGTGTAACTCCTTGACAATTTTCAATCTCAAGCTACAGTCGGGAATACACAAACGATTTCCTTTAAACAGAAAACCATCAACTAACATAAATTCATCCGAACTTCCCTCCTTAACTTTCTCAACAAATTTCAAAAAGTAAGGATCTTCTTTAATCATCTCTGGCAACATTTCAAACCCTGTCACTTCAACCTTCATTGTCGTTAATAAATGACTCCTCCTGCTCAAAGCATCAGCTACTCGATTTGTCACCCCTGATTTGTGCTTAACGACAAAAGTAAACTGCTGTAAATAAGCAATCCATGATGCATGTCTCGCTGAAATTTTTTCCTGCCCTTGTAAATGTTTCAAAGCTTCATGATCAGTGTAAAGAACAAATTCCTTCTGAAATAGATAATGTCTCCAATGCTTAACAGCTTGCACAACAGCATAGAATTCAACGTCATATGTACTGTATCTCATCTTTGCCCCTGACAATTTTTCGCTGAAATAAGCAACTGGCTTCCCATTCTGACTCAGAACTCCTCCAATACCAACCTTCGAAGCATCAGCATGCAATTCAAATAATAACTGAAAATTAGGTAGAACAAGAATTGGTGCAGACGTCAACAATTCCTTGATTTTCTCAAAGGCAACCCCCGCTTCCTCTGACCATACAAATTGTTTCCCTTTCATGCAATCAGTCACCGGAGCCATCACGCTACTGAAGTGTGGAATGAATCTTCGGTAGAATGATGCTAGCCCATGAAAACTTCTTACTTCCGTAATTGTCTTTGGCTGTGGCCAATTCCTGACTGCTTCAACTTTACTCTGGTCAACTTGAATACCTTCTCCTGAAACAACATAACCAAGAAATAAAACAGTATGTGTCATAAACACACACTTCTTTGTAGCAGCATAAAATTGTTCTTCACGAAGAATAAGCAACACTTCCCTCAAGTGTAAAACATGCTCCTCCATACTTCTGCTGTAAATCAGAATATCATCGAAGTAAACCACAACAAACTTTCCAATGAATGGTCTAAATATTTGATTCATCACCCGCATGAATGTACTAGGTGCATTTGACAAACCAAATGGCATAACCAACCATTCGTATAACCCTTCTCTCGTCTTGAAAGCTGTCTTCCATTCGTCTCCAGGTCTGATTCGAATCTGATGATAACCACTCTTCAAGTCAATCTACGAAAATATAGTTGCCCCACTCAACTGATCCAACAAATCATCCAACCTCGGCATAGGAAATCTGTAACGAACAGTGATCTTATTCAAAGCTCTACTATCTATGCACATCCTCCATGTTCCATCCTTCTTTGGCACCAACAATGCTGGCACTGCACAAGGACTCAAACTTTCCTGAATACGTCCCTGCTCAAGCAACTCTTCCACTTGCCTTCGTAACTCCTCATGTTCCTTCGGACTCATACGGTAATGTGGTCGATGTGGTAATACTGCTCCTGGAACAAGATCAATTTGATGCTGAATGTCTCTAAGTGGCGGTAACTCCTTTGGCAACTCCTCTGGAAAGACATCCTCAAATTCTTTCAAAACTGGCTTTGCTTCTTCCGGGATTTCAACTTCTTCACTGCTCTCTCGCCCAATCAACAAAAATACTTCAGGTTCTTCCTCCACTTCCTTGACAAACTCTTTCAAAGTCAACAGAGTTTTCAATTCCTCAATCTCCTCCAGCTTGCTCTCCTTCTGCTGTTGCTTCTTGGGAACCAAAGTGATTTTAATACCCTCGAACATGAAACTGTAACTGTTGGCACGACCATCATGTTGTACTGCTCTATCAAACTGCCATGGTCTGCCCAACAATAAGTGACAAACATCCATATCTACGACATCACACCAAATTTCATCTTTGTACTTCTTCCCAATAGAAAAATTAACACAAGCTCTTCGACACACCTTCACTTCACCACCCTTCCTTAACCATGCTAGCTTGTACGGTTTAGGATGCTTTTCAGTCTTCAAGTTCAATTTTCTCACTGCTTCTGTAGAAATAATATTATCATAACTTCCAGCATCTATGACAAACTTGCAAACTTTCCCCAGAATAGTACATGTTGACTGAAATATGTTACTCCTCAACCAACTGCAGTCCTCCTCTTGCTTTGGTGTAAGACAAGACCTTCTCATCATAAGATTACAACCTTCATCTCCAAACAATTCTTCTTCCTCCTCAACATAAGGTGTATTTGAACATTCTGCTTCCTCACCATTATCCTCCTCAACTTCTGCAACCATTGCTCTCTTCTTCGGCTTCGGACATTCATTGCTCTTATGACCCAACTCCTGACAATTATAACATTTGAACCCACTGCTAACCTTCGCCTTCTCAGCCTCTTTCACCACTGGCTTATTGACAGGTTTAGGAACATTAGAACTTCCACTAACACCCCTCGCTTGATTATTGGAATTAGTAAACACACCACCTCCACGCCTTCCTTGCTTCTCCCAAGCTAACGCTTTCTGATGTGCCTCTGCAACGGATCTAGGATCAAACATATTAACCATATCCTGGATCTGCATTCTCAATCCCCCAATGAATCTAGCAGTTAGCTGTTCTTCCGTTTCCATAATATCATTCCTGGCAATGAGTTGGTAAAATTCATCAGCATAATCACTAACAGACTTCGTCCCTTGCCTCAGATTCTGCAACCTCTGATACATAAGTGATTGATAGTTGTAAGGTAAGAAAGTAGATCTCATCAACTTTTTCATCTTATCCCATGATTCTATCTTTGACTTTCCCATTCTCTCCCTGGTAAGTTTAGTTTGCTGCCACCACGCCAAAGCTCTCCCCCTCAACCTAGTAGCAACCAACTTCACCCTTCTATTCTCCGGGACCTCCTTGAAATCAAAGATTTCCTCCACATTAGTCAACCAATCTAAGAACTCTTCAGCAACCATTCCGCCTTTAAATTCCGGAATCTCCATCTTCATACCCGATTCCCATCGACGATCATCTTCAACATCCCGATAAGAATTTCGAACTTGGTCTCGATCTCGATAATGAACACTAGCTCTATCACCTTCTTCAACAAAATCAAAAGTACGCCTACATCGATCTCGACCATTATCATCCCTTCGCTCATGCATGCTTCTTTGACTATGTCTTTCTTCATCTCTATATGCTTCATTGTCAAATTCACGTTGACTTCTTCTCTCTTCATGTGCATAGTCATGATGATCTCTTCGCGATGAAATTGATGTTTCTCTTCTATCTCTACAAGAATGTGGTGATACCCTCCTCGCTTCCGTAACCGATGGCGAAACTCGGTTTCCTCCATGGTTCGAGTTTGGTGATCTCCTCCTTTGATTCAAATCATTCATCAATTTCTCCAATTTTCCAATGCCTTCATCAAACTTTTCATTAATACGTTGTTCCATAAGCTCGGCTTCTTCTCTACGATACAAAGCTTCAACGTTTTGATGACGATTAGCTCTCCTTGGTGGCATGATTGAAAACTTCACAAACTTCACAATCCAATCACAAGACTTCAAAACTTTCAACACAATACAACAATCAACAAGTCACGGCTCAACAATGTCTCGGCTATGACACTTCACGGCTTATCACCACTAGCTTGCATCAACTTATCTCGGTTCACCACTAAGTCGGCAAAGACTTAGCTCGGCAAGGTTCTACACTTCAACCCTTGGCGCGCAAAACTTCCACAAGATAGATCTAAACAATTTCCAACTCCTCGATCCAAAATGAAATGGATCAAACACTCCAAACTTGATGCAACTTCAATATGAACACGATGAACAACTTCAAACCTCAAAAACTTCAAAACTTGGCTCCAAGAATCAACTTAGCTATGATTGGCTAAGTATGGCTCTGATACCAATTAATGACGCAGCGGATAATTCGAACAAAACTTCAATCGATGAAATGTAGAAATCGATGGAATGAAGATACCGAAATGCCCAAATTCGTTGATCCGAAGATACCGAATTCTAGCTATCTCAAACACGTTGATAGCGCACTATACCGTGTTCAAAGATCTACTATTCTTCGCACGTTGATCTAGCGCACTAGATTCCGTGAACCGGCTTCAACAAACGTGGATTCGAGCGCACTCGAATGACGTAAGTGGAGATAGGAGATTACACTCAACTACCAATTGGAGAAGAAAGCATAAAGCAATCAACAAGAAATTTTATTTCAAAATCAACTACCCCAAATGTACAACACACACACCTATTTATAGGATTCCACAACACGGTCCCTTAAGTCGTGGCCGACTCATGTCCAACGACTCACGACTCATAACTAAGAGCACACGACTCACGACTCATCATGAGTCATTACTGACTTCACAACACAGCACGACTCATCAATATACGACTCATCCTCCATACAGACTCAACCTCAAACGACTTAACATATTACAGACATATACGACTCAAATCAGGCGACTCAAACAATTACACTACATGCCAACAGTACACGACTCAACGCAGCATGCGACTCAATAAGGTCGCGACTTATGACACAAACGACTCACTGTTACAACACATCAGACATAATATGCGACACAATAAGATACGACTCACGACTCATAGCTTCAGCGACTCAGCATCCTTCCTACGACTCAAGCTTCCAAGTCCCCTGCGACACAACCCTTCACGCGAGTCAACTCTGGACGACTCATCTATGTCGTAACTCGTTCCCGCCTTATGGCCTCCCATTACTATTATTCCTTTTTGCTTCCTGATGAGTCGTGAACGACTCATAGCCTTGCAATTAGGTCGTATACGACTCATCAATTCTGAGTTATTGAAACTCCCATTGAGTCGTGACTCGTGTCCTTCCTCTGTCTCCAGATCTCTCCTTGCTGAAACGTTCCCCTTCCTCCTGTTAAGCCGTAAACGACTTATGGATGAGTTATTGAGTCGTGTACAACTCATAAAACACGAACGACTCAAGTCCCTGATGAGTCGTGAACGACTTATCACACTACACCACAAATTCCTGCTAAGTCGTAAAACTTCCATAGGCCTTGCTGCATCACTAAATTAGGGGATTAATAGTGGATTATTAGAAATCCATCATAGTAAAATCTCATGCCTGAATTAGGGCATAATGTTGGATAATTAGAAATCCACAGTAATTATCTTCATAATAAAAATAATCAAGCCTGGATTAGCTAATTAATAAGTGAAGTCTGATAATAGTTTCGAAACCTATATTTGGGTATGAGGAAGACCACAAGTATTAGTAAAGACCCTAAACTGAGATTCGGGAATTAAAAGATGAAGTTTGAAAATGAGGGAACCCAAACCCAGATTTGGGTATTAATAAGTAGATGTTCGATAATGAATAGGGAGTATGTCCTATCACAGTTCTAGTAGATGTTCGATAATCCCACAGTATGAGTGGCAAGTATTTTTCCCAATTTCCTTTAGCTTTATTCATTCGTTTTTTCAGAATAGTCTTTATAATCTTATTTGCAGCCTCAATGGCGCAATTTTCCATCTGGTGCACAATGGAGAAAAGCACTTAATAATTTCTTTCTTATGACAAAATTAAGGGAATTCTTCATTTTCAAACCGCGTTCCATAGTCGAAAATAATCTTATGGGGAAGCCCGGTTATGGTGTTTTTAATGACAAATCTAAAGTACTTTCCTAGAAGTGATTTTAGGGGGCAGTTCTGCTTTAACCCATTTAGCAAACTAGTCGACAACCGACATGTCTTGCCCCCTATTTAGAAATTGGCAATAAACTATTAAATCAATTCCTCATATATCAAAGGGACATAAACTTGTGGTTGGGGTTAGCTGACTTAGTGGTAATCGGGGAATCTTCAAATATTTTTGGCATTTCTCGCATCTCCTTACATATTCAATGGCTTGACTTGCCATATGAGGCAAATAAAAAGCCTGTCTCATTATCTTTTCTGCCAACTTTGTCTCATTAGAGTGGTCCCTACAGAATCATTCATGCTCTTCTGCTAACAATTTCACTCTATCTTCCAAGCTTACGCTCTAAATGAGGTAGAGCATATCCTTTCTTGTAAACGATTCCACCTACTATTGTGAAAGTTAGAGCTTATCGCGTGATTTTTCTAGCCTCACCCGTATTAGATAGCAATGTTCCTTTAGAAAGAGATTTAACAATATATGACATCAAAGTATTACCACACTGGTCATCTATTCTTGGTTGATTGACTCTCTCGTTTGGGTCCTCTACAAATTTTCTTCCTTCTTTCTCTTGTAACATGTCTCGAGACCTTATTAGGACTAATAGTTCCTTTTCTTGTTCAGATATTACCTCTTTAATGCTTGGAAGTTCGTGGTACCCTACTGGCACAACCTGTGTTTCTAAGGCTCCTCTTGAGCCAGCCAATTGGCTAATGAATCTGCCTATCGGTTTTACCTGCTCGAAAATTGATGTATGGAAAAGTCTTAAAAAAAAGCGAGGATTTTAATATCATCTTTACATATAGTGATAACTTGGAGTATATAGTTTAATACACTTGTTTTATTTGTTTTACCTTCAATTGGGCGTCCCTAAAGATTTGGATCCATGGGATTTTAAGCTTCAATGCCACAGTCAACCTTGCCACCGTTGACACATATTCGACCACATTGTTTTGTTGTGGAAAATCCAAACTCTGTCACGTAATGTAGGCAGTGTCCGTCTGGGATTTTTATCACATACCATGCACCAGCTTGTTGTTCGTTCGATGCACCATCGTCAAATAACTGCCACATAGGTTTTAGTTCCCTTTTTTCCGATTGTTCCTTAATGAAGTTAGTACACTAGTTTATAAAACCTACCAATGCCTACCCTTTGAAAGTGGCTCATGGCCAAAACTCAATATTACACCGGCTAAGTACGATCCTCCATTTTACCAGCCTACCTGAAGTTTCTGGCTTACTGAAAACTTGCTTGAGGGGAAAATTGGCGAATGCCCTAATCAGATGTGCTTGAAAGTATGCTCTAAGTTTTCACGTTGTGAGTACCAGGTAATAAGCTAGATTTTCTATTACTAGGTACCGCACCTCTACATCTTTTAATCACCTGCTTATGTAATATATAGGAAGTTGAATCCCGCTTCCTTCTCTTTTTAATGCCGAACTCAATGCATGCTCTGAGATTGCCATATATAGATACAAAATTTATCCATTCTCGAGACTAGATAGCATTAGCGACTTTTCCAAACGGCTTTTAACTCTTGAAGTCTTTCTTACAATCTTCTCTCCGTTTTTAGTTTTTCTTGTTCTTGATTACATTGAAAAAGGGAATACACTTATCGGCCCCTTGGAAGTGAATCTGCTTAGAGAAGCTATACTTCCATTCAAACTTATTACCTCTTTACTAGTTTTGGGTTTGGCCATGTCCTTGGTAGCTTGAATTTTTTTTTGGGCTAGATTCAATCCCTTGAGCACTCACAAGGTAGCCAAAAGCTTTCCTGAATGGACTCTAGAGGAGTATTTCAGTGGATTCAATTTCATTTGATATTTCCATAGTATTTTGAACAACTCTTATATATCTTCATGATGATTTTTAGCCTTGTAAGACTTCATTAGCACGTCGCCAACATAAACTTCCATGTTTCGACCAATCTGTTCTTTAAACATCATGTTGACTAATCTTTGATATGTAGCCCCTGCATTCTTTCATCCGAAAGACATTGTCTTGTGGCTGTAGATTTCCTAATCAGTAAAGAAACTTGTATGTTCCTCTTCTTGATTAAACATGGCAATCTGATTGTATCCTGAATATGCATCCATGAGAGATAACAATCTATGTGCACTAGTTGCGTTGATTAACTGATCAATTTGTGGCATTTAAAATAGTCTTTCGGGCAAGCTTTCAAGTCAGTATAAGCGATACAAGCCTCCACTGTACATTCAACTTCTTTACCAACGTTGGGTTTGCTAGCCATTTTGAGTAGTAGATTTCTTGAATAAATCCATTTTCAAAGAGCAATTTCACTTCTTCTTTCAAGGCGTCAGACCGCACTTTATCCAGTTACCTATTTTTCTGTCCAATAGGGGTTGCTTCAAGGTTGGTGTTTAGTGCATGACATATGATCGGCCGATCAATCCCCACCATATCAGAATGATACAAAGCAAATACGTCTTTATTAGTTTTTAAGAATCTAGATTAAATCCTTTTTCAAATTACTGTCTAATTCCTTTCCCACTTTGATTACTTTAGTTGAACCGTATGAACCACTGTATGCCTCCTCAATGTCTTTTAAGGGTTGTATTCTTTCCGCTTCCCTGGGCAGTCAAATTTTATAATGATTGGGCTTTCTTCAACAAATTTAGCATCAACCATCTTCCTTTTGCATCTAATGGGAATTTACCTTCCATACATAAGTTTTTTAGTCTTATTAGAACAAATTTTTGCTTCAAATGTAGGATGTAAAAATAAATCATCCAATGGCTAAAAAACATTAGAAGAATCAAAGTAAGCAGAAGATTTCCTTTTATATTGATCAATTGTAGCGAAATATATTTCACGAGAGCCGAACTACTCCCTACGGACTATGCCCCAGCCTCTCTTTGTCAAGAATTTCACTATTAGATACTTCAACGAGTCAATAGCATCTATCGCATTTAATGCAGGGTCTGCCAAGATAGCATTGTAGTTAGATGGTGGGTTGAGGATCACAAAGAGAGCCTCGAAAATTCGATAACAAGGTGGCATCCATATTTGCACTAGAAATTTTACTTGTCCCACTACGGTCGACCTTTTGTTATTAAATCCAAAGATTGGTTCAATGCTGGGTCCAAGCTTGCACTTATGGATGTTCATCTAATCAAAGACACGCTTAAAGATGACATTGACTGCACTACCATCACCCACGATCATTTTGGACATGATAGAAAATCCAATTTGAGATGTGATCATTAAGCGATCATTGTGTGGATAATGAACTCTGCTTTTCAACTCTTGGTGATAACGACAAGATTTGGCATTGGGATATCGAGTCATGGAATTTTAAGCGGTTTCTTCTTGGATCGAGAAGACGCCCTCTGTGGCCTCATTAATATATCTTCTCCTTGCCCCTTTGCTGGTTCTTGCTGGATGTGGCCCTCCACAAATCACATCGACCCTATTCATTGGTGGACCAAAGCTCAAAGGATCATCTTCCTCCAGGATATTAACATCACCGCTAGGGAGCTTCTGCACACCATCCTCCGTTCGTGGAACCTTCTGTTTGTCTTGGATGAACTCTTTTAAATGACCCTCGCGAACTAACTTTTGGATGATTCCCGCCAAAAATCTGCATTCATTAGCCTTGTGATCATTTTCTTTGTGCTACACACTGTAGTCGCCCTCCTTCCTCTGTCCTGGGTGATTCTTAATTTTGAAGGAAATTGGGAAATTAACTCTTTACTTTACTACATCAAGTATGTAAGCCAATGGATTGTTCATGTGATTGAATTAGCAATTGGCTCTTCCTATCTTGTTATTTTATGCCCTCGGTCCAATCCACATCTTACACCTTCCTTTTTAGAATCGCTTTCTTCTGAGCATAATATAGCTCATCTATTCGAATAAACTTGTCATTTTGGAAATGGAAGTCTTGAAGATCCTTGCATCCATTAATAAATAGTTGTTTCTAGAACGAGGTATTCTCTGTTAATCCGGAATGAACTGTAATGAGCTTATCGTGGTCTTTCATGTCCTTTGCCTTTAGTGCTTCGATATTGAATCTTTTTAGGTAGTCTCCCAAAGCCCTTAGATCTGTTTAATGTTAGCCAGAACTATATATGGCTTATGGTTGGGTCCTTGCATATGCAAAATTGAGCAGACAACTCATAAGAAAATTTCTTCCACGAGTAGATAGTCTTTTCTTGGTATTGATGATACCATTTAGCTTCAGCCCTTGGAGAGTTACTAGAAATAATCTACATCAAATATCTCCTGATGCATTATACAGATCCATTTGGCTAACAAAAGCCACCGAGTGGTCGTCTTGATCTATAGTTCCATGTTAATTCATAGTTGAATCTGTACATAGAAGGGGATAGCTGTTTCCATGATTTCATCCACGAAAGGCGCTGCCCACTCGTTATCATTCACATTCTCATCCAAGGTCCTCTTCCCCTTTGCATTCAGCATGTATTTAATTGCTTTTTTTGCCCCATCTTTTGGATAAGCTTCGACATTATGATAATTTTTCATGTCTGGATAGCATTCTTTCGATGCAGAGCTACCAGACTGTTCAAGAGATTTAACAAGCACCCTTCCTTGATGATTGGATTTATCTTGACAACGCTCCTTCTTTTTTGAAGATTTTAAATCAATTTTTCTCTTGTCTTCGTTTGCATAAACCTTTGAATTTCTTCTCGGAGAGGTCACCTAATCTTTATTTATTGGCATTGTCGTCTTTGAAGATTTTTAGAACAATGCCATCTTCGTAAGTTCTCTCGATCAATTGCTGTTCAAAATGCTTATTTTGGTGGCATTATCATCTTGTTAAGCTAATGGTGATGGGTGTCCTGGCATAATCCTCTCCAAGTTGAAAGTTCAAGTGACATTTTCTTCTAAGGTTGTAATGTGAACAACCTCATCGTCCATTCTGCTAAGTCTCTTGGATTTCATTTTCCTATGCCATATTAAACAACCAATAATTGATCTATAAGATCAATAGAAGGTTGGAGGTTAGAGCCGTCTTTTTAGCACCAAAAATGCTAATAAGAAAACTTGTCAACATCCCCAAAGCTATGTAGATGAAATTACTTCCCTCGATCCCCCCTTCGAACAGGTTGGCTTGGAAAAATTACTTTTGGAGGATAATTTAGGGAAATATTAATAGTGGTTCATTGGACAAATCAACCTTCGCATGGTGGGGATTAAGAGGAAAGCATCTTATTCGAAACCCCTCTTTTGAATCTGTCAAAAGTAGTTATTTATGTCAAATATTCATATCTTTCGACCATGTCGAAAGGTCCACTCAACCCTTTCGATAATGTTAGACGGTCTGCTTTTCATTTAAAAAGAAGAAATTGCTTTCGACACTATTTGTTTCGCTCTTTATGGACGACTCTTTCGAAATGGTTTTTGATATATTAGGGTGTATGTTCCTTTCGAAGGAATTCATCCTTATATGATTGCTAGTTATTTATAACTGGATTCTTTCCGAGACTTCCCTTTCAACCAACTCAATAGGGAGGTTTGCCTTTTTCGAAACAAATCTAACTCACAACCGTGCAAGCTCCATTTAGTATATTCAGCGGTAGATCTTCTTAGATAATTATAAGTTCTATGAAGTTATCAGTGTCAAAACATCATCATCTTTATTATTCATTATATGATGCTAAACTTTATGATGATGTGTTTCATATGTATATTATAAACCTGATCCTATATCATTGCATAAGACAGAAAGAAATCAAGAAGGTAAGATAGCACCATGTGCAATTGATCATCAGTCTAACTATGGTTAAAATGATCTCTTGTGTGATTGAAGTCTTTATTGAATCCATACGCTTCTTCCTTTAACATTAATCAAAAATAAGTTACAAATTTGAGAGCTTTTTCCCCAAATAAATTTAGGGTTACAATGATTTGATTTAACTAAGAAGTAGAAGAATGAGTTTTGGGTTCCAAAATCCCATCCCAAAAATCTGACACCTAGGGTCTTCTTTATAGTTGCAGGTCGGCCCCATTTTATGTCCATTGTTTTGACTCAGTCGAATGGTCCTCGTATCTTCTGCATCCATCCTTTTGACATGGTCGAAAGGCCTTTTATCTTTTTCCAGTGCGCTTACATTCGAAGTCATCGAAAGACTTTCCTTTTAAGTTCTCTCATTTAACCTTTGTTTCCCATTTTCTTATTCTAGACCTTTCGACCCAATCTAAAAAGGTCCCTTGTCCATCTTTTCATTGTTGATAAGGTCCAGGTGTCTTTTTTCTCTGCTTTCTTCTAGGTTGCTTTCGATTTCTTCGAAAGGGTGATAGATGCGGATTTTCTCTTCGTGTTGCTTTGTTGTCATATGAAGTAAGGGTACAAGCTTCCAACTCTGTCGATAGGTAGTTTATTATCGCTCCGAAGGTGATAAACTGTTGATGGTTTTGACACGATAGGTAGCTCCCGAATGCATCCGTGCGAACTGATGCAGAACCATATCTTGGTGCTATAGGCTTTGACAGGTTCGAAAGGCATGATTGTGCTTTCGAAAGGATTATTTTGATCATGGTATCTTTCTGAGTAGTTTGAAAGAAGGTGAAGCACTTGGTTTTGAAAAGTTTGGCATGCGTACGAAGGGTTGCTACTCACTGCCTTCGAAAGGGGTTTTGAACCCATTCCTGCTTTTCTTATATATGCAAATCCATCTGCTTCAAAAGGTTTTTATGAGGTAAAAGGGTTGCCTTACTTTCTTTTCCATCTTTTCCAAAGCTTTTACACTGTTTATTATCTACAATGATCCCCGTGCTTGCGACTCCTTCGATGGCCATCTCAATGCCTTCGAAACATCGTTTCGTGAACCTTGGCGGAACCCATGTCTTCAATTTTAGTAGAGCCTAGCACTTCCATTATCCTTCTTTCATACCTTTATTCTTAAGTGGATATGATGGTAAAAAAACTCATAAATATCCAAATCATTTATATAACTCATCATAAATCTCCAAAATCGTTCATAAAACTTCATTTATAATATCCCAAAACATTCATAAACCATCTTCCCAGATTTCAAGATATCTTTTTAATTTATAAAAATGCATTTTATAAGCTTCCCTTATTTAAAACAATTCTTCTTTAATAAACTTTAATCAGTAAAGTTCCTTTGATAAACAATAAATTATTTTAGACACTTTTAAATAATAATTTATTATAAAATAATTTATTATTTAAAACATCCTTCATTCAATTTATCTTTTAGCCAACTTAAAAAAATAACGACTTCAAGTCATCAATAAAGAAGCATTAAATTACTTCAAAACACTTTAATAAAATAGTTGCTTAATTATCCGTTATATATTTTAAAATTAAATAAACTTTATACCATTATCAGAAAGGGTAAAACGAAATATTTTACTATAGAATAAATCAGGAAGTGACTATAATGGTTTATTTATTTGACTTTAACTTATCCAAGTTATAATAAGGGTACATACAAAATAAGCAGATATGTAAAAGAAGTCATCCAATAACAATCAATCAACATATAGGTAAATGTCCAAGTTGCCATAACAGCAGAATTGAGTTTTTGTTGTGCTTAAATAGATGTCAACATAATCTACTTGGTGAATTGTGGCAAAATTTTAATTTATTCTACCAAATACATGTCCAATATAATTCAACTAGGAGAGATGTATTTTATTCTGCTAAATAGATGTCATCAGATTTCATATTCAATTTGGTTTACTTAAGGTTAACCGATAAAGAATTCTTGTGTTCAAAACTATTCTTTATAAAAGAAAGTCGTCTTTTAAACAAATTAATCCTTGGTAAATAAAGATATTAAAATTTTAAGCCTGCTTTTAAATAATTAATTACAAGTTAAACCATATATTAAATCATAAATTAATCTTAATTAAGTCTTAACTTAACTTATCACTAATTAAGAATTAGTTAAACCTTTAACAAATAATTTACTTATAAACTAAAACCTTAATTAATTGATGATTAAAAATAATTAAACACTTACTTACTTAATAATTAATTAATAAATAATCCTATACTTAATTAATGATTAATTAAATACAAATATTATACTTAACTCATAGTTAATTAAAAATTTATCTTACTTAACCAATAATTAATTAAAACTAATCACCCTTTAAAAGAAAATTAATTAGTAACTAACCTTCGCTTAATTTTAGTTAATAAATCTCATTTAATATTTAATTAATTACCAAATATTAATTAATTAATAACTAATTAATAAATCTTTAATTTAATTTCCTTAATCGTCATTATTACGTTATAAAACATTTCTAAAGTTTTTAAGTATAAAAACTTAAACTTGCAAAAATTGGATTTTTATTGAAATTGCATCCAAAGTGACTCGCTATGGATACCATAACTATAACTAATTTTTTTTAATAGCTTTCACAATTTATCACTCTGAAAACACAACTACTTTTCTAAAACATAAATTAAGTATTTATGAAGTTAAACAAAGTTTGGAACATGAAATTTATTTTGATTTGGAACCAAAACATCTTAGTTTTTATACAAAGGTTCCATGTTGCCAAACCATACAAAGGTGATAACTTTTAGCATATATGACATAAGTACATATCATAACATTAAAACATGTCACCACCACAAACATAAGCAAGATCACAACCATATATGCATGCCATAGTCAACATAAACAAGCAAAGATCATAACTTGTAAAATAACTTGACATTTTCCCTTTGAATTCAAATCTATACATCATCAGATCCAAGCATTTATACATACATACAAACTAACATTTGTTTAGCTCCAATAAGCGTCAAATTTAAAATCCAAGTCAAGCAGTAATATAGGTTTAAAAATTTTGTTGCCTTACTTACAAAAGCTAAATAAAACACCCCGAGCTCCTTAAAATTTGAATTCAACCTAGATCTTAGATTTGCTCCTAGGAAAAATGAAATTTAGTGGCTTATACAAGAAAAAAGTGGTTGTCCATAAAGGGAAAAGGTTCGGATTAGATGATGGAGGTGGAGTTTGGGCTTGATATGGAAAGAGGAGATGTAGGAAAGGAAGAAGGAGGTTTAGACAATGTTTTGTGAATTTAAAGGTATATTTTTATTTTTAGACATTGGATAATGAAAGGAGAGCCCGTTAAAGTGAAAATGGAGCTTATTAAAGTGAAAACAAAGAAATGAAAATGAAATGAGCATGGAAAAAAATAAAAGCATATATATATATATAATGGTATAAATGAATTGCAAAAATAGCGGCGGGAGGTCTAGTAGGGACCTGGAAACCGTCATAATGTCAAAGAAGAACCTTAATTGCAATTTGGGAAAGTAGCTTAGTTAAGAGAGATTTTTGTCGAATGTATTCTGAGTTTGTAGATGTATTGTATATGATTAGCGGGTGTTGCTAAAGCTTTGGGCCGGATGGCCCAATTAACAAAATCATTAACTAATTTTCAAAAAAAATGAATTACTAAAATATCACTTTAAAAACTACCCTCCATTCGTACCTTACCGCCTTATTACCATTTTTCCTCCATCATGTTTCCATATGAAAATCATATCCCCCCTCTCTACCTTGAGATACCATGCAATCAATTTTCTTGTTCTTAATGTTTCCCTGTGTTTCACTTCACTTTTTCACTAAATATTATTTTATATTTTCATAAAATGGTCACATTTGTTTTATAAATATATATCCAAGTGTCTACATATACATACATATCTTACATAACCTAGTATGTGTATGATTATACAATAGAATGCATATTGTTTATGACTACTTTTAGTCGAGTAAAAGTCGAAAGTTCGAAAAACGTCTTCCGGTTACAATTTCGATTTTATTTCGAACTAAAAATTGTTGTAAAAAAAATTCTAAAACTAATTCACCATCACTGGTTAATATTTGAAAGAGGTCTAATTTAGTTATAAAATCTATTATTTGAATATTTAAAGTTAATTAAATATTCGTAAATTAAAGCGGTGAAATTTTGATTCCTTACATTCCTGATATGATATGGTTGGAAATTAATATGGTATCTATTGGTATATTGGTGATGTATATGATGACACATCATTTTCGAATAATGGTTGCGTAAAAAAGAAACCTGACCATATAACCCCAATAGAACGCACTATATTGCCAATATAACCAATATAACAGTAGACATAACTAATATAATACCATATATCATCAATATATAGAAAGATAACTCGCCAATATAACCAATAGCACAACATTACCATATCATAACATAACTAACATCAAAATTGAAAATAAGTCTAGAGTTAATCAATTCATACATAGGAAATAACTAAACGAGCTCAATAATTTATACATAAGAAACAACTCAATGGGTGCAAGATTTATTTTTATGCCCTAAAGCGCCACATTTACTACATCTATTCTTCCCGAACAAAGATGGGGGATTCATGAAAACTTTCATTCAGGTTGATCAATGATGTTTGGAATTTCCACACACTAGTGGTGGATGTATAGTAGGACCTTCGTAGACATCCTAGTGACGACTATTAGGCACAGGGTGGAATGAAGGAGCATAAGCAGCAGCGTACTTGGTCATGTGCACTAGGTTGAAATTAAGTCAAAATATGCACCGGTCGCACCGCCTAAGCCACTTGAACATGCTGTTAATACATGGGAGCACAACAAATGATCGATAGTTTGCATGTTGCACGAACACTTGGCAATATTATCATCTATGTTAACCGTATAATCAAGCATATAAACATCTTTCCCTGGCCATTCTGTTTCACTATATCTCTCTACAGACAAGATTCTTGATTCTTCCGTTCTACTTTTTGCTAATGCTTCCCACTTTGGTGTCAAATAGGATACCCATTCTACTCCTTGAGCTCGACATTCATAAAAGTATTGGTTTAAATGATGAAAAGTCCATGCAATCAGTAATCTAATAGGTAAATTTCTTGTTCGTTTCAACATAACGTTAAAGCATTCAAAAACATTAGTTGTCATCATATCGAATCTTACACCACCATCATGGCAAAGAGTCCAACTTGGTTCCTGGTCTTTCAAACCTTTTTTCAATCTATGAATCGCCTTGTGGATTTATAGTCTTCAATTGTTTTCTTAGTTCATTATATTTTACAACCACCGACGCCTTGGCACATGCATGTTGAAAATTTTAAAGCTCATCTAAACCAAATCCGGCTTTTTTGAAATTTGCTTTAATATGATGAATACAATAGCGATGATGATGTTTGATTGTCCAAGCTTCACTAAAAGCATGTGGAATTCCTTTCATACAATCTGAGATGAAAGTAATATTTCGATTAACATAGAGAAGAATTATGATTCCACATGCAATGAACAAACCAATTCCATATCTACCAAGGCCCTTTCTACATAATAGCAAAGGCTAACAACAAAGACCTTAATTTGTATCTACATCAATAGAAAAAAGTAACGTGCCAAGAGACTTTCCATATAAATGAGTGCTATCAACAAAAGTACAAGGGGACAGTGTGTGAAACCATCGATTAAAGGTCCAAAAGCCCAAAGGCACTGTCATAAACACCATGAGTGTGAATAACATCATATACCATTCTAGGGTTGCGACTTTGTCCGGCTTTAAGATATTTTGACAGTTCTGCATATGATGATTCCTAATCTTTATAAATTATTACAACTGCTTTCTATAGTCTGTGTCAAGCTCTAGAATAACTTACTTTTATATGAAACATATTCAACACCGTCTCCTAAACTGTTCTTGCATTCATATTTGTTTCGGGTTTAATTAAGGGAAGCATTTTGCTACATATAAACTTTGAAGTTGGTCGTCGATGGTTTGGGTTGCTGGTTTCATTTAATCAAGTGTGTCCCCATCATATATTTTATTTTCCACCAATTTTGAGTTTTTCTCACCGATAGACTAGCAAGCACTCTCTAAGGACATTTTCCATCCATATCACTTCAAACCGTATATTGATTTGCATGCAATTTCATTATTTGAACATAAAGTGAATATTAATGGCCCATTCACATAATTGTTCAATGAGTATCTACTTACTTGCAAAAATTAATCCAACGAGAGGTCCTTTTCCATCACATTATCTTCCTAGCATTTCCACTTCTAATTGAAAGTTATCCACAATTGATTTTTCCATCATTATTGTCGTACATAAATCATCGTCTAGGGAATCTTCATATGTGATTTTTTTTCATCGATATTTCCATCATCAACTTGTTGATGCATTCATACATGATCGCATTATTATTGATCCCCATGTTCTCGACCCAAATTCTATCTATATCATGCACATAAGCTGCTTACATGATATCAAATTGCATTTTGCTATTGTTTGCATTATCTACATAATCATCATCGTCGTCATATGCAAGACCAATGAATGCTTCTTCCACTGGATTTGTTTGGAAACTATATGTATAAAAAATATTTATAAGAGTAAGGTTTGTGAAGGTAATTCAAAATAAAGCTACTAGGGTAAAATATTACACACTTTACGACTGTTTAAGACCGACTTGGATATATAAAGTTATGATCCATATGTTGTGTTTGACTAGACGATACTCTAACCATTCTATTATACCTGTGTAATAAACTTCTAAACTCCCCGCCGTGATGAGTTGTCATATAAGAAGGATGCATTGACCATTGTGTTTCATGAAACTATTTAGTAGGTACAGCATTTCGATTGAAATTGCATCCTAACGTGCTTCTACCACATGAACTTGTTCTGCCTTCATAAAAAAAAATTCTATCGCTCTCATTCCAACAGAAAACGTAAAATTCATATCATCGTCATCTCTCAAATCAATAGCGGATGAACCATCATCTCTAACCCATTTCACCCACTGATTTCAAATCATGCTCGAGTGAATTCACTTCTGTCACTTCAGATGAAGTAGTAAAATTTAACATCGCATATCAATTTTTGTTATGGAATGTAATTTTTGATCCAACATACTCAAGCAAAATGTTGGCAATCCATATTCACCACTATATACAACCAATATAACACATATCTTGCTAATGAACCAATATCACCATAGAACCAGTATAAGAACATAACCAATATATTTTACTAAACTAATCAGAACTAGAGTTCAACATTACATTTCAACCCAATATTTTTTCACTTTTTATCCAAACGATTAACTAATACATATTGCATTACTTCAATAAACAATAGGGAAATGCAACTACTACATTTAATCAAACAACAATCAAGGCGATGTTACATGATAATTCGATCGAAAACTACCAAATACATAAATAAATTACGATAACCAATACTATATATATATATATATATATTCAACAACACTTCAGTTTTTATCCAACACTTTCCTCGGGTATTAAAGGTTGGGGCAAAATGTTGGTTCAAACCAACTATTTCCCCTTAATTCATGATTTGCCTTTTCAAAATGACCGACTCTGGCTTGCATTTCAAGGGCATATTCAAGTCCTCTATACATATTGGAGGATATCTAATCAAAATAATTACAACATTCAACTTGACGAAGGTTCATCTTGTGATTGTTATATGCATTACATTCGTAAAACCTACGTCCTACATTCTTTTTAGTCCTGCAAGTAACAACTTCATACGTGACTCCACGGTAACAAAATGGATATGCCGACTACACGCTTGCGATACCAAGAACAATATGTTGATGATTAACTACATTCTTACCAATGCAAATTTACTTACCTAGCCTTTGATTCCTTAAAACTTTGCATAAATGAGCCTCTAAGGTTGATGATTTAGAAGGGAAGTTATGCAGCATTGGGCTAACTTGTGTCTTTAGAACATAATCAACATCAATGTCAATGTGACTCTCATTCGCAATGCCTTTTTGCGCTTCAAATTCATCAGAATATTTCACCGACATTTCATAGTAGATCTCTTAACCATCCATGTCTTACATCAACAAAAAAACTATGCAACATTAAGCTACAAAATTTAACCAATAATCAAACTATGCTAAAAAAAACTTGAAGAATTTACTTGGATTAGCTATTTTACGTTGCAACGAAGAAGACACCTCAAACTATAGATTATTTTGATTTGAATTTGAAATCTGAAATTGGAATTGAAATTGGGCGAGGTAGGATTTGGGTTTTGATAAAATGGATAGGAAGAGAAGATATGGATGAGGAAACGGGGCTGATGTTTATTTCAGGTCCAAAATAGTATTTGTGGTTTTCATGTATACGCAAATACAAAATATATATTTGCGTATTTATGGAATGTGAAAGCTTAATTTTTTTGAAAAACAATCACAATTTGTACATTCCAAAAACATACAAGCTATAGCAAAATGAGGCATGTTTCTGCAATTACTATTCATTCATGCCTATTCTTGCAATATGATTTTTCTACAAGCCCCTATTAAAAATTTGTCCTTCTGGGGAAGTACATTGGCATTTTTGCTTCAGGTTAGTCAATTCATGAAGGGATCAATTGTAATAAGGCATAGAGAGGATTAGATGTAGAGTTGTTACTTATTCAATACGTAGTGACAAATGGAAGACAAGAGTAGAGCTGTTGGTCATGCACATTGAACTGTTTGATTCAACTTGTAAAAGCAGCAAGTGGTACATGCATCATTTCAAGGTTAGTTTGCATGCATGGAATCAAACTTCATCGGTTGATATTGCTTTAGAGGTTGGACATCACGTCATATTACTGCGGCATTGCTCGATGTAACACAAAATAAAATAAGCTTACACTGAAACAGTCTTGTATCCGGATTGATACTAAAGGAAAACAAATTTAACAATGAAAACATGCATGGAATTCTCCTCTTGCTGGAAAATCATCAAGAAACAATCATAATGATTTAGGCTCACATAACAAATTCATTTCAAGTACAAAAATAATTAAAGTGAAAATGCATGGAGTTATTATGCTTGAAAATCATTAAGAAAAAATCACAATGTTTCAGGCTTGCACACTAATTTTTTTAAGCATTTGCTGTATAGATTTAGGAAAGTTGGAATCTAGAAAATTCAACTATTATTTAGACTCCAGTATATCATGTAGAATTAGAGAATGCTTCACCTTGTTGTATTCATTTGAACATACCATTACACCAACTACAACCATTATTTTGGAAATAAAAATTTATAGCATGAGCAGACTCAATGTTTTATAGCAATTTACTAGTCGGTAACTAACTAGTACGTAACACATGCATTTTACATGGTAATGCTGTTAAAAATAGTATTAAAACTTAATTATTATCAAACAAAGAATTTTTTATAGCAATATACGATAAATTTATCAAATAAATGGATTTATAATTTCGAATTACATGTGGCACTCATATTTAAGGTAAATGGTTTAATCCTTGCTAACCACACATGTTTTTTTCTATTTACTATGAACTTTTGTTTTTCTAATGCTATGGTTATTTAGTTTTCTGGTTGTACATGCTTTTATTTTATTTTTTACCAAGTGGACTTTGGAATGATTAAATCTTGACTATTGAAATGTATAATACAGGTCATAGTTACGGCCCTGCTTGTAGAGAGGGGATAATAACTGCGAATTACGGGTACCTTTGACGGAGACAGATAGGATGGACTCGAACATGGATCAATTCCTCGAGTGGGGATCGAGGCCGGAGTGGGATACCCTACTAATCATGTCCTCGACCAGGGATCGAGGCTGGAGTAGGAAACCCCTTGGACTAAGCCCTCGGCCGAAGAATAGAACAACAACAGATCATTGGTTATAGACAATGCCTGACAAGGGGTAAGCTGCTTCGGCAAAGAGCAACAGGATCGGCCTATTTAGATCGTCGAGTACGGGTTGTACTCAACATGGACCCAGAGCGGTCTCGAATTTTGGTTAAATGACGCAGAAAGGTTAGTGGATTTGGATAAGGACCTGGAACAGTCGTATTTGGATTAAATTACCTGAAGAAATATGTGGATTCGAAAAATGACCCAAAGGTGTCTCAAATTTGGATTAAATGACCTGGAAAGGTCCGTACGTTTGGATAGGACATGGAGCGGTCCCGAATTTTGATTGAATGACCCGGAGAGGTCTGTTGATTTCGATATGGGCCCGAAGCAGTCTTGGATTTGGATAAACGATCTAGAGAAATCGTGGGTTTGGTTAATGAATTTGGGATTGATTCGAAATTGGGTATTGACTCAAAACAACCATGGATTTCACTAATGAACTTGAGAGATCAAGGAAGTGAATTGGAAACGGATTGGATTCTGGATTAGAATATATAGCAATCAATGGATTATGAACTTAGGATTTTGGATTTAAGGCGATTTTAAATCATGCCTTCCTATCGCAAGGCATGTTTTGAGGGAAAAGTGTTAACCCGCCTTTTGTCAGGGAAGTATATGGTGAAGTTAAGTCAACAGTCTTCACAATTATCAAACGATGAGTGATGATTATGGGGTTTGGAGATTAGCTACAGATAATAACATGAAGTAGCGATTACATAAAGTTGGTAGAAAAATGTTGCAGAGTGCTTGAAATGCGGATATGTGCTTGAGAAAGAAGGATGGGCATGGGCTGGATCAATGTAAGAATGTATCTGCATATGAAAGGATCTGCATAATATGGATCAGTATGATATGGATCTGCGTTGGGTGGATCAACATAGCTCGGATCGGCTTTGATGCACAAAGCTTGGTTTGCTATAATATGGATCGATGTGGTATGGATCAGTATAGCTTGGTTCGATAAAGCATGGTTTGGCGTTGTTCATGATGGATGGATCGACCTTGATAGTAATATAGGGGGTTCGCATATTAGTGTTTGTGATATGGATCTATATGGCATACATTGGAAGGATTTGAACGTCACAATACCCATAAGCATTAGGGATCGGCATAGCAACCTAAGTGCCACGGATCAGCATGCCTTAGAGGGATCAGATTACTTTCCAGACTATATCGGGAAGGATCGACATATTTTCATGGATCAAGAAGGCTCAGTGTAATTTCTGTGGAAGGATGGACTGGCATGCTTCGTGGAGGATGGATCGGTATAGGATATTGGAGGGAGATAGATCAGCATAGCAATATGGAAAGGGAAGGATCGACATGGAGGACTCTTCAAAGACGCTCGTCCTTGAATTGGATAAAGAAAAAGGGACTGGTGTATACTAGCTAATCGATACTTATGGATGAATCATGCATGCCAATCGTTAGGGTGGGCCTGTGTAGGTGAGAAGATCTTGTAGCTGAAGTTTCACCTATAAATACAGTTGGCTTGGCTTTAGAAAGGTGACCTTCATTTTTTCTTCATCTTTCCTAGGATGCACTCTGCCATTTCTATTCTTGGATTTTGGACTGTAACTGTATCCAAATTTCAGTTTAGTAATGAGGATTATTCTTGAGTAGACATATGGCGGAGCTAGCCGAACCACAATAAATCTTTTCTCTTTTACATGCTTTAATTTTATTTTTTTATTCTTCATATTATGTTTTCTAGATTATATACCATGTGTGATCTGTGACCGGATATTAGTGCTTTCATACAACTGGGTGTTGCTTGTCAATTTCGAAGCCAACCATCTTTCACTGGGAAAGCTTGCACCCACGGATTTGGAAATTAGAATCTTGAATTTTGAAAGCTTGGGAACTTGGATCTAGGAAGCAATGGCTAAGAAATCAACAATGGGAAAGAGAATGGAGAAGTGCCATCATGAAGGGAGTCAGAAGGCTTCCTCGGGAGCTAATCAAACCTCAGTCTTCGTTACTAGAGACGAGATAGAAATAATGATGGATGCTATGCAGGAAAGGATGCTAAAGAGACAGGAGGAAATGATGAAGTACCTATACTGATAGATTGAACAAGCTGGAATGCAAGGAAATGGAGTAGCGGGGAATACTGGAAATTTGGATCATGGATTAGAGTAGCAAGAATGGAGGAAGCCTGGATTTAGAACTAAGAAAATAAAGAAAACAAGGTATGAGGTAGAGTGCAATTACCGGGAGCGGCCCTCGACCATCCACTAACGATCGGTGGTACCTTAGCCGACCGTTCTAACCAACCAAGAATGATCATACAATCGGTGGCACGTTTGTTGATCATTCCAGGGCGATTGGTGCTGATCGTTCCACACACAGGGTTGTGCCCCTCGATCTTGTTGGCTTTAGTCCAAGCAGGATACCAGGTGGTTCTATGATGTTTAGTGTTGATCGAAATATGAATGCTCCACTAGAAGAATAGATTTCAAGATTCCCTCGTGGACTCAGTGGGTAGGGTGGAGTAAATAGACGAAGACTACCACTTCGGACAACGATAAGTTGGCGGATATGATCAGACGGGACATGAGAGGAGGATTGGTGAATAGTGATTTGAAAGATACGAATAGGAGACCTTTCACTCGTAGAATCAAGCAAGCTAGGAATCCACCGGAGTTCAAACTATCAACGCTCGAGATATATGATGGAAAAATAGATCCTGTTGTTTATCTGATGAGATAAATGAGGTACATGGAAGCACTAGGGGCATCGAAGGAAGTCATAGCACGGTGCTTCCCTTTTTATCGGACGGATATAATTATGCTATGGTTCAGAAAGTTGGATAGAGGCTCTATTGGAACATGGATGGAATTGATCGAAGGGTTTATGAGGAAGTTTAGGGGTCACATCTCGAGATCCGAAAATGTGATGAGTTTGGAAACACTGAAAAAGGGGACCAGAGAGTTCTTAAGAAGTTTTCTAACAAGGTTTAATGGTGCGATGGCATGGGTGGATCATTCGGATCCATCCATTGCTTCAATGGATGCTTTATCTGGAATTGCTGATGACATGGAATTCAAAGATTCCCTTGCATGAGAACCACTATAGATCTAGGGGGTTTTACCATGAAGTAGAAAGGTTCCTGCGACAAGAAGACACACGAGCGAACAAACCAGAGGTGAATGCTATGCAAAGGGAAGGATCACTAAGAGAGGTGAACAAGAACGATAAGGGAAAACGAAGAATGATGATGGCAATAATATGTTGAAAATGAAATGGAGAGAACCGAAATTCTCTTCTTACACGGATTTGATCGAACCTTTTGAAAGGATTTATTTGGATATCTAAGGACGTCTTCAGTATCGAAGGCCGACAAAAAGGGAACCCTCTGAGCACGAGCGGGCACGGGAAGCATTGCCTATTCCATGAGCCGAATGGGAACAATACAAATGGCTATAGGCATTTGAAGGTTGTCATTAAGGAACATGTGAGGAATGGTCACTTACAATAATATATAAGGAATTAGGTTGTGGCGGTGGAACAGGAGTAGCCACCACGCAACTAGAATGAAGATGGCACTAGATCATTGCATCATCCCCAACTTATCATTAATTGATTGGATTCAGGCATGTAATAAGTAATAAAAACCCATTGTAACATGGCTAAGTCACTTACGCATGTACGGGGTCGAGGACGGTCCCTAGGCATGTTTTGAGATGACTATGAACTGTATTACTCGGGTCGATAAAATTTTGTTTTTTTCCCTTTTACTATGGACTCTGGTCTTTCTGATGCTATGGTTATTTCAATTTTTTGTTGTACATGCTTTTATTTTATATTTTACCAACTGGACTTTGGAATGATTAAATATGGATTAGTGAAATAAATAATACAGGTCACGATGATGGTCCCGACCTGAGAGACGGGGCAATAACTACGAGTTACGAGTCCCTTCGCCTGAGTGAGTCAGGATTGACTCGAACAAGGATAAATCCTCGAACAAGGATTGAGGCTAGAGTAGGATACCCCATAAATCAAGTCCTCAACCGGGGATAGAGGACGAAGTAGGAAACCCCCATTGACTAAGCCCTCGGCCGGAGAGTCAGGGCCCGAGAATAGAACACAACCAATTGTCGGGTATGGATTATGCCTAGAAAAGGATAATGCGCTTCGCTGGAGAGCCACAGGATCAGCTTACTTAGATCGTTGAGTACGAGCTGTGCTTGGCATCGACCAGGAGCGGTCCCAAATTTGGATTAAATGACCCAAAAAAGTCTGTGGATTTGGATACGGACTCGGAGCGGTCCAAGACTTGGATTAAACGACCTTTGAAGTGGTTAGTGGATTTGGATAAGAAACCGAAGTGGTCCTAGATTTGGATTAAATGACCAAGAGAGGTCTATGGATTTGGAAATGGACCCGGAGCAGTCCTGAATTTGGATTAAATGACTTGAAGAAGTCCGAGGATTTGGATATGGACCCGAAGGTGCTGGATATAGATAAAATGTTCCGGAGAGATCGTGGATTTGGTTATAAAATTCGAGATGGATTTAGAATTGGGTATCGATTTAAAATAGCCATGGATTTTGCTAGCATCCGGGGAGATCAAGGAAGTGGATTGGCAATGGATTGGATTCTGGATTGGAATGTATGACAATCAATTCGTTATGTACTTCAGATTTTGGATTTAAGGCAATTCAAAACACATCTTCTTATAGCAGGGTATGTTTTGGGGGAGAAATGTTAGCCGCCTTTTATTAAGGTAGTATACATGCAGATTTAAACCGACAGACTTCATAATTATCTGACGAAGAGCGACGATTATCGGGTTTGGAGGTTAGCATAGATAATAACATGAAGCCAGGATTAAACGAAGTTGGTAGAAAAATGATGAAGGGTGCTTGAAATATGGATACATGATTGAGATGGAAGTATTAGCATAGTTCGGATTAGCATAAGTATGGATTGGCATGGGAAAGGATCATCATAATATGGATCAGTATGAAATGGATTGCCATAGTGAGGATCGACATAGCTCGTATCAGCTTGGATGGAAAAATCTTTGTTTGGCATAATATGGATCGGCAGGTATGGACCAGCATAGCTTGGTTCGACAAAGCATGGATCGGTATTGTTCATGATGGATGGATTGACACTGATAGTAACGTAAGGGGTCGACGTAATGGAGTTTCGTGATACGGATTTGTGTGGCATACTTGGAAGGAGTTGGATCGTCACAATATCCTAAAGCATTAGGGTTCGACGTAGCAACCTAAATGCCATGGATCGACATGCCTTAGAGGGATCGGCAAACTTTCTAGGCTACATCAGGAAGGGTCGGCATATCTTAATAGATCGAGAATGCTCAGTATACACTTGTATGGGAGGATGGATCAACATATCTTCATGGAGGAGATAGTTTGGCACACTTTGTGGAGGATGGATCGGTATAGGATATTCGAAGGAGATGAAGCGATGTAGCAACATGGAAAGGGAAGGATAGGCATGAAGGAACCTTGAAAGACGCTTGGCCTTGAATTAGATAAAGGAAAAAGGATCGGTAGTATGATAGCCAATCGGTACTTATGGATGAATCATGCATGATGATCACTATGATGGGGCTATGTTGGTGAGAAGACCTTGTAGAAGAAGTTTCACTGTAAATACAGTAGGCTTGGCTTCAGAAAGGGGTCCTTCGTTTTGTTTCTCTTCATCTTCTACCTAGGATACCTCTGCCATTCCTATTCTTTGATTTTGGATTGTAATTGTAATCAAATTTCAGTTAATAAAGGGGATTATTCTAAAGTGAACGTAGGCGGGGGTTAGCCGAACCACTTAAATCTTGTCTCTTTTACTTACTTTCATTTTAGTTTGTTTATTCTTTATATTATATTCTCTACATTATATACTATCTATGACTGAATATTAGTGCTTTCATGCAACTGGGTATTGATGGCCAATTTCGATGCCAATATCAAGTTTTTAATAAAAAAAGATAAAAGAGTATGTGAGACATAGTAAAAAAATCATCTTTATGAATCATTAAATGATAAAAAAATATTTTTATGAACTTTTTTTTTGCAAAAAGATGAAAGAAAATTAACTAAAATTGGATTCTAACTGTTATTTCGGTAGAAATTAATTTTAATTATTATTTTCATAATAAAGAAAGAAAAGTTAAAGAAGTAAACTTGTGCATCAGGTAACTGTATTTATCGAAATTCTAGCTTCACAAACATGATATGTTTATATATGTCTGGCACAAAGGTTGGATTACTCTATGAGATTCACAACAAAAACATAAAAAAAGAAATACTTCTTCAAGAAGTTCACTTTCTTTGAAGGTAGTGGTGAAAATTTTAATTATATATGTGATTTTTAAGTTTATTTTGTAGTTAGTCTTACTATTGACTGCTTAAACATCCGTAAGCCTCAAAATTGATCAATCTTCTTTGAAACATTTAAACCTAAAATCATGGTAAAATGAACATCCAAAAGAAAATCGAGACCATAAGGAATAACTTAGCATCATGTCAATAATTGGTTCTAAATTATTTAGGTAAACATAAAATCAAGCACATTATAGTAAAAAACAACAATCCCGTAAAATTAGGATAGCTTTAAATCGATTCAAAACTCAAAATAAAAAGTGAAAAATGCAAAATTAATTACTTAGTTAGGTTTTAGTTGGACTATTGACATAATATCTTCAATGAAAGAATCTCAAGTTGGAATTTTTTAAGGATTTGAGCGAAGAAAACTAGTAAAATCCCTAAGTAGAAATTGAGCAAGGCAAATTCTAGAACCAATGATTTTTTGAGCTTCCCGTCCTCCATTTTAAAATTATTACAAGACTAGGATACTCTTCTTAGATATATAACCCATTTATTTCTCTTTTTTTACTTCTTCATTCCATTAAAACCAAACTTCATAAAATAACCTAAATCTCAAATATTTGAATTCTAGCAATGGACCTTGAAAGTGATAGTACAAATTTGCGGGATTGTGAAGTTGTAAATATAACAATTTTCAACTTGTTATGCAAAATTATAGTTTTTAAATTTCGCAGTTTGTAGAAGCCAAAGGGTGAGACTGATAGCACAATCTCGCAGAAGCATTGCTTGATCTTTTGCTACAGCCTCGCAAAGGCAATGCATGTGCTCAATAAGACCGCACAAGGAAAATTCATCGTTTTGTGCTTTATTAGTAGTTAGTGCATGTGGTTTTTTTGATCATCCTACACAAGTTCCATATCATTTTGTATAAAATCTCGCTCGCTCACTACGTTGTATAGTATAACCGTTTTGTTTATTAATACAATTTCACTTCCATTTGTTTCGATTGTCATAGCTTGTAGAGTTTTTAGATAAAAGAAGACGATAGTAATGAAATTTTGTTGAATTATACTAACGAATTTACAACATATGATGCAAGTAATATATTTTTTATATGGTTTTTATTTATTAAACAATTGGGTAATATGATTTTTTTCTTTACAACTATTAGTGATTGGTTGATTGGCTTTGTAACACCGGCAAAGACCATGATTTTCTAACCGTTATAATGAAATCGAACAATGGTATCTCGAGTAGGAAACCAAGAATAATGTTTGTGTATGAACGCAGTATTGTCTATAAAAGGAATAAAATTAAAGATCCTAGAGATGATAGATTGATGGGAGCTAAAAATGTTCCTTTAGACTTAAAGTCATGAAACTTGTTTCTTTGAACAATTGGCTTTTTATTGTGGGTAATGTGTCCATAATCATTCGGAGTTGAAGCACAACGAAGGTTATTCTTTGGGTGGAATATTATGTGAAGAAGGAATCAAAATAGTGATTGAAATGCACAAAAATATAGCTAAAGCTAAGGAAATTTTGTATACGTTAAAAAGAAGTGATCCTTCAAATTATATTACCACCAAACCTATATATAATGTAATTCAAGCTTATCAGTGAGTATTTTCATCCTAGAATATTCAACCTATTTATAAAGTACTCAAGGTTTTGATTACTTTGATGATTTAGGATTGACAATCTTAAGTGATATTATGTTTGCCTTTAAGAAGTAATTATATCGTTGTATGCTTACACAATTAAGAAGTTACACTTTAACTATTTATTAAAACGATTGCCTCAACTAGTATTTAATTCGATTACAAACAAGGAATAAAATCTAATACTGAAATATAGGTAAAAGCGGAAAAATGAAGAAAAGTAAAGTCACAAGGAGTTTATATGGTTTAGATATTAAGGAACCATACGCCCACGCGGGAAAGTCATTTTGTTCTTACTATTCCTTAGGACAGATTTTAATGGCAGATCGTACAATGATTTCCCTTTTTAAAACATTAAAAATATTGAAAAGATGGATACCTTTGTTCCTACATGCTAATTTTATTTATAGTATAATGATGCATGCGGATTGACACATCCTTTTTTCCGTTATTTGATCCTCGTCATTGGATCCTACCATGTGTCATTCATATGTGTTGCTCATCCGATGTGCAAAGATTGCTGAAGTGATTTTATCGAGATATCTGAATTTGAGTGGTGAGATCTCAGCCTTTAGTGGAAGATTTGAATTTAAAGAAATAATGTTTGAATTTGAGGCAAGAGATTCCATATTCGACTAGAACCTATATTTATTCTTTCAAAGAGAGAGTGGTCACATTTATGAGGCTTGAATTATTGCTTTTGGTGCAACGGACTCATACGATACTGCCCCAATGAAGTTGTAGTCAATCTACACTACTCGATGGGACTCGTTAGGTCATTATTTTTGAAGATAGTTGATGTATGTGAACTAGTGATATATTTTTTTGAGCATCGGGCTACGCAAGCCATTGATAAAGGAGACTTGCATTTTTTACGGTTTACCAATAAGCGTGGATCCGCTTTGGTGCATTACATGAGTGTCCCTATGTAAAATTCTTCAAACACTTTTGACTCCATATGATGCTACTTAAGTAACCCCCAATAAGTGCAATGCAGATCTCAACTTGAAGGTTTGAGCTTTAGGAGCATTTTTTTAAGGTTCACCGAGTTGTTTGGTTTGTAAGTGTAGCTCTCATTCCATTGCTTTTTTCTTTTACAACTGTAGCTCTTTTGACTGGATTAAGTGTCACGATTGTAGGCAAGCTTCCATATTAGGTAATTTGTTTTAGTAGTAGAAATAAGGGTTCGATTAAATAGCTTAGCGTAGTTTTTTTTATGGCTTGTTGCAATCCTTAACTTTTTGCACATTGTCAATTGGATCGATTCAACTCCTCCTTTTAACTTGACTTTTATTGCAAGGGAATCTCTCTCGACTTTGCACCTTATTCAGCCACCCTTTAACATACCTTTAGGAATTCAGGTGTAACAAATCATAGAATGCAATTGAACGATTTGGATGTAATATTTGATTACAAACCAAAAGAGTTTGGCTAGTTTGAATGGCATTGAAAGACTTTAGATGGGAGCGATATTATTAAAGATAATTTTTTGGGCACGTTCCATTAGTTTGGATTTTCTATGAACATTTCCTCTAGTTGTCATATTAGATTGTATGTAAAAACTAATAGGTATAAGATGGCATTATTGAAGATAGTTTTTTCAATATACTTTAGGAGAACCTGGAAGACCAATAAACTCCTTAGGGGAATTAAGTTGTGCTTATTCACTTTAACTCATGGTACCTATATCTATGGGTGATAATATTTGCGAGAAGTGTATACAAGGCAAGGCTCGAATCTAAGTTTGTTACCAGAGCAAGGCACCCATTTCCATTGCGTCACACCTGCAGATATTATGGAAGATAGTTGGTCTAACCTCCACGAATCCTACATTTTTTATTGCCATTTCTTACGTTGTTGCGAAGAGTGAGGAAAATAATATTTGGGTTTTGGAACGATTAAAGACTATTTTGATCGATTGTGACATTTAAATGCCTAATGTATTCATAAGTGATAGAGAATTTGCATTGGGTAATGCCATTCAGTTACTTTTTTCAAATTCTGCTCTTATATTATGTAAATGTTGTATTAAGAATAACATGCTTACTTTTATGGGAAATATGAGGAACATAAAAGACATGGATGTTTAAGAGAAGAAATCTTTCTTTGGTCATTGAAATGAACTTGCTTGCTCAAAAATAGTGTTGTGTACTATGAAAATTCATATTTTTTGCATGATAAGTATGGTCAATATTGTACGTTATTGAAATATGTTATATTTTGGTAATACAATATTCCATATTTAAGTAGATTTTGGAGATATTTGAGTGAGGTGAAAAAGTGAATCAAATGCATTACCTCTCATACAGATTTTGTTGATTTGGTAGAGTGATTAGTTGCCTTTTTTATTTCATTAAAGACTGCAACAAATTATGTAACGACCAGATTTTTTCGACGCCCGAAAGTCGACATCAATACGTTCACTATATCCAATGCCGCACAGTCGAATGCCGGAAAACATAACCGTTAGGGGTAAAGAATAAGAAGGTAGAAGAAGCAACAAAAACAATAACAGAATCTCATATTTCGCAGCGGAACAAATATAATAGATAAATGAATAATCTTTAAAACAAAGAACCATTTCTATTTATACACCACATTACATCATCAGAGTTTACAACAACACGATACAACTCTGGCATTTAACTTGACCACATGAAAACTGACTTGCACCAACTCCTACGCAGCGGACACTATATAATATAAGTGATACGTCTCGCCATCCAGCTTGCCACCAAATCTCCACAGCGTTTCTTTTCTGACTTCGCTCCAGAATAATGATACCTGACTCTAGGCTCCCGTGTTGAAAATTATAGGTAGCCAGAGTTTAGAAAGGGAACAATAAACACTAGGTCAGTCATGGGACTGGTGTGAGATCTTAAAAGCAGTTATTTCACAAAGAAAATAAAAAGAAATCCGCTACGCTTTTGAAAAATAAAACTACCATAAGTACTCTCGCCACACAGACAATGCAACGCATAATTGGAGGAGATTTCTCTTTATGATAGTCAAAAATGCTTGATATGCAAAATCCTTTTAATATTATTATTAGTGCATAGTGCGAAAAACTTTTCGAAAGTATAATATTAATCTTAGCCAGCATAGACATTTTGAACTATGCCTACTATAGCTACCGTCTAAACAGTGCTGACCACCATAATTAAATGACAGGTTATACAACTAAAACTGTACAAGGCGCATTTGGAGATTGGATTTCCAACAAATGGTCAGGCTAAGGAACTTCCTATGCCACATGGGTACGGCTGTGGAGGGACGCCCCGAGAACCTAACCGGATCTCTGCCAACACAAAGCCTAGTTGCCTCTGTAACTAGGCAACTATTACACGAGTATGCCATCCCACGGTCGTTTGCGGCCTTTATCCGAGGATCCTCAACCACAAAACAACAACCACAAAGTAATAAATTGGCAGCAACAACATAGACAAAATATCTAGGCTCTATACCATGATACTAGCCTTCTCCAGAAGGAAATGACATACCCTCAAGGGGCGCTACGCTCAAATAACCTTGCCGCATCCTACCTATTTCAACCATTTTTGGGCTGTGAGGTCCGACGAAGTCTCTTCCAGAAAGCTACACTTTTCACAAAGCCATGCTTCGATCAACAAATGATCAGGAACACTTCGTATGCCACACTACCAAATTGGGAGTATATAGCTAATAACCCTCAACTACATAACCACTGAGCTCGTACGTCTCAAAGAAGGGTGTTAAGCTAAGAGAATAAATTCTCCGCCACCAACAGAAATGTATTTGATAGAAATTAGCTTTATATCTCAAAGTGTAATGTCAGACACACATCCATACAAGTCCGTTCCGGGATCGAACGGAGCCGAAGGCACTTCAAAGAAGCACTTGCAATCAGGATATTCACTAATCACGTACGGAATCCCTATCACAAAGGGTGATAAAATCCCTATACTGGAGCAACCCAGTGCAGAGACATTCGACAGGTAATCCTTTCACTTTTGAAAATATCCAGTCTTCAACACCATCTTGAAATGCAATCCCATTTTGTCGTATCATTATTTGGAATGGGTTTTATGACACAAATTCCTCTCCTTGTTAATCTGAATAACGAGCGATTATTTTAAAAAAAAGTGTTACATTCATATTTCAAGCAAATCACAACAGTTTCCACTTTGATCTTTTACATAAACGATCCGTCACAAAGATTCGATGTGGTTTTTGAATATCCATTTTGAATTTGACCCCCGATCGCATCGAAATTCAAATGTCATTTAAAGGCCACTATTGATAGTTGGTTATTTAACTATAAATCAATATTCACAACAATCACCAAATTAAATAATTTTCCCAAATTATTTATTTTCAAAATATCTTTGCAAGATATATTTTCATACTTTAACCATTTGAAAACAAATTTTAGATCATTTTCCTCACGTGGGATAAATTTCCAAATACTTATTTAATTCTACTGAAAAATTTGCTGAGCTCAAATACTTCAAAATAATTTAAATTACTTATCCAAAATAAACTTGGAAACATTTAAAATAAAACTATTTTGAAAACACTTGCTTAAATATTAGTTATGAAAATATTGTGCTAAAATCTCATATAAACTTAAGTCCAAAATAATTTTAGAGTAAAATTATTAAATAGAGTATAATTATTTAAATAACCAATTTCTAATCAAATATCAATTAAAACTTCTAAATAATCACTTCTATAACTAATTGAATAAATATTTTACTTTAAAGATTTTCAAATAACTTAAGAAAATAATTTCTCTAAAACATTCTTTTTAAAACCTACTTCAAAACTTTTAATTTTGAAAGCTGCTTTAAGAACATACTCGGCTTTCCACGGAAAATACACCTTCCATTTTAAAATAGTTTATTAAAATCAGTTAATAAATCCTTCTTGATTTATTTTAGATTTACATTCCAAATCTGTAAATTTCTTTTCGCACTTTAAAAAAAATAAATTCACATTTATTTTTAAAACTATTTTCCCTTTCCTTTTTAAATTCCCATTGTTAATTAAAATTTTCGAAATATCTACGGATATATGATTTTAAAATTGATTTCAAAAATCATTTACAAACACCAAATCAATTTTCAAATTGATTTCAAATTTTATTTTAAACACCAAATCAATTTTCATATTGATTTCCCATATATTTATGTTTTGAACACCAAATCAATTTTCGAATTGATTTTTAAAATAAACCCCTTTATCTCTTCCAAAATATTTAATATCCATACTTTAAAATAAATTCTTCAACTTTTGAATTATATTACTTTAAAATAAATTCTTCAACTCTAAATTCTTTAAGGGGGGAATCTGTAACGATCCCAGACGTTTACCGTGTTTGAATTTATAATTGATTTAATTTTTGAATAAAGAATTGTGAAATAATTAGGAATTAATTGAAACTTAATTGGATATTTGAAAATAAATATATATGTTAAAATAAAAGATCATAAATATTGAAGTTAGAAATAAATATTTAAATTAGAAATAGAAGTTAATATATATACAGTAAATTATAAAAATATTGAGTACCACATTAGATAACATTTAGATATCTATGAAACAAACAAACAAAACTTCATATTCAAGTGCAAACAAATAAAAAGATAAGTGTGAACACTTATAAAAAGAAACAAAGATATATGTGAATGGGCTTGAAAAAGAAGATAACAAAAAGAAGACAAAGAAAATAGGCAACCTTTAGAGAAAGTAAATAAACAAATGAAGACAAGCATACAGGCTGTAGACAAAGTAAAGCTATGTATGAAATATTACAAAACAATAATATACATTAAGTTTAAAAGCAACCTGGCAAAAATAAAATAAACAATCCAACACAAAATCTTCTCAACACATACAAGAAATATATATCAGCCCCCAAAAATGAAAATATCTTTGCCTGTATTTGTACCAAACATAACATCACTTGTACAAAGAAAATAATCACCCTGTTGTACAATAACATGTTACCCTATAACCCATTCTATATATCAGAGCATTACCTAAATTCGTTCATTCAAGCTAAGTAGCACCTGAAGTATATATGGTTTACAAAATTCAAACAACATATATGAGCTAGCTTACAAAACAAGGCACAAGAATTAATGCAGCCACCACAACATGTCTATCAGCCACAATATGAAATATCATCAGCCTGCATAAAGTTAAACAAATCAAATTTTGATATGGAAAGGTATAAGAAAAAGTTCAAAGGACTTAAGCAATAAATGCTAGCCATGTTTTGGTCATTTGAAATGTACAAAAAAAGAAAAGAAAAATATCATCCATGTTGTACAAACATGAATAATGTCACTAAACTTCATTTTCTCTATATATCAATAACAAGCTTCACATTCTCAGTTCGATCATCAAAGGCTGAGAAAAATTTGAAGTAAACATCATCTTCTATAAAACTCAAACGGAAAAATCAACTTAAAAACAACTTGAATCAATTCAAATCACAGATCAAGAGAGGAGCTTCAGCTAGTAAAAAAAAGTCAAGCCTGGTTTAACCTTTCAAACTCTACTCTGTTCTTCTTCTTAGGCCAATGTGAGTAACTCATTTTCTTAAATTTTAAAAATATAAGTTTGTTGTTTATTTATATCACTGTGAATAGGTTATATATGTATATATGGATACTCTGAATATGTAAACTAGAAGTGTTATTTCAGTTTATTGATTGCTCAAGACCTCTGTTTGAGTTCCTCAATACAAATGTTTGATTTCAAAATAAATTTCTCTGGATATAAGTAATTGTTTGAGCTTAGTTTTAAGCCAATATAAGTTGTATATTCTATACTAATTTAAACATATATTAAGTTAAAACAGTTAGTTCATAATCTCTGAAAGAACTCCAAGAAACTGATTTAATTTATATTTTTTTTAACACAGGTTGTCCTGAGTTTTCTAAAAAAATTTTTTAAAATAAATACAGGTCACTGTTAAACTTAGATTACTATTCCACTGATCCAATTCGTAGTGAAATCCGATCAGTGTGGTTGCGAAGATTGTTCAACCTGGTTTGTTCATTGTCTTGCATCATTGATTATACCTGCTGTTCCATTTAACCTGAGCATTGCCTTCATGTATTGTCTGTGCACTGTGTAGTCACGGATCATATATGTGTGACTGGGTATACTTGTGTGTTGGTCTTCATTTGCATTGTGTTGTAGTTTGTGCATTGAGCTTGTTGTATTGGTTATCTCACTTGACTGGTTGAGTTATCCCTGTTGCCACTCTGATCTGGTCTGCCCATTTGAAGTGTTCACTGACCTGAGTTGTATATTGGTTAGCCCCACTTGACTTTGTTTAGCATGTCTCTATTGTTCCCCTGATCTGGTGCCTGTAGTGATTCTACCATTGACTTGAGTTTGATTTGTATTTCATGTTAGAATTTTCTTCCCTCTGCATGTACTCAGTTTGGGACCGATTTTCAAGCCTGTTGTGATGATATGGCCTCTGTCTTGTGAAAAGTTGAGCCTGTTTGCACTGCCTGTTTTCTTTCTCTGTTGTTGTTTGGTAAAGGGTGTTGGCATAATAGTCTCAGGTAACTCGGGAATCTACTCGAAGCTTTGAAGTGTTTGGCCCGAAGTAATTTTGTTGCTAGCTGGAAAAATGTCGTGATGGTGTGCAGATGAACGTAGTGGAGGCCGAAGTTTCGAGTCGCCGAGAATGTGGCGTTGACAGGTTGTAGTGGATGGTTCCTGTTTATTGTTTCCAAGTTTGGAGTTTAACCTTCGAATTCACTCGATTGTGATTTAGGCAAATTTATTTATATTGGGTCGTAGGAATTGATTTGGGTGGTCACCGACGACGCTTAGGTGGCTGCCGCGATGCCGGAAGTTGGTCGCGAAGTTCGCGCAAGTGAACGGTGATCTCGTGCACAGAGGTATTGTCTGGTGATTTGGGTTTTGTTCAGTTGTGTAGGGTTTGTATTTGGGTAGACAGTTTATACTTAATAAAAAAAACAAGAAGAAGAAGAAGGTTGCGTGAGTAACAGGGGAGAGACTCGGGGAAACTAGCGTACAACTCGAAGTAACACACGAGTTTTTATAAGGGAAGGCTCGGGTAAATGTTTTTTCCAGGTTTCAAAACCTGAACCTATCTGTTTTGTTTTAATCAGAACATGAATTCAAAACAAATTTTAATATAAGTTAAAAAAAATCAGAATTTGGAAGATGGAATTCAAATTTGCTTTTGACATAAATGAAGTTTTATAAAATTTAAAGTATTCAAACAACTTTAAAATGTTCAAGTATATTTTATACAATGATTTGAATTTAAATGATTGGGTTTAAACTCTTGTAAATTTCTTTTATAAGACTAATATTATTTAACATGTTAGTTCAAAGGTTTTAAAAATTTAGTTTTAGACTTTATTAAAGATAAACTAGTATTTCATTTTGAATTTTAAAAAAAATGAAATTTAAAAGTAAAATTAGATGAAAAGTTAATAAATTAGTTTAACTTAAATTTGTAAGATAAATAAATCAATTTATCTTTAAAGCTGGAATGTAAAATTTTGATTTAAACTTAAATTCAAAATGGAACTAAATTGTAAATTTAAAAGTAAAATGTTTAACATATATATGTTAATGTTAATTAAGTCATTAATAAAGAAATGGATTATCTTAGAGATAATTAAGGTAATTAAAATGATTTAATTAATAAGGTAATTAAAGAATGGTTTATTTTATTTATAAATTAATAAATTAAATTAATTAGAAACTAATGATTCAAATCTAAAAAATTTCCTTAAGTAAGTAATTAAAGAAATATTATTAGTTAATAAAGATAATTAACTAAGGATTATTAAAGGATTATTAAATATTGATTAAAGTGATTAATGTTAATAATTAATTGGATAAAATTAATTTAGATAATCAATTATAAATTGTTTAAATGTAATTACTTAATGAAAGTAATTAAGGATTAATCACTTATTGTAATAAATTTTGGATATTTTGACTTATTAAGGTTAATTAATTATGAAATTGGTTTAAAGGCTAATTTAATTAATATGATTAATTAAGAATTAATTAATTAATTAAGATGATTTCTTAATTAATTTATATCAAATGATTTGTAATTAATTTATCAGGATTGGGTAATAATTCATAAGTAATTAATTTAATTGGAAATAAATTGAATTAATTAGGATTAAATAATTAATTAATCCTTTTTATAAATGATTATTGATTTCTTGACCTTACTTATGAATGATTGTCTTGTATGAGATGCCTTGATTGATTGACCTATCTGATCTGTGATATTTTGTTCTGTGGATTGAGCTGTGTGTAATTTGCTCATTTAATAACGATATTTTTTTATTATTACCTGTGAATATGTGAATGAACGATAAGTATTATAGTTTATACCGCTTATCAACTATATTTCTGTGTTTTGATCTGTGATGATGATGTTGTTGCACTATTGTGTTAAACCCCTGGACCACACTATACACACACAAATATGGATTTCAAGAGGAAATCGATTAAGTCACAGATTTTTGAAATGATTTCAAAATAGACAATTTGAATTCAATGGTTTGGAAATGAAATCGGGTTAAATGTGAAAAGTTTTTGAAAAGGAATTTCAAAGCTAAAAATTTATTTTTGAATAACTTGATAACGCTTTGAAATTTAAATAATTTGAATTCAATATCCGAAACTGAATCCAATGATTTGAAACCAGGGATTAAAGATGTTGTACAAGTTATATATGGGTTTAACCATTTCAAAAATGTTGATTTGGGAATTTGAATTTAAATTCGAAGGCTTTAACTCATGCAAATATAATTGGATTCTTCTGAAACGAAAACTGTTTGTTTTCAAATAATTAAAGCTTTCACATAAGGAATGAACTTCCATATTGAGTTAACAGGATTTCTAGTTTAAAATGAAAATGATTTCCAAGTTATGGAAATGGTGTGAAAGCTATATGTTAAATCTTAAATTTAAAGATATTAAACGGGTTAATCCAATTGAAATGGGAATTGATTTGAAATCCTTAAATGGATCTTTGTGAAAATGGGTGAACTTAGTGAAAAGAATCTTTTTGTTTAAAGATTTGAAAATGGTAATTGGTTTAAACCATTTGAAAGAAAGTTTTGAATTATTAAGTTGTGACTTAATTGAAATCCAAATCCATACGTTTTAAATGTTACGCTCACTATTCGGTTTAGCCGAGAGAAGACCTTTGTGTCATATAACCCATTCCGAATATGTGATTCGACGTATGTGGATAGCATTTGAAGACCGGTGGTAAAGACCGGATATTTACGAGAACGATAGGATGACCGATCGATTGCCTCTGCACTGAGTTGCTCCGGTATAGAGATTCCCTAAGTGATGGGAAGTCCGATCGGGATTGTGAATACCCGGATTGCAAGGACTTCTTTAGAAGTGCCTTCGGTTCTGTTCGAAACCAGAACAGACTTGTATGGTTGTATGTCTGACACTACACCTTGAGATATAAAGCAGATTTCTTTCAAATACATATCTGTTGGTGGAGGAGAATTTATTCTCTTAGCTTAACACCCTTCTCTGAGACGTACGAGCTCAGAGGTTATGTAGTTGAAGGTTATGAGCGATATATTCCCAATTTGGTAGTGTGATATGCTGAGTGCTGTTGTGTGTTAATGATCATTTACTGATCATTTGTGATCAAAGCATGGCTTTAGTGTAAAGCGTAGCTTTGTGGATGAGATTGCATCAGGACCTCACAACCCGAAAATGGTCGAAACAGGAAAGATGTGGCAAGGTTACAAGGGTCGCGCCCTTTAGGGTGTGTCATTCCCTTTTGGTAAAGGGTGGTATCATGGTATGGTGCCTAGATATTTACCTATGTGGTGGCTCCAATCTCATTTACTGTGTGGTCGTTGCTTTAGAGGCGCCTCGGATAAAGGTCCCAAAGGACTAGGGAGTGGCATGCTCGTGTAGTAGTTACCTAGTTACAGAGGTAACCCGGCCTTGTGTTGGCAGAGAGCTGGTTAAGTTCTCGGGACGTCCCGCCAGAGGCGTACCCATGGACAGTGGGAAGTTCCTTAGCCCGACCATTTGTTTGAAAATCCAAACGAAACAATACGAGCCCTTTTATGATTGCAGTTGTATAACCTGCCTCCTCCGGAGGTAGCTGTAGCGGGCATAATATAATGGTACCTATGCTGGCTAAGATTTATATTCTACTTTTGAAATGTTTTCCATTATACGAAAAATCAATATCTCTAAGATAATCCATTTCTTTGGATATGACTGACCTTGCTTATCTAGGTGAAACGTGATGGGGGGGTTCTCGCTTTTTGTTAGGTGACGGGCTGGAGACTCTTACCCCCACACGTCCTCTTTATGAGGTTGATTAGGTATAAGCTGTGACAGTCGAAAGGCTGGCCGTAAAAGCAAGTTTGGGATACCAGTGTATGTCATGGCGGGGCTAGGATGGTTGAAAAGCCTACCAGTCGAGAGAGGCCACATTTGTTACATTTGGTATCAGAGCTAAGGTTAAACTTTAGCTCAGGAGTATAACACGTTAAGTAGCTCATTATAGATAGGGTGAAGTATGCCCTAGAATGAGTGTATCCCTAAGATATCCGTTCGTATGCCTCAGTAAATTCTCTTACTATTCACTGATGATAAGTATGAGTGCAAGAAGAGGACAAGATAGAGGATAGGGAAGTACCAGTATTAATGATCGATACCCTTCAATAGTGGAAATAACTTCTCTATCAATCTCCCTTGATTCGATTTCGAATTCTTCGATATCTTCGTGATAGTTCCAGAAGAAGTTTCGGTGTAGTGGTGGCCCTACGAATCATTGTAGGAAAATTTTTACTTCGTATCTTCATCGGTTTCTAATCAGATTTCGATTTAAACTTTAATAAAAATGAATAAATTTGAAATTGAAAATTTTGAATAAATTGGAAATTTTAAATTGAGTAAATTGGTTAATAGAATATAAAGCTAAATTTGAATTGAATTGATAAAACGATTTCGTTCAAAACCAAATTTGAAATTCTATGTAGTTTCTTGGGTTGATCGAAGTCTGAAGGGGGACAAATTGGTATATACTTTGAGTATTCTGACCTAAGTTTGGAATCCATATCTTGTGTTTGAGAAATTGTGGAAGATTGAATCCATCTATCAATCTCTTTTGTTCAGCATCTCTTTTCAATTCTTCGATGGTTCCTGGTAGATCCAGGAAGATGATTTGATATATTTGCATGGGAATAAACTCCAAATAGATCAGAATTGTTTGTTTGGATGAATTGATTGTTCTGGTTGCTATGGTTAATAGGTATACTTCAGTTCTAAACTAAAACTTTTGAAATTGTATCCATATATCTGCCTATTTTTGGGTCCGGATATGTTCTACAAATGGTTAGTTATCCCTTCGAACTAACCAATGCTCCTGCATATTTCTTAAATCCGGATAACCTGAATATCTTGTGGGAAATTTTTTTAAAAAAAGATTCGTTCTCATATCTATTATTGATATTTTGATTTGGTGAGCCAAATACAGGATAGATACCCATTTTGACCTGGAAAACTATGTCCATATCTTTGTGTATGTATCTTTGTTGTTTTCGTGCTTGCAAATTTGGGGGACGAAATTTCTTTATAGGGGGAGTCTGTAACGATCCCAGATTTTTACTGAGTTTGAATTTATAATAAATTTAATTTTTGAATAAAAATTGTGAAATTAATTCGTAAATTGATTTGAAAGTTTCCAAATTCAAATAAAATAGGTTAATAAATTATGTAAATTTTAAAGTAACACATTAATGAATTTAAAACAACAAATATACTTAACTCAAATATATATATATATATATATATATATATATATATATATATATATGAAATAGCTTGTTTACAAGTTATAAAGAATATAAAGTAAAACACAACTTAATTTAAACAACATATTAACTATAGAAATTTATTTATATTTTAGAGCCATAATGCAAAGCAAGATAGTAAAACAAAATACAACCAGGCTATACTTACATAATAAGTAAGATAAAACACAAATAAAATGTACTTACAAAATACATCAGAAAAATAAATATAAAATATAAACTATTGAAATAACTATATGGAAAAATACAAATTAATTTGTATGTAAGATAAAATAAATACTTAAGTTTGAAATAGAAATTAGATATACATAAGACAAATTATATAGTTATGTAATAATACAAGTAAACACATGAATAAATTTAAACAACATGTTAATAATAGGATTTCATTTAAATTCCAAAGCAAAGACAAAAGAAATGATAAAAGTATATTCAAGTATTAACAAATAACATTGGATAAGTATGTAGACATAAGGAGAAAAAACTGTGTAAACAAGAAAAAATAATAAGCATTAGCTTATGATACAAGACAACAACAATTAATGCAAGCCACCACAATCATCTTCTCAGCCGAAAATGATATGCATAAGCTTTTGGAAAAAAACAAGACTAAAGACAGAGAAGAATAAATATATTCAAGTATAGAATTTACAAATATCAATTAAAGTTTGAATCTCTGGTACTTAGCATTAAATGCAAGATCATCTCAGCCACCGAAGGAAAATGTTTGCAGCCACCAAAGCAAAGAAATCACTGATCCTGTATTATGCAAGATAAAATAATCACCTGTAGTACAAATATATGATACACTATAAACTCTCCTATATTTTCACCATCCTTACTTAGTTTCATCCATCATAACTGAGAAAAGAAATCTAAAGTAAAATCATGCAAACTAAAACAAAAATCAATAACACAATCAACTTCAATACCAGAGGTTAAAGGAAGATTACAGGAAAAACAAAAATTGCAGTTTTGTAAAATCAAAAAGGAGGCTCTGTTCTTCTTCTCAAATCACGGTGAGTAACTTTATTTTAAAATTTAAAGGATGAAATTGTTGTGAATACACTTGTGAATAGTTATGGTTGTATCTACCTATATACGAATGCTCTGTGAATGATGGTAGTATCTGTGAGCAAGCTGTAGTTATATTTGTTCACTGTTTCAAGTTTAACAACAACGTCCCTGGTTTTAATAAAACCGTTCTCTCCCGATCTATTTAATTTCTGGACATGGAGTTAAAACAAGAAGTGATTGTTATAGCCTATACTTGGGATTAAAATTTTATTCAATCCCAAACAAACTATTTTTGGCTCGGGAACGCAAGAAATCTGATAATATCTTTCAATGGGTCAAATTTCAAACTTCATGATTTTCAAATTTAGGTATGCGAATGTAATCTTTATACCAAAACATGATTTTTAAAGCTTAAATCGTGATTTTTAGATGTGTGATGAGAGAGCGGTTCAGGTGGCTCGAATTTTCATTCTTTTGTGGAGTTCAAGTGATCACACCGATGAGGGAGGTCGGGCTTCCCGGGGGGGGGGGGGGGGGATAGTCGAGTGACCAGTGGTTCATGGAAAAATAGTGGAACGGTGGTCAGCTGAACGTGGCGACGGTGGAGAGTATTTTAAATTTGTATACCTAGTTTTGTTCGAGGCTAAGAATTTGTTTCGTTCGTCGTCATCAATTGGTCGAGTGCCAGAAACCGTGGGTGATGGAAGAGGGGAGGTTGACGATTGCGTGACCGGAGTTGCACGAACTCCGATGGTCAAAGTCGTCGGCATGGTGTTGATTCAGGCAACTCGTATGCGTTCTAGGTAGAGCTCGATAGCTTTTTTTCATTTCATGGTGGATGTGGAGATGCTGGGTAGTCCATTGGGTTGAGGTGGTCGATGGTAACTTGAAGGTGGTAGCGGAGTCGATCGGAGGGAGGCCGATCATTGGTACACGTGCACCTGTGCACTCGTATGTCTGGAAGATTTTGCTTGGGAAGGAGTTTACTGGGTATTTTGGTTAGTTTGGGTGAGGGCAGGGTTTTCGCGTGTGCGACTCGAGTGATTGCTCGACGCAATATGGGTTAGTCTCGAAGCAGGAACAGGGGCGTCTCGGGTAGAAATGTTGTACAGGTTTTAACAGAACCTGTTCCTCTTTTTATTTTGAATAATAAAACAGAATTTTAAAGTTCAAAAGCAAAAGTTTAACTGTGTTAAAAATCAAAGTTTAACATAACTCAAGTTCAGGTTTGAAACTTAGTTTAAAAATTTAAATTTAAAAGAGTTTAACCAATTAAAGTATGTTTTAAAGAATTTGAATTTAAAATGGAATTTTGAAAATTATAAAGAAATGAATTCTAACAAAGATTTAATCAAGGTTTAAATCTGGAATTCAATCTAAATTTGAATCTTAGTTTGTAATAAAAGAAGTTTTTGAATTTTAAATTATTCTAAATAACATGAATGATTAAGTTTACTTTTAAATTAATTTGAATTTAAAATTTAAAGTGTAATGATAGAAATACACTTAAATATTAATGAAGTCATTAATAAAGAAATTAATTATCTTAGAGATAATTAAGGTAATTAAAATGATTTAATTAATAAGGTAATTAAAGAATGATTTATTTTAATAAATTAAATTAATTAGAAATGATTAATAATGATTTTAATCTAAGAAATTTCCTTAAGCAAGTAATTAAAGAAATATTATTAGTTAATAAAGATAATTAACTAAGGATCATTAAGTATTGACTAAGGTGATAAATTTTAATAATTAATTGGATTAATTAATTTAGATAATCAATTATAATTTGTTTAAATGTAATTACTAAATGAAAGTAATTAAGGATCAATCACTTACTATAATGAATTTTGGATATTTTGATTAATTAAAATTAATTAATTATGTAATTGGATTAAAAGGTTGATTTAATTAATATGATTAATTAAGAACAATTTAATTGATTAAAGTGATTGATTAATTAATTTATATCAAATGATTTGTAATTAATAAATTAGGTTTGGATAATAAATTCATAAGTAATTAATTTACTTGGAAATAAATTGAATCAATTAGGATTAATCAATTTATTTAATTCTACTTATAAATGACCATTGAATGCTTGACCTTACTTTTGAATGATTGTACTGTATGAGATACCGTGAATTGATTGTCCTATCTGATCTGTGATATTTTTCTCTGTGGATTGAGATGTGTATAATGTATTCATTTATTTACTTTTGTAGATTATCTGTGAATTTGTGAATAGACGATAAGCGTTATAGCTCATATCGCTTATCAACTATATTTTTGTGCTTTGATCAGTGGTGATGATGTTGTTGCACTATTGTGTTTAACCCCTAGACCACATTATACACACGCAAATATGGATTTCACGAGGAAATCGATTAAGTCACAGATTTTTGAAATGAATTTTTAAATAGACAATTTGAATTGAAATGGTTTGGAAATAGAATCAGGTTAAATGTGAAAAGCTTTTGAAATGAAATTTCAAGATAAAATTTATTTTTGAATAACTTGATTACACCTTAAAATTTAAATAATTTGATTTAATTTTGAATTCAATATTTGAAACTGAATTCTATGATTTGAAACTAGGGATTAAAAGATGTTATACAAGTTATCTCTGGGTTAAGCCATTTTAAAGGCATTAATTTGGGAATTGGAATTTACACTCAAAGGTTTTAACTCGTGCAAATATAATTGGATTCTTTTAAAACGAAAACTCTTTATTTTTAAATAATTAAAGCTTTCACATAAGGAATGAACTTCCAAATTGAGTTAAAAGGATTTCTAGTTAAAAATGAAAATGTTTTCCAAATTATTGAAACGTTTTGAAAGCTATAAGTTAAATCTTTAATTTAAGGATTTAATGAGTGAATCCAATTGAAATGGGAGTTGTTTTGAAACCCGTATATTTATCTTTGTGAAACTGTATGAACTTAGTGAAATGAATCTTTTTGTTTAAAGATTTGGAAATGTTAATTGGTTTAAACCATTTGAAAGAAAGTTTTGAATTATTAAGTTGTGGCTTAAATTGAAATCCCATATCCATATGTTTTAAATGTTGCGCTCACTATTCGGTTTAGCCGGGAGAAGACCATTGTGTCGTATAACCCATTCTGAATATGTGATTCGACGTTATGGATAGCATTTGAAGACCGGTGGTAAAGACCAGGTATTTGCGAGAACGATAGGATAACCAATCGGTTGTCTCTGCACCGAGTAGCTATGGTATAGAGATTTCCTAAGTGATGAGAAGTCCGGTCGGGATTGGGAATACCCAGATTTGCAAGGGCTTCTTATGAAGTGCCTTTGGTTCTGTTCGACCCCGGAACAGACCTGTATGGTTATATGTCTGACACTACACTTTGAGATATAAAGAAGATTTTTTTCAAATACATATCTGTTGGTGGCGGAGAATTTATTCTCTTAGCTTAACACCCTTCTCTGAGACGTACGAGCTCAGAGGTTATGTAGTTGAAAGTTATCAGCGATATATTCCCAATTTGGTAGTGTGACATGTTGGGTGCTGCTGTGTGTTAATGATCATTTGTTGATCATTTGTGATCAAGGCATGACTTTAGTGTAAAGCATAGCTTTGTGGACGAAACTGCATCGGGACCTCACAGCCCGGAATGGTCAAAACAGGAAAGAAGCGGCAAGGTTATGAGGGTCATGCCCTTTAGGGTGTGTCATTCCCTTCTGGTAAAGGGTGGTTATCATGGTATGGAGCTCAGATATTTACCTATGTGGTGGGCTTCAATCTTATTTTCTATGTGGTTGTTGCTTTGTGGTTTAGAGGCTCCTCGGATAAAAGTCCCAACGGACCGGGGAGTGGCATGCTCGAGAAGTAGTTACCTAGTTACAGAGGAAACCCGGCCATGTGTTGCCAGAGATCCGGTTAGGTTCTCGGGAAGTCCCACCAGAGGCGTACCCATGGACAGTGGGAAGTTCCTTAGCTCGACCATTTGTTAGAAAATCCAAACGAAAAAATACGAGCCCTTTTACGATTGCAGTTGTATAACCTGCCTCCTCAGGAGGTATCTATAGCGGGAATAATATAATGGTACCTATGCTGGCTAAGATTTATATTATACTTTAGAAATGTTTTCCACTATGCACCTATAATAATAATATCAAGAAATATTCACGTATCAAGCATATTTGACTATCATGAGGAGAAATTTCCTCCAATTCTGCGCTTGCATGGTGTGTGTGGCGGGAGGCCTTATGGTAGTTTCATTTTCTAAAAAGCATTACGGAATTATTTTAAATTCTTTTGTTGTTTGTTTAAAAGAATAAACTGTTTTTGTTGCTCACATCAGTCACCATGACTGACTCGGAGTTTATTGTTCCTTTCCTAAACTCTGGGTGCCCACTATTTTCCACACGGGCAGTCTAGAGTTGGGTTTTTCATATAGTCAGGTTTAGTAGATTATCTTGAGTTGGTCCAGTCTTGGATCAGGACGAGACTTGCTTATTTTGGTGACTTATGATGTTGGGGTTCGAGCTAGCTTTGGATTGGAGCAAAGGACTTGGGGATGCATTCTATTGAAGATATTCTTTCCGCTGCTGGTGTTACCTATTCTTTTCGTTGTGTCTTGTATCTCTGATAGTGTTGATAACCATTGTACCATTCTGTTGTATCATATTATATCGGATGTTGTATCTGTCATTATATCAATATTGTATATATATTGATATTTATTTCTTCCGCTGTGTTGTACTTAATGGTGTTATAAGCTCTGGCGACTCGGATTTGAATGATCGAATCTGCGGCATTCGAGTACGATGTAAAGTATGGATGTCGATTTTTGAATGCGAGAAATTCGTATCGTCACATTTGGTATCAGAGCTAAGGTTAAATTTTAGCTCGGGAGTACAACACGTTAAGTAGCTCATTATAGATAGGGTGAAGTATGCCCTAGAATGAGTATATCTCTAAGATATCTGTTTGTATGCCTCAGTAAATTCTCTTACTATCCACTGATAGTAAGTATGAGTGCGAGAAGAGGACGAGATAGAGGACATGTAAGTACCACTATAAATGGTCAATACCCTGCAACCGTGGAAATAAATTTCTCTATCAATCTCCTTTGATTCGTGTTTCCAAATTCTTCTGATTGCTTCGTGGCAGCTCTAGAAAAAGGTTTCGATGTGGTGGTGGCTCTGCGAATCATTGTAGAAAATTCTTACTTCGTATCTTCATTGGTTTCTTATCAGTTTTTCGATTTAAACTTTAATAAAATTGGAAATTTTAAATTAAGTAAATTGGTTAATAGAATATAAAGCTAAATTTGAATTGAATCGATAAAACGATTTCATTTAAAACCAAATTTGAAATTTTGTTATAATTGCTTAGGAATATCGAAGTCCGAAGAGGAACAAATTATATATATATATACTTTGGGATGCTCCGACTTGAAATTCGGAATCCATATCTTGTGTTTGAAAAATTGTAGAAGATTGAATCTACCTACCAATCTCTTTTGTTTAGCATCTCTTTTCAATTCTTCGATGGTTCCTGATAGATCCAGGAAGAAGATTTGATATATTTGCATGGGACATAAACTCCAAATAGGCCGGAATTGTTTGTTTAGATAAATTGGTTGCTTTGATTGCTATGGTTAATAGGTATACTTCAGTTCTAAACTAAAAGTTTTGAAATTGTATCCATATATCTGTCTATTTTTGGGTCCAAATATATGCTACGAATGGTTAGTTATTCCTTCGGACTAACAAGTGCCTTGCATATTTCGTAGATTTGATGACCCGAGTATCCTATGTAGTATTGAATGAGTTCGTTCTCATATGGTTGATATTCTGATTTGGTGAGCCAAATACAGGATAGATACCCATTTTGACCTGGAAAACTATGTCTCTATCTTTGTGTATGTATCTTTGTTGTTTTCGTGCCTGCAAATTTTGGGGACGAAATTTCTTTAAGGGGGGAATCTGTAATGATCCCAGACTTTTACCGTGTTTGAATTTATAATTAATTTAATTTTTGAATAAAGAATTGTGAAATAATTAGGAATTAATTGAAACTTAATTAGATATTTGAAAATAAATATATATATGTGTTAAAATACAAGATCGTAAATATTGAAGTTAGAAATAAATATTTAAATTAGAAATAGAAGTTAATATATATAGAGTAAATTATAAAAATATTGAGTACCACATTAGATAACATCTAGATATCTATGAAACAAATAAAAAAAACTTTATATTCAAGTGTAAACAAATAAAAAGATAAGTGTGAACACTTATAAAAAGAAACAAAGATATATGTGAATGGGCTTGTAAAAGAAGAAAACAAAACGAAGATGAAGAAAATAGGCAGCATGTAGAGTAAGTAAATAAACAAATGAAGACATGCATGTGGGCTGTAGACAAAGTAAACCTATGTATGAAATATTAAAAAACAATAATATACATTAAGTTTAAAAGCAACCTGGCAAAAATAAAATAAACAATCCACCACAAAATCTTCTCAACACATACAAGAAATGTATATCAGCCCCCAAAAATGAAAATATCTCCGCCTGTATTTGTACCAAACATAACATCACTTATACAAAGAAAATAATCACCCTGTTGTTCAATGATATGATACCCTGTAACCCATTTCTATATATCAGAGCATTATCTAAATTCGTTCATTTAAGCTAAGTAGCACCTGAAGTATATATGGTTTACAAATTTCAAACAACATATATGAGCTAACTTACAAAACAAGACAGAAGAATTAATGCAGCCACCACAACATGTCTATCAGCCACAGTATGAAATATCATCAGCCTGCATAAAGTTAAACAAATCAAATTTTGATATGGAAAGGTATAAGAAAAAGCTCAAAGGACTTAAGCAATAAATGCTAGCCATGTTTTGGTCATTCGAAATGTACAAAAAAAGAAAATAAAAATATCGTCCCTGTTGTAAAACATGAATAATGTCACACTGTAAACTTCATTTCCTCTATATATCAATAACAAGCTTCACATTTTCGGTTCGATCATCAAAGGCTGAGAAAAATTTGAAGTAAACATCATCATCTATAAAACTCAAACAGAAACATCAACTTAAAAACAGCTTGAATCAATTCAAATCAGAGATCAAGAGAGGAGCTTCAGCTAGTAAAAAAAGCCAAGCCTGGTTTAACCTTTCAAACTCTACTCTGGAATACCAGAGTGAGAAAATCGCACCCAATTGATTATTAAAGTTTTAAAAATCCTTTGAAAACAAAAGCATCTCGTAAGACCACGCCACAAATAAACATGTCGGGTTTTTACCTTACGATAGCTAAAACACCTTTTATAGAAATCCTGTGATATTACAATAGGGTCTATATACAAATACTTATAAAATAGCCAAAATTGTTACATCTATTAAATTCCAGCTACTAGCCACAGAGTGGGTAATACAAACAAAACTCGTACAAGGCTCGTAGGAAGAATGGATTTCCAACCAATGACTAGGCACTGGGGTACCACCTGTCACAATACGGGGCCTAGATCATCGTACCAAGGAGTACGCCCGCTCTCCTGCAACACAAGGCCGGGACTACCCCTTATTGGATAATCCCGAGTGAGATCACGCCGCGGTTGGGATCAACAACCGCCCACTAAGCCAAAAATAAGAAGGGACATCTAGACTGGAATGACCTCAACCTGCTTGGGTGCTACCCACCTAGCCTTGCTGCATAACCCCTGATTTTCAGTCATTCCCATTTGATGAGGCTTGAGGCTAAGCGTTACCTTTTTAGAACATATCCCTTAGAATGCCCATCGTCTACCTGACGATGTTTCGCAAGCATTCATCCATACAAGTCCGTCCCGGGTTCGAACGGAACCGAAGGTACTATTCCTACTACATCCATTTTGGAAATATCCTCAGGATTAGTAGCGACTAGCCCTTGCACTTCACTACTCCATCTTCAAATCCAAAATCGTTTCTCACGAAAACGTACAAACCGGATCGAAGTGGTTTTCAAGAAATAAATCTCGATCCCGGTCTCTTCGAAATGATTAACGTATTTGTCCAATATTGATAGTCGGTGATTTAACTGTCAATTAATATTCACAACAACCATCCAACATAAATATTTTTTTTCCAAATTATTCATTTATCTCAAAAATATCCTCAAGAGATATATTTTCACTTTTCAAATTCCTTTGAAAATAGTTTCAAAACTATCTATCTTTCTCAGAATAAATTCCAAGTATTTCTATTCTCCATTGAATTACAAGCACAAAACTAGATTTTCTAAATTAATTTAAAACACTTTACTTTTAAAAATATACTTTAAACATTCAAATTAAAATTTCTTTAAGAATTTGTTAAAAATACATACTATACGAATATTTGAAAATATGGTTACTTAATAAAATATAACACCAGATTTACACTTTTAGAAACAAATACTGAATCACTCTTTAAATAATTATTGCTATAATATATTAAAAAGGAAATACTTGCTTTAGGAATTAAATATTGGAAATAATAAATTTTACAAAACTTGCTGTTAACTCCTATGTTCGGAGACTCAGTGACACAGAGGAATTGGCGACTTAACACATGAAGCGGGTTGAGCGACTTAACTTCTGGAGTGAAGCACCGACTCAAAGGGTAAGCGACCTAACAAGGACAGCGACTTAGAGAGTTGGACGACTTAAGGGCTTAACGGCTTAAGAGGGTGAGCAACTTAAGGGGAGCAGCGACTTAACTAGTAAGCGACTCATGGAGTTATCGACCTAACGGCCTAAACACTCTGCGACCTAAAGTGCTAAAGCAACAGCGACCTAGCATCTTCTGCAAAAACCGGGGTCCCACAACCACTAAGTCGCTCGCAACTTAAGTCGGCCATGACCTAAGTTATAACAGGCTATCCCTAAGTCGCCTAACTCCTTAGTTCATTTGAGAAAGGATCAGGAGCTACGCTACCCTGTTCTACTGTGACCTTAAGTCGCGCCCAACCTACCGACCTATGACCTGACTTAAGTCGCTCACGACCTAATACTTATAGAATTAATAGAGCCGCTTTCCCTGAGGCAGGGGAGATCTACCAAATGGTTAGTTACGATCCTGTTGAGTCGTGACTCGTATCTTCCTAACTCACGAACGAGTTATGGTATACCCTAGGTCGCGCGCGACCTAAAGCTCCATCCAAAACTCCCTATAAATACGGCATGTGCTCCATCATGAAGGGGACTTTTCGGATCATTTTCTTCAAAACATCGAGACTCTGCCATCTTCAAACCAAGCCTTACTCCAACACTTAAACTCACAAGAAGCTTCAATCAACTTCAAATAAGATTCAACACATTCAACCATGAATTCGGAGAATTCTCTTGCATCGAAATTTTTCTAGCTACTTGTCTTTTGAAGTGAATTGTAATTGAAGGAAATTGTAAAGGATTGTAATCATATTAGCAATAAAGAAGGATTGGAGTGGACGTAGGCTTGATCATATGCCAAACCACTATAAACTCTGTGTCTCTTACTGCTTTTTCAGTGAATTACTGCTTTTTCTGTTTCCCGTGTTAACGGGTGGTGCTTTCATTCAAATCTCTATTTGCATCAGAGTGTTAGCGTATGACTTTTTACGTTAACATTTTTGGTGCTTTCACTGAGAAACCAACTCAGGATACTGTCATCATAGCTTCACAGAAATTTATAGAAAAGATCTCTCTAAAAACCAGGAGTTTATCTGAAATAATGGCTCCAGGAAGGAAGCGCAAGTCTGTTAGATCTGACAATGTTCGCGAGACTACTGCAACCTCTCCTCCTTTAAGTCAAACAACTCCAATTATCGGAGTTACACGAGCAGAGCTAGACGTCGTTGTATCCGGGCTACATCGGCAAATGGAATCTCAAAATAACCTAATGATGGAAAGGTTGAATGCTTTATTTGAGGCAAACCGTCAACCAGTGTCTAAAGAGGGAAATCTTGCTGATGAAGTGCAGAATGTGGAAGGCCCTCAAAGGACGGCTGATCCAGTGGAAAGGACACCTCCCCAAGCCGGAGGATCGGGGCCGCAACCGACTCTCCGTGAGCGACTATCGAGGCAAAATTCGGAGAGAATGGCTGATGTTTGTACCACTGAGCCTCAGAATGATGAAGAGTATTTCTCAGGCATGGTTCGTCAGATTATGAAAGAAAGTATGCAGAGAAATGAAGATGAGAAAGAATGGGGTTTCGCTCCGAGCAAGACTCCATTCACGGAAAAAATCCCGAAGGCAGAATTCCCAAGGAAGTTTGTCCCTCCAACTATTCCAGCTTACAAGGGAACGAGCGATCCTAATGAGTTTCTGTATAAGTATGACAGGCACATGACGGGTCCCAGAGCCTCTGATGAAATCAAATGCCGGTATTTTCAGGTATACCTGGAAGGAGTTGCTTTACTTTGGTTCACAAAGCTGTCGGTCCGATCGATAGACCGATTTTCTGATTTGACCCGGAAATTCAAGGAACAGTTTCGATTATATGAGTCAAAGGCGAAGGATATAATGTCGTTATCCAGCTTGGAGCAGAATCCTGGAGAATCCATTAGAGCTTTCCTGAATCGCTTCAATATAGCTCTGGCTGAAGTGGACAATGCGGAGCCGAGAATGATTTTGACGTACCTGATGAAGGCTATTGATAAGACAAGTGAGTTCGGGAGATGGTTGAAAATGAAGGAACCAAATTCACTTGACAAGTTTTATAAGAAAGCCGATGAATTCATGCGTCTGGAGAGCCTCCAAGCACCGACTAAGGTGGTATCGACAGGGGCTGGAAATAGTAATGCCGCTCCGAATAGGAAGGAATCTGGCAATCAGAAGAGGGGGAACGACGCCCAGAAGAAGCAAGGAGATGCAAAGAAAGGGCGTCCCTTCAACTTTACCCCTCTGGCTGATACCCCGGAAAACATCTACTTTGCAAACAAAGACACGGTCGAATTCCCCGCACCAGCTAAGCAAAGAGTTAATGGAAGAGCTGAGAAGAATGGAAGGTTTTGCTGGTTCCATAACCAGCCCGGGCATGATACAAACGAGTGCCGTCACTTAAAGGAGGTAATTGAGGAACTATTGAAGAAAAACAAGCTCCAACAATATGTAAGAAGGAACAAGAATGGCCCAACCTCGTCAACTCAAGGACAACAAGTTCCTGTTCATTGTCCTGGCTCAAGTGAGAAGGTAGCAGCTCATGAATCAGATAGGCCTGTTATAAATGTGGTTACAGGAGGCCCTCACCCAGCTGGCAGGAGTTGGGGCGAGATGGAAAGATACGCCCGTGCTTTGACGTATGCGCCGGAAGATGAAAGTGTTTTTGTGTTAGAAGATGCTGCGCCCCTGAAGCAGCAGAAAACCTTTAATAATGACATTATATTCAGTACTAGGGATTCGATGGGTGTTGAAGCTCCTACCATTGATCCTTTGGTCATCACCGCTGGCATTGGGCCGGCTACTGTTAAAAAAGTTCTGGTTGATTGTAGAGCTTCATGCAACATTCTCTTCAAGAAGACTTTTGATCAGATGAAGATTCCAATGGCTGACGTTCAAGCTTCGTCACTAAAGATTGCTGGCTTTACCGGGGAGCCGAAACAGCCAATTGGAACTAGTGATTTGTTCATAGAGCTTGGAGAGGGACAGAGAAAAGTCGCTCGAAAACAGACCTTTGTGATTGTTGAAGAAGTTTCTGCCTACAATGCCTTCTTAGGCCGACCAACTCTGGCAGCATTTAAAGCTATTCTTGCCACGTGTTGTCTGACCATAAAATTCCTCACAGATAATGGAGTTGGTGTGGTGAAAGGGGATCAGAATGCTGGATTTACAGAGTTACGTTAATCCAAGAAGAGAGAAATGGGAAAAGATGCGGCAGCCCCATTCCGCGTCAAAGAATCAACCTTATAGCAATTACAGGGTGGACCCTGCACAGGCGAACATAGCGGTGCACGAAAAGAGATGGATCGAAGAAAAGCCAGTGTAGGGGAAAATAAAGTGGTACCAGTTGAAGTGACAGTGCCGATACCTGTTGACACTAAAGACCCGAACAAATTGTTGAATGTGGGTTCACAGCTTAATGCAACGATTCAAAATGTTTTGATATCATTTTTGAAAATGAATCTGGATGTATTCGCCTGGACTCATGCCGATATGTGTGGAATATCTCCAGAAATCTCGGTGCATACCTTGAATATTGATCCGAAGTTTACACCGGTAAAGCAGAAAAGAAGAACTCAAGGTCCTGAAAGGTCAGCGGCATTGAAAGAAGAAGTTGATCGGCTCATGGAGAATGGTTTTATCAGGGAATCTACTTATCCGAATTGGGTCTCAAATCCAGTACTGGTTAAAAAAGATAATGGGAAATGTAGATTGTGCATTGACTTTTCATATCTAAACAAAGCCTGCCCCAAAAGACTGCTTCCCGTTACCCAGGATTGACCAGTTAGTGGATTGAATGGCAGGGCATGAATTGTTATCTTTTATGGATGCCTATTCCGGATATAACCATATCATGATGCATGAGCCAGATCAGGAGGACACGAGCTTTATCACCGATGTTGGTCTCTACTGCTACAAAGTCATGCCTTTCGGACTTAAGAATGCAGGGGCAGCTTACCAAAGACTTGTGAATGCCATGTTTAAACCACAGATTGGCAAGACTATGGAAGTCTATGTCGATGACATGCTGGTAAAGTCAAAGAAAGTAGTGGACCACATGGATCACTTGGCAGAAATGTTCTCAACCCTCCGAAAGTATGGTATGAAGCTAAACCCTTTGAATTGTTCATTTGGAGTAGAATCTGGAAAGTTCTGGGTTTCATTGTGAGTGCAAGGGGCATTGAAGCTAATCCTGCTCAGATAACTGCCTTAAGAGAAGTCAAAGCTCCTAGAACGAAGAAGGAATTGCAAAGTCTCAATGGAAAAGTTGCTGCCTTGAGTCGGTTCATTTCCAAAGCTACTGATTAATGCATTCCATTCTTCGATGCTCTAAAGAAAGGAAGAAAAAACTTTGACTGGACTCCTAAATGCCAGAAAGCTTTCGATGTGCTGATTCGTCATATGGAAACGCCTTCTATACTTTCTATGCCTGACAATAGTGAAGATCTTTTTGTATATTTGGCAAACTCGTCTCATGCCCTCAGCGCAGCTTTGATACGGGAGGATGCGAAAATTCAGCGCCTGGTCTACTACATCAGCAAGAGATTCACTGGGGCACAATTGAACTATTCAAATTTGGAAAAGCTCGCCTATTGTCTATTAATTGCATCAAGAAAATTGAGGCCATATTTCCAAGCTCATCCCATCAAAATCCTCACCGATCAGCCCTTGAAGCAAGTCATGTTCGTCCTGAAACTTCGGGTCGTCTTTTGAAATGGAATATCGAACTCAGCCAATATGACATCACTTATCACCCTCGGAGAGCAATCAATGGACAAGCTTTGGTAGACTTCATTGCAGAGTGTACAGACAAAGGCGATAGTGAGGATGTAGTGACCGATAATCCTTCAATCCGGTGGAAATTGTATGTTGATGGCACAAGAAACGATTACTGTTCTGGTGCCGGGGTTGTACTTGAAACCCCTGAAGGATGGTCACTGTGTTATGCTTTAAGATTGGAATTCCCTTCGACAAACAATGAAGCAGAATATGAAGCTCTTATTCCCGGTTTAAGAATTGCTAAAGAACTGAACATCAAGGCATTACAGATCTTCAGTGATTCACAGCTTATCGTGTGTCAAGTCAAGAAAGAGTTTCAAGAAAAAGGGGGGAACCTACCCACATATTTGTCCAAGGCCTGGGAGCTTCTTGATGATTTTGACCATTACCCAATAAGCCATATTCCCCGGGAAGAGAATAAGAAGGCAGACTCCCTCGCAAAATATGCAAGCACCGAGGAAGCTCAATTATTGGGATTAGTTCCTGTAGGAGTCCTGTCAGCTCCAAGCATTGATGAAATGGATATTGACTGGATCATGACTATATCACAGGAGCGAGAATCATGGATGACTCTGATAATGGAATACCTGCGCGACGGCACTCTACCAGAAAACCCAAAAGAACGGCAGGAGTGGTTAAGAAAAGCATCCAGATTTGGAATTCAAGATGGCCGATTGTATAGGCGGGGATTCTCAATGCCATTACTCCGATGTGTGACCAAGGAAGAAGCTGAAACAATTCTAACTGAGGTACACGGAGGAGAGTGTGGAGACCATTCAGGGAGTCAAACTTTAGCGGAGAAAATTCTCCGTTATGGATATTTTTGGCCGGATATTAATCGTGATGCCGCGAGTTACGCCCGAAAATGTGACCGATGCCAGAGATTTGCAAAAATCCCAAGAGAACCTTCCACTGAGGTAACGCGGATGGTCAGTCCGTGGCCATTTGCTATTTGGGGAATGGATCTCATCGGGCCTTTGCCAACTGCAAAATACAGAATCAGATATGCTATTGTTGCGGTGGATTATTTTACTAAATGGGCTGAATCTGAACCCTTAGCTACTACTACCTCTAAGAAAATGATAAACTTTGTAACTACGAATATCATTTGCAGGTATGGAGTGCCTCAAAAGATAATCACGGACAATGGAACCCAATTTGAAAGTGGAGAGTTCTCAGATTTTTGCAAAAAATTCAAGATTCAGAAAAGTTTCTCAACAGTGGCTCATCCGCAGGCAAACGGGCAAGTGGAAGCAGTAAACAAAATTATCAAATCAACCATCAAAAAACTACTGGAAAAAGCGAAAGGTGGTTGGGTCGAGAAACTCCCGCTAGCACTTTGGCATATAGAACTATGCATAAAACTGCGATGGGGCACACTCCATTTTTATTGGCATATGGATCAGAGGCAATGATTCCGGTAGAAATAGAGGTCCCTTTACATAGAAGAATCCATTTCAATCAAGCCGAAAATGAAAAACTGCAACTTGAAGCCCTTGACTTCCTTCATGAGAAAAGGGAAGAAACTGAACTCAGAAATGCAGCTCACCAGCAAGGAATAGCCAGTCACTTCAATTCCAAAGTTCGCCGGCGCAGCTTTGAAGTGGGGGATCTAATCTTAAAAAGAATTATGACACCTACAGGCGTGCTTGGACCAAACTGGGAAGGGCCGTATGTTACAGGCCAAAAACTTCTTGATGGCACATTCAAACTTGTAACGGTCGAAGGAGACCCAATTCCAAGAGCTTGGAACAGCAATCATTTGCGCCCGCCATCAAAACAAAGCTTACCCGTCATAAGACCGAGCAATCCTCGACATCACCCAATAAGCAAACGCTAAGCCGTTCAAAATTTCCACACTCAAATCCTACGAAAGAAGTGCTTCAAACAAAAGTTAGCGATTCGGCTGGAAGTAAGCCATTGCTAACTAACTGTGAATGTTTGTACAAACGAGCATCCAGTTAAAAAGCCTGTGTCTACCACCACCAACTCACTTAACTATTAAATACATTTCTTTGGATAAGGGAAATTGCTGGTAACTAAAAGGGAAGGGTATTTGAAAAAGATAACGGGGATCGCCGATATGAATAGATGGAAAAGAGACATGGGCGGGCAAGCATCAAACAGCAAAAGACCTCTTCGGAAGCACAAGCCCTCTTCGGAGGCACAACTCTTTGGAGGATAAAGACCTCAAACGGGGCATGCCAGAAGACTTTCTCAACATGGTATGGAATGATCGGAAGCACCTTCCCAACAGGAAGGCAAAGCGCTTGTTTGCTAGTTGAGATAGTTTGCGTAGACAAGCGTCCAAGCAACTTGCGTCCGCCCCGTGAGTCTATGAGACGACCGGAGGCATCTTCCCAAGTGGAAGGCAAGGCGCTCGTTCACTAGTTGAGACAAGCTACATAAACAAACGTCCAAGTAACTTGCGCTCACCCCGTGAATCCAACCAACCATGAGGAAGAAACTTCCAGGCATCCTCGGAGGCACACATCTCACCGGGATCTGAAATAAAACTTCACAAGTGCTGAGATGTGAAAAGCCCTCTTCGGAGGACCATTTCACCACAGTTAAAATGCCAAAAGACCTCGAGCGGGCTGCACCAGAAAATGAGAGTTCTTTCTCGACATAAAGTTGCGGACTGATCGGTGGCACAGGACACTTGTGTCCGCCCCGTGAATCCATCCAACTAAGAGAAAGAAACTCTAAACTTCCAGGTAAACGCCCTACTCAGAGGCACACATTTCACCGTGATCTGAAATAAAACTTCACACGAGTCGAAATGTGAAAAGCCCTCTTCGGAGGTTCGCTTCCCAGCGAACAGGGAAAAGATAAAAGCCTCTCCCAAGAGGTAGAAACAAAAAGCCCTCTTCCCAGGGGGACAATCAAACAAAAAGCCCTCTTCCCAGAGGCACAATCAAACAAAAAGCCCTCTTACCAGAGGCATAAGCAAGTCAAAGCCCACTTTACCGCAAAAGAAAATTCACTCAAAATAAAAGTGATTTTCTCCAAAAAAAAAGCGAAGTGTAAAAACTTCGCAACAAAAAAGAGAAGAGAAAAAACTCCTGCAAAATGAGGCACATCCTACTAAATACGAAAAATATTTCCTTAAAATGGAAATATTATCCTATAAAGTACAGATGCAAGCCTCCTTCAAATGGAAAAGCTGTTCTCTAAAGAAAGAGTATAAGTCTTCTCGAAATAGAGGAATTGTTCTCTAAAAATCTTTGCCAATGTGAAAGAGATTGCAATAAACCATGGTACGGGGGGCAGCACATTATAGGTACAAGAATGAAAACAATGTTCAAACAACATACCATAGGTTCATTGCAATATCACACAGAGAAAATAAGGAACTTGTGTAAAGATAAAGAATAAATGTATTCTCAAGTACAGACAGAAGTTTGTATAAGTAAAAGGAACATTTTATTCAATATTACGAAAATTTTATACAGGTACAGGTTTCAGAATAAAGAAAAGCGGGGGCCGGTACCCGCACAATCTCCGGCCAGTACATGCAAAAAGCAAAAAGTAAAGCAAAGTAGGGAAAGCGGGGCTCATCACTTCTTTCTCCCACCACCTTTAGAGCCTTCACCTGGTTTAATAGGCAATTTTTCAAGCCGACTTGGGAGAGTTGGGGGAGAAGGAGAGAGAGCTAGTGCTGGATCAACTTCCGTTTCCTTTTCAGTAACAGAAATGCTTCTCCCTTTCTTCTTTGAAGTTGTACGCTTCCTCCTCCTCCTTGAAGAAGACTCACTCCCCGGAGTGACAAGAGCAGACAATTTTATGTCATCATAAAGGGTTCGCTCCAGAGATACTTTGCCTCCTTCAAGTCCTTCGGCCTTCTGCTCCTGCGAAGCGGTTGGATCGTCCAAGTCTTGAAGGGCTCCTATTAATTCTTCCTGCGATACCGGCTGGGAAGTAGGAGTAATTTGAAAGGTTGGAGGAGGAACAGCTGGAGGAGGAAAAGTTTCTATGACACTGGGCGTTTTCACTATAGAAGAGAAGCAAAAAATATTAGTATCCCCCGTAAAGAGAGGAGATAACGGCTCATCGAGTCTTAAGTAACAAGCAATGAGTTCATCAAGCTCGGCCGAAGAAATGAGTAATCCGCTTGACCTGGTTCGACGTTAATATTACCTGGAGAAGTCGGCTTCCTAATGAGAACTTCATAAGCTTGTGCTTCTGTGCTCTCTTCGCCTTCATCTCCACCCTGCCGACTTGTAATCTCAGTTGTGACTTTAGCAGGGGATGGAGAATGAGAACTGGAGACTGTGATGTCAACGTCGGCCGAAATTGAAGGAGGGACAGGGGCAATTGATGGTGCTTCTTTCTCTTGATGCTCCTCTCTCATCGTCCCAGCACGCTCTCTAGCGAGTTGCTCTTTTCCTCTGGCAAGGGCTGCACGAGCTCCGTCATCCAGATAATGTGCCTCGAGTTCTTCTTCGGCATACCCAGCACCTTTAAGAATATCAAGCGCAGCTTCCCATACTTCAGCCAAAGTGATTTCATATTTGGGGCCCAGAAATGCGAGACTGCCACGCCCTAAGACACTTTGCAAGTAGAAGTCGAATAATGTCGAACTGACATCGGCTTTGGTGGCTTGATGAGCTTCTTCAGCTGCAATTTTACCGGCAACAGCCTCATTGCGCTCTTTCTCAACTGTAGCAAGTCGAGTTTTTAATGTCTCAAATTCGAGGTTCTGAGAGCTGGTCTGTTGTCGCAACTGTGCAACTTCAGCGCGATAATCTTCTACAACCTTTTCCTGCCACTTGAGTTTATCTTCGGCCTCTCGTTGGCTAGCATGAGCATCCCGCACTTGTTGCAGAAGCACACTTTCCCTTTGAGAATAGGAAATGGAGAAAGTAGCAAGCTCTTCTTTAAGTTTTCCGACTTCCGCTTCAAGCTTTTCATTATAAACGGCAATGCTCCTCATTTCTGCGTCATGTTGATAAAGAGTCTTTTGCCATTCGGATTTATCATTCTCCATAGTCAACATAGCCTTAAGGTTTGCGCGGTTCACTCTCTGGAGTTCGTCAACAAGTTTCTGCCAATTCAGCATTCTCTCAATATCAAGCTTGATAGCATCAAGATTTCGTAGCATGGCTAGTTTGTCGATTGGAACCAGATCAAGATCAAAGCGAACTCCCTTCAAGCACCAGTTTGGAAATCAACTTTGAAGAGTAGCTGGGTTTGGTCCGACCTGATATGAGGGCCTGCCAATGATCGTTTGAATGTCGGTACGAGCGAGAGCGGGAGATTGAGGAGGCACCGAAGCAATGGGCTCTTTAGGAGTGTCAGATGATGACTTTTCATCGTGCTTGGTCCGTTGGCTCGAACCTTCGGTGGCGTGGCTTTTCCCTTTGTCGTCATGGGATTTCCGTTTAAGGGAATCATCCTCTCTGTAGGAAGAGTCATGACGTTCTTCCCCTCTCCCGTACCATTCTTCGTATGCTCTTCTCTCCTGAGCTTTTCGAGCAGCCCTCTCCTCATCAGTTTCCCTATGAAGGGAAGATAGCCCTGTAATCATATTGACTGCGCCTACCATACTACTTAAAGTCATCATAATACGAGCCACTTCGCCCCATTGAAGAACCTGAAATTGAAAAAGAAGCATAGCTTGAGAATCTTCAAATTGCAAGGAGTGAAGTGCATATTAGTGCCAATAAATCCTAAGTATGTGTGGTGTGTGCAAACTACACGCGCCGAACTACGAACTGCTCCTCAGTTGGGGAGTGGTGACAGATTTTACAGCCAATGTTGATTCTTGAGCTGGAGGAGTTTGTTGAAGAGCAGATGTCGCTTCAACCACTGGAGATACAATTTTAGCAGCGGACAGATCATCTTTAAAGAGTTCTTGAGACGTAACCATAAAGTCGTTCAACCCTTCGAAAGTGTCATTACCACTGTGTTCAACAGGGCTCTTCACCTTAACTCCTTCATTAGTAGTCTTCCCGGTTTGTTGAAGATCTTCTTCTTCTTCGATAACTGGGGCAAGAACAAGTTTACAAGATGGTCCCGCAATGACAGTTGGAGTAGAACATTTTACCAACAAAGCCTCAAATGTAAGTTCCTTCGGTTTGGGTTTGTCGGTAGAAACTGGGGCATCTAATGCCTTAGCTGGGGAATCAGGGACTACGTGAGGTTGTCTAGAGCGGGAAGAATGTACAAGTCCAAGCTGATGTAGAAACTCATCCTTCAACAGAAATTTTATACTCCTTTCCTCAACAGCCACGACATTCAGTCTTTCAAAAAATTTCTTGTGGCCTGGATTTCTAGAGGGGGGAGGAAGTGCTGAAAAAGGAAAGAGTAAAATTAGCACTTAGCAACTCAGATCTCGAAAAGCTCAAGGATGGAAAAAATAAGAAGCAGGTAACCTTACTTCCTACTCTACATATAGCATAAAACCCTAGGGGGGCAGCGAACAAAGAAAAACTGATTCAAGAAGCCATGTGCTCTTTCGGAAAGATCGGTAATGAGTTTACGATTCCTAGCGCTTCTTACAACAGTAATGGAGGGATGATCTTTATTCTTAGCAAATGAGCATAAGTAGCAAATTTCTTCGAAGCTCGGCAAACGATCAAGAGTTCTCCTAAATAAAACACATAACCCCATCAGGATAGCATAGCCATTGGGATGTAGTTGAAACGGAGAGATGGTCAACCGAAGGAGAAGCGTTCGAAGAAAATCGTTAAAAGGAGGAATTGCTCCATTTAGGCACATCTGGTGATTGACTGCGACAAAACCGTGAGGTGGATTATCGGCAGTATCATTTGGCTCGGGAAGTAGAGCATCACTCTCAGCAAGGCCAAATTGAATGCGTAGCTGGTTAAATACTCTCTGAGATAAGGTAGTCGGAGATCTTTCTGGAGGATTCACTATGGGAATAGCTATCGGAAAGATCTCTTCAGCTTGAGCTACCACTTCTTCTTTATGTGAAGCCATTCTACATAAACAACTGGATATTCAAACATGAAGGTGCACGTTTCCTAAATGTGTGAAGTGCTGTGTAAAGCTAACAAAGCAACAAGCAAATATAATTGAAATTAAACATGTGTCAATTGCAATATTTCAAGACTTGTCGCTTTAAGTCCAAATACAAGTGCAATATTAACGCAAACAAATCGACTTTAGTTGGTTAATATTGTTTTAATGCTTCACTTGAGTTTGTTGATTCGCGGCATTTTATACAATTTCTTTAAAGTTAATTATCCTTTATCGACTAACCTGTCATTTGATGTGGGCAATCAGCAGCAATATATTCGCCCTAGTTTTCTGCAAATGTTGTATTTAACATGTTATTAGCATCAAATTTGGTATAATCTATTAAGAAAGCATAGCAAAGTCATGCAAGTTATTTCGGCAGTTCAAAGTTCGAAATGGGAGTACAATCAAGTTCTATCAACGTCTCGAAGTTTTCAAGTTTTGTTCAAGCCATGTAGTCACAGTCCAAAAGTTCTCTAAGTCCTAAGTCGTTCACGACCTAACAGGATGAGATGAAATTGGCTTAGGCTGAGGGAAACAGTTCGGCGGTGGAAAATTGTCCAAGTGCTAGCTCGTTCACGACCCAAAGGTTAAGTCGTTCGCGACCTAAAGGGAAAGCCGTGTTAAGGACCTAAAGGCTAGGTCGCTCACACGACCTAAAAGTTAGGTCGCAAGAATGGTGCTGCTGGAATTTAGGTCACGAATCTGAAGGTCGTTCAGTATCTGTTGGGTTGCAAGAATTTTTAGGTCGTCCACTTTCAGAATCCTTAGGTCGACTCTGGCGTTATTCAGCGATTTCAGGTTATCTCCTTAATCCACTAACTCCTCTCCAACCCGATAACTCGTTATCTTCCATTAACAACAGAATCCACCATCTTCTCAAGAAAAACCCAAAAACTGATCTAAATCACCACAAATTCTATGCCCTGTCACTCTAACGCAAATCGAAGATCAATTAGCTTGAAGCATTGAAGCCCATCAATCAAACGTTTAAAACCAAAATCCACTAATCCGTTAACCCAGTACCTCTCCGCCTCCTCCAAATTTCCAGAAACCATTGCTAACTACATGAATTCAAACGCTTGCCAAATAACTCCTTTAGATCCTAAGCCGATTCATTTTTTAGGGCAGTTGTCAACGGTTGACAATGGTCAGGGGACGAATCGGGGTGTAATCTCACAACATGGAAACAAAAACTGTAATGAAATGGTTATGGAGGAGCTGGTGGCAAACAAAATGGATAGATGATCGAAATTACCCAAATCTGTTGTTGAAATAGCGATCAAGGATGCAAAGAGGAGGATTTCGTGTTAACTTTTGAGTTCGGATACAACAATGGGGGCAAAGTGATAAGCAGTAAGGTAAGGAGGAAGAAGCGACTTAACGGCTTATATAGGAAATAGAGGAAAAGATGGATGGACGCGCAAGTTAACAAGCTTCTTCAGTCGCCCACGACGGGACTAGATCGAAGCACATGACCTACGACCTAGGCATGTACTTCGAGGGGCAAATGTTAACTCCTTTATTCGGCGACTCAGTGACACAGAGGAATTGGCGACTTAACACATGAAGCAGGTTGAACGACTTAACTTCTGAAGTGAAGCAGCGACTCAAAGGGTAAGCGACCTAACAAGGACAACGACTTAGAGAGTTGGACGACTTAAGGGTTTAACGGCTTAAGAGGGGTGAGCGACTTAAGGGGAGCAGCGACTTAACTAGTAAGCGACTCATGGAGTTATCGACCTAACGGCCTAAACACTCTGCGGCCTAAAGTGCTAAAGCCACAGCGACCTAGCATCTTCTGCAAAAACCGGGGTCCCACAACCACTAAGTCGCTCGCGACTTAAGTCGGCCACGACCTAAGTTATAACAGGCTTATACCTAAGTCGCCTAACTCCTTAGTTCATTTGAGAAAGGATCAGGAGCTACGCTACCCTGTTCTACTGTGACCTTAAGTCGCGCCCAACCTACCGGCCTATGACCTGACTTAAGTCGCTCACGACCTAATACTTAGAGAATAAATAGAGCTTCTTTCCATGAGGCAGGGAAGCTCTACCAAATGATTAGGTACAAGCCTGTTGAGTCGTGACCCGTATCTTCCTAACTCGCGAACGAGTTATGGTATACCCTAGGTCGCGTGCGACCTATAGCTCCATCCAAAGCACCCTATAAATACGGCGTGTGCTCCAACATGAAGGGGACTTTTCGGATCATTTTCTTCAAAGCATCGAGACTCTGCCATCTTCAAACCAAGCCTTACTCCAACACTTGAAACTCACAAGAAGCTTCAATCAACTTCAAATAAGATTCAACACGTTCAACCATGAATTCGGAGAATTCTCTTGCATCGAAGTTTTTCTAGCTACTTGTTTTTTGAAGTGAATTGTAATTGAAGGAAATTGTAAAGGATTGTAATCATATTAGCAATAAAGAAGGATTGGAGTGGACGTAGGCTTGATCATAAGCCGAACCACTATAAACTCTGTGTCTCCTACAGCTTTTTCAGTTAATTACTACTTTTTCTGTTTCCCGTGTTGACGGGTGGTGCTTTCATTCAAATCTCTATTTGCATCGGCGTGTTAGCGTCTGACTTTTTACGTTAACACTTGCTTTCTTTAAAAACAACTTTAAAGCATTTAATTTATATTTACAAATTTACTTTTAAAAACGTGTACTTGGCCATGCAGAGAGAATTCCATCTTCAAGTACTTAAATCAATTTCCCGAATTGATTTCCAATTCATTCTATTTGAAATAAATTTCTTTACTTGCTCGGTTCATTTCAAAATTCATTAATTATGAACTTTATTTTTATTATTATTATTATTTGCTTTTTGATTTTAAATCTTTTAGCTGAAATATACAAATTTTAGGATTTTCCTATTTTCTTCTTTGTTCCTTTCAAAATTTAAAATCTTGAATTTAAAATAATGTTCTATTCTTTTAGATATTAGCCTTTGGAGTTTCCAATTCATTAACATTCTATTAATTCAAAAATCTCCCTTCTACATTCAAGATTTATTAATTAGAGTTCTTATGTCACTTTATTTTATTTTTATTTCATTCTTAAATTTATTCGAATTTCCATATTTATTTTACTTACAAATTCACTTCTTTTCTTTTCTTTCCAACATCCAAGTTATATATTTTTGTGGAAATTCATTATAGCCAATTATCCAATCAAACCATAACATTCAATATTTCAACACAATCCATCATAAAATATCAAATCATCATAACAGGGAAATTTAAATAATTTAAATAATTGTTGAGGGATCCAGTTGGATCCCTCCAACCTGTTTTCCCTGCATCCACAGACGTTAGCATTACATAATATGCCAAATTCAAATTATACTATACTCTATCACATCAATCAATCCAACCATACAATCAATTATTTAAATTTAATCATTTAAATTTAGATTTCAACTGAGTGAGATTAACTCACCTTCGATTTTATTTGCACTCCACTTCAACATTGGCTTGGTTTCTCGATTTTTAACCTTAAATAAACATTGATATGGTTTATCAATATTCGAGTTAATCTAAAAATCAATTTTCCATTTAACAATTAACTTAACTAATCATTTGGTTTTAAACCAATTATTTAATTTTACCAACTTCCCCTTTTGATAAATTTACATAACTAATCAACAATTTATTACCATTTAAATAAACTTATTTTAAACCAACAATTTGGTCTTAACTAGTAACTTGTTTTTTTTATTCTTTTTCTTTTCAGCAAGTACAACAGTAAATTAATTATTGTAAATAATTTTTTTTCTGTTTTCTGTTAACATAAATATACGTATTGAATTTTTTTAAAAACAATACCTCACTGCTGCTCTACACCAAACACCACCGCCTTACGAATCCACGCGCCACCATGCGGTTCCAACACCCGACGCGACCTCAAATTCACGACCCCAGGCTCGATTCTTCGAGACTCCTAAACCCACAATTCGCGACTCCCTTCAACCCATCACCCAGTCTCAAGCATCGCGATGCTACCCACGCGACGACACTGAACCCCAAAACGCAGCCCCTGACCCGCGACTCCCCCATCGCACTCGCCAAGTTCGCGAGCTAAATCGTTCGCATCGCCAACCTCCTCTTCTCGATACCGTACGAGGTTGAACTCCTCCCACCAATGACGTGGAGCTCTCGAATGAAAGCAGCTACAATTTCTACAAGTAACACGAAGAGGAGAAGGCGAAGGCCATAAGTTCGTTTCGAATAAGATGAAGAAGCCGGCAACAGGGATTTTGAAGGGAGGCATTTTCTCCTTTTTTTTAGGTCAAAGCTTCGTTGATTTAGGAATAAGGGTTCGACCCTTAATTTTATTTCTCTATGAAAAGCTTCAACAAGACGATATTGCACGAGCCTGCAGAAAGAATAGAGTGAACATGAAAGTTATTCGCGCGTACGATGGTTCATCATGTCGGCTTCACAGAGACAGGATGGCTGCTGATTTAAAAAATTATTATATTTTTATATTCAAAAATATCTCGTTTAGGTACATAGTTATGAAATTGAATTCAATATAGATTCCAGCGCGTTTATATAACGTACACTCACAACACAATCCCAAACACTACGAAATTTAAAATCCGGTAATAATTCAATATTACGAATCCAATGGAACTGGTTTCGTCGAAATCCGAGACTGTGCCTCGTAAGGCCGTTTTAAATTCAATTTAAACTATAAAATTCCAAAACTGAACAAAGCACTGTTAATTTCAATTTTAACGCTTCTGTTGTCTTCAGTATTATCAATATAAATTTTATAAGCCTTCAAATTATTTTTAATCAGCTTAAAATTCTAGATTCAATAATTTTCCCAACTTCAAATTATTTAATTCAATAATTAAATCATCAAATAAATTGTGATATTTTAATTCAATTCAAATAACTCTATTGGATATTTAAAATCAATTAAATATTCTGATTTTAAATGCTTGAAAATTCCGGGTCGTCACATCTAGTTTAAAATGAAAATGATTTCCAAGCTATGGAAACGGTGTGAAAGCTATATGTTAAATCTTAAATTTAAAGATTTTAAATGAGTTAATCCAATTGAAATTGGAATTGATTTTAAATCCCTAAATGGATCTTTATGAAAATGGGTGAACTTAGTGAAAAGAATCTTTTTGTTTAAAAATTTGAAAATGGTAATTGGTTTAAACCATTTGAAAGAAAGTTTTGAATTATTAAGTTGTGACTTAATTGAAATCCAATATCCATACGTTTTAAATGTCATGCTCACTATTCGGTTTAGCTGGGAGAAGACCTTTGTGTCGTATAACCCATTCCGAATAAGTGATTCGACGTATATGGATAGCATTTGAAGACCGGCGGCAAAGACCAGGTATTTGCGAGAACGATAAGATGACCTATCGATTGTCTCTACACTGAGTTACTCCTGTATAGAGATTTCCTAAGTGATGGAAAGTCCAATCGGGTTTGTGAATACCCGGATTGCAAGGACTTCTTTAGAAGTGCCTTCGGTTCTGTTCGAACCTAGAACAGACTTGTATGGTTGTATGTCTGACACTACACCTTGAGATATAAAGCAGATTTCTTTCAAATACATATCTGTTGGCGGTGGAGAATTTATTCTCTTAGCTTAACACCCTTCTCTGAGACGTACGAGCTCAAAAGTTTTATAGTTGAAGGTTATTAGAGATATATTATATTTGGTAGTGTGATATGCTACGTGCTGCTGTGTGTTAATGATCATTTCTTGATCATTTGTGATCAAAGCATGGCTTTAGTGTAAAGCATAGCTTTGTGGACAAGACTGCATCAGGACCTCACAACCGGAAATGGTTAAAATAGGAAAAATGCAGCAAGGTTATGAGGGTCGCGCCCTTTAGGGTGTGTCAAATCCCTTCTAGTAAAGGGTGGTATCATGGTATGGAGCCCATATATTTACCTATGTGGTGGCTCCAATCTCATTTACTGTGTGTTTGTTGCTTTAGAGGCGCCTCGGATGAAGGTCCCAAAGGACTGGGAGTGGCATGCTCGTGTAGTAGTTACCTAGTTACAGAGGTAACCCGGCCTTGTGTTGGCAGAGAGCTGGTTAAGTTCTCGGGACGTCCCACCAGAGGCGTATCCATGCACAGTGGGAAGTTCCTTAGCCCGACCATTTGATGGAAAATCCAAACGAAACAATACGAGCCCTTTTACGATTGCAGTTGTATAACCTGCCTCCTCAGGAGGTAGCTATAGTGGGCATAATACAATGGTACCTATACTGGCTAAGATTTATATTCTACTTTCGAAATGTTTTCCACTGTGCACCTATAATAAAAATATCAAGAAATATTCATGTATCAAGCATATTTGACTATCATAAGGCGAAATCTCCTCCAATTCTGCGTTTGCATGGTGCGTGTGGCGGGAGGCCTTATGGTAGTTTCATTTTCTAAAAAGCATTGAGGATTTATTTTAAATTCTTTTGTTGTTTCTTTAAAAGAATAAACTGTTTTTGTTTCTCACACCAGTCACCATGACTGACTCGGAGTTTATTGTTCCTTTCGTAAACTCTGGGTGCCCACTATTTTCCACACGGGCAGTCTAGAGTTGGGTTTTTCATATAGTCAGGTTTAGTAGATTATCTTGAGTTGGTCCAGTCTTTGGATCAGGACGAGAATTGCTTATCTTAGTGACTCATGATGTTGGGGTTCGAGCTAGCTTTGGATTGGAGCAAAGGACTTGGGGATGCATTCTATTGAAGATATTCTTTCCGCTGCTGGTGTTACCTATTCTTTTCGTTATGTCTTGTATCTCTGATAGTGTTAATATCCATTGTATCATTCCGTTGTATCATATTATATCGAATGTTGTATCTGTCATTATATCAATATTGTATATATATATTGATATTTATTTCTTTCGCTGTGTTGTACTTAATGGTGTTATAAGCTCCGGCGACTCGGATTTGAACGGTCGAATCTGCGGCATTCGAGTACGATGTAAAGTATGAATGTCCATTTTTTAACGTGAAAAATTCGTATCGTCACAAATTTTAATTTTAACTAATGATTTTCCTTTTTCTAAATAAAAATCCTGTAGTAACTAAAAATAAATAATTAAGTTAATAAAACAAATTAATCTCCATATTACATTATTCTTTAAATTTAAACAAATAATTTGATTTTTTTTTAAACTAAATTTTCCTTTAATGTTTTCTTTAATTGTTTAAATTCATTTTTCAAATTTAAATTAAACTGATAAATTGCATATACTTTCTCGAACTCAGCCTGATTCTTACGATTGAGACCCTACTGCTCTGGCCGATCTTCTTCACCATTACGAAGTCGTTCGCGAACCCCCCACCATTGCCAAAACATCCCACTTCGTCACCGACAACACCACAGCCCAAACCTTACTGTAATCTTGCTCACGTGCATGCTAGTCCTCACTTGCCTTCCTTCACTTTCAATTCGTTTGCTAGCAACTCACCTACTAACTCGAGAAACCCTAGCCGCCATGAACGATCACAACCTACCACTTCCATCACTGCCGCGGCCGACCTTCGTTCGCGTTGTCGTGACCCAAGTCGATTCGAACAACTGCTCGACCCCTTGCTAACAAAGCTATGATCTGTTACTTTATTTTAATGAATGGGCCTTAGGTTTTGAATTTAAAATAAAGGGGATTATTTTTTATCGGCCATTGATTTATTTTGAAGCTTTTTTTTTTTACTGGGAAGGAAAATAATTTTAGTTTGTTCATTTTTTCTTTTTCTATTTTGAACTAGAAGAAAGAAAAATAATTTCAACACGTGTTAATTTGAACTGAGTAAAGGGAACACGTGTTTGAAAATCCAATACGTGTAATTGCCTTATGAAATATTATTAAAATACTCGTATATATTATATTTAAATTCAAATTCAAATTTAAATCGTTCAACTTCGCAACTCTCAATCTCGATCTCCATTCGTGGCGTGCCACCAGGCGTCTATAAGGTTATACCCTTATTCTAAGCACAATGGAAAAGGTTTCTAATCCAAATTCGATCGTATGGAGAAAATAGTTTTTTGAAGCAGTTATCAGATTAAATTTCGATAAAATTTTCAATGCGTTTGTCAGCCGTACAGCCACACGATAACTCCAAATGTTACGAAAATAAAAATTCGATAATAAAACAATATTATGGATCCAACGAAACTGATTCAGTTGAATTCCGAGACTGTTCCTCGGAAGGCAATTTTTTAAATATCTATTTAAACGATAAATTTTCAAAATTAAACAAATCTCTTTCAAGTCCTATTCTGAAGCTACCATTTTCTTCAGTATTATCAATATGAATTTCCTAAGCCTTCGAAATATTTTTAATCAGCTTACAACTGAAGATTCAAATTTTTATCCAACTTCAATAAATTACATTCAATAATTAAATTGCCAAATTCATTCTGATATTTGAAATTCAAGTTAAACTAACATTCAAATATTTAAAATCAATTAAATATTTCAATTTAAAATGTTCAAAATTCTGGGTCGTCACATTCTTCCCCTCTTAAAAGAATTTTGTCCTGAAATTACTAGTTAAGAAGAATGATCCTTTACCCATTTATCATTTTCCCAAAACAAACAGTTTTAATTTTTCAAAACAATCATTTTATTTAAAACCAATTATCGATTCAACTAATTTCCAACCTTAACCATAAACTCCAAACAATATTTTTTTCTTAACCAATTCAAATTTAAATTTAATTTCAAATTTTAAGTTTTCAAAATTTTCTCCAAATTTTTCTAACTCTCTAAATTTTTGAAAAATTTCGCTAGCATCTCCTTTGCGCGGCTAGCTCGGTACGACTGCAAAATGCCACAATGGGCCCCTAGATTTCAATAAGAAAACAAAATGCTAAGCGGCAAGACAAGAAAGTCATCAAATTTAATAGAAATTCAAATACATACATTATTCGAGCATTTCAAATTTATCTTCGAAATCAAATCCCAAATCCATTTGCATTTAAATCAACTCTATGACTTAATTGAAGTAATATCCAATTTCAATATTTAATTGATTCAAATTCGTACGATATACTTATATCATTCGTACGCAATATTAAATTCGATCGCTTACTTGATCATGCAATTTCACTTTCGAACTAGTATTGTCCACCCGACTTCCTAGTGCGGACTCAGATATGGTTTCTTGACCACAAACCGTCATTCTCCTGACATTGTTCTAAACTAAGATAGAGAATTTCCATAATCAACCAAAAATCCATATGTTACACACCACTCCGAGACTCACATTAGCAAAGAGTATTACAAGGTAATACCGTCCGCTAAAATGGATAATAAAGCTGGATAAGAGCGACCATCATAGCCTTGTATTAACTATCTATTAAATACGTCGATAAATGTAGCATATATATTATTTAGGCGGATTGACATATCCAATAGAAATTTAATACAAAACTATAATGGCTATAAGATCTAACAGAATAAAATATAACAACTCAAAGGTAAAACACATCACAGAACAGTAGATCATCACATACATATACACATATACTGATACATCACAGAGTATACAAAATGAAACATGTCAAGTGTTGTAACAACCACAATATACAGGCGAGTTAAAAGAATATATATATCAGAGTTACGACCAAAAAGGACTACACAAAAAGCTATAAAAAAGGAGCTAGCAGAATAGCCCATGCGAAAGCAATATAGGCTAAGTCCAAATGTACTTAACCTGAAACACCTCGGTCTGACCCTAGTATAAAATATACGGGTCAGTCTATCTAAACAAATCAGTTAGACAAGCTAAATGATAACGAATATGCAAGGTCATAAAGTACCACAAATATCCCTAAAAGAGATTACTCGATCATCTAGCAAAAAATGAATCATAACAAGCCTCATTTCATCGACAACTCAAATAATTAGAGGATATGAATATCCCAAATCAAGCCAAAAAGGTAAATAATAAATACCAACAAAGGTAACACAAGTTTCCACAAGGTAATCGCTATATGTCGTGTGGTTCAATGGTCCTACACCGAAAGGCGATACTCTAGGGAATATAAATATTAAAGAAACAAAAGTTGCACGTGCTCAGCACTGTATAAACAAGGATCCACAAGCCCGATGGTGACAAACCTAAGTATCTCTCGAGCGATGGCGAAGGACCAACTCCAAAATCGATACTATAGGGCAAGAAACCAGAAGGCAACAAACCCGAAGGCAACAAACCGTAGTGGCGAAGGTGCGAAGGCCCAGTACTGGACACCACTAACTGGCAATATGTGTCACAAACTCTCGGAAAGAAAGCCGAAAAGTGTTAACATGTGTCCCATACCACACGCTCGCACTAAACAATTTACTAACCGTTAGTCACTTCCACACTCAAAGCAGCACAAAGTTTACCTCATCTTATTAGTAAACCAGACACGAAGGTCAAAACGATCAAACGAATAGGTTAGGAATTAACTGAAAAGATAAACACATGTGTTCATAGCATGCATTTTATGTAATAATTTAATTCTCCTCCCTCTTCGCTCGAAGTGCAAAATTATGTATTTTGTATAGAAATTAAGTTGAAGAAAATGAGTTTTAGGAACGTTTCGAAATCCCTTTAGAAATTGCCTTTGAAATTCTCTTATTACAGAGTACATAATTTTTACACTAAGAAAAAATAATATACAATAATACTTTCAATAGCCCATTTATTTGAAAAAAAATTAAAACACATTATAATAACTGCGTATTAAATTCAGAAAGAAATATCAAGAAAACATCGAACTAACATAAATTTCACAAGTATTATCTGTTTAAAACATGGTGCGACTCAATATTTGACAGCGAGTTTGAATAAGTTAGTAGTTTCAAAATGACTTGAAATTTTCAGGAATGTAGTTCAATATTCCTACTTCATTCTGCAAAAAGAATCAGTCAAATCCAATTTGAAACGAAGAATCTACGTCGTTTCAAAGTAGGACCAAAGCAAGGTTTTAAACACTGAATTACAGTAAGTTGCGAGTACAAGTTCGACAGTAGTTCCGAAATAGCAAACCAATCTAGATTTTAATGAAATTTTACAGGAATGTAAATCAACGCTCTTACTTTAATTTAAAAAAAGAATCACTCAAATATGATTTGAAACGAATGAGTTATTCTGTCTCAAAAATGGACTCGGGCCATGTTTGCAACAGTTCAAACATAAAAAATGTACAGGCCTGAAACCATCTTGGGTTTAACTTTCAGGCATAAAACAGAGGAATAAATGACATTGGATTGAGCTCAAAATTGGTATACCTATACTAGAAAACTTCATATTTCAAACAAAAAAGAACCATTGAATTTTAATAAGAAATAAATGAGTTATTCTATCCCAAACATGGACTCAGGCCATGTTTGCAACAACTAAAAACAACTACAGGCAAAAATCATAGCCTGAGTCGATTTTGCAGCAATGTTTTGAACATTCAAACGATAATATCTTTCAACCAAATTTTAGAGAAATGAAGTTCGACATGTAAGATAACAAATACAAGGAATCCGGTAGCATTTCATTGCCGGAATCAAAAGATACATGCCTCTAAAAAGGCACCACAGAACAGTTTTGAACAACATAGAAGCAAGCTAAAAATATATCTACATAAGCCAAACTATTTACCCTTTTTGTAATTAAAAGCATTATTTTGCTAGACTATATGAGTTTATTCAACTCACCTTGCTGATTAGATGCTAAAACTTGGATTATAGCATCAAAGTTGAAGCTTTTGGCAAGATTAGAGCTTCCAAGGACTTGTAGAAAGCAAATGAAGAACGTGCAAAACAAAGAAGAGATTGTTACATAAAAACCCAACATAAAAATTTTGATTTTTATGAAATATTCGGTTTTGGAATGGCTCACCTTTAGATTTATGCCTTAGATTGAAGAATTTACAGTTTGCATGAATCAACTTTTGAGTTTGGAAGCATTGATTTTGCAAAGTGGTGGAGTTTGGTTTCTTACAGCTTGAAGATGAAGAAGACGAGGCTTTGAACGTACTGTAAAATATTTTTCTCAGTTCCTCTATCTGATTAAAAGCACTATTAGGCCTTGGACCTAATAATTAAGGGAGAATTAATTGGGCTAAATGAATTTATTTAACACTTAAAAGCCAAATATGTACATTTTTACACTATATTATCAAATAAATGTTATTTTCTTCAAATTTTCACACAATTAAAATATGTAAACGTACGTACATATGAAATAAAATATTTTACACTATATAAAAAGATTAATTTTTTAATTTTTATTAAATCCTTTATTTTTTAAAAATACACAATTTTCACAGCTAAATGCAAAAGTCTACATTTCTAACTTCTAAAATTCAACAAAAATATTTTTCTTGCTTAGAAAATATAGCTAACCATTCTAGACTCAAATTTATAATTAAAATACATTTTAAACCAATTTCCACCTTTTTATTTAATCCTTCTCTTAAATATTATTAAAAGAAGTAAATGGGCAACAATTAATGTAATTATTGCATTTTCTCTAGAATAAAAATCATTTTCTATTTGTAAAGCCCATATTCCAATTAGTATCAACCTAAAAAAATAAAATAAAGTTATAAACTTTATTTTCACAATTTTAATTCCAATTTCGTTGTTTATTCCAAATAAACAGTTTAAAATTTCCAATTTTAATAAAATTTACAATATCAAACTATAATTACCATTATAATTTAGTATTGATAGGTAATCTCCAAACCAGGGTTGTTACAGGCTCCCCACTTAACAAAATTGCATTTACGCAATTTCTATAGGAGGGTTTATATTCAACCTATTAATTTAGTCAATCAAAAGAAAGATAAACAATTCAAGCTTAAAATTTCTTTCACTCTCAGAATAGAATGGTAGAAAACCAAGATAAGACTTGCTTGAATAATTCTATTGTTTCCAAAGGGCTAATATTGGAATTAGCGATCCCTTGAATTTTCTGAGCAACACACAAGATTTCGAAGGCGTCTCACCTTCGAATGAGAACATAAAAAGATGCTACACAAAGGATCAATCGAATGAGATTGATTTCTCATCAGCTCCTCGATTAGGGTTGGGATTTAGCACAATTCCAACCCGGACTTTAACCAACAAAAAGACTAGCGATATGATTTTTTGTATGACATTACGGAAGAAACCACACCGATATAAGATAGATACAAAAGTGGCAACAAAAGGTGGTTTCTTCAAAGGCCACCATACTCAAACGACCGCATAAATGCCCGTCGTTAAAAATTAACATGAGAGTAATATAAACACAAGGAACTAAAATATGTATGAACTCTCAATCAAAATTTTTAGAATTTCAACATTAGTATTTTTATAATGATAACCACAATTTTCAACACTTGAAATTTTTCAAAACTTCTTATTTAATTTTGAAGTCAAGTTCATTGCTCTTCGTTAGAGTAAATAAAGTTTAAGTTGTTCATACTCTAATTCTTCCATAGGTATTCTTTCTTTTTCTTCAAATTTTCAATGTGTTAGAAATTTTTGGAAAAATCGATGGAATCTCCTTTGTATAGAGGGCCGTATACAATATATAAAAATGATTTATATAATATACATCGACCATTAGTTCGGAAACAAAATATATATAATCATTTTACACTTTTAAAATTTAATCCGTATACATACCTTACTTTTTGGCCTTTTTAAAGCGAGCTTTCATAAACTTATATATTCTTTTTGCTTAAAATATATTCCAACTATCCTCTTTCACCTGTATTTAACTCAAATAGATTATATAAGTTCATGTTCATAAATAAGAAGTGCTGCATTTAATTATTAAGAGGAAAATGATCAATTTTATTTCAAACATGCTGTAAAGAAGACATGTTTTGATCCTACAAACAACCAAATCTGAAATTTTATAATAGGAAACCTGTTCTACTTAGTCTAAGCTTTCCAATGATACAAAGATAATAAAAATTGGATTCACAATTTGAAAGTAATGCTAAATTTATTTTTAGCTTAAATCTTAGTAAATCTCATATAGGACAGAAGTGGCCATCAACTTTCAAACCAATTTTAGACTCACTAAAATGCAAAATATTTTAAAGTGGTGAAATGAAACATTATACCTTACTAAAAGTTATTTATTTACAAAAGATCGAACTCATTTGGGGTTATAAATCTCAAGTTATCACTCTTTAAGTATAGCATTTTTCTAACCAAAATTTCAGCTATTAAATCGATTTGAAATTTGAAATTTTCCCGAAACTTTTTAATCTCAAACTACATTTTCAAACAAGTTTTCTGCTATATCATCTATTAAATGATCTTCTTCTTCCTTGGAAAGTTAAGACATACAAAATTATGATTGACTTTATGTAATCATCAGAAAACATTTTATTACGTGGAAACATTTTCATTGCTTTCCAAAATCTACTTAAAACAATTAACTTGAAAACTCATTTTGTAAGAGATGACTAATTTCTTTCATTATCAAGAGATGATTATTGATTATCCACCAAAATAAATTTTTGGGTTATGTATAAAGTTTAAAATTATTCTTACAATTTAAAATGATTTACTACATGAATTGTTCATTTATCAAAACAATCAAAATTCACATTTCCACTTGTCATAAAAATTAATTTTCCATCTAATTATCAACATAAAACTAATTAAAGTTGATAATTAAATCAAACTTGTTTCAAAAAGAATTTCGCAGTTTAAAACCCACAAGTTTTAATACCATTTAAGTTTAAAACAAAAGCTAGCTCATAAATTTTACCAAGTGTTCCAAACTAACAGTCTTTATTTTCTCTTAATATTTTATATCCATCGTCTACTATAACTGAAATAACTAAGTGATAAAACAAATTTTTATAATCATCATTAATAACTTATATTAAACTATTCATTTAATATTTTAATTTTTTTTTCAAACCAAAGTATTCCTTTACGTTACATAGAACATTTTATTAATCAATGCATCGAATAGTATTTTCTTCTAATTAAGATATCCCCTTAATTAGAATTATTCACTTTTACTTACCCAAATTATCATATTCAATTTCTCAAATTTTGAATAATGTAAGGGTATTTCCTCGCCATTAATTTATAGTGAATGACCCCATCGATTGGCTGCAAATTTGATCAAATGATCAAAAATGCCTTGCCACTCATCCAACACTCACTATGGCTCAATGGTTTCATTAATCATTTAAAATTAAAATTAACACTCCCCCATATTAATTATTTCCAAACTTTACTTATTGAAACTCAATTTATCGTGTTTGACTGTCTCATCACAGCGTTTAGGAAATTCTATTGGTAACGTTGGCCAAACACATCGACCAGAATTCTTAAAGCACTAGACGGACAAGCCAACACAAAAATTCATTTTCTTTAAAAAGAAATATCTCGTTTATAATACTGAAAATATTCTTTGTTTTTTAAAAAAACATAATACAATTTATCTTGGAAATATATCTTCAATTTTTGAAAAGAAATTGAAAGCACAATTTATTACTTATTCTCAAAATCAAAGACACAAGAATAAATCTTCGAGATATTGCAAGAATACTCGATTCACAAGACTGAAGGTATAGTCTGGAGTGTTCATTATTCCGAACCGTATAACGAACCACTCACAAGACTCATAATAGTGCGCAATGTGGTAAGAGTAACACTATCCTTCGCGACTCGTAGCTCATGAAAAAATCGGGGTAAGCTCAAGATGAGGAATGACCCTAGCACCACTCAATATACTAAAAAAGATAGAGAAATGAGATATAAGAGTAATGCTAACATATCTTCTCTATTGACAAGAAGAACATTAACTATATATCATTACTTCGAGTGAAGTAATTTTACAAAGTATATCAACAATTGAGTATCCAAAGAGGATATCTCAAAAGGAGGCAAGAACGACAACATCAAATAAATTCAATGAATCACCTCATTTCCCTAGTGGATATCCTCGTGGGAGGATGAGCAAGAGGCTAATAACCGAGAATGAAGTCAATACAATATTCAACTGCCCAATTGGGTGGCATACCCGAAATAAACTCACAGAAATCAACAAAGCCACAATGATTGGAATTCGAGATATATCATAAAGATCTCGAAACACAAGTGTGAATACAAATACTTCAGAATCATTATTAACATTACTGGAGAAAAAGAAAAAATGGATCAGCCAAATTAGGATAACTAAATATAGGATCCTTCAAATTACATAATGTGGCATGATAATATGCAAGCCACTCCATCTAAAACTATTCCAAGTTCTAGATAGAAAAACAACATGCTAATTCGCACTAAAAGAAAAGCTACAAGGAACAATTCGAAAATCCTCAAACATCATACCTAATGTTGTGGATCCCCTCAATAGGATTCACAATCCTCAAAGACATTACACGATAAGAACATCAAAAAGCATCAACAAATTCCTCCGATACGGATGAGTGCCATGCACCCGTATTTAAGAGGACTCGAATAGAACAATCATAATTAGGATACTCCTAAGATAAGATATTAAAAATTCTATTATGGAATACTATGGAATAAAATATATTCCTAGACATATCCAAAACTTCTATCTCAAAAAACACGATAAAGTATAGGACACGATGATAAAGGGATTCATAACACTTGTATAACACTTAGATGTACCGTAATATGTGTTTCTACTCTGTGTTTATCATATTTTGTTTTGAACTCAGCTCTGGTACCAAGTTGTAACACCCCACTCCGAGACCCACATTGGCAAAGAGTATTGCAATGTAATACCGTTTGCTAATACGGAGAATAGGGCTGGATCGAAGCGACCATCTATAGCCTTGTCTTAAATATCTACTGGATATGTCGATAAATGTAGCATATATATTTTTTAGGTGGATCGACATATCCAATAGATATTTAATACAAAACTATAATTGCTATAAGATCTAACAGAACAAAATATAACAACTCAAATGTAAAACACCTCATAGAACAGTAGATCATCACATACGTATACACATATACAGATACATCATAGAATACACCAAATGATACATGTCAAGTGGTGTAACAACCATAATATATAAGCAAGTCAAAAGAATATACATATCAGAGTTACGAACAAAAAGGAATACACAAAAATCTATAAAAAAAGGAGCTAACAGAATATTCCATACGGAAGCAGAATAGGCTAAGTCCAAATGTACCTAACCTGAAACACCTCGGTCTGACCCGAGTATAAAATACACGAGTTAGTCAAGATAAACAAATCATTTAGACAAGCTAAATGATAATGAAAATGTGAGGTCATAAAGTACCACAAATTTCTCTAAAAGTGATTACTCGATCATCTAACAAAAGATGAATCATAACAAGCCTCATTTCATCGGCAACTCAAATAAACCAAGGATACGAATACCCCAAGTCAAGCCAAAAAGGCAAATAACAAATACCAATAAAGATAACAAAAGTTTCCACAAGGTAATCGCTATATGTCGTGTGGTTCAAAGGACCTACATTGAAAGGAGATACTTTAGGGAAATATAAATATCAAAGAAACAAAGGATGCACGTGCTCAGTACTGCATAAACAAGGATCCACAAGCTCGAAGGCGACAAACCCAAGTATCTCTCGAGCGGTGACGAAGGACCAACTCTAAAAGCAATATTATAGGGCAACAAACATGAAGTCAACAAACCCGAAGGCAACAAAGTCGAAGGCACAAACCCAAAGGCACAAACCCGAAGGCAACAAACCGTAGTGGCGAAGGTATGGAGGCCCAGTACTGGACACCACTAACTGGCAATATGTGTCACAAACTCTCGGAAAAAACCCGAAAAGTGTTAACGTGTGTCCCATAACACACGTTCACACTAAACGGTTTACTAACCGTTAGTCAATTCCACACTCAAAGCGGTACAAAGTTTACCGCATCCCATTGGTAAACCAGACCCGAAGGTCAAAAGGATCAAACAAATAGATTAGGAATTAACTGAAAAGATAAACGCACGTGTTCATAGCACGCGTTTTATCTAGTCATTTAATTCTCCTACCTCTTCGCTCGAAGTGTAAAATTGTGTATTTTATATAGAAATTAAGTTGAAGAAAATGAGTTTTAGGAACGTTTCGAAATCGCTTTAGAAATTGCCTTTGAAATTTTCTTATTATAGAGTATATAATTTTTATACTAAGAAAAAATAATATATAATAATACTTTCAAAAGCCCATTTTTTGAAAAATATTTTTAAAACACAATATAATAACTGTGTATGAAATCTAGAAAGAAATATCAAGAAAACATCGAAATAACGGAAATTTCACCAAGTATTATCCGCTTAAAACAAGCCGTGACTCAATATTCGACAGTAGGTTTGAATAAGTTAGTTGTTTCAAAATGACTTGAAAATATTCTGGAATGTAGTTCAACATTCCTCCTTCAATCTGCAAGATGAATCATTCAAAACCGATTTGAAATGAAGAATCTACGTCATTTCAAAGTAGGACTAAAACAAGGTTTTAAACACCGAATTACAACAAGCTGCGAGTACAAGTTCGACAGTAGTTTCAAAATAGCAAACCAACCCAGATTGTTACGAAATTTTACAGAAATGTAAATCAACACTCATTGTTACGAAATTTTACAGAAATGTAAATCAACACTCTTACTTCAATCTACAAAAAAATCACCCAAATCTGATTTGAAATGAGTGAGTTATACTGTCTCAAACATGGAGAGACCATGTTTGCAACAGTTCAAAAATCAAAAATGTACAGGCCTGAAACCATCTTGGGTTCAAATTTTAGGCATAAAATAGAGGAACAAATGACATCTGATTGAGCTCAAAATTGGCTTGCATATACTAGAAAAATTCATCTTTCAAATAAAAGAAGAATCAATGAATTCCCATAGTAAATGAATGAGTTATTCTATCTCAAACATGGACTCGGGCCATGTTTGCAGCAACTCAAAACAACTACAGGCAAAAAACTATGTCTGAGTCGATTTTGAAACAATGTTTTGAACATTCAAACGATAATATCTTTAAACAAAAATTTGTAGAAATGAATTTCAACATGCAACCTACACAATACAATAAATCTGGCAGCATTTCGTTGTTGGAATCAAAAGATACGTGCCTCTAAAGAAGCACTACAGAACAGTTTTGAACAATAGCAGCAAGCTCAAAATGTTTCTACACATGCAAAACTATTTACCTTTTTGCAATTAAAAGCATTATTTTGCTAGATTATATGAGTTTATTCAACTCACCTTGTTGATTAGATGCTAAAACTTGGATTATAGCATCAAAGCTGAAGCTTTTGGCAAGATTAGAGCTTCCAAGGGCTTGTAGAAAGCAAATGAAGTATATGCAAAACAAAGAAGAGATTGTTACATAAAAACTCAACACAAAAATTTAGATTTTGATGAAATATTCAGTTTTGGGATGGATTAATTTAGATTTATGGCTTAGATTGAAGAATTTACAGTTTGCATGAATTAATTTTTCAGTTTGGAAGCTTTGATTTTGCAAAGTGGTGGAGTTTGGTTTCTTACAGCTTGAAGAGGAAGAAGATGAGGTTTTGAACGTATTGTAAATATTTTTCTCACTTCCTCTATCTTAATAAAAGAATTAATGGGCCTTGGAACCAATAATTAAGAGAGAATTAATTAGGGTAAGTGAATTTATTTAACACTTAAAACCAAATATGTACATTTTTACACTGTATTATCAAACAAATGTTATTTTCTTCAAATTTTCACACAATTAAAATATGTAAACTTACATACTAATGAAATAAAATATTTTACACTATATAAAAAGTTGAATTTGTTATTTTTTCTAAATCCTTTATTTTACAAAAATACACAATTTTCACAATTAAATGCAAAAGTCTACATTTTTAACTTCTAAAATTCAACAAAAATATATTTCTTGCTTAGAAAAAAATAACTAACCATTCTAGACTAAAATTTATAATTAAAATACATTTTTAAACCAATTTCCACCTTTTTATTAAATAAACCACCCTTAAAAATAATATCCTTCTCTTAAAAATTATTAAAAGAAGTAAATGGGCAACAATTAATGCAATTATTGCTTTTTTTCTAGGATAAAAATCATTTTCTATTTTTAAAGCCCATATTCCATTTATTATCAACCTAAACAAAAATAAAACAAAGTTCTAAAATTTATTTTCACAATTTTAATTCCAATTTCATTGTTTATTCCAAATAAACAATTTATAATTTCCAATTTTAATAAAATTTACAATATTAAACTATAATTACCATTATAATTTAGTATTGATAGGTAATCTCCAAGCCATGGTTTTTACACCATATCCAGGTTCATCGTCAAAAATCGAGTTAAAAATCCCAACTCGGATCGATATAATTATCTCGAAATTCTATGCTCGAATTCTGGATCAAATCGCTATGCGAACAAAGTAATATAAATATATCCTACGTATTTATTTCCAATTTTATTAGATATATCAATTTTTTCATTCACTTATTCACGATTATCATTTCATAGCGTCCAGTTTATCCTTCATTCAATTATCAACGTTGTATATTTCCTCAATTCCAAATTTTACTTAAAAATTTCACGCTTTATGTCTTATGTTCAATGCAATATTCTATAGACTTCTTGTTCTTATTTTCAATTCACCAGTTTTGTTTTGAACTACTTATATTTAAACTGGATTTCTAATTCCATATGAATTCAATTTACCTTTCATTTATAATTATTGAATTCAGTTCATCTTAAACCTTATCCATTTGGTCATTCTTCAATTAGTTCCACTTACTAATTTTACCCCATACTTCGCTCTGTTTATCAAAATCAAATTCAATTCCAGTTCCAGTTCCATTTTCTTACAATTGTAAATTCATTTAGTTATTCACAATTTATTTTCCACCTTAATAAATTTTTATTCCATAACTATGTTTATCAGATTCTAGAGTATTTCCATTCAAAATCATTTTTGAAATCAATTCAAATTATCTTTTGAATTTCCAAAACCAAACCCGGTTTGCAGACAACTTCCTTTTTAAAACAATTTAGCAGCAATTCCTCTCCTGGAAACTCGAAAATGAACATCGATTATGCTACAGTCATCATCGAAGTTATTTTCCAGCGACCGAAAAGAGTTTAGAACTTTTATATCTTCAAAAACATTTTTTCCAAAACCTTTGAAAGTCACTATCAAACTAAACAGGAATTTAATTTCCAAAATTTCCAATTTCAAATCTTTTTTCAAAAACATTTTCAAATATTTCTCTGGAATTCAATTTCAAATTACAAATCACATTTAAAATTTATATTTACAAATCCCATTTGCATATGAATTTATTTCATAGCTTTTAGTCATATTTCAATTTTCTTACTCAACAACAATGATAATAATTTAATATTATCACTTCCTAACAAACAAGCAACCATATGCTATAATAATTTACGAAAAATTATTTCCTTTATATACAAAATTAATTTGAGTAAAATTATTCCATTTACCTAATTTTAAAACAATATTGTGTCGGTTTATCTTGTTTAAGAGTTTAAAAACATCTATCGAGACAGTTGGCCAAACTGCACCGATCAGAATCTGTAAACAATCAATCGATAAGTCAACACAATATAAAACAAATTTTATATTCACTAACAAATACGCGCACATATCAATTATTACAATTATTACACTCAAACTCATTCTAGAGTACTACTGACTCTATCTCTAATGAGTAACACCCACCAGAGCCAAGGTTGTCTCTTAACCAATTGCTCTGATACCAATCTGTAACGACCCGATTCTGTCGACGCCCGAAAGTTGACATCAATATGTTTAATGTATCCAATGTCGCACAGTCGAATGCCCAAAAACCGAACAATTATGGTTAAAGAGGAAGAAGATAGTAGAACAAACAGAAATAATAACAGAATCTCACACTTCGCAGCGGAACAAATATAATAGATAAACGAATAATATTTAAAACAAAGAAACATATCTATTTATACACCACATTACATCATCAGAGTTTACAACAACACGATACAACACTGGAATTTAACTTGACCACATGAAAACTAACTTGCACCAACTCCTACGTAGCGGGCACTATATAATATAAGTGATATGTCTCGCCATCCTACTTTCCTCTAGGTTTCCACAGCATTTCTTTTCCATCTTCGCTCTAGAATAATGATACCTGACTCTAGGCTGCCCATGTGGAAAATTATGGGCACCCAGAGTTTAGAAAGGGAACAATAAACTCCAGGTCAGTCATGGGACTGGTGTGCGATCTTAAAAACAGTTATTTTCACAAAGAAAATAAAAATAAATCCGCTATGCTTTTGGAAAATGAAACTACCATAAGGCCTCCCACAACACATGCGATGCAACGTAGAATTGGAGGAGATTTCTCCTTATGATAGTCAAACATGCTTGATACGCAAAATCCTTTTAAATATTATTATTATTGCATAGTGAGGAAAACATTTCGAAAGTATAATATTAATCTTAGCCAGCATAGACATTTGGAATTGTACCTAATATAGCTACCATCTAAATAGTGGTGACCACCATAAGTAAATGGCAGGTTATGCAATTAAAATCTTACAAGGCGCGTATTAGAGATTGGATTTTCAACAAATGGTCAGGCTAAGGAAATTCCTATGCCACATGGGTATGCCTCTGGAGGGACGCCCTGAGAACCTAACATGATCCCTGCCAACACAAGGTCGGGTTACCTCTGTAACTATGTAACTGCTACACGAGTATGTCATCCCCCGGCCATTTGCGACCTTTATCCGAGGATCCTCAACCACAAAGAAACAACCACAGAGTAATAAATTGGCAGCAACAACATAGGTAAAATATCTAGGCTCCATACCATGATACTACCCTTTTCAAAAAGTAAATTACATACCATCTAGGGGCGCTACCCTTAAATAACCTTACTGCATCCTTCCTGTTTCGACCATTTTTGGGTTGTGAGGTCCGACGAAGTCTCGTCCGCAAAGCTACACTTTTCGCAAAGCCATGCTTCGATCAACAAATGATCATCAGCACTTCGTATGCCACACTACCAAATTGGGAGTATATCACTAATAACCATCAACTGCATAACCTCTGAGCTCGTACATCTTAGAGAAGGGTGTTAAGCTAAGAGGATAAATTCTCTGCCACCAACGGAAATGTATTTGATAGAAATCGGCTTTATATCTCAAAGTGTAATGTCAGACATACATCCATACAAGTCCGTTTCGGGATCGAACAGAACCGAAGGCACTTCAAAGAAGCCCTTGCAATCCGGATATTCATTAATCAGGTCCGGAATGCCCATCACAAAGGTTGATGAAATCTCTATAGCGGAGCAATCCAGTGCAAAGACATTAGACAGGTAATCCTTTTGCTTTCGAAAATACCCGGTCTACAACACCATCTTCAAGTGCAATCCTGTTTCGTCGTATCATTACACGGTATGGGTTTTATGACACAAAGTCCTCTCCCGATTAATCTGAATAACGAGCGCTTATTTTTAAAAAAAGTGTTACATTGAGATTTCAAGCAAATCACAACAATTTCCACTTTTATCTTTTAAATAAAAGATTCATCATAAAGATTCGATGTGGTTTTCGAATATCCATTTGAAACTCGACCTCGGTCGCATCGAAATTCAAATGCCATTTAAAGGCCAATATTGATAGTCGGTTATTTAAATATCAATCAATATTCACAATAATCACCAAATTTAAATCATTTTCCCAAGTTATTTATTTTCATAATATCTTCGCAAGATATATTTTCACACTTCAACCATTTGATAACTAGTTTCAAATCTTTTTCCTCATGTGGAATAAATTTCCAAATATTTATTTAATACCACTAAAAAATTTGCCGAGTTCGAATACTTCAAAATAATTTAAATTACTTATCCAAAATATACTTGGAAACATTTAAAATAAAACTATTTTAAAACACTTTCTTAAATATTAGTTACGAAAATATTATGCAAATATCTCATATAAACTGAAGTACAAAATAATTTTAAAATAAAATCATTTGATAGAGTGTAATTATATAAATAACCATTTTCTAGTCAAATATCAATTAAATGTTTTAAATAATCACTTCTATAACTAATTGAATAAATCTTTTACTCTAAAGATTTTCAAATAACTTAAGAAAATAATTTCTCCAAAACATTTTTTTAAAACCTACTTCAAAACTTTTAATTTGAAAGCTGCTTTAAAAACATACTCAGCTTTCTATAGAAAATACACCTCAATTTCAAAATAGTTCATAATTAGTAAATCCTTCTTGATTTATTTTAAATTTACATTCCAAATCTGCAAATTTCTTTCTACGCTTTTAAAAAAATAACCCAACATTTATTTTTAAAATAAAGTTCCCTTTCGTTTTTAAATTCCTATTGTCGAATTTAAATTTACACATATTTGTAAACAAAATTCAAAAATAAATTCCTTATCAATTTAAACTAATTAAAATGATAACATTTGAATAATAAAACCATTTAATTTAATATTAATATTTATTTACGATACTTGCCATTTTAAGGATATAGCGTTGTCGATTTTTCCTTATATTTTCAAATCAAATACACATCTTTACAAAACTTTTATAAATGACTCGTTATCAGTTTATATCTATTAAAATGAATTATCATCATTTAAAATAATTATTTTGATAATTAAAATAATTATTAAATCATTAAATCTTAATTTAACTTAAATTAAATCTATATTTAAATAAATTGCAACTCAGTGATATAAATTTCAAGGAGAATTTTTTAGTAAATATTTATCCAAAATAAGCCTACTATATCTTATTACAATATTACTAGAATTATCAATCTTTTCTTCGCATAAATTTAAATATAAACATAATTTATCAACACGATAAATTACGGGTTGTTAACCCTAAATATTTTAATGGATCTAAAAGTGACATATGCACATGTGACTTGCTTTTATCATCAAACAATGTATTGCCAAGCAAGACAAGAGACAAACATGAGTAGCACGCTAAATTACTCTATCAATCTAATCATCGGTAACATCTTTAAACTTCTTAAATAACATAGGAAAACTTAATTTATATACAACTCTACCATTCATTTCCAACCCCACTTCTACTTTACCAAGTCCTAGATATTTACAAACAATCTAAACTGCTTATTCCAAATCAAATGAAAGGATTTTTCATAGGACTATTTTCCATCTTTATGGGTAATAAAGAAGCTACATCATCAAGGGTAATAGTAACCTCACCAAATGACATATGGAAGGTATTAGTTCCTGGCTACCGACATTCCACAAAAGATGATATCATATTTTTATTAATGTTTCTATGGCATGTTTTAACAATGGGGAATAAGCTAGACGATTAAATAACATTTCTGAATCAAGTAGCATTTTCATGAATCTTCCACTCCACTGCATTCTATGTATAAGAATTATTGTTCCTATAATAAAATAAATTTACCTATCTAATGCATTGGTATAAAAAATAGATTATGAATATTATATTAAATGTAAAAACCCGCCATTCATCTCCACAGAATGACGCATCATTAATGAGAAAGAAAGGGATAGAAAAGAGAAAGAAAGAGAAGAATGAAGAAACAACACATCAGAATCTAAACAGTGGAACGAATAAATTATATTAATAAAATAAAATATTACATAGTATCCAAAAACTATTAGAGTTACACAGCATAAACAACACATACTAGACAGTTATAAACACCTGTCTAGTGATTACAACTCAATACAACTCAAAGAAAACACAGAGATACCAAACTCAGCTGAGCACTATACATATCTACGACACCGAAGCCTCCTGCTCCATTTCTCCTTCATAACTCGTCAAAGCTAACCTAAATCCCTTGGCTACTCGTAAAAATTTGAGTACCCAAGAGTTTAAGAAAAACAGAAAATAACTCCGGGTCAGACATGGGTCTGGTGTGAGTAACAGGTTAAAGTTGGTTAACTTTCAAAAAAAATCTTTGAAAATAAAAGGTGTCACGTAAGACATCCCACACATAAACATGGAAAAGATTTTACCTTACGCTAACCAAAACATTTGATAGGAAATCCAGTGATATTATAATAGCTCTAGGGTTTTCAAGTACATATGAAATAGCCGAAATTGTTACATTCATTAAATTCTAGCTACTAGCCACAAAAGTAGGTAATGCAATCAAAATCGTTGGCACTTATTGGATTTTGGATTCCATACAATGGCAGGGCTGCTGGGGTACCGCCCGTCACAGTACGTGGCCTAGATCACCGTACCGAGGAGCCACCCTAACTCCCCTGCAACACAAGGCCCGAACCATCCCTTACTGGAAAGTCCCGAACAAGACAACCCCGTAGTTGATGCGCATATCCAACTGCCATTAAGCCGAAATAAAAAGGGACCTCTAGACGGGAAAATCTCGTCCTACTTGGGCATGACCCACTTAGCCTTGCTGCACCTCCCCTGTTTTAGCTATTCCGGTTGATGAGGCTTGAGGCTACGATTACCTTTATAGGATACATTTATCTTAGAATGCTCATCGTCCACCTGACGATGTTCTGAAAGCATTCAATCCATACAAGTTCGTTCCGGGTTCAAACGAAACCGAACGCATTATCTCGTTACACTCATTTTGGAATCACCCTTGGAGTTAACGACGATAACCCTTGCACTCTGAATCTTCATCTCGAATCTGAAAGTACTACCCCGTTAAACTCGTATTGGAATCACCCACAGAGCTTTAATGACGAATAGTCCTAACACCTCGAGTCTTCACTCTTCACTTGAGATTCACGACCTATCGTTAATTTGGATCGATGTGGTTTTCGGATATCCAAATCTGGAAACCCGATCCCGGTCTCATAGAAATCCAAAACGTGTCTTTTAAGGCCAAGTTGTTTTAGAGTTTAAAACAATTCAATACAATTATCTATATACACACAGACAGATAATTCACAAATCACAACAAATAATCAACATTATCATTATTAAAAGATAATCCATATTATCATCACAATGCAACCAATGCATCCATATCACACTAAATTACTTATCTCATTTCTGAGATTTCAACCATTCAAGGCAACCATATCATTCATTCATACATAAGCAATGATCCATAATCACCATTTATAATTAATTTAAAATAAATTAAATTAATTACTTCTATCTCTAATTAATTTAAGGTAAATTAAATTAATTACTTCCATCATATAAATCTTGCTTACATCACCATTAATTAATTATAATTTAATTTATTAATTATCCTCTAATTAATCACCTTAATTAATCACCCTTGATTAATTGTCCTTTAATTACATTTAAGTAATTATCCTTTAATTAATTTCACAAATTAATTACTCTTAACCAAAAACTGTAATTAACCCTTAATTGCTTCATTAATAATTAATTATAATTAATTACATTAATTAATTATCTTTAATCACTTATTATTGATTAATTAGTCTTAATTAATCAATATTAATTACATCACTAGTTACATTAATGAATGATCCTAAATATTTTTTTAAATTAATTATCTTATTTAAATTAACTACATTAAGTAATTAATCTCCATTTAAACCATAATTATTAATCACCTTTGATTAATTATACTCTGCAATTAACTTCCCTTAAATACTTCATCAAATTAATTACTCTTTAATTAATTTCTTTAATTAATCCCTTGATTAATTATACAAAGTAATTTAATCCAAATTACATCCATAATTAAACTATCTTCCACTAATTACATCTAGTAATTTTCTTTAATTACTTCACCGAGTAACTACATTCCATTAATTACATTAAGTAATTATTTACCATAGCATCTAGTGTTTAACTTAATTAAACTTAATTAATTAACTTAAACAAATTACATTTAAACTTAATTAATTACAATTATGTAATTAATTCCTTAATTACTTCCATTAAGTAATTAAACTTAAACAATTTCTCAAATGATTATCATTAAATAATTAATCTAATTCATTATTAAAAATTAATCATATTAATTAATTGTTAAATAATCCTTAGTTAATGACCTTCATTAACTATTAATCATTCTTTAATTACTTTACTTCTTAATTAATCTCTAATTATAAAGTAATCTAAATTATTAATTTATAAATTAAATAAATACGTCATTCCTTAATTATCTTATTCATTTAATCATTTATTACCTTCATAATTCTAGGATAATCCATTTCTTTATTAATGACTTCATTAACATTAAAGTGTATTTAGAAAAATACATTTTAAATTTAAATTCAAATTCCATTTTGAATTTAAGATTCAAAATTATTATTTATTTAAACATTAACCAAATTTAAATTCAATTTATAATCCTTTAAATAAATGTAAATAACATTTATTACTTACATATGAAACTTATATAAGAAAAGCCATTAAACTAATTTACTTAATTTAATTTAAAAAATTAAACTTTTAAAATCATTGCTATTTAATTTGCAAATTCAAGTTAACAAATCGTTTAACTTCCATAAAAAAAACTTTTATCAAAAATCAAGTATATATATTTGTTTGAAAATAAATTTACTTTTAAAACTATTTTAATTTAAACTTGTTTTAAAACATTCATAATTTAAAAACTTATTCAAATACCCACATCTATATTCAAGAAATTTGAATTCACTATTTATTTAAAACATTTGATTTTAAAATTGATTTAAACTTGTTTTAAACCTTAATTTAAAACCCTTTATTAACAATCCAAATTTCATTTTAAAACCTGAAGATTCAAAATTTATTTGAAAAATTAAACTTAACCTTTGAATTTAAAACACTGTTTAAATTATGTTTCAGATTTTAAAATTAAATTCAAATTCTAGAAAACTGTCAGGTTTTTAAAAACCTGAAAACCTACTTTAAATATTTTAAAACTATCAAGATTCAAAGCCATTTGAATCTATAATTCATACTAAATTTAAACTTGTTTAAATTTATCATCACAACCTTTAAATTCATTTAAATTTGGTTTAAATTTAAATTACAGACAGGTTTATAAAATCTGTAACAAAACAGAATCAACCCGAGTTTACCCAATTCCTACTTCGAGTCAAAACCCTTGTTGCTTCGAGCCAAACACAAAAATACTCGAGTCAAACCTGAGGACAAATCCACTGCTCAAAACAAAGATCACCAGAAAAGATAAAAATGCACGGTACACATGCACCGTGACTCTGGCCCTCTCCGACCATCCACCCAAGGTTCAATACATTGGCGATCACCCTCATAACCAAATCCAAACACCACATTTATGATATAGTCACGAAATCAAATTTGAGAATTTAAACTCAAACCTGGAAACAACAGAAATCCTCCCATCCCCACCTGTCAACGCCCCGTCCACACATCTCTGATCGCCAGCAAAGTAGTGACTCCGGCAATAAACTTGTCAATGGCCATACTTCCATCTCACCAAACATAAAAGCCGTGCCGATCAATTTTCTAAACATTCCAAAAACTAGGGCTACAGATTCAAATCGACCATGCGCTCCTTCAAATTGAATTGATTTATTTTCCTGGCATTTTTTCTTTAATCTATGCCCATTTCCCATCAACACTAAAGATTACAACATCCAAAATCATAGAGATCACCAAAAATCCATATTTTCCATTTTCTGTTTATCCCAGAACTGCACTCTCCTCCTCAAACTATAAATTATGATTTTATTCTTAAAAATCATGTTTAGTATTAAGGATTTAGTATAGGTTCCTGAAATGATGAACTAAAATGATTGGATTTTCACTTTACTTCGAACTTGCTCTGTTATTATTGATTTTTACAGACAATTCAAAATTATTTTAACTTGAATAAATTTTTAAACTTAAATTCATGGTTCAATAAACATATTTTGTATCAATCTTAAACACTAACATAGATTACATTGTGTGGTAATGGGTTTTGAACAAAATTCTTGAACCTGGGAACTTAAGAATAGTATAATACAGAGACCACAACATGTATAAAAATTTCCATTCATATGTTCACAGAAGAACTACTGATATATATACCTATCATTGATACTTAACATAGAAATCAACATGCAACAGATTAAAATACTTAAACTCATTAAAAATAATGTTACTCACCTGTTATAAATATAAGCAAAGCCTTCCTTTAGAAAACAGCTTTCGAATCATTTTTTAAAAAAAAACTTTGAATTGCTTCTTAGTCTCTGATTTAAAACTGCATCTGTTATTGGTTTTCTTTTAATTCCAGGTTGAAGAATGCAGATGCGTTGAATTCCATATTCTAAATTATGTAGACTTCAGATCTTTTGCATGTTTGCAAAAGTTACAGGTTTGCAATCGATTTGCAGTTGCTTTTAGAATAGACTCAGATTTACTTATGTTTTGAAACTATGCATGCTACATATTTTTGAGATGGACTTGCTTTGCATGCTATTTGGAATTTGCAGATGATTAGTAGTGATTTACATCTGGTTTGTGGAGGGATTTTTGGGATGAAGAAGTGATTACAGTAATTTCACCTTGGCTTTGAATAAAAAATAGGAAGGAAATGGAGTTAAGAAAATAAAGGGGTTTATATAAATGAAAAATGTAGTTTATTAAAAACAAAGAAAATTAAATTTTTTAAAATGACACTTGTCTCAAATTTTAATACTTGTCATTATCCTTACTTTATTAACTAACACATGTTAAATTAAGTTATAAAATGTTTACATCTTTCCTTTGATATTAATTTGTTAAAATTAAATGTTAATTAGTATTTAGTTCGATGTTAATTATAAGATAAATGTAAGCTTGTATTTAATTAATTAGTTATATATAATTAATGTTTTAATATAAGAATACGCTTAAGTAATTAGTTAACGAGTATTTATATATGTATAAATAATTTTAAAAGAAATGAAACAATTATATATATAAATAAAAGTTTATAAAAATAATTTAAAATCCAAAACAATTTAAAAATATTTATTCTTTAAGTTTCAAGGCTTTAAACTCAAATTCAAATAAAATTCTAAAATTCAAATTTGAAACTATTTTTATTAAAATTTATTTGTTAAAAACAATAACTTATTATTATATTTTGAAAATAGAAAATTTGATAACTTTAAATAATTTATGAAAGAATTTGTTTCTTTATTAATAAATTACTTATTTTATCACATTATATTTAAAAAGGAAATCACAATAAACTTTATTGTAAATTTTATTTAAATTTAAACTTAAGTTAAAACATGTCTTAAACCATTTCATTTACCTTATGTATTTAAAATCATACAGTTATTTATTATATACTTTTAAAAACTTAATATCAAATAAATCAATTTAAACAAATTAAATTTTTATCTTAACTATTTAAAACCATATATTATTTATTCAATAGCTTTTAAAAGTTTAACTTTAAATAAAATCATAATTCCCAATTTTACCAAAGATATATATATATTTAGAAAACAAGATTTATTTATTTATTAAATTTAAAACAAGGCTTATCTATTTACAATATATACATAATCTATATACATTATAGATAGAAAACAATTTATTAGTTTTTAAAAGATAAAAATCTATCAATTAAATATTTAATTGGATTATTAAATTAATTCCAATCTTATTAACAAAGAATATTAAATCAATTTAATTTTAAACACAGATTAATAAGTTGATATGGTCACAAATTTCGGGACATTACATTAAATACCTGGCTTATCCATATTTTCAAAGCAATATGCATCTCATAATCTTGATCACATCACTACATCTCTACCTGCCATAATTGTTTCATTCTTGTTCGAATTCATCTTATATCTCAAAGTCATCGTATGTCTCGTCATCATCGCCTATGTCATCCCTCTCTTCCTTATCATTTACCCCTTTGGAACTAAGTCATCACCCACTTCCCCCTCTCCTCATCTCCCCTCTCTTCCCCTCTTCAGTTTCTTGCATTACTACATTCTCTGTCTTCTCTTTATTGCCCTAAAAATCAACATTTCTGTTTGTGTCCTCATTTCCACACAAACAAGTTCCTTCCTCTCGTGTTCTCTCTGCTGTTCTACAACTTTATGAAGCAGTTGTTCGAGTTCAACCAATCTAAAGGTAAAAAAAAATAAGGCATTTAATACAAATTTCAAAATTCAATGTGGTTATTATTTTTACTGTACAGTTATTCGGCGTGGTAGAAATGGTAACCATGCAGCACCACTACGTGGTTGCTATTTTTACCATGCAGTGGTTCACCACTATAAAAATAGCAATAATGCAGTGATGATGCATGGTTCTTAATTTTACCACATTGAATATTGCATGGTAACAATAAGAATCATGTAAACTTCAGCATGGTTCTTATTTTTACCACAACAGAGCTTCGAGACAGGTGATTACTTATACTTTTAGGCTTAGAAGATTACTGGTCGAGCTTTGTGGTTGGTGCAATGGTGACAAATTGTCATTATGGGTGTAGTGGAGATGAGCCTTGAGATGGCTTCTACAACATATGGATGATGGCTACCGATATTTGGCGCTGGCGATCTAGCTAATGCGACTTTGGGACGATGCGAGAGATTTTTAGTTGGGATAACAAGATGCATATGAAAAGGAGATAAGGGTTTAAAGGGAAAAGTTTCACACTTCAGGGTTTTGTTAGAAGTTAATTCATGGAACACCTAAATTTCTAAATGACCATCCAAATAGACATTTGAAGTCTATTGTTTGGTTTTATTGTTTTGTTATTTTTAGATAGGTCGAACTCGAACTAGTGATTGGAGATACTCTAAGATTTTTTTTGTTTCCTTTTTCCTAAAGTGGTTTTCTTGTCTATTTTGAATTCTATATATGTGGCTCCAAATTAGTGGGGAATCATCCGCAAAGATGAAAGAAAGCATATCCTTGCGGTTTAGCCGTTGAAAGTGAACATACTCTTCAACTTTATTAAAGTGGGGGGTTGTATCGATTTGGTAAGGGGATTTTTTGTTGCTTATATGTCATAAGAGAATTAGTCAACAATAGTGGAATGAATGTTCTAGGTTATTCTTCCTACTTCTTTCATTGTTTAGTTCTACGATACCTCAATATTTTTTGCCTTATATAAATAAGATGTCATTCACAATCAGCTTTGTGTTAGTATTATTCTTTTTCTTGAACTTGAGCGTATTCTGGTGTGAATACAACAGAGTACATTATTGTGAGAAAAATATGTTTTCTTTGGAAGATTTTGTGATGAAAAAATAGGACATTTGAGTGGGGCATTTGAGTGAATGAGAAATGCATTTGGGGTTACAAACAGGGTATTTGAATGATTTATTTGAATGGAGTATTTAATTTATGGTTTGTAATGTAATTGATTTATAGTTAATTAATTATTTTAGGTTATTATTTTTAATGTATTAATTATTATCTTTATTGTGCAATATGAGTTTAATAATTGTAAACAAAAAAATAAATTACATGATTTTTCGTAAAAACGAGCTACTACATCTTAAACTAAAATACATGAAAAAAAAACAAACTAACATAAACCTACATTTTACAACAACCACGGAATAAAATCAAGTGGTACACTATAAATGCTTGCACCTCCTCATCCAGTAATGTTTCCACAATATCCAAGTTTGTCGAATCTTCATGAAAAATCTAAATGATCTCCTACCGTTGAACATATGTAACAGCAAGCAGTATAGAAAAAAAAACATTGTACGGTGTTATTGAAATGGCCTATCTGAACTAACAACCGCCCATTGATTGGTCTTCTTAATCTGTTTTGTCTGTTGCATTTGTATTGAACTGGTGCAATGACACTGGCCACCTAATGGGAGTACAGATCTGCATCAGCATTAGTGAAAAATGAGCCGGTGGTGTCGGAGGTATCAGATATTTGCAAGTACTCTTTCCTACGAAGCCTCCAAATAAATTATGTAACAATGTGTAAGCAACATTTGTTTTTGACCAATTTGACAATGTTATTCAGTAAAACTTGTTATTGATTTTTGAATATACTTATACCATTGAAATAAGTATATGGGTACTTTTGAGTGTATTGAAATATGTAGAAATGAATAGTGAAGTTTTCATTAATAAGAAAAGTTTTATTAATAAAGAAGTTTTTAAAAGGAATTTTAAATTAAAGAAGCTTAATTATTAAGGATTTTAATTAAATAAAGAAGTTAAATTAAATAAAGGATGTAATTAATAAATTATTTGAATCAAGAGGATTAATTAATAATAAAAGTTTTAACTTTGATTAAATTGGAAGTTTTTGATTAACAAAGGAAGTTTTATTGGATAAAAAGCAGTTTGTTAAAAAAATCAATTTTTTAAGAAATGAATAATTAATAAACAAAATAGAAGATTAAAAGTTGTTTATGTGACTTGATCGTTCTTTTTGTGTGATTACTTGTTTATGGGAGTTTACTAGACTTAGTATCCCTTGTGCAATCATTCCCATTATTGTTGAAATTAACCAAAGTATCACTTTAGAAATATCTAGAAGAAATACTAGAATTATACAATATAGTTATCTTCGGTGATGTTATACTGTAGGTATAAACTCGTTTTTCTCTTTTTGGATAAATGATAAGGAAATGTGACCCCGACCGGTTAGGAGGTGATCTTTGCTCTAAGTACTGTATGTTTATTTCCAAAAGAACTGAAGTTGAGTTTACTCGAAAGTATCAATTGGTTTTTGGACCACTTGGTAGGTGGAGTGTACTTGTATGGCTTGAAATTGTAACAACTCCAAAACCATATACGGTTCTTTGCTTTTAAGGTTCGTGATTGGTTCGAGTTGCTGAAATCTATGTGGAGATTCGTGATCTAATTGAGATGCTGGAACGCGTGTAGTTTTTTGTGATCTATTCAGGGTATTAAAATCAATATTTAATTCCGAGATATGTTGAAATATGGGAATCCCTGTATGATTCTGAGATCTATTCGAGTTGGAGACTCATGTGTCAAGAGATGTTCAAGTTAGGGACGTGTGTTGGAAGGCCGAACGTAACTTCACTAGCGGAAATGACAGAACACGGAGTAAGGGCATAGCCTCTTGATTTAGCTAACGTAGAGGGGTACATCAGGTTCATCTAGAGACGCTTTTAATTTTAGGCCTGGGTTCAACTTCACATATTCTGCATTACCCAGCTATGTTGACCTTGTGGTATATTTTATCTAGAGATGTATGATGCTCAGAAGGAAATTCTATAATCTTTTTCATAGGAGGACCATTCTCGAAGTGTCGAGGGCACCTTCATGGAAATCCTACACAATTATTGAATGCGCCTTAGAGGTTTTGATTGTATACATACTATTGTTGTAATGTACACTCACATGCAATGCATCTACTTTGTTAACGCTAAAATTGAACGCTAACACCCCGGTGTAAGTAGTAAAAATGTGAAAGCACCACCTGTTGACACGGGAACTAGTGATATGCAGAAGATAACAGAAAATCAAGTAAAGAGACACGGTTTTTATAGTGGTTCGACCAAGAACTGGGCCTACATCCACTTTATAGTTCTTATTATTCATTTGCACTAGTTTTACAATAGCTTGCAACACAAGAATCATACATCCGTAATCATTTTACAAATTGAAGCAAAGATTTTAAGTAAAATATTGACGCAAGCGATTGCTATTCCAAGCTCTTGAAATTGGATCTCCTTCGACAGTTGTCAGTTTGAAAGTGCCATCAAGAAGTTTTTTGCCTATGACATACGGCCCTTCCCTGTTTGGCGCAAATACTCATGTTGCTTTCATGATCCTCTTCAGGACTAGATCCCCAATCTCAAAGATGCGTTGGCGAACGTTGGAATTGAAGTGCCTGGCAATCCTTTGCTGTTGAGCTGCAATTCTGAGCTGAGCCTCTTCCCTTCTTTGATCAAGGAAGTCTAGTGCTTCAAGTTGCAACTCCTCGTTTTCAATTTGGTTGAAATGAATTCTTCTGTGTGAAGGGACTTCTATTTCCACCGGAATCATTGCTTCTGATCCATATGCTAATGAGAACGGAGTGTGCCTAGTAGCAGTTTTGTGGGTAGTTCTGTATGCCCATAGTGCTAGTGGCAGCTTATCGACCCAACCACCTTTTTCTTTTTCTAGCTGTTTTTTGATGGTTGACTTGATATGTTTACTGCTCCACTTTCCCGTTTGCCTGCGGATGAGCCACTGCTGGGAAGCTTTTTTGGATCTTGAATCGCTTGCAAAAATCCTGGAACTCTTCACTTTCAAATTGGGTACCATTGTCTGTGATTATCTTTTGAGGCACTCCATACCTGCAAATGATATTCTTAATCACAAAATTTATCATCTTTTTAGAGGTAATAGTAGCTAATGGTTCAGATTCATCCCATTTAATGAAATAATCAACAGCAACAATAGCATATCTGATTCTGGACTTGGCAGTTGGTAAAGGCCCGATGAGATATATTCCCTAAATGGCAAATGGCCTTGGACTGACCATCTACGTTAGCTCAGTGAAAGGTGCACTTGGGATTTTTGCAAATCTCTGGGATCGGTCACAATTTTGGGCGTAGCTAGCAGCATCATGATTAATGTCTGGCCAAAAATACCCATAGAGGAGAATTTTCTTTGCTAGACTTTGACCACCTGAATGATCCCCACACTCTCCTCCGTGCACTTCAGCTAAAATTGTCTTAGCGTCTTCCTTAGTTACCCATCGGAGTAATGGCATTGAGAATCCCCGTATGTACAACCGACCGTCTTGATTTACATATCTTGAGGCTTTCTTTAACAGCTTCTAACGCTCCTTTTAATTTTCTGGAACGGAGCCGTTAAGTAGATATTCCTTGATTGGAGTCATCCATGACTCCTGTTGTTGAGAAAAAGTCATGATCCACTCAATCTCCATTTCATCAATACTTGGGGCTGACAAGACTTCTACAGGAACCAATCCCAGTAATTGAGCTTTGCCAGTGCTTGAATACTTTGCGAGAGAATCTGCCTTCATGTTCTCTTCCCTGGGTATATGACTTATCGTATAATGATCGCAATCATTGAGAAGTTCCCAGGCCCTTGACAAGTAAGCAGGCAGATTTCCTCCTTATTTTGAAATTCTTTCTTGACTTGGCATACAACAAGCTGGGAATCACTGAAGATCTGCAACACTCTGATATTCAGTTATTTAGCAATCTTCAAGCCGGCAATAATAGCTTCATATTCTGCTTCATTATTTTTCGAAGGAAATTCCAATCTCAATGCGTAGCACAATGATCGCCCTTCGGGGGTTTCAAGCACGACCCCAGCTCCAGAACAATAGTCGTTTCTTGCGCCATCAACATATAATTTCCATCGGGCCGGGATGTCATCAGTAACTTCTTCCTTGCAGTCACCTTTACCTGTGTATTCTGCAATGAAATCTGCTAAAGCTTGTCCATTGATTGCTCTTCGGGGATGGTAAGTGATATCATATTGGCTGAGTTCAATATTCCACTTCAGAAGACGACCCGAAGTCTTAGAGCGAAATAGGACTTGCTTTAGAGGCCGATCAGTGAGGACTTTGATAGGATAAGCTTGAAAATATGGCCTTGACTTTCTGGAAGCTATCAGTAGGCAATAAGCGAGCTTTTCTAGCTTTGAATAATTCATCTCTGCCCCAGTTAATCTCTTGCTGATGTAATAGACCGGGCGCTGAACTTTTGCATCTTCCCGTACTAATGCTACATTGAGTGCATGAGACGAAACTGCTAAATATATGAAAAGATCTTCACCGTTGTCGGGCTTAGAAAGTATTGGAGGCGCTTCCATGTGACAAATTAATTCATCGAAAGCTTTCTAACATCCTGGAGTCCATTTAAAGTTTTTCTTTCCTTTCTTCAAAGCGTCAATGAACGGAATGCATTTATCCGTGGCTTTGGAAATAAACCGACTCAAAGCAGCAACTTTTCCATTGAGGCTCTGCAATTCCTTCTTTGTCCTAGGGGCTCTGTCCTCTCTTAGAGCAGTAATTTGAGAAGGATTAGCTTCAATGCCCCTAGCACTCACAATGAAACCAAGAATTTCCAAAACTCTGCTCCGAATGAACATTTCAAAGGATTAAGCTTCATTCCATACTTTCGGAAGACTGCGAACATTTCTTCAAAGTGATCCATATGGTCAACTGCCTCCTTTGACTTTACCAACATATCATTAACGTAAACTTCCATAGTTTTGCCAATCTGTGGCTTGAAAATAGCATTAACAAGTCGTAGGTAAGTTGCCTCCGCATTCTTTAGTCCAAAGGGCATGACTCTATAGCAGTAAAGACCGACATCGGTTATGAAACTCGTTCCTCCTAATCTGGCTCATGCATCATGATTTGGTTATATTCGGAGTAAGCATCTATGAAAGAAAACAATTCATGCCCGGCTGTTCCATCACCAACTGATCAATCCTGGGTAATGGGAAGCAGTCTTTGGGGCAGGCTTTTTTTAAATCTGAAAAGTCGATGCATACTCTCCACTTTCCATTTGCTTTTTTAACCAGCACCGGATTAGAAACCCAATTCGGATAAGTGGACTCTCTGATGAAGCCATTCTCCATGAGCCGATCTACTTCTTCTTTTAATGTTGCTGACCTTTCTGGACCCTGGGTTCTTCTTTTCTATTTCACTGGTGTAAATTTTGGATCAATATTCAGAGTGTGTACTGTGATTTCTGGAGATATTCCATGCATATCGGCACGACTCCAAGCGAATACATCCAGATTTTCTTTCAAGAATGATATCGAAGTATTTTGAACCGTCACACTAAGTTGAGAACCCACATTCAGCACCTTGTTCGGATCTTTCGGGTCAACTGTTACTGGCACCGTTACTTCCACTGGCACCACTCTATTCTCCCTTGTACTGGCTTTTCTGGGATCCATTTCTTTTCATGCACCACTATGCTCTCCAGTGCAGGGTCCACCCTATAATTGCTACAAGGTTGGTTCTTTGATGCGGAGTGGAGCTGCCGCATCCTTTCCCATCTCTCTCTTCCTTGCTTCCCGCAACTCTATCAAATAACATTCTCGCCCAGCATTCCGATCCTCTTTAATAACACTGACGCCATTATTCGTAGGGAACTTCATAGTGAGGCACCACGGGGCGAGGATTGCCTTGAATGCTTCAAGAGTTGGCCGGCCTAGGAAGGCATTGTAAGCAGAAATCCATCAACAATCACAAAAGTCTGCTTTCAAACCACCTTTTTTTGCCCCTCTCAAAGCTCCACAAATAAATCAATAGTTCTGATTGGCTGCTTTGGTTCCCCAGTGAACCCAGCAATCTTCTGCGATGAAGCTTGAACATCAGCCATAGGAATCTTCATTTGATCGAACGTCTTTTTGAAGAGGATATTGCAAGAGGCGTCGCAGTCAACAAGCACCCTTCTTACAATAGCAGGCCCAATACCTGCAGAGATTACCAAGGGATCAATGGTAGGAGCTTCAACACCCATAGAGTCCCTGGCCCTGAACACAATATCATCACTAGAAGTTCTTTGCTGCTTCAAAGGTGCAGCGTCTTACAACACCAAAACATTCTCTTCTGTTGGGGAGTATTTCAAAGCATGAGCATATCTTTCCATTTCACCACAGCTTCTGCCTGCTGGGTGAGGACCTCCCGTGATTACATTAATAACAGGCCCCTTTGATTCATGCACGGTAGTCCTCTCACCTGAGCTAAATGGATGAGCAGGAAGTTGCTTGCCCTCAGTAGACGAAGTTGGGTTGTTCCTATTCTCTTAACATATTGCCGCGGCTTGTTCTCTCTCAGCAGTTCTTCAATCATGCTTTTCAAACGACGACATTCGTTAGTATCATGACCGGGTTGATTATGAAACCGACAAAATCTCCCATTTGGAACAGCATTTTTCCCAAGCTTCAACACGGGTGGTTTAGGATATTCCACGGCATCTTTGTTAGCGAAAAAGATATTCTCCGGAGTATCAGTTAAAGGAGTGAAATCTGACGGTTTTAAGAAGCAAAGGTTTCTTCACAACCTTCTGCTTCTTCCTACCGTTATTCTCCCTCTTCTGACTTTCGAATTCCTTTTTGGTAGGAGCAGCAGTGTTATTCTTAACCTCCTCAATGCCACTGTTGCCGGTGTAGGAAGGCTTTCCAAGCGCATGAACTCGTCCGATTTATTGTAGAATTTCTCAAGCGATTTGGTTCCTTCATCTTCGACCATTTCCCCAAATCACTCGATTTGTCGATAGCCCTCATTAAGTAGGTCAAAACCATTCATGGCTCTACATTGTCGACTTCAGCTAAGGCTACGTTGAAGCGGTTTAAGAAAGATCTAATAGACTCTCCAGGGTTCTGTTCCAGGCTGGACAATGACATTATGTCCTTCGTCTTTGAAGCATACAACCTGAATTTTTCTTTAAACTTCCGAGTTAAATCGGAAAACTGATCTACAGATCGGAGCGGTAGCTTTGTAAACCAATGCAGAGCCACTCCTTCCAAGTATACCGGAAAGTACCGACATTTGATCTCATCCGATGCTCTAGCACCAGTCATGTGCCAGTCATACTTATATAGGAATTGGTTAGGGTCGCTTGTTCCCTTATAAGCCGGAATGGTGGGGGGAACAAACTTCCTTGGGAATTCCGCCTTCAGAATCCTTTTGGTGAACGCAGTTTTGCTTGGAGCGAACCCCCATTCTTTTTCATCTTCTTCCCCTTGCATACTTTCTTTCATAATTTGTCGAACCATACCCGGGGGGTATTCCTCATCATTTAAAGGCTCTGCGGGACAGACTTCAGCCATTTTCTCGGAAGTTTTCCATGACAAACGTTCGCGGAGAGTCGGCTTGATCCTCCAGCTTGGGGAAGTACCTCTTTGGCAGGGCTAGCTGCCTTTTGAAGAATATTCCTCTCTTCAGGATTATGAACATCATCAGCAAAGTTTTCTTCATTATTGACTGGTTGACGGTTAGCTCCGAGCAATGCGTTCAACCTATCAAGCATTAAAGTATTTTGGGCTTCCATTTGCTGATATAACCCAGACACTGCAGCACTAACTCTGCCCGTGTAATTCCAACACTTGGAGCTGCTTGACTTGACGAAGGAGAAGTAGCTGTATTTTCACGGACATCACCGGGTCTAGTAGATCTGCGCTTTCTTCCAGGAGCCATAATCTCTGATAGACTTCTAGTTTTGAGAGAGATTCTTTCAACGAACTTTTGCGTAGCAATGATGAAAGCACCCTGAGTTCGAGTTCTGAGTGAAAGCACCAAAAATGTTTATGCTAAAATTGAACGCTAACACCCCGGTGTAAGTAGTAAAAATGTGAAAGAACCACCCGTTGGTATGGGAACTAGAGATATGCAGAAGATAACAGAATATCAAGTAAAGAGACACGGTTTTTATAGTGGTTCGGCTTAATGTGAAGCCTATGTCCACTTTAATCTTCTTTATTGTTGATTTGATTATAACTTGTACAATGATCTTCGATTACAACACAACTAAGACAAGTAGCTAGAACTTCAATGTATAAGAGCTCTTCCAATTCATGTCTAATGTGTTAGATCTCTCTTGAAGTCCGTAGAGGTGTCTTCGGTGTTTGAAGTGTTAGATGAGTCGAGAAAACAACAGAGTATAGGCGTTCCAGAAATGAGCCAAAAGTCCTCTCTTCGGTGGAGTAGGCAAGGTATTTATAGGGAACTTATGGAGTTAGGTCGTAGGTCGTGGGCGACCTAGGGGTTAGGTCATAGGTCGTGGACGACTTAAGGGGTAGCAGGAGAGGGAGTGGCGACCTAAGGAACTAGGGCATAAGAAGCAGCGGCATAAATACCAGCGGCATAAGGAGGTTGCCTTGGTTTGTTTAGGTCGTGAGCGATCTAGTAGAAGATGCAGTATGCAGCTTAGGTCGCTATCAACCTAATGGAAGAGGTCATGTGAATTCGGCTCTTGCTAGTGGAAGATGCTAGGTTGTGACTCGTTAACTCGCTAGGCCTTTTAGGTCGTTGAATAACTGAGTCGCTTGGTTCTTAGATCGGTAAGTCGGTAGGTCGTTTAGGTCGCGCTCTTTATTAAGCCATTTCCATGTTGGCTCAATGAATGCCTTAGCTCGCTAACCCGCTGAATGGATTAGGTCGCTAACCCGCATCTATGTTAGCTCGCTGGAGGCTTTGGTTCATTAAGTCATTAAACTTCTTAACCCGCTTGGTCATTTAGGTCGTTGATCCCTGTAGCACATTAGGTTGTTGAGTCGTGAAAAAGTAGGGTTAACGTACTTGATTATTTATATTTAACATCTAGACATTATTATAATATTGTTGGATTTTCTAATAGATGAGATAACCCGAATTTTTGGGCATTTACTAATTTGAAATTATCAAGATTAGATTTGTTAAAATACTCATTTGTAATTTGAACAAATGAAATTGTATACCTGGAAATTATATATAAATGGATTTGAACTATAATAAATGCTAAATTTTAAACATTTGGATAGATATGTACTTGATAATCTCCTGATAATTATTAAATCTGACTATATTGGTTTAATGTTTTTCTTTTATAAATACTTAATTTGAAAAAAATTATCTTTTCAAAAGACAATAATATTCAATTTATAAACTTTATCTATCCAAGCAAATAATAATGTGATGAATTCTTCTATGCATTATTTATAATGAGCTAAATGATTATTTTCAAATAAATTTAAATATGGATTGATTAAATATATATATGAGTTAATTTTAAATAGAGAATTCGAAATTCAAAGAATAAGCATCTTAAAATAAATAAGATTTAAAAGTGTATATATATGATTTTTTTAGTATAAATTTGTTTTATATTGTTCTCTTTAAAAGATTATATTTATATAAAGAAAGTATTTACTAAATAAAAAAATTAACATAAAAGTTTTATGAAAAACATTTAAAGATATAAATAAAGAATATATATATATATAAAACTAGTATATTGTACAACTATTTATAAGTGCATAATTGAAATTTGACATCATTTACTTTTAAAATTTTATATAGATAAATAAGAGATAAAGTTTAAATATAAACACATAAGACATTAATAAAAGTAAATTGAAAATTTATAATATAAATATATAAGGTTAAAATATACATGTATAAAGGTATTATATAGATTTAAGAAATTAACAAATGCATATAACATATTAAGTGCATTATAATTACAAATGTAAACAATCTATAAAACAACAAAGACAAGTGTAAATTTTATAATTACAAGTGTTAGTTGATCTATTAAAAGAAATACAAGTGGCAACCTCATTTCTTTAGGATTTAGAAAAAATCAAAATGAAGGAGAAGACCCAGTTCTTATTCCTTCATCTTCAAAATTAGAAATCAGTGGAAGAAAAAAAATCTGGAAAATCAAATTTCCTAAAGCTAATAAAGGATCAACTTAGCTTTTAATCAAATTCATATTCAAATTCAAGATCAATAACAATTCAAGTGGAAAGTCAATTTCTAGTTCACAAAGCAAAAAAATTTCCAGGCTTCAAGAATTCTGCTCCCTGTTTAGCAGATTTCGGTGAGTACATCTGAAAATTTTTAAGGTTAAACCACTATTATCTTGTGTATATAACCATGAATGGTAGTAATGAGTCGAAGATATCTTGAATGGGTGATAAAACTGTGTTCCTTAAAAGAAGAAAAAAAAAGAGATTGTTGAATGTACAGATGCATGTCTGTATATATATATATATATATATATATATATATATATATATATATATATATATATATATATATATATATTTTTAAGTTTCTGTTTTGTTAGCAGGATCAAAATGGAATTCCTGTTCCTCTCTTTTTTTTGTAAAACATCCATTTTACAAAGTTTAATCTGTTTATTCCTAGTGCATGTGAAATTCTTAGGGTAATATTGTGAATAATGTTTATCAGGATGTAATCTGTTGCAGTATAGTTGAATCACTGTATAGACATATATGTGCATATCTGTAAACGAATTAAACTGGCCTCTATTGATTTTAATTAATTAGACCAAGTTCAAATATTCAAATCTCCTTGTACAAATAAGTATTGTGTTGTGATCTTTAATAAGGATTTGTTTGTAGTTACCTGATTCAACTCTTCATTTTTTTTCTAAAAAGAAAATAATAATAATAATGATAATGAAATCTTAAGTTATAATTGGCAAGTAATACTAAAGAGGAAGATATACAGTGATCATCTAATTTAAGTTTGAAATCAATCATTAAAATTTCGTGTTTTGATGTCATAACCAGATCCGTACTTGAAGAAAATGAATTTTGATAACAAATTCAAACAAAAACAGGAAAAACACTCAGAGCATATTCAAAAGAAACTACAGCTTTTCAAAACAGGGTTTTTTGCTCTGTTCAGACTCTTGTTACAGGTGAGTACACTAACCTGTTTTCCTCTGATTTGATTTGAAGTGCTTGTGAATAACATCACCATTTAAATGTCTAAGTTTAAGATTCTTTGGTATGCCCATCTCTAAAAAATAAGTTTGTTTGGTGAGTATGTTTTTGAGTAAATCCCTATGTGTCATATGGGTGTGTGCATTGCTGTGTGTTTGGAATTTATCTGATTTTGGGTTCCAGGCTCAAGATCAACTCAAATACCATCTTCTCATGATCCAATCTTTGTTAAAACATGTGTCTTGATCGTAATATGATTGTTATACCATAGAATTTAGTTTAAAATTTTTGTCTAAGTTAAAATAAGTTTGTATTTCATCTGGAAAATAAAAACAACAATGCAACTTCAATACAAGTCAAGATTTAATTACGATGATTGATGAATTCAGGGTTATAAATCGAATACCTAAACTAAGACATGGTTTTTAAAACCAAAATCATAATTTTTAGTTTAAGGATGAAAGAGCAGTTTGGGTATGTCTAAATTTTGTAGTTTGGGTCTTTTCGGGTGATCCCTGTGGTTAGGGAAGTCACGGTCACTTTTGAAGGTGGAGGAAGGAATGGAGGGTCTGGGAAAAATATTGGATAGATGATCAATGTACGGTGGCGACTGAGGTTAATCGATGAAGCGGGTAACCCTAGTTTTTGGCATGGCCAAGTTTAGGGGTCGCGTGGGCTCCTCTGATGCATCGAATTGATCGGAACTTCGACAATTTGAAGCTTGGGCGTCGGTGAAATGGTGGCTGGATCTCTTGATTTTCTGGTGGCCGGAGGAGAGAGTACGAGGAAAAATTTCAGGTGATGTGACGGGTCCATGTTCTGGTTTCAGTTTGGTTTGTACAGCTCGATTTTTTTCTCGTACTTAAATCGATAGGATTGGAGTTTTTATGGTCTGAGGTTGTGGTGGTCGACCTGTGGGGATCGTCAACGTTGATCGAATTTGGCGGCGTCAACGGTGCATGTGCACAACTGTAGTGTTGGGTCAGTAGTTTGTTTGGGAAGATAGGTACTCGAGTTTCTCGAGTAAGTTGTGTGCGTTGCTCGAAGTCCGGAGAGGAATGACTCGAAGTGATGAAGGAAGGTGTGTGACTCGAGGCAGACGCGGGGTATTTTTGTGTTTATCTCGAGTTTACTCGAGTTTTGATTTTTGTTGTTGTAACCTATTTTTGGGTTCTGTTTTGATGAATTAAGTCACAAGCCAAAGGTTAACCATGTTTTCAAAGGCATATGAAATATGCTTGAACCAAATTTTAAAGTATAAATTCAAATCAAATTTTAACATAATTGAATACATTAATTTCTCGGTGTCATTTATTAAATAAATGTGATTAGTACAGATAAGAAATTTATTTTTTAAAATTAATTTAAGATTTTTTTAAAGAAGTAATTAAGAAATCATTAATTAATGGCAATAATTAAGGATTGATTAATTTAAGTCTAAGTAACTAATGAGGTGATTATATTAATTAATTAATGTAATTATAAAAGAATTTGTGTAGTTAATTTAGTTTATTAATTAATGAAGTAACTAAAAGTTAATTGAAGTAAGGGGATAAGTATAATTAATTTGAGAAAGGTTAGCTACTTAGTATAATTGAAGAATAATTAAAGAGGGTTGATTAACTCACATGGATACTTAGCGCATGATTAATTAATTTATTGGTAACTAGTTAATGAATAAGTAAGCAAGATTCTTAGCGATGGAAAAAAATTAATTTGATTGATTAATTTGAGATAATGTGATTAATTAGTCTTGCTTGTGAATGATCGGATTGATTAGATGTCTTAAATTGATCACTTTCTCTAGCATAGATGTTTTGTGATATGGTAAGATTGGGTTGTATGATAAATTTCTGTGTGGATGTGACATCCTATATTTAAAATTAGATTGTATTTCACCTGAGTAACTTGGGTTAATATGATATGGGATTGGAAGAGACCGGGGTCGGGTATCGATAAATACCCGAAACCGCTTCGATTCTTTATAGATTGATACGTAAAATCAATACGCTGGAATGGAATGATTTAAGTTAATTGGACCTTTTAATCAAAGTTTTTGGAACTTGGAAGTTGATATGTTATAAGTGATGTCTATAACAAATTGTGAATTTGTAAATTGATACGAGTTACCCTGGGTTTTCTATAAATTTTATGCTGTTGTATTCCATGATTAGACTTGTTTACTCACGCTGGTTTCCAGCCTGACCCGGATGATACTTTGATGTAATGCTCGGGTCAGACCGAGTATTACAGATTTTCAGGTAAGGACGTTTTGGAGCTCAAGAGACAAGCTAGATGGTAGGAACGTATGGAGCATACCACTGTATATAGTATAGTTTTCGTGGACATGTTGTTCTAAACTGTCCAGTGTATTGAAATGGTTGTAACTCTGATGTATAAAAATATAATTGTACTGATGATGTTCTTCTTTGTAAAACCGTTATTTGTGTTATATTATATTTTGATCCGCTGCAAATGTGACGTTTTTGTGACTTGTTTCTGTTTCTTCTTCTTTCTCTTTTCTTCTTTTCCTAACTATCTAGATGTTTCGGGATCGAAATTTCTGGGTCGTTGCATTTTGTATCAGAGCCAGGTTAAGCGAAAACCTTTGCTCTAATGGGTTTACTCCTTTAAAATAGGGTCAGTGGTACCCTAAAATAAGTTGAGTGAATATATATATATATATATATATATATATATATATATATATATGAGAGCGTACTTGTTATTTTCTTATATAAAGATTTTAAATGATTTTATATAAGAATATATTTTGATATATAAAACAATATATCTTTCTAATAAATATTAAGGTAACTGGATGTTAAATATTGGAATTAAATTAAGTGGTAATAGAATTACTACCAAATTGAAATTAAATAAAGATAAGTTTGAAATGGATTCAAACTGAAATTTAATCTTGAAGTTGGGGAAAAGTATCTAAATAAGATGAATTAAAATTGGTTACAAACCGGAGAAATAGAATGGTTATTGTGTTTAATAATGGGATGGTTGCTTTCAAATAAACAATCAAATGTTTTAAGGAAGTAACCATTTAAAAAGAGAATAACTTGTAAATTTGAAAGGATGTAAATTAAAGTGGGTTACCAACTTTGACGTTTTGAATTCTAAATATAAACATTTGAAATTGTTTTCAAAGTGTTAAAGGAAATAATATTATTCGAACTATTTCGAATGTAATCTTATTTTAGAATAAGAAGTTGATTGTAAACTTTAAAAGAATTTGTTTTGAATTAAAACCAAGGGTGGTTTTAATTTTAAAATTCGGCTTGTTGAGCTAAGAAGGAAGTATGTATATATGTGAGGAATATACATAATATCAAAGATGGTTTTGAATAAACTCTAAATGTTGAGTTTTAAATTTAGAATGAGATGTGAAAACCCAAAGTGATAAGTTTTTAAACTTATAGATGGGAAATAATTTTGAAATTTGAATGGGAATTCAAATTGTGTGAATTTGACTGAATTAAGTAAATTGAATTTAACATAGAGGAAGTTAAATAAGTTTGAATGGATAACCTGATTTGGAAATTTCAATATGAAACTGGGATTTAACTTGGGAAGTTAAATGGTTAATTTGAATTGGAAATTTATGTGATCTCAAAATGGATTTTGAGATGTGGAAGTTGGAAATGGATGGATGTTTTAAAATAATTGGATGATATTACCCTATTATTATTAATAATCTTTAAACTATGAATTGGATTTGTTTAAAGAAATGGGGTGTGGTAATATATCCATTATTAAGGTAAAAATGGAATTTGAATTCTGAATTAAATGGATTAAAGATATAAGTTGATTTGATTTAAAATATTAAATCAACATAAAAAAATTAATTAACTCCAATATATATAATTTGGGATGGTTAAAATTTGGAATTTGAATTGAACTAGTTCAAATTGAATTTGATTTGAATTAATTAGATTTGTGATTAAAGATGAATAGGTTTAAAAAATTCAAATGGAAAATTTGAATTGAATTGATTTGAAATGATTTGAAATTTGAGCTGGGTTCAATTTGGAATGAGTCCAAATTTATTTGAATAATTTGGAATTGTAATTAAAGTTGAATAGTTTTAAATTCAAATGGAATTTGATTTGAATTTGGAAAGAATCAAGGATAATTCAACTTGAATTGGGATTAAATTCAAACTGGGGCTAAAAAGAATTTAAAATTTAAAATTGGTTCAGCTTGAAATTTATTTGAATTAATTGCAATTATGGTTGAAGATGGATAAGTTTAAAAATTAAAATGGAAATTTGAATTGGATAATCTGAACAGGAATTGATGTTGAATGAGTTCAAATTCAAATAGGAAGTTGATTTGAATTTGGGATGCGAATGGACGTTAACTTAATTTAAATTGAAAGATAAAATTTATTGGAATTGGGATCAATTCAAATTGGAATTGAATCAATTTAAATGGAAGTGGAAACTTAAATTGAATTGATTGGAACTGGAGGTTGGGAATTGAACAGTTTGAGTCTGGACTATTTTCAAAATAAATTGTTTTAGTACAAATCTATTTTTCCAAACTATTTACTATACAATTTTTCTTTTTAAACCAAAAACTATCTTATACTTGTTTTACAATTATTTTTGAAACTATTTAACAATTTTTCAACTTTTTATAAACTAATTACTGTTTTTCAACTACTTTATAACTAATTACTATTTTATAGCTATTTTGCAATTATTTAAAATTTCTATAACTATTTTCCAACTATTTTACAATTACTTAACTATTTTACAGATATTTTACAAACAAATATATATTATTCAAACTACTTATCTATTTTTGAACTTTTCAAATTATTTTCTAAATTTTAACTGGACAGAGTCGGAACTATTTATGATTGAATATCCATTTGATATAAGGATTAAAATAATAATCCTATGGAACTGAAACTAGTGCGATTAGGTGGAAAGAAATTAATGGAAATGTGAATAGAAAGAGAAATTGATTTAGTTGGTAATGAATGAAGATAAATACCTAGGATGTACGTATATTATTCTATTCGCATAGTGATTTGATCCAGATTCGAGCATAGAATTTCGAGATAGTATGTCGATCCAAGTTGGGATTTTTCACTTGATTTTCGACGGCGAATCTGGATATGGATTGTTGATTGGTTCTGGATATTCTCTATCATAGTTATGACTATGCGAGGAGAATGACGGTTTCTGATCAAGAAACCAGATTTGAGTCCGCACTAGGAAGTCTAGTGGACGATACTAGCTCGGAAGTGAAATTATGTGATCGAGTGAGCGATCAGATTGGTATAGCGTACGAATGATATGTGTACATCGTACGGATTTGAATGAAATTGTTATTGGGAATTTGTGGATAAGTAATGTGAAATGGGTTTTGAATGAAATTTATTTTGAAAAAAATATATGGTGAAATAAAATAGAAATTGGATACTTCTATGGTAAAATTTACTTTATGGGAGTGAGTAAATTTGGTAAGTGACTTTATAAAAGAGCGAACAAATTTGAATATTTGAATTAAAAAAATAAAGTTATATATCTTTGTTATGTAAGATAAATCTCCCCTTCTTGAATCTATTGTCGGAAGGAAAGGATTTTAAAAGTGTTTGAAGTATAAAAGGAGTTTTATACAAGTTTGAAATGATCCGAAATTCTAAAAATTATATATATATATATTTGTATATATATATATATATATAAAGGATCTTATGAGGATTTTCGAAAAAGGTTTTGGGAACCTTTGGATTTGGAAAGGCTTTTGATTTTTGGGAAAAATCAATATTGAAATTTAGAAAGCCTAGTTTGAGAATTATCGATTTTGGGATAATCGATTTTGTGTAAAGAAGCTTTGTATGAGATCATACTAAGTGTATGATTTGAAAGATACAATATGTGTATAGTATAAAGTGTTTTGATGATGGCTCTGGGGAAAAAGGCGCTCCTTTGAAATGAACTTCTCAGAAGTGCCAGCGGGTGGTGCTGCCTTGTACCCTGGGGGGGTTCTAAAGTTGATCCTGTGAGGAGTCCGGACAAAACTAGTTCCTGAGGATTATGAGTAGTGTGTACCATAGCGAAAGTCGTGTGTGCCACTGAGAGCCAATAAACTGCGTTTGATTTTATATCAGTAGGCTACGACCTATGGTAACATAGAGAAAATCGTGTATGCCGCTGAGAGCCAACATTCTGCATTTGATTTTATATCGGTAGAATGCGACCTATGTAGGAGTGGAAAAGTGTCATTTTGACAGCGAAAATCGTGTGTGCCGCTGAGAGCCAATAGTTACATGGACTTTTGCTGCGATGGCAACATAACCCAGGATGTAACTGGGACCATGGATGGGGGTGATGATTTCCAGAGCGTTCTCACCAAAGATATATCCTCTATTTTCAAAAAATTATTTTCTATATTTTCAATAAAATTATTTTCCAAGTATTTTCACTGGATGTTGACAAATGGATCTACTAAGTTCTTACAGATTTTCAGTCCTACGGCTGATCAACGTATGATCGAATTTTTGTAAGAACAAGGATGGACCTGTTGAGACATCGAGTTATAAAAATATTTTTATAAAAACTATTTTAGTAATATTATATAGATTTTTTTTTAAAAAGTGTTTTAAAACGATCAAAGAAAATTTGTATGATTTTAAGTATTAAATAAATTTTGGCTTCGTTCCTTTTCGAGGACAAAAAGAATCAAAGGGGGGAGGAATGTGATAACCCAAATTTTTGGGCATTCTCCAATTTGAAATTAATTGGATTAGATTTGTTAAAATACTCATTTGTAATTTAAACAAGTGAAATTCTATATGTAGAAAACGTATATAAATGGATTTGAACTATAATAAATGCTAAATTTTAAACATTTGTATAGATATGTACTTGATAATCTCCTGATAATTATTAAATTTGACTATATTAGTTTAATGTTTTTCTTTTATAAATAGTTTGGAAAATTTTATCTTTTCAAAAGACAAAAATATTTAATTTGTAAACTTTATCTTTCCAAGCAAATAATAATGCGATGAATTCTTTTATATATTATTTAAAATGACCTAAATTATTATTTTCAAACAAATTTAAATATGGATTGATTAAATATATATATGAGTTAATTTTAAATAGAGAATTTGAAATTCAAAGAATAAGCATCTTAAAATAAATAAGATTTAAAATTATATATATGATTTTTTTAGTATAAATTTGTTTTATATTATTATCTTTAAAAGATTTAATTTATAAAAAGAAAGTATTCACTAAATAAAAAAATTTAATATAAAAGTTTTATGAAAAAACATTTAAAGATATAAATAAAGAATATATATATATATAACTAGTATATTGTACAACTATTTATAAGTGTATAATTGAAATTTTATATCATTTACTTTTAAAATTTTATATAGATTAATAAGAGATAAAGTTTAAATATAAACACATAAGACATTAATAAAAGTAAATTGAAAATTTATAATATAAATATATAAGGTTAAAATACACATGTATAAAGGTATTATATAGATCTAAGAAATTAACAAATGCATATAACATATTAAGTGCATCATGATTACAAATGTAAACAATCTATAAAACAACAACGACAAGTGTAAATTTTATAACTAAAAGTGTTAGTTGATCTATTAAAATAAATACAAGTGGCAACCTCATTTCTTTAGGATTTAAAAAAAATCAAAATGAATGAGAAAACCCAGTTTTTATTCCTTCATCTCCAAAATTAGAAATCAGAGGAAGAAAAAAAAATCTGGAAAATGAAATTTCGTGAAGCTAGTAAAGGATGAACTTAGCTTTTAATCAAATTCGTACTCAAATTCAAGATCAATAGCAATTCAAGTAGCAAGTCGATTTCCAGTTCACAAAGCAAAATCTTTTCCAGGCTTCAAGAATTCTGCTCTCTGTTTAGCAGATTCCGATGAGTAAATCTGAAACTTTTTAAGGCTAAACCACTATTATCTTGTGTATATAACCATGAAAGGTAGTAATGACTCGAAGATATCTTGAATGGGTGATAAAGTTGTGTTCCTTACAAGAAGAAAAAAAAGTTTGTTGAATGTACAGATGCATGTCTGTGTGTGTGTGTGTATATATATATATTTAAGTTCCTGTTTTGTTAACAGGATCAAAATGGAAGTCCTATTCCTTTGTTTTTTTGTAAAACGTCCATTTTACAAAGTTTAATTTGTTTATTCCTAGTGCATGTGAAATTCTTAGGGTAATATTGTGAATAATGTTTATCAGGATGTAATCTGTTGCAGTATAGTTGAATCACTGAATAGACATATATGTGCATATCTGTAAATGAATTAAACTAGCCTCTATTGATTTTAATTAATTAAACCAAGTTCAAATATTCAAATCTCCTTGTACAAATAAGTATTGTGTTGTGATCTTTAATAAGGATTTATTTGTAGTTACCTGATTCAACTCTTCATTTTTTTCTAAAAAGAAAATAATAATAATAATGAAATCTTAAGTTATAATTGACAAGTAGTACTACAGAAGGAAGAAATATAGTTATCATCTAGTTTAAGTTTGAAATCAATCATTAAAATTTCTTGTTTTGATGTCATAACCAGATCCATACTTGAAGAAAATGAATTTTGATAACAAATTCAAACAAAAATAGGAAAAATACTCAGAGCAGATTCAAAAGAAACTACAGCTTTTCAAAGTTGGATTTTTGCTCTGTTCAAACTGTTGTTACAGGTAAGTACTCTAACCTGTTTCCTCTGATTTGACTTGAAGTGCTTGTGAATAACATCACCATTTAAATGTCTAAGTATAAGATTCTTTGGTATTCCCATCTTTGAAACATAAGTTTGTTTGGTGAGTATGTTTTTGAGTAAATCCCTGTATGTCATATGGGTGTGTGCATTGCTCTGTGTTTGGAACTTATCTGATTTTGGGTTCCAGGTTCAAGATCAACTCAAATACCATCTGCTCATGATCCAAACTTTGTTAAAACATGTGTCGTGATCATAGTATGATTGTTATACCATAGAATTTAGTTTAAAATTTTTGTCTAAGTTAAAATAATTTGTATTTCATTTGGAAAATAAAAACAACAGTGCAACTTTGAAACAAGTTAAGATTTAATTATCATGATTGATGAATTCAGGGTTATAAATCGAATACCTTAACTAAGACATGGTTTTTAAAACCAAGATCATAATTTTTTGTTTAAGGATGAAAGAGCAGTTTAGGTATGTCTAAATTTTGTAGTTTGGGTCTTTTCTGGTGATCTCCGTGGTTAGGGAAGTCGCAGTCACTTTTGAAAGTGGAGGAAGGAACGGAGGGTCTGGGAAAAATATTGGATAGATGATCAATGTACGGTGGCGACTGCGGTTAATTGATGAAGTGGTTAACCCTAGTTTTAGGCATGGCCAAGTTTAGGGGTCACGTGGGCTCCTCTGATGCATCGAGTTCATCGGAACATCGGCAATTTGAAGCTTGGACGTCGGTGAAATGGTGGATGGATCTCCTGATTTTATGACTTCCCAGAATTTTGACCCTATTATTATAATAAGTGTTTAATCTAATTTAAATAAAATACAAGATTTTTAATTTATAAATAAATAAGATTTTGGATATTATTAGTTGTATATGTATTATAAAGGAATATAACTTCAAAATATAAAGTAGACTCTTTTAACAATATTCAAAAATTAAATCTGTTTTATTCAATTAAATTAAAAGTTATGTATGAATGACATTTAATATCAAATGTATAAATGCAGATAATAATAACAAGTACAATAACACAATCATATTTATAAATATAAATACATTAATACACATATAAGTTACAAATCAAATATTTGTAATATTTAACTTTAATGAAAAATAAGATTAAGTAGTGTTTCTAAACGACAGTTTTTATAATTAAAATAAACATAAGCTTATATATATCAAACATAAGTACAAACTATAAGTTGAATAAGATAATAAAATAAAAAGCAAAACCATTGTACGTTTATACACCAGACACTAAAACAAGGCCTGCAAGTATCTTTGCAAAGTAAACTAATTTGTCAGCAAAACATTATAAGTGTAAACTTATTTGTAAACATCTTAGTACAAACAAGCCTGTAAACATCTTTGTACAAATGTTTGTGTCAGCAAACATTAATTGTGTGTTAAGTTAAATGAAAACACAAACATTCAATTAGCAACATATTGTCATTTCAAGCTATATGAAAATACCTTCCAGCTGAAATACTCAAAACATTTCAGGTTTTAGTACCTTATTACAAATATAAAAAAAAATATAAAGCAAATATTATATTATGTTAAAGCTTATTCAAGAAGGCACCATTTGTTAACTCCGCCTCGACCATGACTTACCGACCTAACAGTTAGAAGCATGCCGACCTAAGGCTCAACAGGGGGTGCCGACCTAAGACCTAAGGGTGTGCCGACTTAACACTTCAATGAGGCTACTGACTCTACTGACTCTACTGACTTAAAATAGATACCGACCTAACAGTCTAGGAAGATTGCCGACTTAACTGGTTGCCGACCTAACTGCCTTAACAGGAATGCCGACCTAAGGCCGAAAAAGGATACCGACTTAAGAGAGGTGCCGATCCAATGCTCTAGCATGTATACCAACTTAAGACTTAAGGAACGCCGACCCAAGATAGCTACCTAAGTCGCGGCCGACCTATGACCAATGTCAACTCGGTCACGACCTAAGCGAAGGAAGGTAAGTTCAAGGCAGCTACTTGGCACAGTGGCCTCTTAACTCGTACACGATCCAGGACTTACCAGATGGACCGTGACTTGCGACTTACCAAGTTAACTCGTCCACGACCTAAAGCCACTAAGTATAAGCCCAATGCCATATTACTAAGAAGTTGTAGTGTTGACTCGGAGGCGACCTAGGACTTGTGCAAGTGAGCTCCTGTGAAGCCAGAAGGGGGCCAGATGGACCGGCCACGGCTCATATAAAGTCGGCTACGACTTAACTTAGATCGGCCACGGCTTAGGACTTGGCAAAAATTCCAGATTCAGAACTCTCTATAAATAGGCAACCACCTCCAACATTCAAGGGACTTTTGGCACATTCTCTTCACACACCGTTACCTTGCTGCATTGAGAACTTCATCAACATTTAGAGCTACCAAGATTAGAGGAATACATCTAAGAGATTCACGAAGAAACCATACATCTTCAACATGAATCTAAGAACTTTAATCGACATTGAAGCTTAAGACTTGTTCCAAATCACTTGTAACTTGAAGTGTATTGTACTTGAGAAGAATTGTATCAGTTTGTAACGGGATTATTAATAAAAGTACTTAGAGTGGACGTAGGCTATACCCTTAAGCCGAACCACTATAAAATCGTTGTTGTTTACTGCTTTTCTGCTATCACTTGCTTGTAATTCTTTCCCGATCTATCGGGTGGTGCTTTCACAACTACACTTTACACACCGGGGTGTTAGCGTTCACATTTTAGCGTTAACATTTTTGGTGCTTTCACTGAGAATTGAACTCAGGAAAACTGTCATCATTGCTTCACAGAGATTTGAAGAAAGAATTTCCTTCAAAACCAGAAGTATATCTGAGATTATGGCTCCTGGAAGGAAAAGTAGATCTGTCAGATCTGGAAACCTTCAAGAGGGAACCTCCGCTTCCCCTGTACCTAATCAACCCACTCCGTCTGTTGGAGTTACGAAAGCGGAGTTGGATGCTGTGATTCTAGGGCTAAACCAGCAGATAAACGCCCAAAATGCACAATTAGAGGCTCAAAGTGCCCAGAATGCTCTGATTCTGAATAAGTTGAACGATTTACTTGGGGCAAACAATCAACCAGCTGGTAATGAAAGGAACTATGTTGGCAACATTCATGATGTTAGTGAGAGGAATGCTCCTGAAAGGGCTACTAGTCCCTTTGAGCAGGCAGTTCCTGAGGCTGGTGGATCTAGAACTCGGCATGATGAGGAATATCTTTCTGGAATGGTCCGGCAGATCATGAAAGAAAGTATGCAAAGGGTTGAAGATGAGAAGGAATGGGGTTTTGCTCCAAGTAAAACTCCGTTCACTGAAAAAATCTTGAAGGCGGAATTTCCAAGGAAATTTGTCCCTCCGACTATTCCAGCTTACAAAGGGACAAGTGATCCGAATGAGTTCTTGTATAAATATGATTGGCACATGACAGGTGCCAGGGCCTCCAACGAAATAAAGTGTCGATATTTCCCCGTATACCTGGAAGGTGTGGCTTTACTGTGGTTCACCAAGTTGCCAGTCCGATCTATCGATCAGTTTTCAGACTTGACCAGAAAATTCAAGGAGCAGTTTAGACTATATGCTTCGAAGGCCAAGGACATTATGTCACTATCGAGTTTAGAGCAGAATCCTGGTGAGTCTATCAGATCCTTCTTGAACCGCTTTAATATAGCACTGGCTGAGGTGGACAATGCTGAACCACGAATGATATTGACTTATCTGATGAGGGCTATTGATAAGTCAAGCGAATTTGGGAAATGGTTAAATATGAAGGAGCCAACCTCTCTCGAAAAGTTCTACAAAAAAGCAGATGAATTCATTCGCTTGGAAAGCCGTCCTTTACCGGTAAAGACAGTGTTGGAGAAAGCAGAAGACAACACTGCCGCTCCACGCAAGAATGAATCGGTGGGGCAAAAAAGGGAGAATGATAATGGGAAGAAACAGGGTAATCTGAAGAAGCCCCGATCCTTCAAGACATCAGAGTATACTCCATTATCACATACGCCGGAGCACATCTACCTTGCCACTAAAGATTCCGTCGATTTCCCTAAACCTATCCCTTTGAGGACCGGGAAAAAAGCCATACAGAGTGGGAAATTCTGTCGTTTCCACAATCAACCCGGTCATGAAACTGATGAATGCCGTCAGTTGAAAAATCTGATTGAAGTGTTGCTAAGAGAGAACAAACTACAACAATTTGTGAAGAAAAATAGCAACAATCCTGCATCATCAAGTCAGGGGCAACAGATTCCTGTTCATCAGCCTAGGACGGGTGAGAAAGCTACGGGACATGAATCTGGAAGGCCCGTTATCAATGTCATTACAGGAGGGCCTCACCCAGCTGGCAAGAGCTGGGGTGAGATGGAGAGATATTCCAGGGCTTTGAAATATACTCCAGCCGAAGAAGACGTCTTTGTTTTAGAAGACACTACGCCCCTGAAACAACAGAAAACTTTCAACGATGATATTGTTTTCAGAGCCAGAGATTCCACAGGTATAGAAGCTCCTACCCTAGATCCCTTGGTCATCTCGGCTGGTATTGGACCGGCCATTGTCAGAAGAGTCCTCATCGACTGCGGAGCATCATGTAATATCCTCTTCAAGAAGACATTTGACCAGATGAAAATCCCTATGATCGACGTACAAGCCTCATCACAAAAGATCGCTGGCTTCACTGGGGAGCCAAAACAACCAATTGGGACCATCGATCTGCTTGTAGAACTTGGGGAAGCAGAAAGGAAAGTGGTCCGCAAGCAAACATTCGTGATTGTCGATGAGTTTTCTGCCTATAATGCTTTTCTTGGCCGTCCAACACTCGCAGCATTCAAAGCTATTCTAGCCCCGTGGTGCCTCACTATTAAATTCCCTACTGACAATGGAGTAGGAGTTATAAAAGGGGATCAAAATGCTGCGCGAGAGTGCTATTTGACAGAGCTGCGAGAGTCAAGAAAAAGAGAAATGGGGAAGGATGCGGCAACCCCAGTCCGCATCAAAGAACCAGCCTTGTAGCAATTACGGGGCGGACCCTGCACTGGAGAACACAGCGGGGCACGGAGAGAAATGGATCCCAGAAAAGCCAGTGCAGGGGAGAATAGAGTGGTACCGGTGGAAACGACAGTTCCGGTACCTGTTGACCCGAAGGACCCAAATAAGGTGTTGAATGTGGGTTCACAGCTTAATGTGTCAATTCAGAATGTGTTGATATCTTTCTTGAAAGCAAATCTGGATGTCTTTGCTTGGACTCACGCCGATATGTGTGGAATATCTCCAGAAGTTGCAGTACACGCTCTGAATATTGACCCAAAGTTTACGCCAGTTAAACAGAAAAGAAGAATCCAAGGTCCAGAAAGGTCAGCAGCATTAAAAGAAGAAGTCGATCGACTCATGGAAAATAACTTCATCAAAGAATCTACATATCCAAATTGGGTTTCAAATCCTGTGCTGGTCAAGAAAGCTAATGGAAAATGGAGAGTGTGCATCGATTTTTCCGATCTAAACAAGGCTTGCCCCAAAGATTGCTTCCCGTTACCCAGGATCGATCAACTGGTAGACGGAACTGCGGGACATGAAATGTTATCTTTCATGGATGCCTACTCCGGTTATAACCAAATCATGATGCACGAGCCGGATCAGGAGGATACAAGCTTTATCACAGATGTTGGACTTTATTGCTACAGAGTTATGCCCTTCGGATTGAAAAATGCAGGGGCGACCTACCAAAGACTTGTTAATGCTATGTTCAAACCGCAATTGGGCAAACTATGGAAGTCTACGTCGACGACATGTTAGTAAAGTCCAGGAAAGCAGCGGATCACATTGAACACTTAGCAGAAATGTTCGCAGTCCTCCGGAAATACAGAATGAAACTTAACCCTCTGAAATGTACATTTGGGGTCGAGTCCGGAAAGTTCTTAGGTTTCATCGTCAGTGCTAGGGGCATTGAGGCTAGTCCAGCTCAAATTACTGCCTTGAAAGAAGTTAAAGCTCTTAGAACGAAGAAGGAATTGCAGAGTCTCAACGGAAAGGTTGCCGCCCTGAGTCGGTTCATTTCCAAAGCCACTGATAAATGCATCCCATTCTTTGACGCCCTGAAGAAAGGAAAGAAGAATTTTGAATGGACTTCCGAATGCCAAAAAGCCTTCGACGAGTTGATCCGTCATATGGAAACGCCTCCAATACTTTCTAGGCCAGGCAATGGTGAGGATCTTCTTATATACTTGGCAGTATCATCTCATGCTCTAAGTGCAGCGCTGATACGGGAAGACAAAAGGATTCAACATCCGGTGTACTATATCAGCAAAAGACTCACTGGGGCAGAGCTGAATTATTCCAAGTTGGAAAAACTCGCCTATTGCCTACTAGTTGCATCAAGGAAACTGAGGCAATATTTCCAAGCTCATCCTATCAAAGTACTCACTGATCAACCTCTAAAGCAAGTCCTATTTCGCCCTGAAACTTCGGGTCGCCTTCTAAAATGGAACATTGAACTCAGTCAATATGACATCACCTATCACCCCCGAAAAGCAATCAACGGACAAGCTTTAGCTGATTTCATTGCAGAATTCACAGAGAAAGATAATGGTGAGGAAGAAACGATCACTGATTCCCCAATCCAGTGGAAGATGTATGTTGATGGCCCAAGAAATGACTACTGTTCTGGAGCCGGAGTGGTACTTGAAACTCCTGAAGGTCGATCATTATGTTATGCATTAAGATTGGAATTTCCTTCAACAAACAATGAAGCAGAATATGAAGCTCTTATTGCAGGTCTGAAAATCGCTAAAGAGCTAAACATTCGAGCATTACAGATCTTCAGTGATTCTCAGCTTATTGTATGCCAAGTCAAGAAGGAATTTCAAGCAAAAGGCGGAAACCTGCCTTCCTACTTGTCAAAGGCTTGGGAACTCCTATGTGAACTTGATCACTATTCAATAAGCCACATTCCTCGGGAAGAGAATATGAAGGCAGATTCCCTCGCAAAGTATTCAAGTTCTGGTGAAGCTCAACTATTGGGATTGGTCCCTGTAGAAGTCCTTTCAGCACCGAGTATAGACGAGATGGATATAGACTGGATTATGAATGTATCCCAAGAACAAGAGTCATGGATGACTCCAATACTGGACTACCTACTCAGAGGTTCTCTGCCAGAAAATTCGATAGAAAGACGAAAGCTACTAAGGAAAGCCTCTCGCTATGTAATTCAGGATGGCCGATTGTACAGACGGGGATTCTCAATGCCATTGCTTCGATGTGTATCCCGGGAAGAGTCCAAAACAATCCTAGCTGAGGTGCATGGAGGAGAATGTGGTGATCATTCAGGTGGTCAAACATTAGCGAAGAAAATTCTCCGATACGGATATTTTTGGCCAGAAATTAATCGAGATGCTGCAGATTACTCCCGAAAATGTGACAAATGCCAAAGATTTGCCAAAATTCCTAGAGCACCTTCTACCGAACTCACACAGATGGTCAGTCCATGGCCATTTGCAATTTGGGGAATGGATCTCATTGGGCCGCTACCAACTGCTAAATCAGGAATTAAATATGCTATTGTTGCAGTTGATTACTTTACTAAATGGGCTGAAGCTGAACCATTGGCTACTATCACTTCTAAGAAAATGATAAGCTTTGTGACCAAGAATATCATTTGCAGATATGGTGTGCCTCAGAAAATAATCACAGACAATGGTACTCAGTTTGAAAGCAAGGAATTCCAGGATTTTTGCAAACGATTCAAAATCCAGAAAAGCTTTTCGGCAGTAGCTCATCCGCAGGCAAACGGGCAAGTGGAAGTAGTAAACAAGATCATCAAATCAACCATCAAAAAGCAACTCGAAAGAGCAAAAGGTGGTTGGGTCGATAAACTACCACTTGCACTATGGGCATACAGAACTACTCACAAAACTGCAACTGGGCATACTCCTTTTTCGTTAGCATACAGATCGGAAGCAATGATCCCGGTAGAAACAGAGGTCCCTTCACACAGAAGAATCCATTTCAATCAAGCAGAGAATGAGAAACTACAGCTTGAGGCACTAGATCTCCTTGATGAAAAAAGAGATGATGCTAACCTCAGAGTTGCAGCTCATCAGCAAAGGATAGCCAGACATTTCAATTCCAAAGTTCGTCAACGCAGCTTTGAAATTGGAGATCTAGTCTTGAAAAGAATTATGACCGCGACAGGTGTGTTTGGGCCAAATTGGGAAGGACCGTATGTAATAGGTCAGAAACTTCTTGACGGCACATTCAAGCTCACCACTGTTGATAGAGATCAAATTCCAAGGGCATGGAACAGCAACCATTTGCGTCCATACTTTACTTGAAAATTTTGTTGAAACATTGTAAAAAGAATTATGAATGTATGATTCTTGTAATTGAAAGCAATTGTGAAACTGATGCAAGTAAATAATGAAAGAATATAAAGTGGATGTAGGCCCAATTTCATGGCCGAACCACTATAAATCTTGTGTTCCTTATTATTATTATATGTTTGCTTTGTTTTCGATATAAAAATACATAAAATGTATTGCTGAAATGTCGATTTAAATTTTTGCAGACAATGGAAATAAAACTTGCGCATAATAAGACCGAGTGATTCTCACCATCATTCAACAAACAAATTTCAAGTCATAAAGGCCCCGAATTCAAATCCTAGATAGGAAATACTTCAATTGAACGGCTTATGATTTCGATAGAAACGAGCCCTTGCTAATAAATTGAGATTGTTTGAACGAACAAACATCCAATTAGGAAGCTAGTGCCCGTTCTCACGAACTTGCCTGACAATGAAGTACGCTTCCTTGGATTAAACAAGCCACTTGCGAGAAAAGGGGAATGAAAACTTGAAAAGAAAAAAAAAAGAGAGAGGATCGCTGAAAAGGCATAAGCAAGTGAACAGAGGAACAACCAAAGCTACCATCAGCAGCACAAGTCCTCTTCGGAGGATAAAAGACCTCTAATGGGTCATACACCACAAAAAAGAAAGTTCTCTACTCAACAAAAAAGATTGGAGGAGTCATGACCCTCCAACCATGAGAGAGTAACTTCCAGGCGATGAAAACCCTCTCTGAGGCACATTTCACCAGGAGTTGAAGTGTTATGACCGCTCTTCGGGATTTCACTTCACCAGAGTTGAAATGCCAAAAAATAAAAGCCCTCTTCGGAGGCCCATTTCACCAGGAGTTGAAGTATTATGACCGCTCTTCGGAATTTCACTTCACCAGAGTTGAAATGTAAACAAAATAAAAGCCCTCTTCGGAGGCACATTTCGCCAGGAGTTGAAGTGTAACAACCGCTCTTCGGAATTTCACTTCACCAAAGTTGAAATGCAAAAACAAAATAAAGACCTTCCTGAAAGTACACGTTTCACCGAGATTGAAATAAAACTTCCAAGTGTTGAAACGTGAAAAGGCTTTCTTCGAAGGCACAACTCTTTGGAGGTACACGTTTCACCAAGATTGAAATAAAACTTCCAAGTGTTGAAACGTGAAAAATCCCTCCTTAGAGGTACAACCCCCTCCCGGGGACACAATCAAGAAGAAAGACCTCTTCGGAAGCCCACGTTTCACCGAGATTGAAATAAAACTTCCAAGTGTTGAAACGTGAAAAGGCTTTCTTCGAAGGCACAACTCTTTGGAGGTACACGTTTCACCAAGATTGAAATAAAACTTCCAAGTGTTGAAACGTGAAAAATCCCTCCTTAGAGGTACAACCCCCTCCCGGGGACACAATCAAGAAGAAAGACCTCTTCGGAAGCCCACGTTTCACCAAGATTGAAATAAAACTTCCAAGTGTTGAAACGTGAAAAGGCTTTCTTCAAAGGCACAACTCTTTGGAGGTACACGTTTCACCGAGATCGAAATAAAACTTCCAAGTGTTGAAACGTGAAAAATCCCTCCTCAGAGGTACAACTTTGTATATTAAAAAAAAAAATCCTCATCAAAAGCGTACTTTAACTTTCAAAGGAAGAGTAGTTTACCTACTATGGAAAATGATCGTTAAAAAAAAAAAAAAGAAAAAAAAAAGAAAAAGAAAAGAAGTTAAAGTACCCTTCAGAGGTCCGCTTTACCACATAGAGGAATTCACTTGGTAAAATATGCACATAAGCAAAAGAAAAAAGTGATTTATTCGAATGACAAAGCGTAGAAACTTATACGAAGGGAGTTGTACTCTACAAAAATTTTCTTTAAAGAATAAAATAATTATTCTTTAGCAAATAAGAGTGCAAGTCCCCTCAAAGTATAAAATATTGCAGCAAGCTTAAGGTATGGGGGCAACATGGTATAATAGTATAGCTGCATCAGTAAAGTAATACTCAAACAACATACCATAAGCCCGCTGCAATATCATATAAATAAACTTGTGCCAAAAATGAATAATAAATGCATACTCAAATTCAAACAGAAGTATGTACAAATAAAGAATCTTTTTATTCAATTGCAGATATTGCAGATACAGGTTTCAAAATAAGAAGCAGGGGCCGGTGCCTGCACAACATCCGACCATTACACAAAAAGGGAATCAAAAAGCTCAACTCTTCATTTCTTCTTGCCGCCTTTAGACCCTTTACCCGGCCGAGTGGTTAGCTTTTCGGGTCTTCCAGGTTGCTCTGAAGGCATGAGGGAAGAAGGGGAGGGAGGTACAACTGGCGCAATTGCCGGTTCCTCTTCAGTGGTGATAATTTTCTTCCCCCTCCTCTTCGATGTCCCAAGCTTCTTTCTTCTCTGTGAAGAAGACTCACTCCCCGGAGTAACGAGAGCGGACAAAACTACGTCGTCAGAAGGAGTCCGCTCCGGAGAGATCTCGCCTCCTTCGAGTCCCTCATCTTTTTACTCCTGCGAGGCAACAGGGTCATCCAAACCATGAAGAGCCTCAATTTTCTCCTCTTGTGACCCAGGTTGTGAAGCAGAAGGAGGAGTCACCTGAAGAGATGGAGGAGGAATAACCAGAGAAGGCGAAGTCTGCACGGCACTTGTTGTTTCAACTGCAGAAGAAGAAAAATTGAAAATGTTAGTATCTTCCCGAAAGAAGGGAGATATGGGTTCATCGAGATTCAGGAGGTAATCGAGAAGCTCATCAAATTTTTGAGGAATAAGCAGGCAATCCACCTGAATCGGACCAATGTCGAAATTACCTGAAGATATTGGCTTTGTCAGTTCAATCTCATAATTCTGAGCCCCAATGTCCTCCAAAGCCTCTTCATCAGTAGGGGTGATTACCCCAGTTCTTGTAGGAGGCGGCAAATGAGCACTAGGGCCTGTAATGTCCACCTCGGGAGAAACTAGAGGACGTTCGGGGATGGTAGGCGGTACTTCTTTTTCAGAACGCTCTTCTTCCGCCATCCCGGCCCGCGCTCTGGCAAGCTGCTCCTTACCCTTGGCAAGAGCGGCACGGGCTTCGTCATCAAGATAATGCTCTTCAAGGGCTGACTCAGCATATCTAGCACCTTTACCACCAAGCATATCAAGTGCTGTCTCCCAAACTTCAGCCAGTGTGATTTCATACTTGGGGCCTAGAAAGGCAAGGCTTCCACGCCCCAAGACGCTGTGCAAGTAGAAGTCGAATAATGTTGAGCTGATGCTGTTTTTAGTCGCCTCATGAGATTCTTCAGCTGCGATTCTGCCGGCGACAGCCTCATCACGCTCCCTTTCAGTTTTGGCAAGCTGAAGCTTAAGCATTTGTATCTCCGCCTCCTGGGAGTTGTTTTTCTTTCGAAGCTCAGCAATATCAGTAGCATAGCCTTCACTGATTCTTTTTTGTACTTCTAGCCTGTCTTCGGCATCCCTTTGGCTAGCGTGAGCGTCTCTCACTTGTTTCAGGAGCACTTCTTCTTTTTGAGAATAGGAAGTAGAGGAAGCAGCAAGCTCATGTTTCAATTCCTCGACTTTTGCTTCAAGCTCCTCATTGTAAGAAGCAATGTTCCTCATCTCGGTGTCGTGTTGCTCAACGACCTTTTGCCATTCGGCCTTATCGTTTTCCATAGTAAGCATGGCCTCTATGTTGGCACGGTTAACTCTTTGAAGCTCATCGACAAGCTTCTGCCAGTTTGACATCCTCTCGATATCGAGCTTGACTGCATCAAGATTGCGCAACATAGCAGACTTGTCGATGGGGACCAAGTCTAGGTCGAACCTCACCCCCTTAAGGCACCATTGAGGAAATCGGCTCTGCAGAGTGGCAGGACCCGGTCCAACTTGAAATTTGGGCCTGCTAATTATCGTTTGAATATCTGATTTCCCAAGAGCGGGAGAGTCAGAAGGAATGTCGAGTGAGGCAGGAATAGTAACTTTCTCAGGAGTAGTAGAGGCCTGCTTTTCACTGTGACGGGCTCGTTTGCTTAAGTCTTCACTCATGTGACCTTTTCATCGATCGTCATGAGATTTTCTCTTGTGAGAGTCATCGCCTTTTTGCCAAGAATCATGGCGCTCTTCTCTCTCCCTTCTTTCACGATGTTCTTCTTCAGTCCTCCTTTCATGAGCCTTTCGGGCAGCCCTCTCTTCATCCGACTCTCTGTAGGAAGGAAGGTAACGCCTGTAATCATACTGGCTACGCCTCCCGTAGCGCTGGAAATCGTCATAATACGAGCCGCTGCGCCCCATAGGAGAATCTGGAATTAAAATAATAAGCTTTAGAAATCTTTAAAGTGCAAGAAGATAAGTGCATAGAAGTGATGAGAAATTCTAAGTGTGTGTGTTGTGCGAACTACGCGCATTAATCTACGAACCACTCTTTATTTGGGGAGTGGTTGTGGGTGTAATAGTTAACGTCAACTCTTGAGTCGACGACGGCTGTTGCAAAATAGAAGTAGCTTCAACTACTGAAGAACAAATCCCGACAGTAGTAGGGTCATCTTTGAAGATTTCTTGTGAAGTAGCGAAGAGGTCGCTCAATCCTTCGAAGGTATCGTCTCTGCTTTGCTTGACAGGACTGGATTTCTTAGCCTTTTCACCAGATTCTTGTGAATGGTGAGAGGATCCCTGAGGCTCTTCTTCCTCGATAACCGGGGCAAGTTTACCAGATGGCCCCGCAACATCGACAGAAGTGGAGCACTTCACCAGCGAAGATTCAGGAGTCTTTATCGGAGAATCGGGGACTTCCGTTGGAACTTCATGAGCATGCAAGGAGCGAGAAGTGTGTAGAAGCCCATGTTGATGTAAAAATTCATCCCTCAACAGAAATTTTATGCTCCTCTCTTCTGTGGCCACGGCACTCAACCTCTCAAAAACTTGCTTGTGAATTGGGTCTCTAGAGGGGAGAGGAAGTGCTGAAAAGAATAAAGAATGAAATTAGCAACTGAAAGTTCGGATCTCGAAAAAGTTTCAAAACGGAGAAAATAGAAACACTAATCTTACTTCCTACTCTCCAGATGGCATAAAAGCCTGAGGGACAGCGGGCAAAGAAAAACTGGTTCAAGAATCCATGAACGCTTTCAGTAAGATCGGAAATGAGCTTGCGGTTCCTTGCACTTCTCACAATAATAAGGGAAGGATGATCTTTACTCTTTGCAAACGAGCACAGATAACGAATTTCTTCAAAACTCGGTAGGCGATCAAGGGTTCTTCTGAACAAAACACATAACCCCGTCAAGATGGCATAGCCATTGGGATGAAGTTGAAACGGAGAGATTGTCAACCGAAGGAGAAGAGTTCGAAGGAAGTCGTTAAAAGGAGGAATCGCCCCCACTTAAGCACATTTGGCGATTGACTGCAACAAATCCATAGGGAGGATTGTCAGCAGTATCTCCAGGCCCAGGGAGAAGAACATCACTTTCAGCAAAGCCAAATTGAGTGCGCAGCTGGACAAACGCTCTCGAAGTTAGAATAGTCGGGGTTCTCTCCGGAGGATTCTCTATGGGAACAGCTATCGGAAAAGTTTCTTCCTCTGGAGTTACCGCTTCTTCTTCTCGGTGGGAAGTCATTCTACATAAACAACTGGGTATTCAAACATGAAGGTGCACGTTTCCTAAAGTGTGTGAAGTGTTATGTAAAATCAATCAAGCAGTGAACAAATATAACTGGAATGAAAACTAGCAAACATTCGTTAGTTATGAAATTCAGGGACTATTGTTTTAAGCCTAAATATGCAAGTAAGATGTTGATGCAGATAAATCAGTTCAGATTATTGATACTTTGCATTAATATTTAACTTTAAATGATTGATTCACAAACATTTCATGCAATATAATTAAGTTGCTTGTCTTGTCTTGACTAATCTGTCATCTGACATGGGCAGTCGATGGCAGTATTTTCGCCTTGGTTTTCTTTGTTTGTTATTTTCAGCAGGTTAGCAGCTTATAAGTTAATGCGATCTGTGAAATAATACAATGAGATTCAAGCAAATTTAAAGTTGGGGCAGTTCAAAATTCAGGCAACTTAGTTTGGCAGTTCAAGTTAGAAACTCAAAGTGGATCTATGCTCTCAACAAGTCAGCATGCCCAAAGCTTAAGTGTTAACTCGGCAGCGGTTTAAGGTCCAACTCGGTCACGGTTTAAGGGCTTAGCTTGGTCACGACTTAGTGGTTAACATTGGCTGCAGTTCAAAGTTAAATCAGTAGAAGGTTGAATCGGCAGATTTCCCCAAGTATTAAGTTGGCTACGGTTCAAAAGTTTTTCGCGAGATAAGGCTAGGTCGGTAGCGGGTCAGAGTCTAAGCATTTTAATTTGGCAACTCAGTCCTCTAGGTCGCAAGGGAGAGATAAGAATGTAAGCTCCGGTCCGAGAGACAGGAACTTTTCCAAGTGTTAACTCGGTCACGATTCAGGCCTTAAAGTTTAAATCGGCAAATGTTCTTCGAGCACTATCTCAGCCACGACTTAAGGTTGCTAAGAGCCAGGTCTGCTAAAGGATAAGCCACCCAAAATCACTGACTCGCTCCCGAACCAACATCACACTCCATCTACCCATTAACCCGATAACCATTCCATCAACAACAGCCTTCATTCATGCTATCGAATCACCCAGTACAACGGTTCGAAGTTGTCACAAATCCAATACCCTGCCATCGGAGATCATCGAGCCTAAGGCGATAAATCACCTTCGTTGTATCAGCGATCATCTGAAGCCGGATTGAGTAACCTAGGCTCCATCAGCTATAAACGTGATGAGATTCGTGATGGAGCGTCATAAAGGGAGGCGATTCGAGTTTAAGCAACAGAATTCACGAATCAATGGTAATCTATGGTCGAAAAAAGAATGAAATCGCTTACGCAATGAATAGCAGATGTTTTCAGTAGTTGATTGGAATTAAATCGTCCTTTTTGAGCCCGGAAGAATTTTAATGGCAGAATCGAGCAAGGTAGTAAGTAATGAAAAGGAAGAAGAAGATGGATGTTTTATACCTTACAGTAGGGAGAACTGAAGCGGCAGATGCGGTCTAACTGTTGGGTCGCGTACGACCTACCGACCTAAGAGGGGACGGGTTAAGGACTATCGAAGCACACGACCTAACATTCAGGCGTATACTTCGAGGGGCAAATGTTAACTCCACCTCGACCATGACTTACCGACCTAACAGTTAGAAGCATGCCGACCTAAGGCTCAACAGGGGGTGCCGACCTAAGACCTAAGGGTGTGCCGACTTAACACTTCAATGAGGCTACTGACTCTACTGACTCTACTGACTTAACATAGATACCGACCTAACAGTCTAGGAAGATTGCCGACTTAACTGGTTGCCGACCTAACTGCCTTAACAGGAATGCCGACCTAAGGCCGAAAAGGGATACCGACTTAAGAGAGGTGCCGATCCAATGCTCTAGCATGTATACCAACTTAAGACTTAAGGAACGCCGACCCAAGATAGCTACCTAAGTCGCGGCCGACCTATGACCAATGTCAACTCGGTCACGACCTAAGCGAAGGAAGGTAAGTTCAAGGCAGCTACTTGGCACAGTGGCCTCTTAACTCGTACACGATCCAGGACTTACCAGATGGACCGTGACTTGCGACTTACCAAGTTAACTCGTCCACGACCTAAAGCCACTAAGTATAAGCCCAATGCCATATTACTAAGAAGTTGTAGTGTTGACTCGGAGGCGACCTAGGACTTGTGCAAGTGAGCTCCTGTGAAGCCAGAAGGGGGCCAGATGGACCGGCCACGGCTCATATAAAGTCGGCTACGACTTAACTTAGATCGACCACGGCTTAGGACTTGGCAAAAATTCCAGATTCAGAACTCTCTATAAATAGGCAACCACCTCCAACATTCAAGGGACTTTTGGCACATTCTCTTCACACACCGTTACCTTGCTGCATTGAGAACTTCATCAACATTTAGAGCTTCCAAGATTAGAGGAATACATCTAAGAGATTCACGAAGAAACCATACATCTTCAACATGAATCTAAGAACTTTAATCGACATTGAAGCTTAAGACTTGTTCCAAATCACTTGTAACTTGAAGTGTATTGTACTTGAGAAGAATTGTATCAGTTTGTAACGGGATTATTAATAAAAGTACTTAGAGTGGACGTAGGCTATACCCTTAAGCCGAACCACTATAAAATCGTTGTTGTTTACTGCTTTTCTGCTATCACTTGCTTGTAATTCTTTCCCGATCTATCGGGTGGTGCTTTCACAACTACACTTTACACACCGGGGTGTTAGCGTTCACATTTTAGCGTTAACACCATTGTTGAAAGTTATATATACGTATTCATCATTTATTTTATTTCATTTAGTTCAGGCATTAAAACTTATAAAGTAAAGCCTGAGAAAAAAAAAGCAAAGAAGTATAAACAAATTTCATATTATCAAGTTCAAATAAAATTCAGAAGGCAAAAGAAGTTTATTGGAATTCAAATTTGCATACTGCAGCCTTCTTTGTCCATCAACAACTAGCCTCTGTTTCAGGTTTCAACAGTTTTTGGTGAGTAAACTATTTCTAATCTAACTCTTATTTTGTAGTTTATGAAGATTTTGTTATGTGTATGTCAAAAGTTTTGGATTGCTTGCCAAATACAGGATGTTCTTATAGTTGTTCTTTCTGGTTTCAAGATTTCTGTTGAGTCAAAGAAATTAAAGAATATTTCATACTTTTATATGAAATCATATCCTGTGATTAGTAATTTAACTAAATAAAATTTGTTAAAGCTTCAGATTAAGGTTTGAAGATGTTTTTTTTTATAACTGTAAATTTTAAACACTGAAACTTCAACTTACAGTAAAAAAGTGAATAATAATCAAAAAATTCGAATAGCATAAATTTTAAATTCGAATTCATGTCTTGAAACAATACTCGGTAATATGATTTTTAAGACTAGAATTGTATTTTTTAATTAAATGTGCATAGAGCAGTTCATCAGTAAAATATATGTGCTATTTCATGAATTTCAGATAATTCATAATAATTTTTGATGAAATTTTATATGAAGCTAGTATATTGATGGGAGATTAACAGAAAAATGTTAAAAAAATTTATGAATGCAAGATTTTTATGGATTGATTGAAAGTAGGGTTTTGGGTTCTGTAATTTTTGGGTTCGGTTAATTGATGCTTGCGTCGACATGGCGCAACCGAGTGACGAGCGGTTTTGGAGGAGTTAGGAGGTGATGTCGGCTAGCCACGGCCGAAGTCTTGCGTCTCAGGTGATCGTGAACATGTAGACGAGGTGAATTTGTCTACCGTGTTCAAGTTCCTTTTCAACTTTTTAGTTGAATTTTGATTCCGTGAGTTTTGGATTGAGCTGGGCTTCGTATTCGAGTGAGGGGATGACGAGAGGTTTGTTGGTGCTGTTGGGTGGCGATGGCGCGGTGGTGGACCACCTTGCGCATGCACGGTGGCGGAGAAGTTCGCGTCAGGGTCGACTCGAGAAAATCTCGAGTTTGATCATTCTTTGCTCCGGGTATTTTCTGGGTCGAGTTTGAATACGCGTGTGTGTTATAAGTTTTAACAGTTTATAAAAAAAAACCTTAAGCTTTATAAATAAATAAAAACAGAGGAAGAAGAAAGAGAGGTAGGGAGTGACGCGAGAGAGTTTCTGGATATTACCGAGTTCGACCCGGGTGAGTCACGTTGTTTACTTCGTGTTTTAGGATTCCAGATGTTAGCCTATTTTAATGTTAAGTTAAAGTTAAATAAGTTAGTGTAGATTATGTTATTAGGTGTTGACATAATTGTTTAAGCCCAGATGAACTTTAAATAAGTTGAGTAATTAATTTAAATCAAAGTTAATTATGCATGTAATAAAATGTGATAATTGTAATTTAATAAGTAATTTCAAATTTAATCAAATTAATAATTAACGATTTTAATAATAATCTTGTGTAAACCATTTGTAATTAAGAATTTAATCAATCATTTGAAGTTGGTTAATTAACAAATCATATATAACTGATTAAATAAATAATTAATGATTGAACGATTAAGCAATTAATAATTAGTGAATAATTAAACAATTAGTAATAATTAATTGTGTAACTGAGTTTTATAATCAATAATTAAGGTTATTGATTAATAATTACTTACTTAAGCGAATAATTAATAAGTAATTAATGAATTGAAATAAGTTATTTAATAATTAATTAAGCAAGAATAAAATGTAGTTTACTCTTAAATATGCAATTAAGTTTAAACAACTCAAACTTGTTGATATGAATCGATGATTATATTAATTGCCTCTGACGTTATTTATATCCTGTGATGTTCTGTGATATTCTAGATATATCTATGATGATTGTGTGATTTATCTGAGTTAAATTGCTATATGATTTATCTGATGTTATTTATCTGCGTTAAATTGCTAAATGAATTCAATCGTAAAATTTAAACTGTTAAGTTAATTAGACAACTTGGACTTTAAAATGGCGTTTGGATTTCGATGAGACCAGGATCGGGTATCCAATTGATATTCCGAAAACCACATCGATCCAAATTAAACGTTAGGTCGTGTAATCTCAAGTGAAGATCGAGATGGTGTTTTCAGAATGCAAGGGTTATCGTCGTTAACACTGAGGGTGATTCCAAAACGAGTGTAATAAGATAATGCCTTCGGTTTCGTTCGAACCCGGAACGAACTTGTATGGATTGAATGCTTTCAGCACATCGTCAAGCGGACGATGAGCATTCTAAGAAATATGTTCTAAAAAGGTAAACGCAGCCTCAAGCCTCATCAACCGGGAATGGCTAAAACAGGGGATGTGCAGCAAGGTTAGGTGGGTCATGCCCAAGCAGGACGAGGTATACCCCTGTCTAGATGTCCCTTTTTATTCGGCTGTGTGGGCGGTTGGATGTACACCAACTGCGGGGTTATCTTGTTCGAGACTGTTCGGTAAGGAATGGTTCCGGCCTTGTGTTGCAAGGGAGTTAGGTTGGCTCCTCGGTACGGTGATCTAGGCCAAGTACTGTGACGGGCGGTACCCAAGTAGCCCTGCCATTGTATGGGATCCAATTTCCAATAAGCGTCGTACGTTTTGATTGTGCCCAACTATGTTGAAATGTGAGATGTAAGCATTTCAGCTATTTCTGTATTTTACTTGAAAACCCTAGACACTATTATAATATCACTGGATTTCCTATGAAATGTTTTGGTTAGCGTAAGGTAAAAACTTACCCGTATTTATGTGTGGGAAGTCTTACATGATACCTTTCTTTTAAAAGATTTTCAAAGTTAAACAACTTTAACCCGTTTACTCATACCAGACCCATGTCTGACCCGGAGTTTATATTTTGTTTTTCATAAACTCTTGGGTGCTCAAATTTTTATGAGTAGCCAAGTGATAGGTATTCAGAGTATAGAGTTTTCTGGAGGAGTTGGAGCAGAAGACCAGACGTATGTAGCTATCTATAGTTCCGTTGTGATTGTTAGTTTATGATATTTGAGATGTATGTTCTGACAGATATGTATATGATAGTCATGTTGTATGATATTGTATAACTCTGATGTATATAGCTATGTAATAATTATGTTGATATATTATAATTTATTCCATTTCGCTGTGAGATTCTAATGTTGTTCTTCTTTCTGCCTTTTTCTTTTCTATTTCTATCCCTTTCTTTCTTATTGATGACACGTCTTCCTGGGCGTAGGAAGCCGGGTTGTCACATTTGGTATCAGAGCGCTAGGTTGAGTAAATACCTAGGCTCTTGAGTGGTTTCTTTCTTGAGAGAGCGTATTTGTAATTTTGATATATATAAGCTTATGTTTATTTTAATTATAAAAACTGTCGTTTAGAAACACTACTTAATCTTATTTTTCATTAAAGTTAAATATTACAAATATTTGATTTGTAACTTATATGTGTATTAATGTATTTATATTTATAAATATGATTGTGTTATTATACTTGTTATTATTATCTGCATTTATACATTTGATATTAAATGTCATTCATACATAACTTTTAATTTAATTGAATAAAACAGATTTAATTTTTGAATATTGTTAAAAAAGTCAACTTTATATTTTGAAGTTATATTCCTTTATAATACATATACAACTAATAATATCCAAAATCTTATTTATTTATAAATTAAAAATCGTGTATTTTATTTATATTAGATTAAACACTTATTATAATAATAGGGTCCAAATTCCGGGATGTCACGGATTTTCTGGTGGCCGGAGGAGTGAGTACGAGGCAAAATTTCATGTGATGTGATGGGTCCATGTTCTGGTTTCAGTTTGGTTTGTACCGCTCGATTTTGTTCTCGAACTTGAAACGATGGGATAGGAGTTTTTATGGTCTGAGGTTGTGGTGGTCGACCTGTGGGGATCGTCAACGCTGATCGGAGTTGGCGACGTCAACGGTGCATGTGCACAACTGTAGTGTTGGGTCAGTAGTTTGTTTGGGAAGATAGGTACTCGAGTTTCTCGAGTTAGTTGTGTGAGTTGCTCGAAGTACGGAGAGGAATGACTCGAAGTGATGAAGGAAGGTGTGTGACTCGGGGCAGACACGGGGTATTTTTGTGTTTGTCTCGAATTTACTCGAGTTTTGAGTTTTGTTGTTGTAACCTGTTTTCAGGTTCTGTTTTGCTGAATTAAGTCACAAGGCAGAGGTTAACCATGTTTTCAAAGGCATATGAAATAAGTTTGAACCAAATTTTGAAGTATAGATTCAAATCAAATTTTAACATAATTGAAAAAATTAATTTCTCAATGTAATTTATTAAATAAATGTGATTAGTACAGATAAGAAATTAATTTGTTAAAATTAATTTAAGATTTTTTTTAAAGAAGTAATTAAGAAATCATTAATTAATGGCGGTAATTAAGGATTGATTAATTTAAGTCTAAGTAACCAATGAGGTGATTATATTAGTTAATTAATGTAATTAATAAAGAATTTGTGTAGTTAATTTAGTTTATTAATTAATGAATTAAAAGTTAATTACATTACGGGGATAAGTAAAATTAATTTGAGAAAGGTTAATTACTTAGTATAATTGAACAATAATTAATCAGGGTTGATTAACTCTGATGGATACTTAGCGTATGATTAATTAATTAATTTGTAACTAGTTAATGAATAAGTAAGAAAGATTCTTAGTGATGGAAGAAAATTAATTTGATTGACTAATTTGAGATAATGTGATTAATTAGTCTTTCTTGTGAATGATCGGATTGATTAGATGTCTTAAATTGATCGCTTTCTCTAATATAAATGTTTTGTGATATGGTAGGATTGTGTTGTATGGTAAATTGCTGTGTGGATGTGACATCCTATATTTAAAATTAGATTGTATTTCATCTGAGTAACTTGGGTTAAAATCATATGGGATTCGAAGAGACTGGGTTCGGGTATCGATAAATACCCGAAACCGCTTCGATTCTTTATAGATTGATACGTAGAATCAATAGGCTGGAATGGAACGATTTAAGCTAATTGGACCTTTTAATCTAAGTTTTTGGAACTTGGAAGTTGATAAGTGATAACTGATTTCTATAATAAATTGTGAATTTGTAAATTGATACGAGTTACCCCGGGTTTTCTGTAAATTTTATGCTGTTGTATTCCGTGATTAGATGGGCTTACTCACGCTGGTTTCCAGCCTGACCCGGGTGTTACTTTGATGTAATGCTCGGGTCAGACCGAGTATTACAGATTTTCAGGTAAGGACGTTTTGGAGCTCAAGAGGCAAGCTAGATGGCAGGAACGTATGGAGCATACCGCTGTATATAGTATAGCTGTCTTGGACATGTTGTTCTAAACTGTCCAGTGTATTGAAACGGTTGTAACTCTGATGCGTAAAAATATAATTGTACTGATGATGTTCTTCTTTGTAAAACCATTTTTTTTATATTATATTTTGGTCCGCTGCGAATGTGAGGTTTCTGTGACTTGTTTCCGCTTCTTCTTCTTTCTCTTCTCTTCTTTTCCTAAATATTTGAAAGTTTCAGGATCAAAATTTCCGGGTCGTTACAATAGAAGTGGTTTGGTTATCCTAAGGTAAAAATTGTCCATGTTTATTCGCGGTGTAGTCATACCATATACCTTTATTTTTTAAAAGGTTTTTATAGCATTAAATAATAGAAATAATTTGTATTTCTCACACTAGTTTACCAAACTAATTTGGATGTTATTTTCTTACAATGCTCAAGTCAACCTTGTTTATATTTCTAGATTCAGTTTTAGATGCTTTATAGCTCTTAGAGACAAGCTATATGAATTACCTATCATCGTATTTATTTCTATTGCAATAGTTTACGTATATATATCAGCAATTGTAAGGCCAAGCTGTGATAACAATCCAGGCTAACTAATTATTTTATATATATAAGTTTTCTTTTTGGTAAAGATCTTTTGAGATATTATTATATATAATCATTCCGCATGTGAGATTCCGATGTTCTTTTGTTCTCTTCTTTTTTGTTCGTTTCCTTTTCTTCATTTTATTTTACCCTAAAGTTCTATCTTTTTGGCACTTGTAGGCTAGCCATGAATACCGTGGAAATATTAGTTTTGACATTTGAGGATCAAAAATGCGGTCGGTAGAATCAAATATGAGTTGAAACTTGTTTAAAGACTTGACCTGTTAGACAAAGGACGAAGCCTAGGTGGCTTGATGATTTTGTTGGTTTGAACATCGAATAAATTGACCTCGATGACATGGTAACATATGCATTGAATTTTGTCTATAATGAGCCTAAAGATTATACAGATGCTATTGCATCAGTCGATAGTTCTAGTTGGTTAGTTGTTATGGGTGAGAAGATTGAATCTTTGTAGAAAAATTATTCTTGGGATTTGGTGCCTCTTCCTATGGTTAAGGGGGCAATTTTATTTAAGTGGAGCTCCAAAATGAAAGATGGAAGCAATGGTGATTTCAGATACAAATCAAAGTTAATAGAAAATGGGCATGATCAGAAGAAGGAGGCAGAATATCATGATATTTTTGCTCTAGTTGTTAGGCGTACATCCATTCGTATTCTTTTGATGCTCATTATGATATGGAACGGGAGCAATTAGATGTGAAAACCGTATTCTTGCACGGTGATCTAGACGAGGAGATTTATTTGCAACAGCCAGAGGGGTTCATTGGTATTAGCAGGTCGATTAAGTTTATAAACTTAACAAATCTTTACATGGACTTAACCAGTCTCCCATACTATGGTACAAATGATTTGATAAGTTTATGCTTTCATAGGGTTATTTTAGAAGCTTCAATGACCAGTGCGTTTATTTTAGGAGGCATGATATATCTTTTGTTACATGTTGATGATATGTTGATTACATCTCATATTATGGTCAGAGTTGCAAAGTTAAAAGGAGAGCTCAACAAAGAGTTTGTATTAAAGATTTGGAAAAAGCACAATGAATTCTAGGTATGGAGATATGTAGAGGTAGGAAGTGGAGAGTGTTGAGACTTACTCATGAGTAATACACCGAAGGTCCTTGTTTGATTTGGTATGGAGAAAGCTAAGCCGGTAGGCAATCCGTTAAGCTTTCATTTCAAGTGGTCGAAAGTATTATCTTCTTCCTCGAATGAAGACAAGAGGCATATGGAAGATATGCCTTATTCTAGTGCAATTGGTAGTCTCATGTATGCGATGGTACATACAAGACTAGATTTGGACCACGTAATGACTCTAATGGGTCGACATATGTTTTATTTGGGCAGAGAACACTGGTAAGAAGTGAAGTGGATACTCAGATATCTTCATGGCACTTCCTTAGTTGGCTTGTTGCTTGGTGGGGTAGATTATGACATCTCTTTGAGAGGTCACTATGATCAGATTATGATGGGGATAGAGACGGATGGAAGTCAGTGTCAACGGACTATGTTTTTATACCTGGCACTGACTTGATTTCATGGAGATCAAAGCTCCAGTCTATAGTAGCTTTGTCGACCAATGAGGCCGAGTTGATATCGATTGTGGAAGCGACTAAGGAGGGATTATGTTTACTTCAATTATTAGATGATCATTCTAATGTGTAGTGGATACCAAAGCTATTTGCAAACAATCTGAGTGCGATTCATCTTGTAGAGAATCAAGCCTATAGTTCTAGTACAAAACAAATTGATTTCATAGGCTTCTTCCTTATGTTTGAGAAAAAAAGAAGCAAATCAAGTTGTTGAAGATGAGTATTATGTATAATCCCTTAGAAATGATAATTAAATCACTTCTCAATGACAAGTTTGAGCATTTCTTAAACTTGATTAGCTTAGTCCCAATTACTTAGTGCCATGGGATGCTGACCTAACAACTCATAGATGATGATTGAATTCATTTGAGAGATATATATGAATATTTTTAGTCAAGGTGGAGTGTTGAAAATATGACTCAAATCTATCAACATATAGAAAAAAGGAAACATATCAATTATAATTGATTGATTGGTCAAATATACAATAAGAGGAAATTAGATATGTGTCCTTTTTATAAAAGGAGATAGAAATCAACATTAAGTCAAAAAAAAAATTAAATCTTAGGAAAATGAAAATGTTTCAAAATTTGTATGAAACTGATTGTGTGCTTTCTTAATTAATTTCATTTCTTCCAAAGACACAGTTTCATTCCACTCTTATTTAAAGAGGCCTAAGCTATTGGAAAAGCACCCTATTCTTTTCAGTAATAATTCCTCTTAAATATTTTTCTATAGATTTGTAACAGAGCTAAAAAAATTCTTTAATAAAACACTACCATTTTGTAATTTATCCTTTCTAAATTAGTAAGGCAATAAAGTTGTTCGGTCTTTCTGAACGTAGGTTTTACCTGGAGATTTGACCAGGCAACTAAGTACTTGGCATTAACATACTGTTCGACATTTATGAGTCGTTCAACATCCAGATCGTTCGACATTAGAGAACGCTCGGCATTCAGGAACGCTCGGCATTTTGAAGCATTCGGCATTAGAAGGCGCTCGGCTTCCAGAGTTGTCCGACACATATGATTATTTTGGCACTCAAGTTCGGTCGGCATCTGAGGGACGTTTGGCATGCAAGAGTGTTCGGCATGCGAGAGCGTTCAACATTGAGAGACGTTCGGTATTATATATCGTTCGGTATCCATGGACGTTCGGCATGGCAGAGTCATTCGGCATTCCATACTACTCGGCATCCAAACCTTGTTCGACACAAATACCTCGTTCGGCATTTAGGATGTTCGGCATCACTTTGTTCGGCATGAGAATATCGTTCGGCATTTAGGGTATTTGGCATTCAGGTTGCTCGACATCACTTCATTCGGCATGAGAATATCGTTCGGCATTCATTCCTTGCTCGACATTTTGTCGTTCGGCCTCTCTGGATCGGCATACAGAGATCACTCTTTTGGGCCAAGCTACTTAGCTACCTGGCCCATCAGGGAAGTCTAACCGATTTTCGCCTATAAATAGAGAGGCAGGGGCACAGTGAAAGGGACCTTTTTTCGAGAACATCGAGGAGACTCTACCGCATTCAAGACTCATTCAAGACTTAATCCTTTTTGCTTAGCCATTGTATTTGAGTGATTGACATATGAATTGTATCTGTAATCGATTATCGAGAAAAGCAATAAAGATGTACCTCAAAGTGGACGTAGGCAATTACGCCGAACCACTATAAATCTAGTGTCCATACTTTCTGCATTTAAATTTACGTACTGTCCTCTGTTTAAATTTACTTTCTTCGTTAATCTCTCTACACAATCTCTCTTAAAGGTGTTAGTGACCTATTTTGGTGCTAACATTTTGGTGCTTTCACTGAGAATCGAATTCTCAGGACGATAGGATCTACTTTATAGCTAATGGATTGAAAAATCCCCCGAAGGAGATCCAAATCATTCAAAAGACATCTGTTGATTCTACTCAGAGTTACAACCAACAACTCTACCATGGGGAGACCATGAACTAGATCGGCCCCTCACAACGTAGATGTCCATGAGACTGCTAGTTTGCAATAAGCTAGTCCTAGCAACCAGGAAGCAATTCATGGCCCAGGGCCATCCACTTAGAACCAAGCGGAGGTCGTTTCCCGAACAGAGTTCAATGACTTGATAAGAGAACTCAAGGAAAGTACAAGGCAACTTGCTGAGCAGATTCAAGCCAACACTAATCTCATGACTCAGCTTTCCCAGCAGCAGCATCAGAATGCTGGAAGTAGTCCTGCTCCTTATTCTAAATCTGATAGCTCTACCTCAGCTGATGAACCTCCTAGGCGTAGACGCCGTAGGGATGAGGCTGCACAAGCAGGTGCCACTGATCGATCCACTAAGGATCAAGCACATGGTGAGACCGAACGCCCGGATCACCAAGACCCAAATCAAGTGGGACATCAACCCGCACTGTCACGTGGAACGGAACCCAACCTCCCACCCTCCATACAAACTCCGAATTTATCAGACATGGTCAGGAAATTGATGAGAGAGAACCAAGGCCTGGTCAACAAAGATTGAGGAGTGTCCAGGAGTCATACACCTTTCACAGATGTTATCTTACAGGCTGAGTACCCTAAGAAATTCAATATGCCGACTATCCCAGCCTATGAAGGGAAGACTGACCCTGGGCCATACGTGATGAGGTACGAATGGATGATGGATTCGGCAAGGGAAAATGACGCAACTAAGTGTAGGTGTTTCCCAATCACTCTGTCCGAAATCGCCACTATGTGGTTTACTCGGCTCCCTCCGTGATCTATATCCAGCTTCGACGAGTTAGCGAAGAAATTTGTTAAACAATTCAGGATACATGCTACCCGTCAAAAGGACATAATGTCATTATCAAGCGTAATCCAGGCTCCAGGAGAGACTTTGAAAGCATACTTACAGAGTTTTCATGTTGCCGCCACTGAAGATAGAAATCCTAACGACCATGCAATTTTGATGGCGGTAATGCGAGGTGTAGATCCAGACTCGAAGTTTGGAGATTGGTTGGCGGGAAAGCCCCCAGCTACATTGGAACGATTGTATTCCAAAGCTCATCAGTTCATACGGAGGGAGGAGGCTCGATGGACGAGACGAGATAAGGCATCAGGGTCTTTTCAGGAGAATGTGAAAAGTAACATCGCCGTGAAGCAGTCGGACGATAGTTCGGGAAAAGTTCAAGTCAACGTCCAGAACAAGCCTGGGCAGTCCAAAGGATCCGGAGGTGGGAATCCCGAAAAGAAAAGAGAAGCAGGGAAATGGAATCCAAGGATTCCGACCTACAATGAATACACCCCGCTGAATACTTCTCTTGAAAACATTTATCTATCTACCTGTAACACCTTTGAATACAGAAAGCCACGCCCAAAGGAGTCCACTGAAGAACAGAAACGGACAGGGAAGTACTGTCGCTTCTATGAGACCCATGGCACAATACAAAGGAGTGCAGACACCCCCATGACGCCATAGAAAAGTTGATCAGACAGAAAAGATTGCAGGAATTTGTCAAAAACCCGCAAGATGGAAGTCAAGGAACGTCAGCCCCCAGATGCGGGCCGGCTCAATGCCAACCAGAACATCCTGCTCGGACTATGGGTAGATTGATCATAAACAATATTTTCGAAGGACCTCATCCTGCAGACAAGAATTGGCAGGAGATGGAACGATATGTTGCCTCCTTGAAGCATGCATATTATGAATGTTGTTTGAATGTGGAAGATGGAGCCTCCGCAAAACAACAACGCGTGATGACTGACGATATAGTGTTTAGGAGTCGAGACGCGGACAAGGTGGAGGCTCCTACTATCGACCCGATGGTTATATCTGCAACAATCGGGACATCTTAGGTCAAAAGAATCTTGATTGATTATGGAAGCTCTGTCAACATCATCTTCAAGAAGGCTTATGACCAAATGGAGATGGAAATGAAAGAGTTGAAACCATGCAAAGCTCGTATCCACGGCTTTAACGGTGCTGCAACCGACGCGATGGGGCATATAGAGCTACCAGTTGAACTGAGGGAAGGTGAGCGTAGGAGAGTGCGAGTCCTACCATTCATGGTAATGGATGTCGACTCTCCATACAATGTCTTTTTGGGTCGTCTAGCCTTGGCAAAATTCAGGGCTGCTTTGGCCCTACAGTGTTTGACATTAAAATTTCCAACGGACAAAGGAGTCGGTGTTGTACATGGCGATCAGGCGACCGGTCGCGCGTGTTATGTGGCGGAACTGAGAGAAGCTCAACGGTGACAGAAGGGAGAGGTTGTGGACAACTTTGTCCACATCCTAAAGACTGATGATTGACAGGTGGTGCCCGAGCCCTGGCTCGGGCAGCATTCTCGGATCCTTAGAGACATAGATCCAAGAAACGATGATGGGGAACCCAAGGAAACGAATGCCGCACCGGCTGAGCTGACGATCCACATCCCAGTCAGCCAAGATGACCCATCACTATTTCTTAAGATTGGATCGTAACTCGACCCTTCAGTGGATGAGGATCTTACTTATTTCCTCCGGGCGAACCTGGACGTTTTTGCTTGGACACACTCTGGTATGTGCGGGATTTCCCCAATAATTGCGAGTCATATGTTGAACATAGACTCGAAACACGTTCCCATTAAAAAGGAAAGGTGAGGTATGGACCCGGAGAGGTCTGCGGCTCTCAGAGAGGTGGTGAACAAACTCAAAGCCAATGGGTTCGTCTGTGACGCCCTCTATCCTGAATGGGTATCTAATGAAGAGCTAGTGAAGAAGGCAAATGGAAAGTGTAGAACTTGTGTTGATTACTCCGATCTGGATAAAGCATGCCTGAAGGATAGTTTCCCTTTACCTAGAATCGAAAAGCTCGTCGACTTTACCGCCAGACACGAATTATTGTCATTTATGGATGCGTACTCAGGATACAATCAGATCCCGATGCACATACCATACCAAGAGCACACCAGTTTTGTCACAAATATGGGGCGATATTGCTATGTAGTAATGCCTTTTGGATTGAAAAAACGGGAGAAACTTATCAGCTTCTGGTGAATCGAATGTTTAAGGACCAGATCGGTAAGATGATGGAAGTTTATGTGGATGACATGCTCATGAAGTCGTGACAATCAAACAACCACATCCAACACTTAGCAGAAATGTTTGATATACTCAGACAATACGGTATGAAGATCAACCCCTTGAAGTGCTCTTTTGGCGTGGCATCAGGAAAGTTCATGGGTTTCATTGTGAATGCACGTGGAATTGAAGCTAACCCGGAAAATATTTAGGCTATTCGGGACATACAAGTGCCCAGAACTATAAGGCAAGTACGAAGCTTGAACGGAAAGGTGGCAGCGCTGAGCCGATTCATATCCAGAGCCACGAATAAGTGCATTCCTTTCTTTGACGTGATAAAGAAGGGAAAAAGGAATTTCAAGGGGACATTTGATTGTAAGGAAGCATTTCCGAGCTCTGATAAGACATTTAGAGAGCCCCCTAGTGCTATTGAAACCAATAGACCATGAAATGTTGTATGTGTACTTGGCAGTATCCCAACATGCTATCAGTACGGCTTTGGTTCGTGAGGAGGACCGAGATCAAAAGCCAATTTACTATGTTAGTAAACGTTTGACGAGGGCAGAAAGAAACTATCCCAAGATCGATAAATTAGCCTATTACTTGGTGATTGCATCACGCAAGCTTCGCCCATATTTTTAGGCACACCCAATCATTGTTCACACTGATAAACCCTTATGTCAGATACTCCATTGACCGAAAACTTCTAGAACAATGTTAAAATGGAATATCGATCTCAGTCAGTTCGATATTACTTACCTACCGCGAAAGGCCATACAGGGACAAGCGCTAGCGGATTTCATCCCTGAATTCACCACGACAGACAAATCAAACGGTCGCAGTGTCATATCTCCCATCCGATGGAAGATGTACACCGATGGGGCATCTAACGACCATTGTTCGGGGGTTGGCATAATTCTTATAACTCCTGAGAACCGATCGGTTTTCTATGCTTTGAAGCTCGAATTCACAGCAACGAATAACGAGGCCGAGTATGAAGCATTGATTGTCGTCTTAGGACTCGTCAAAGAACTGGTAATAAGATCGGTTGAAATTTTTTGCAACTCGCAACTGGTGGTGTATCAAGTGCTTGGAGGCTACAAACAAGGGGGCAGAGACTTGCCCCATATTTGGCCCAAGTTCAGGAGCTGCTAGAGAATCTCAAGTATTATGATATTTCACATGTTCCGCGTGAACAAAATAGAGCAGCTGATTCGTTGGCAAAATTCGCAAGCATTGGTGTTGCGCAACAGATGGGGTTGTTTCCCGTTGAAACCTTGCATGTTCCAAGCATAAATATGATTGAGGTAGATTTCATGTTAGAAATAGAAATCGAAAAGGAGTCATGGATGACCCCATTCAAGCAGTATTTGTTGCACAGGGCCGTGACCGAAAGAAGGAGCGAAAGACGATAAGTCATTTGTAAGGCTTCTCGTTACGTAATGTAGGATGGAATATTGTATCGGAGGGGATTCTCGACCCCATTGCTCCGGTGCATTTCCCGTGATGATATAAAACGAGTCCTGACGGAAGTCTATGAAGGTGAATGTGGCTACCATACAGGGGGCAGATGTTAGCAATGAAAATCCTCCGCTATGGATACTATTGGCCAACTGTAAATCGAGATGCCACAGACTACGTTAGAAGATGTGACAAATGCCAGAAGTATGCGAAAATCCCAAGAGCTCCGCCGATGGAACTCACACAAATGTATAGTCCTTGGCCATTTGCAATGTGGGGGATTGATACAGTCGGTTCCTTACCCATATCCAAAGGTGGTGCAAAATACGCGATTGTTGCGGTCGATTACTTTACCAAGTGGGCAGAAGCAGAGCCTTTGCCCACTATCACCACCAAAAAAGTCATTAATTTCGTTGTACGAAATATCATATGCCTCTTTGGCCTGCCATGAACCATCGTTACAGACAATGGAACTCAGTTTGAAAGCAAAGAGTTCAGGGAATTTTTCGAAAAATATGGTATTGGGAAAAGTCTGCAGCAGTTGCTCCTCCAAAAGCTAATGGACAAGTGGAGGCCGTAAACAAGATAATCAAATCCATATTGAAAAAACGTTTTGAAAAGGCTAGAGGCAAGTGGGTGGATGAGCTTCCGATGACACTTTGGGCTTACAGAACCACCCACAAGTCCGCGACTGGCCACACTCCATTTGCATTAGCATATGGCATGGAAGCTGTCATACCCGCGGAACTTGAAGTCCCATCACATCAGGTAACTTAATATGACCCTGAGTCAAATCAAGACCTCTTGCTGGAATCATTGGAATTCATTGATGAAAAATGTGAAGAAGCTAATTTAAGAGCGACCGCGTATAGGCACCGAATTGCTCGATATTATAATGAAAAAGTCCGACCTAGAATCTTTGGCATGGATGATCTTGTTTTGAAACGATTTTTCCCACTTCCATCACACATGATTCCCGCATGGGAAGGTCCATACGTCATGAACGGAAGCTTGGAGAAGGAACTTTCAAGCCCGCGACCGTCGATGGTGCGACACTCCCCCGGGCATGGAATGGTGAACATTTGAGGTATTATTACACTTAGTTCATTTCTATCATATTTTAGTTGCATTTATTTCCAGCAAGTTTTTATTCCTAGCTTACGGCATGTAGAAAGACAATTTAGCTTATTTGCATCAATAAAGGCTTGAAGCCATTTCTTTTTCCCACGAATTGTCGATGTTTCTGTGTATGATAATGCTATAACAAATGACTAAGAGATACATTACTCTGTCTGATGTATGAAAGCGTATAAAGGATTCAAAATCTCCAAGTCCCAGGAATCCGGACGGGAGTACTCTAAATCCCCAGAGTGCGGACTCGAGTACAAACGACTCAAAAACTCCAAGTCCCGGAGTGCGGATTGGAGTACTCTAAGTCCCCGGAGTGCAGACTTGAGTATAAACGATTCCAAATCTCAAAGTCCCCGGAGTGCGGATTCGAGTATAAACGATTCAAAATCTCCAAGTCCCCGGAGTGCGGACTAGAGTACTCTAAGTCCCTAGAGTGTGGACTCGAGTATAAATGATTCAAAATCTCCAAGTCCCTGGAGTGCAGACTGGAGTACTCTAAGTCACAAGAGTACGGACTCGAGTATAAACGATTCAAAATCTCCAAGTCCCCGATGTGCGGACTGGAGTACTCTAAGTCCCCAGAGTGTGGACTCGAGTATAAATGACTCAAAATCTCCAAGTCCTCGGAGTGTGGACTGGAGTACTCTAAGTCCTCAAAGTGCAGACTCAAGTATAAACGATTCAAAATCTCCAACTCCGCGGAGTGCGGACTGGAGTACTCTAAGTCCCTAGAGTGCGGACTCGAGTATAAACGATTTGAAATCTCCAAGTCCCCGGAGTGCGGACTGGAGTACTCTAAGCCCCCAGAGTGCGGACTTGAGTATAAACGATTCAAAATCTCCAAGTCTACGGAGCGCGGACTGAAGTACTCTAAGTCCCCAGAGTGTGGACTCAAATATAAATGACTCAAAATCTCCAAGTCTTCGGAGTGCAGACTGGAGTACTCTAAGCCCCAGAATACGGACTCGATATAAATGACTCAAAATCTCAAGTCCCCGGAGTGCGGACTGGAGCACTCTAAGTCCCCAGAGTGCGGGCTCAAGTATAAACGAATTAAAACCTTCAAGTCTCCGGAGTGCAGACAGGAGCACTCTAAGTCCCCAGAAGAACGGACCAGAATATAAACGATTTAAATGCCCAAATCCCCTAAGGGCGGACTGGATACAAATGACTTAAAGTCATCGTGCCCTTGGCGTACGGATTGGAAAATATTCAAAGTCCCCGAAGTGTGGGATAAAAGAATGTGCAATATCAAAAGATTATCAACTTATTTGAAGATGAATCAAGAAGTTTATGTTACTCGCAATAGCTTAGGTTCTGACCATGATTATACAGAAAACCGAACAATAGAAGTCTTCTGAAAGGAAAAAAGAACTAAGATTTATTCATCAAGATTAAGTTTCTACTACAACTGCTCCGACGCTCGAAGTCAAAAGTTTATTTACATAACCTACGAAAATAAAAATAATTACATAATCTGAACTAGTTCTTGTTGAACGAAAGCGAAGACTACTTCTTTGACTTCTTCGACTTTTTGCCTGATAACTCCTCCCCGGTACGTTTACCCTTGATAGCTTTCTCTGACGAGGAAGTGACAGCTGAAGAAGTACAAGGAACATCCATGGGTTTGGACCCGCCTGGGAGAATAACCTTTAACGGCTTGTTCAAAGGACCGTCCGGGTCCACAGCTTGAGGTGCAACCTTGATCTTGACCGTCTTTTCCTTCTCTTTATCAAGCTGCTCCTTCATGCTTAGTTTTGATGTGTGCTCGGAGACGCCTGTAATTTCGACTTCATAACTCCCATCGATGGGAAAGGAAGTCTCAGATTTGTCCACATCAAGCGCTCCGATCACCTGAGCATCGGGATCGGGAGCCTCTCCTGTATGGGTGGCTTCACACGTTTTTTCCCTCACCTCCTTGGCAACATTGCTCCTCGAAGTGGGCTCAAGATCATAACGGCCTACATGAAATCACGAAAAGCAAGTATTAGAATGCGATAGCTTCTGGTGAAAATCGAAAACTCTTGGAATGTTAAAGCAAAAGAGTTGCCTACCAGGTTCCGGCTGGCACTCAACCGTAAGGGGGTCCCACCCTCTAGATTGGGGGACAAAACGTGAACGCTAAGGTCGGGGTCCTCCGGGTCATAATCAAAGTGCTGTTCAAAAGGATCGAGTATCGGCTGACCGACCGGCTTGGTAGGCACACGAGCTGGAGACTCAATCTCGGATGGACCGGCGATAACTTCTTTCCCTTTCGTTGAGGGGGAGCCTTTGCAATAAAGGGCTTTAGCCGTTGACAAGTCCGAAGGCTTGTTTCCCTTAAGGAATTCTTTTATCAAAGCCCCCTCATCAACCTTCTCGATACCGTGTTTGGCCTTCATGATTTCAATTAAGGTCTCCCATGCCTCGGCCCAAAATTCGAGATAGCCCTCGTGTAACGTCCCGGAAATTTTCGAATTTCGAAAATTCAACATCGATACTCACTTTATCGACTGCCGAGAAATCGAAGGCCGGAAACCCGAAATGTTATGGTTTAAGAAAAAGAAAGAGAGATAAGGAGAGAGAAAAAGATAGAAAATAGAACGGAACAGAAAAACAACAGAACAACATCAGAATCTCACAATCGCAGCGGAATAATATATAATACATAAATGAAAAATCTTTAAACAAAGAACTATATCAGTTATTACATTACATCACATTACATTTCATTACATCAGAGTGTACAACATCAAACAATATCAAACAATGCAGCGGAAAAAGAAATACTATATACTAATAATACGCCATGCCATCCAGCTTGCCTCCAGCAATTCCAGAATATCCTGATAAACCTTAACTCTTGACTGCCCGTGTGAAAATTGGTGGGCACCCAAAGTTTAGGAAGGAAAACAATAAACTCTGAGTCAGTCATGTGACTGGTGTGGGAACTCAAAACAGTTTATTTATCTTTAAAATCAAAATAGAGGAATATTTTTAAAGTCAATTCGCAATGCTTTTAAAAATGAGACTACCATAAGGCCTCCCGCACACACACACAATGCAAACGCAGAATCGGAGGAGATTTCTCCTTATTATAGTCAAAGATGCTTGATACGCATTTAAAAAAACATTTGATATTATTACTAGTGCATAGTATAGAGAAAAATTCATTTCGAAAATAAAGATATAAATCTTAGCCAACATACGACCATTATCGTATGCCTAATATAGCTACCATCTAAACAGTGGTGACCACCGTAAGTAAATGGCAGGTTCTACAACTAATACCGTACAGGGTTTCGTATTGGGAATTGGATTTCCAACAAATGATCAGGCCAAGGAACTTCCCATTGCCACATGAGAATGCCTCTGGAAGGACATCCCCGAGAACCAAACCGGATCTCTACCAACACAAGGCCGGGTTACCCCTAACTGAGTAACAACTGACCGAATATGCCATCCCCCGGTCCTTTGGGACCTTTCACCGAGCGCTCGCAATCAATTCACACAATCATAAAGTGTTTTCAACATGAGTAAGTATCTGGGCTCCATACCATGATACCACCCTTTTCCATAAGGAAATGCACATACCCTAAAGGGCGCTACCCCTCATAACCTTCCCGCATCTTTCCTGTTTTGACCATTCCCGAGGTGTGAGGCTCGACGAAGTCACGTCCACAAAAACATACTTTATACAAAAGCCATGCTTTGGGTCAACAAATGATCATAGAAATGATCACCAGGATAGACGATCAATAAATGATCCTATCGCAAATAATCAACACAATGATCATTTCACAGCAACACTCAGCATGTCACATTACCAAATTGGGAATATATCGCTGATAACCTTCAACTACATAACCTCTGAGCTCGTACGTCTCAGAGAAGGGTGTTAAGGTAAAAGAATAAATTCTCCGCCACCAACCGGAATATATTTGAAAGAAATCAGCTTTATATCTCAACTTGTAACGTCAGACATACAATCCATACAAGTCTGTTCCGGGCTCGAACAGAACCGAAGGCACTTACAAAGAAGTCCTTGCAATCCGGATATCCACAATCCTGATCGGATTTCCCATCACTTAGGAAGTCTCTATACCGTTGCAACTCAGTGCAAAGACAATCGATAGGTCATCCTATCGCTCTCATAAATATCCGGTCTTCAACACCGGTCATCAATGCTATCCATTACGTCGTATCACTATTCGGAATGGGTAATCCGAATAACGAGCGCAATAATTTAAAAATAAGTGTAGCATTCAAATTCAGCAAATCCCAACAAATACCTTTCAAAGGTAAATATTGATGGTCGGTTATTGAACTATCAATGGATATACACAACATCACCAGATTCCAAATAATTTTCCAAATTATTTATTTCCCAAAAATATCTTTACCAGATATATAATTTCAATGCCTCAAAAATAAATCAATATTTATTTTTAAACAAATTCCACTTTCTTTTATAAATTCCACAGTGAATTTATATTTCACAATATCCATGCATATACGATTTCAATTATTCATTTCAATTTATCTTCAAAAAGATAAATTCTCATAATATTCAAAGAAATATTGGAAAACATTTCCATACTTATTTATTCATAAGTAATTCACAAATTTTATTTATTTTCAACCTTTGGAAAATATTCAATATACTTAAATCGAGATTGAGTATATATTTCATTCTTTAAGGAAATCATTCTCTTAAACATAGTTATTTGGGCCAAAACGAATGTTGCGTAAAACATCGTTACGACAACCCAAAATCACTAGTATAGGGATTCGAAATTAAAATAGATATATAAATCACAATACTATACAAAACATTTCCTTTCGGAAATCATTTACTATAACAATAGTGCTATAGTCCACCATTTCCTTTTATTTCTCGAAAACGTCTATTTCAACAATGAATGTTGAAATCTATGGTTTCGAATCTCAACACATTTTAAAACATCGTTAACTTGTTTTAATTTTATTTAAAACATCACATTCAAAACAATTTCTTTAACATATTATTCACTATTCAAAAACGTGAATATACTTCATTAACCAATTTCATCATTTCTATACATTTTTATTTCAAAAGATTATTCATAGTCAAAAACGTGAATATAACTCCATTAATAGGTTTCAACAATTTACTTATCAAAATAAGTTGTTTGCGAATTTATAAAACAACGTTTATAAATTCCATTTCTATTTATTTTGTAACTACTTCCTTTTTATAAATCTCCTTTATTAACCTATTCACTTTATAACTCAATTATAAACCAAAGATTCATATTATAAGTTAAACACTTATAATTTATTTGTTTACTACATCATTCCTTTAAACTTCATAATTATAAATCTTATAACTTATAAGATTCGTTTATTTACCTAAATATATTCTTTAATAACTTCACGAAATTTATAAATCTTATTATTTATAAATTTCACTTATAACTTCACCATTTATAATTTTATAAATTTCATTCATTTATGCAATCCATTTTCACTTCATTCAAACACTTATAAAAACTCATTTTATAATTCAAATATTTTCATTTATAAATATCAATTATAAATCCTTTATAAAATCAATTTATATTATTCTTTTAAAACATTTTTAATCTCCTTTATAATTTCATCATTTTGATTCATAAAATAATTAAATTTTATAAATCCTATATTTTCAACTCTTTATAATAATTTCAAAAATCCCGATTAAACTATTTTATAAAATCATTAGCCTCATATTTTCAAAAATCAACTTTTAACTATATTTCTCAAAAATATAATTTTTATAACATTAAAAATTATATCGTTTATTTATTTAAAATGAATCAATTTCCAAACATATAGTATATTTTCAAAAATCACTTTAAAAATCATTTTAAAATTCCAAAATTTGGTCCAATGATGCTACACACCAAATAGTCAATTACGACAACAACGATATCATATATCGATATGATAATCCATTAAATATCAAAATATCCATAATCAAATAAATACTGTTGAGGAATCCAGTTGGATCCCTCCAACCTGTTTTCCTGCATCCACAAACATTAGCACAATACCAATTCCGCTCCAGTACGGAATTATCGCGGTATATGGGATTTAAAATATTATCCGCTTAATAGACGGCGCAATAGGGTCTCATCCGCTATACAAATGCGGGAAATCAATAACTCCAATATATACATATGCCAATATATATATATATATATATTGCTATTATATATAATACCAATTTCACTGTTTATGAAATATTCGCGGTATATGTTTTTAATAAATAACATCCGCTTTCTAACGGCGCATAATGTCTATTTTAACAATCAATAGATAACAATCATCATTCAAACATGCATTCAAGTATTTTAAATCTAACTATTTAAAATTAAAATCGAAACTGATTCGATTGAGTGAGAAGTTCTCACCTTGATTTCAATTTCGTTTTTAGCGATTTATTTCGAATAAAATTAAACGGACGTTTAATTTTACCCAAAATTCTCACTAACTCCAAACGACTCCAATCCAATTCCATAGCATAGTACTCGTCCATACGATTCCAACGCAACTGGTTTCGCGCGTTTTCGACTTCGTATGAAAAAGATATGCAATTTCAAAGTTACACGAATTTTTTATATAATAATTACAACATTTTCTTTTAAATTTTAACCTAAATCAATTCAGAGCTGTAGGATCTCCTGCCCAACAACATCAGGCCGCTCCTTGCTCATCTTCATCTTCACGTACGCAACATCTCCAGGCCGTGCAAAAGAAACCCATCTCTCAAGAAGTAGGGTTAAATTACACTCCTTCTACAAGCAATTTGAACACGATCAGGTAGCGTCATATTGAAGCTTGTCTCGAGAGCTACCCTCGGCTGCAAGCATAGAGAGCTCGGCCCCCCATAGCTCCTTGATTCGCATGCACAACAGTAGGACGTCGGCCCCCTGTATCTCCCTCCACGTCGCTCCAATTCCGATCAACTCCGTATGGATCGAAAGCTCTCTTCATGCTCTTCGACTTTCGTGTTGAACACTTTGGCTAATTCCTTGTAGATTGAGAGTGATTGAGGGGAGAAAGAGATTAATTTCTGGCCATTGAATGTTATGGGTGGCAGCTGCAGTTTTGGAAATCCTAGGGTTATAATTTTGTGAAAAAAATGAATGTTAGGGGCTTTTAAAGAAAATTCGCGCGACACTATTCATCCCGGATTTTTCGAACTCCAAACGAAGCGTGCCGGTTGGTGTTTCTAAGGTTTACCCCACGTTCCGAACACAATGGAACGTGTTTCGGGAGCTAATTCGGATATCTGTGCGAGTTATGGCAATAAACGTTCAATTTAAATTAAACCGATTTAAACGATTTTCTAGGCGTTTTAATTTGTACCGGACAAACGGTAAATCCAATTGACATGAAATTTGAAACCTTAAAATAATTTCACATTACGGATCCGATGAAACTGGTTTCGTCGAAATCCAAGACTTTCTGAAAAATGGCTATTTTAACTAGTCGATTAAATATTAAAATATTCAATTTTCACAAATTAACTTTTAATTTGATTTTAAAAGTTCTAAAATATCGTTCTAACTTCAATATGGTAAAACAAAATTTTACAAATCATTTTCAATCATATTTAACTCAATTTTCAATTATTTCCATAATTTAACATATTAAATTATTGATTTAATTATTCAATTAAATCCAATTATTCGAAATAAAATTTATTCGACTTATAAATTCACTTATTAATATTTAAAATTAATTAAATATTCAAATTTTAATTACTAAAAATCCTGGGTCGTTACAATCTTCCCCCCTTGAAAGAATTTCGTCCTCGAAATTATCAAGTAAGAAAAGTTACAGAATCTATTAACTTTCCAAATTCATAGCCAAACTTCTTATAATACTTTACTAAGTTTTCAAATCATACTTAGTTATCTTTTCAAAAATAACTACTATTGTTTAACTTTCAACTCCAAATCAAAGTTAAAGTTTTCAAAATTTTCCAAATTTTCTCAAATTTTTCTAACGCCTTAAATTTTCGGAAAAATTCGCCATAGTCTCCTTTGCGCGGCTCGATCCGAAAAAAAAATGACAGTATATATATCACAAATATACATCTCATCAAGTAATGAGGCATCCCAAAGGGAAAAAAGTATAAAAGTACGGTATTTAATCCGAGATATGTACCTTATATTTTATTAGCAAGCATATACGGCTAATATAGCGCGAAAGCGAGCTCCAAATGCGAAGCAAACGCGATCCGCACCTACTAAACACTCAACAAACAACATGAGAACATGCATATATGAAAATAGTATCTATATACAACATATAGCAACATAATAACTATATATGTCAACATAGAAAATGTAGTAAAAGCAACAAATGCAAACATATTCAACCATCAACCAACTAGCATTCATAGCCAATAAATATTCATTCATATTCTCATTAATGTTCAATGAACTGGGTTCTCGATTTAAATCACATTTGATTTATTACAGTGGATGTTCTTACTAACATTCATTTTCAATTAGTTTATATTCACTAATTCATATTCAAGTTGGTTCACTTCCAATCAAATTCAATTCTATTTAAGGTTCACTTAACTTCCAATTGAATTCCAATTACTTTAGCTTCCAATTTCATTAACTCAATTTCATTAACACTTAATGAATTATATACAATCAATCAACTAACAACCATATAACAATCAATGTATATCAATTACAACCAAATTCCTTTGCTTACAATTGGTTTAATTAATTGATTTTTATTCAACTATTGAACTTTCAATAACATTACATTTTAATGAATTAACACTTATATCCATTATTTCATATCAATTTTATTCACATCTCTTAAGTTATACTTTTTTTTTATATACATCACTTGTTTTTACTTAACTTAAATTCCCACTTATAAATCAATTTAGCTTCCAAATTCTAAAGTAAATTTCCATTTAACTTTAAATTCATTTTTATTTACAACTCATATTCATAAATATATTCATATAGTTTCACTTCTTATATATATATATATATAAGTTTATTTCACAATTGTAAATCACTTTAATTATAATTCAATTCTTATAATTCTTTTGTTTATACAATTATTCTTTTATTTAGATTATTCAAACAACTAAACAATCAACTTATATACACTTTAATAATTCTGAAAAATTATTTCTTTATATATAAAATATAATCAAGGTAAAATTATTTCATTTACCCAATTTAAAAACAATATTATGTCGAATTGTTCTATTCAAATGTTTATAAACCCTTCGGCATAGTTGTCGAGACCGTGCTGACGAAGGTTCATATGCCACTCAATAAACCAATCATCACAATATAAAACAATTTTATATATTCACTAACAAATACGCTCTCATAGCTATTATTACACTCAAACTCATTCTAGAGTACTACTGACTCTATCTCTAACGAGTAATACCCAACAGAACCATGGTTGTCGCTTAACCATATGCTCTGATACCAAATGTAACGTCCCGGAAATTTTCGACTTTCGAAAATTCAACATCGATACTCACTTTATCGACTGCCGAGAAATCGAAGGCCGGAAACCCGAAATGTTATGGTTTAATAAAAAGAAAGAGAGATAAGGAGAGAGAAAAAGATAGAAAATAGAACGGAACAGAAAAACAACAGAACAACATCAGAATCTCACAATCGCAGCGGAACAATATATAATACATAAATGAAAAATCTTTAAACAAAGAACTATATCAGTTATTACATTACATCACATTACATTTCATTACATCAGAGTGTACAACATCAAACAATATCAAACAATGCAGCGGAAAAAGAAATACTATATACTAATAATACGCCATGCCATCCAGCTTGCCTCCAGCAATTCCAGAATATCCTGATAAACCTTAACTCTTGACTGCCCGTGTGAAAATTGGTGGGCACCCAAAGTTTAGGAAGGAAAACAATAAACTCCGAGTCAGTCGTGTGACTGGTGTGGGAACTCAAAACAGTTTATTTATCTTTAAAATCAAAATAGAGGAATATTTTTAAAGTCAATTCGCAATGCTTTTAAAAATGAGACTACCATAAGGCCTCCCGCACACACACACAATGCAAACGCAGAATCGGAGGAGATTTCTCCTTATTATAGTCAAAGATGCTTGATACGCATTTAAAAAAACATTTGATATTATTACTAGTGCATAGTATAGAGAAAAATTCATTTCGAAAATAAAGATATAAATCTTAGCCAACATACGACCATTATCGTATGCCTAATATAGCTACCATCTAAACAGTGGTGACCACCGTAAGTAAATGGCAGGTTCTACAACTAATACCGTACAGGGTTTCGTATTGGGAATTGGATTTCCAACAAATGATCAGGCCAAGGAACTTCCCATTGCCACATGAGAATGCCTCTGGAAGGACATCCCCGAGAACCAAACCGGATCTCTACCAACACAAGGCCGGGTTACCCCTAACTGAGTAACAACTGACCGAATATGCCATCCCCCGGTCCTTTGGGACCTTTCACCGAGCGCTCGCAATCAATTCACACAATCATAAAGTGTTTTCAACATGAGTAAGTATCTGGGCTCCATACCATGATACCACCCTTTTCCATAAGGAAATGCACATACCCTAAAGGGCGCTACCCCTCATAACCTTGCCGCATCTTTCCTGTTTTGACCATTCCCGAGGTGTGAGGCTCGACGAAGTCACATCCACAAAAACATACTTTATACAAAAGCCATGCTTTGGGTCAACAAATGATCATAGAAATGATCACCAGGATAGACGATCAATAAATGATCCTATCGCAAATAATCAACACAATGATCATTTCACAGCAACACTCAGCATGTCACATTACCAAATTGGGAATATATCGCTGATAACCTTCAACTACATAACCTCTGAGCTCGTACGTCTCAGAGAAGGGTGTTAAGGTAAAAGAATAAATTCTCCGCCACCAACCGGAATATATTTGAAAGAAATCAGCTTTATATCTCAACTTGTAACGTCAGACATACAATCCATACAAGTCTGTTCCGGGCTCGAACAGAACCGAAGGCACTTACAAAGAAGTCCTTGCAATCCGGATATCCACAATCCTGATCGGATTTCCCATCACTTAGGAAGTCTCTATACCGTTGCAACTCAGTGCAAAGACAATCGATTGGTCATCCTATCGCTCTCACAAATATCCGGTCTTCAACACCGGTCATCAATGCTATCCATTACGTCGTATCACTATTCGGAATGGGTAATCCGAATAACGAGCGTAATAATTTAAAAATAAGTGTAGCATTCAAATTTAGCAAATCCTAACAAATACCTTTCAAAGGTAAATATTGATAGTCGGCTATTGAACTATCAATGGATATGCACAACATCACCAGATTCCAAATAATTTTCCAAATTATTTATTTCCCAAAAATATCTTTACCAGATATATAATTTCAATACCTCAAAAATAAATCAATATTTATTTTTAAACAAATTCCACTTTCTTTTATAAATTCCATAGTGAATTTATATTTCACAATATCCATGCATATACGATTTCAATTATTCATTTCAATTTATCTTCAAAAAGATAAATTCTCATAATATTCAATGAAATATTGGAAAACATTTCCATACTTATTTATTCATAAGTAATTCACAAATTTTATTTATTTTCAACCTTTGGAAAATATTCAATATACTTAAATCGAGATTGAGTATATATTTCATTCTTTAAGGAAATCATTCTCTTAAACATATTTATTTGGGCCAAAACGAATGTTGCGTAAAACATCGTTACGACAACCCAAAATCACTAGTATAGGGATTCGAAATTAAAATAGATATATAAATCCCAATACTATACAAAACATTTCCTTTCGGAAATCATTTACTATAACAATAGTGCTATAGTCCACCATTTCCTTTTATTTCTCGAAAACGTCTATTTCAACAATGAATGTTGAAATCTACGGTTTCGAATCTCAACACATTTTAAAACATCGTTAACTTTGTTTTAATTCTATTTAAAACATCACATTCAAAAAAATTTCTTTAACATATTATTCACTATTCAAAAACGTGAATATACTTCATTAACCAATTTCATCATTTCTATACATTTTTATTTCAAAAGTTTATTCACAGTCAAAAACGTGAATATAACTCCATTAATAGGTTTCAACAATTTACTTATCAAAATAAGTTGTTTGCGAATTTATAAAACAACGTTTATAAATTCCATTTCTATTTATTTTGTAACTACTTCCTTTTTATAAATCTCCTTTATTAACATATTCACTTTATAACTCAATTATAAACCAAAGATTCATATTATAAGTTAAACACTTATAAATTATTTGTTTACTACATCGTTCCTTTAAACTTCATAATTATAAATCTTATAACTTATAAGATTCGTTTATTTACCCAAATATATTCTTTAATAACTTCACGAAATTTATAAATCTTATTATTTATAAATTTCACTTATAACTTCACCATTTATAATTTTATAAATTTCATTCATTTATGCAATCCATTTTCACTTCATTCAAACACTTATAAAAACTCGTTTTATAATTCAAATATTTTCATTTATAAATATCAATTTATATATCCTTTATAAAATCAATTTATATTATTCTTTTAAAACATTTTTAATCTCCTTTATAATTTCATCATTTTGATTCATAAAATAATTAAATTTTATAAATCCTATATTTTCAACTCTTTATAATAATTTCAAAAATCCCGATTAAACTATTTTATAAAATCATTAGCCTCATATTTTCAAAAATCAACTTTTAACTATATTTCTCAAAAATATAATTTTTATAACACTAAAAATTATATCGTTTATTTATTTAAAATGAATCAATTTCCAAACATATAGTATATTTTCAAAAATCACTTTAAAAATCATTTTAAAATTCCAAAATTTGGTCCAATGATGCTACACACCAAATAGTCAATTACGACAACAACGATATCATATATCGATATGATAATCCATCAAATATCAAAATATCCATAATCAAATAAATACTGTTGAGGAATCCAGTTGGATCCCTCCAACCTGTTTTCCTGCATCCACAAACATTAGCACAATACCAATTCCGCTCCAGTACGGAATTATCGCGGTATATGGGATTTAAAATATTATCCGCTTAATAGACGGCGCAATAGGGTCTCATCCGCTATACAAATGCGGGAAATCAATAACTCCAATATATACATATGCCAATATATATATATATTGCTATTAGATATAATACCAATTTCACTGTTTATGAAATATTCGCGGTATATGTTTTTAATAAATAACATCCGCTTACTAACGGCGCATAATGTCTATTTTAACAATCAATAGATAACAATCATCATTCAAACATGCATTCAAGTATTTTAAATCTAACTATTTAAAATGAAAATCGAAACTGATTCGATTGAGTGAGAAGTTCTCACCTTGATTTCAATTTCGTTTTTAGCGATTTATTTCGAATAAAATTAAACGGACGTTTAATTTTACCCGAAATTCTCACTAACTCCAAACGACTCCAATCTAATTCCATAGCGTAGTACTCGTCCATACGATTCCAACGCAACTGGTTTCGCGCGTTTTCGACCTCGTATGAAAAAGATATGCAATTTCAAAGTTACACGAATTTTTTATATAATAATTACAACATTTTCTTTTAAATTTTAACCTAAATCAATTCAGAGTCGTAGGATCTCCTGCCCAACAACATCAGGCCGCTCCTTGCTCATCTTCATCTTCACGTACGCAACATCTCCAGGCCGTGCAAAAGAAACCCATCTCTCAAGAACTAGGGTTAAATTACACTCCTTCTACAAGCAATTTGAACACGATCAGGTAGCGTCATATTGAAGCTTGTCTCGAGAGCTACCCTCGGCTGCAAGCATAGAGAGCTCGGCCCCCCATAGCTCCTCGATTCGCGTGCACAACAGTAGGACGTCGGTCCCCTGTATCTCCCTCCACGTCGCTCCAATTCCGATCAACTCCGTATGGATCGAAAGCTCTCTTCATGCTCTTCGACTTTCGTGTTGAACACTTTGGCTAATTCCTTGTAGATTGAGAGTGATTGAGGGGAGAATGAGATTAATTTATGGCCATTGAATTCTATGGGTGGCGGCTGCAGTTTTGGAAACCCTAGGGTTATAATTTTGTGAAAAAAATGAATGTTAGGGGCTTTTATAGAAAATTCGCGCGACACTGTTCATCCCGAATTTTCCGAACTCCAAACGAAGCGTGCCGGTTGGCGTTTCTAAGGTTTACCCCACGTTTCGAACACAATGGAACGTGTTTCGGGAGCTAATTCGGACATCTGTGCGAGTTATGGCAGTAAACATTCAATTTAAATTAAACCGATTTAAACGATTTTCTAGGCGTTTTAATTTGTACCGGACACACAGTAAATCCAATTGACACGAAATTTGAAACCTTACAATAATATCACATTACGGATCCGATGAAACTGGTTTCGTCGAAATCCGAGACTTTTTGAAAAATGGCTATTTTAACTAGTCGATTAAATATTAAAATATTCAATTTTCACAAATTAACTTTTAATTTGATTTTAAAAGTTCTAAAATATCGTTCTAACTTCAATATGATAAAATAAAATTTTACAAATCATTTTCAATCATATTTAACTCAATTTTCAATTATTTCCATAATTTAACATATTAAATTATTGATTTAATTATTCAATTAAATCCAATTATTCGAAATAAAATTTATTCGACTTATAAATTCACTTATTAATATTTAAAATTAATTAAATATTCAAATTTTAATTACTAAAAATCCTGGGTCGTTACACCTCGCCCATAAAAGTTAAGTCCCGGTGCATGAGAACGCGGGCATTGAATTAGGCAATAAGCGGGTCGAACATGGTTTTGACTTCTTCTCTACCTTCTTCCTTGGTCGCCTCAAGACGGGAGTCAATTTCCGCAGATGCTATCGTTTTTCCCTCTTCGCGGGCTTCCTTCTTCAGTGCCCCAACTTTAGAAAGCTCGCCCTCAAGTGTCGCCTTTAGGAGTCGCGTTGCAACAATCTGGTTGCAATACCGTTGTGACTCTTCTTGGGTAGCAATCTTTTCCTCTTGTTCTTTGTGGAGTCGGTCCTCAAGTTCTTTAACTCGGAGACAGAATGCATCCCTCTCTTTTTGCACCGAGTCTTTCTCCAAAGCAAAGCCATACATCGTTGTACCGCCTCGTCGATTTATTTTTTGTGAGTTGATTCCAAACGAGTTACAGCTTCGGCGGTATCCTTGGCACTCTGCTGGGCGGCCTCAAGTTGAGATTTGTAAGACGCAATCTCTTTCTCCTGAGCTTTGATAATGTCTTGTCATGAATAGCCTCAAGCTTCAGGCGATGAATCTCATGTTGGCGTTCTATGGAGACTTCCGACACTTTCTTTGCGAGATGAGCGAACGCGTCATGTTGAACATAGAAGTCATTGGTACAGGCGATGGCACTCTGCTTCACATCTCTAGGTATATGGTGGATCGCCGGGAGGAACTTCAGACCATTAAAGAAGATCTTTGGAAATTTAATTTTAAGCTCGGCCAGTAACTCCGATACAGTTGGATCTGTTGTGGGAACAGGAGGAGACGGCTTTGAAAGTTCAGCTCTCCTGTGAGGATCCTGGGATTGTCGTGTGGAAGAGGAATCGGAGTGTTGATCTCGGGGGACATCAGATTGCGACCCCTTATAGCCGTGCTTATCTTTGCTTTGTTCCGAGTGAGAAGAGGGATGTTGGTGGTACTTGGACTGATAATATGTTTTCTTCCGAGATGATGAGTCCCGGGAATGGTAATCCTTATCGCCATCACCGTCTCTATCCCGACGTCTTCCGGAGCCTGAGTCCTGTCCAGAGTGATGGAAGATAGACGACCCATGGAGATGATCGATTCCGTGTGTACGCCCCATGTCACCTACACAAAATTTAAAAAACAACGAATTAGCAAAGAGTAGTATGACGATGGAAATTTAAGTGCAAGGTGAAGTGCATGTGTTTGTGTGTGTCCTAGTGTTTCCCCCGGACGGACCAGTTTCTTTACTAATGGGAGTTTTTTCTCCCTGAGTTTGGGCTTGAATGCCTGCATCGCCTCTGATGGGCGAGTGAAATTTAAGTGCATCCGGATCACCGAAATCATAATTAAGTAGATCGTCAGGTATCGAGATGTTCAAAAGACCCTTTAAAGAACTTTCTAAACGTTGTGAGGAAGCCTCTTTCTCTGTTGGAATAAGAGTAACTTTAGAGGTTGCGCCAACTTTTTCCCTCCTTATCATGTATGTCAGTTTCTTTTTCCTCTTCGAAGGGGAGGATGGCGTTTCGATGTCATAAACTTCAACTAGTGGGTCCTGAGTAGGTCAAACGTTCTCATCTTGTGCTTCGCGTGTTTCGTTTTCTTTGATTTTTCCTTCTTCTAGTGCGCCAGGAGCGTTGCGTGCTAAAGACTCGGCTTGTTTTTTCCCTCTTCCAGAGGTGGGCCTGGGTATGGAAACGCCCTGAGGAAGGCTTATCCGATGGCCTTCCGCCAACAGTCCAAATCTCGAAAGTGACTCATTTGAAATGTGGGTTCGGATGTCCCATTCGTCGGCATGAAGGGCTCTAATAGCTTCGACGGCTTCAGAATATCCACAGCCGTTAGGATGTGGATTGATACCTGAAAAGATGGAAAAAAGAGTTAGAAGAGGCATGGCTTTGATCAAGCATGAATATCGATCCAGAGAAAAGACTTACTTCCTTCCACCCATCTCCTCGCGAAACCAGGAGGGCAACGCATATAAAACCATTCCTGCTTGTATAGGGCGAACTTGCTACATGCCCCAGTTAAGACTTCGCATTTGTGGTGCGGCTCGAGAAACATGAAAGAGGGTCTATCTCTCCGCTTATTGATCATATATATATATATATATATATATATATATATATATATATATATATATCTGATGTTACTCAGGGTTGGAGACCTGGAGAGGACATTCATGAAGAGGATGCAGGTACCGTAGATGAAGGCATGATCGTTCGGGTGCAATTGTGACGGGGCAATGTCGATGTATTACAGCAAGTCCCGACGAAATAAGTTGAACGGTGGCACACTGCCGACCCAGCACATAAACTTATTGCAAGCTGTATATCCAACCGGGGGCAAGTGTGGACGATCGTGCCCCGATGGAACTAATACGTCGTCAAAGGGGATTCCATGGACGGAGCATATCCGATGGAGTGCACTTTCAGTGATCTTCAAAGCCTATGAATCGACCGTGTTGTCCAAGAAAATTGATGCCTCCAGGGCGTCAGGAGCTAAGTTATGAGCACGGGAAGTCGACGGGTTTGAAGTACCTACGACTCCTTGTTTAGAAGACGACCCAGGTCTATCTGAGATCGTGGCGGAGCTAGATTTCCTAGACATCTTCGATAGAATTTGAATCTAGTAGAGTACCTATTTGAATTATAGTTGAAAAACAATCAACGCTAAACTTAACAACACAAGTATTCCCACGGTGTGGTGTGTGGACTAGTATGATAATTCAAATATAAGCGATGAGAAATTTAAAGTCACGGAGTTAATGGCATAAAGTTGATCTTCGAATCGTCGCCTTCGAAGACCGTCATCGCTGACCGTCTCCAAAAGCCTGCCCTATGGTGTTTTCAATTTCGGACTCAAACATTGGCGCTATATGTTAAAGGAAATTATCTGTTTTTGTCGATTTAGGTTCGGGCGTGGGATTACTGAAACTAGGAAGCTACTGTCAAGATTAGTTCGATATGCTAGTTTGCTTAGCTCCTTGTCCTTTTTTGTCATAAGATTAGGCAAAGTAAATGTTGATCGGCCTAATTATCGTTCGGCCGTAATATCATTCGCCTAAGTATCGTTAGGCCTAAATGCTGATCGGCCTAAGTGTCGTTCGGATAAACTATCGATCGGCCGTAGTATTGTTCGGCCGAAATATCGTTCCGCCCGTATCGATCGGCATTCGTGCCATTCGGCTTAAGCACTGTTCGGCAAAAATATCGATTGGCATCCTGTCCATTCCCCGCTTCCTTTTAATTTTTTCCACTCCAATTTCGTTCGGCATGGGGAGGTCGTGCCGAACCATGGCCGTATCAATCTACACCAACAGGCCTGATCTCTAACTCCATTCTTGTGCTACCATAGGACCACTCGGCATTGAAAGATCATGTCGAGCCGCTACAATGCACCTTCCACCTTCCTCTTCTCCGATCCATCCACCTTGAAACAACCTACGGGCATACTAAGTTCCTGCCCTAGAACACGACCGAGCCTCAATTCATCACCCTTATTCACATGATCCCTACTTTCTACGAACTATGAAAGATTCACAAATTCGATTAATATCTAATGTCTCCTAATTGGAGAGGGTGATCACAAGCTTCTTACCGAAGAGTATGGAGGGAGCTCAGGGATCTGTGAGTTTAAGATTGAAGGTTGTTAGAACCTAACTTAGGAAAGGCGTGATGGATTCCAGGGAGGTAAGTTGCGAGTTCTTGGAAAATAACGGAGGTAAAAAGTGAAAAGATAAGAAGAAGGAAAATGCCGACTTTTATAGGAGAAGAGGGGAAGTCAAAGAGACAATGACCGGTAGAAACGGTCAAAATGACATCGTTTGGCATTGGAATTCAAGACCATTTGGCATCCAGGACGCTCGGCTTTGGCTATGCTGATCGCCATTTGCGTAATGTTCGGCATGCATTGCCTCATCCGGAATTCACGAGAAAATACCACCATCAAGGAAACTAAACCACATCATGAAGCAAAGCGCAGTGGACCTGTGATTCAAAGCGCACCACGTTCGACCACGTGATGAACTTTGGGGGGCAAGTGTTACCTGGAAATTTGACCAGGCAACTAAGTACTTGGCATTAACATACTGTTCGACATTTATGAGTTGTTCGACATCCAGATCTTTTGGCATTAGAGAACGCTCGGCATTTAGGAACGCTCGGCATTTAGGAGCGTTCGGAATTAGAAAGAGCTCGGCTTCCAGAGTCATCCGGCACATATGATTCGTTCAGCACTCAAGTTCGGTCGGCATCTATGGGACGTTCGGCATGCGAGAGTGTTCGGCATGCGAGAGCGTTCGGCATTGAGAGATTTTTGGTATTGTATATCATTCGGCATCTATGGACGTTCGGCATGGCAGAGTCATTCAACATTCCATATTGCTCGGCATCCAAACCTTGTTCGGCACAAATACCTCGTTTGGCATTCAGGATATTCAACGTCACTTTGTACAGCATAAGAATATCATTCGGCATTCAGGGTGTTAGACGTTCAGGGTGTTGGGCATCACTTTGTTTGGCACGAGAATATCATTCGGCATTCAGGGTGTTCGGCGTCACTTCGTTCGGCATGAGAATATCGTTCGGCATTCATGCCTTGCTTGGCATTTTGCCATTCGTCCTCTTTGGATCGACACAAAGAGATCATTCTTTTTGGGCCAAGCTACTTAGCTACCTGACCTACCAGGGAAGTCCAATCCATTTTCGCCTATAAATAGAGAGGCAGGGGCACAGTGAAAGGGGCCTTTTTTCAAGAACACCGAGGGGACTCTACCGCATTAAAGACTCACTCAAGATTTAATCCTTTTTGCGTAGCAATTTTATTTGAGTGATTGACATACAGATTGTATCTGTAATCGATTATCGAGAAAAGCAATAAAGATCTACCTCAAAGTGGACGTAGGCAATTACGCCGAACCACTATAAATCTGGTGTTCATACTTTCTGCATTTAAATTTACGTACTGTCCTCTGTTTAACTTTACTTTCTTCATTAATCACTCTACACAATCTCTCTTAAGGGTTTAGTAGGCTAACAATAGGATACAAATTTGAACCATGTTAAACCTTTTGTTTTTTTGTTCTGTTATTTGATCTTGTGTGACAGCGTAATCGATATTTAATTTGCATTGGTGTTCAATCGAAAAAGCTAGATCCTGGTTAACCGCTTTCACACATTAGAGATAAATCCTTCCCCACTTTTTTCACTATAGCTGTACCTTTTTTCAACATTTCTATGCTTTTCCTGGCTCCTATGATGTGCTAAGCCTTATACTTGGGTTTGGTGAAGACTGAAGAAGAGTTACTTTGATTAAAGATTGACTAGTGAAGATAGAAGAGAATTAAGGTTGAATTATTTCTACCTTTGGAATTTAACAAATATATGAATGTTATATTTTGAACAGCCTTATGTAGAAGTGGCCAAGAGGTAACCACTCAACTCTTATCCTTCATGGAAGGTCAACATCCATGCTTCATCTCAAAAAAAAGACCATCCACTGACAAGCCCGCTCGAGCTGCCCTGCTCGGTCTGTCTACCATGTTTGGGTTGAATGGGTGTAGTTGGCCTGCCATCCAATGGAAGCATAGATCTACATCAACAATAGTGAAAGGATGTGCTAATGGAGCAGGAGGTATTAGACATTTGGGAGTGTTCTTTCCTATGCAGCCTCCAAAAACTCATCCAACTTTCTAAATTTGATGGAAGAATTTTTTATAAACTTCCTATATCTTCTTGTAGTGGTGTTCCACCATTCCTCAAAATCATCCAAATGATATTTCACTTGATCCCATATCCCTTCTTCTACCTATGGAAGTCTATTCCAATCGATCCATGTGCACTTGAGGTTGTCCTATTTTTTCATCTGGTGTTGCTTCAGTCTGGGTATTACTTACCATTAAATGTTGCCGCCGTGGATGAATAAAACCCACAGACCAAACTCCTTCTATCCAATGGAAATCAACGCAAAGTTCTATGAATACCTTCCCTCTTTCGATTGCCCACAAAGCAATAAGCTGAGAGGAAGCATAAGTAAGAACAGAACGAGAAGAGTGTGTCATACTGAAAACTAAAACAAGCAAAAAACAGAAGAAAAAATTCCCAACAAAATATATATCATAGATAGGAAAAAAATAAGCATAATAGCGTACAAAAATACCTAAAAATATGGACGAATGGATAAAAAATAGAGAAAAGGGAGGAAGTGCCTTTTTTTTGGTGCTGTTTGGAGGAAGGGGCTAATTTATAGGGGGTGGAAGCTAAAAAGGGTCGGACGTTGGGGTGAAAAGGAACAATGTTTTTGATGCGTTCGACACTTCCGACGTGAACGTATCCTGTCACTTCAACGAGCCCAAACATTCCATTTTCTAGATTCGGAACGTTGGGGTGTCTAACGCGTCGAAAACGGTAACATGATTAATTTTGACCACGAACGGTACCTTGCTAACTTATCAATTCTATGAGTCATTGTATTTTACTAGTTATGTGTCAACAAATAATTTTCTCTATCGACCATTAAAGTAGCCCTCAAGCTCTCATGTGAGCTTGGAAATGTCTGGTCCTAAAAAGAGATGTATTCTAAGAAACTGAGAAGAGAGGAACCCTGTCTTATGTTGGGGTAGGTGATAATTCACTGTTGGTGCATAGGGTTATGGCTTGCTCGTAGTAGTCAATTGAATTTGAAACAAATTGATGACTTCACAAGATGGATGTTCTTAATGGTTCCGTATATTACAATCTTAGGATTAGACTACTTCACGTAGGTTGCTATCTTGGCCGTGACATTAACAAAATGGGCATGGTTGCACAGAAGTGCTTTGAAGCTTTTTTCACTCTTTAGACATAAACCGCTTCTCATAATAATGCATTAGATTTTCATACAATTGATTTATCTCTATCTTTTTATGTTAAATATCATCCATATCTACTTCTTATATATTCTTGAATTAATTTGCTTAATGAGACACCATTAATATATTTTGACAATTATATAGCCTTGTAGCATCCTTAACCTATCCATTTCTTCAATACTTTTCTCCAGTTTAATTATATTTTTTCTTATATCTTTTATAATTATTTCATATAGCCTATAGCTCTTTGTATCGTTGATGGTTCTTATATATAATCGATAACTCTTAACTTAAACCTGAGATCAATTCCTTCTTTGACTTTCGGTAACATATGCCTTCACTCACGATAGCTTTATCCCTTGACACATGACAGCATCATCTCTTGAATCATGATAGCTTCATCTCTTAACTCATGATAGCTTCATGTCATGACTCATGATAGCTTCATTTTTTATCTCGTAGATTCATCTCTTTTCCTATGGTTTCTTCATCTATTGACTCGCGATAGCTTAATCTCTTGACACAAAATAGCTTTATATCGTAACTCATGATAACTTCAACTCTTACTTACAATAGCTTCATCTATTGACTCACGATAACTTCACCTATTGACTCACTTAGCTTCATCTATTGGCTTATGATAGCTTCGTCTCCTGATTCATGATAGTTTTATCTCTTGACTTACAATAGCTCCCAGCTTAACTCACGGTATCTTTATCTGTTGGTTCATGGTAGCTTCATCTATTAACTCACGGTAGCTTATTCTCTTTACAAATTTGGCTATAACAATGTACGATCAAATTTTTGGAATAAAAAACTAATCTTTTCTTATTATTTCAAATATTGATGCAAACTTGGAAAACTAAAACTGTACAATAATTAAGATTATTCATTGAAAGTAGTATATAACCATTACATAGAATATTTGCAGATACATGTAAAAAGAATTTATTATAGACAGAAATACCACGGAGAAGGGCAAATATAAACATATATTGCATAAAGCAAAAAAATGAAATAAAGTAGGAGTGTTATTCAGCTAAATAATTATTTTAGAAAATGCCAAAATTAGACAAAATTGATTCATTTTATTGTGAACAAAAATTTTGTAGGAACTCTAGCTTGCTTATAGATAACTTATGTGTTTCTTCCACAAAATGTTAAAAAAAAACTTTCATATCAATTATGTCCATTACGTATTTCCAATATGTTCCAACGTAATTTACAAGGGGAAATATCTCACATACTCCTTCTTAAAAAAATTGACAACACCTCAAGTGTAACTTTAAATTTAAACATAACTTTGATTTAACGTCAACTCTTTATTCAGTAATTTTCGAAATCAATCTTTTCTTTTTCATGTAATCAAAATTCATTCATTTTGACCATTCACGTAATTTCACAACTCCAAATATTGACTATGACGTTACTTTGGAGTTTGGTGTGGATGTTGCCCATGAACTTCTTCTAAAGTATTAGTTCAACGTCGATATGAATATTTTTAATATTTTGTCCATACATCTGACATACTAATGACCTTACTTGACTTTTACACTTGTAAGATAAAAATTATAGCATTGTTTATAATATATATAACATTTCCTTTCAAGCATATACAAACATCATATCAATATTCTATTAAGTTTGTTGATGAAAATTATCAAAAAATATTTTTTTGCTTAGTGTTTTTATTCTTTTGCCAAATTTATTAAGTAAAAGTATTTGTCATGATCGGTCTTCGGTTCCAAATTTAATGCTTCTATGTGGCAGACATATGTCTTATATCAAAGAGGCATATGCAAATGTCACAAAACAATTCAAATTAAATATTGAATCAGAAAGTTGAACTTGCATTTCTTTAGAAATATTTATGATGAATTAACTAAAAGGAACTAAGTTTTTAGAGATTAATTCTCAGTTGATTAACATTATAGAGAATTAACATATAATTGATTCATCATTAAATTGAATTTCATTTATGGAGAATTTTTTGTTTTTAATTCTATTATTTTCGATTCAAATAAAATGGAATTGATAATAATTAAGTGCTTTGAATATTATTTGTTATGATACATTTATGCTTCTTCCCTAATATACAACATGAAATTTTACCATTTGGATATATATTTGATACAAATTTAATGCTTTTCACCTAGCTTGATTTTCTTATGTAAGTTTGATAATGGAAAAAGATCATTTTTTTAAACGTACTTTATATGGAACATGTCACTAGGACAATGTATCACATATCAATCAAAGTTCAAATCACGCTACGCAAGTTTCTAACTTGTGACCTCACGCACTAAAGCCGGATCATTTAACTACTGAAACAATGGTGCTTGTCAAAAAAATGATAAAAAAAGATCAACTTTATCTTAGCAGATTATACAAAACAACAAAAAATTTGTAATGGCCCGTTTTTCTATACCTTTTGAATCGACAATAAACCACACATGTCTAACCCAAATTGCACGAATAAGCAGATCATTAAGGGTAGAAAGAAATAAAGACAGAACAGAATCTCACATGAATGGAATAACATATATTATTTTAATAATAATCTTTACAGCAGAAAATTTTAAATACAATATCAGAGTCTAACCTACAATTATCTTAGACAGTTATAAACACCTGTCCTTACAATTGCTAACAAACATCAAGCTGAAACTGACAAAACACAATGGATAATAGAATATGTCCATACGATGATGAAGATCTCCATCTCTCCTCTGGAAATTCCAACCGACTTCAACTAAACCTGAAACAACTCGGATCTGACCCCGGTTCCTTCGAAGCCAACCATCGATTTTAAAGATGTTAAGTTCATAAGTGGATATCAATTATCAATCAATTACTTCATTTTTTATTTAAATCAAATATCTTTTTTAGATATATTCTTTTCAATTTATTCCATTTTATTCTCAAAGTATATGGAATCATTAAGCCTCATTTTTCTAATCATTTGGTTTATATAAACCATTCCTAAATCTTGGAATAATTCCAAATCATTTTCTCTTTTACTTAGGAAAACCTTTCCAAATCATTCATTAAATCTTAATCAAAGATTTTTTATATTCAAGTTATAACTTTTAACTTAGGAAAAATATTCCCAAATCATTTGTTAAATCTTCATCAAAGATTTATTTCTTAACTTCAAATCATACTCTTGCAAATCAAAGATTTTCATAATAGAGCACTACTGCACATTAGATATGTAAATTTCACCTCCAGGGACTAATGGCAAGTAATCCTACATCATGAATACCTATGATTTTAACGATCATTGTCTTCAATGTATATTGTCTCCAAAATTAGTTTGAAAGGGGTTTTCGGATAGAAATCACCCTAATAGGGTCATGGTTCCTTTGTACTAATCATCGATAAAAAGATGTTAAGTCGTTAAACAACATTCAAAGAATTGTTTCTTTTCTTTTATCTTGGAAAAACTTAAATATGATCTTTTAGAGCATTTGGGCTTTCCTTTAGATCTATTCCACCCCTCGCTTAAAAAAAGAAAACATAGGCCAGGTAAATTTAGGGCACTGGTTGCTTTATCCCTAACCTTAGTTAAACACCTTGTTTTGTCTTTCCAGATCTCACAGGCGGGACAAATATACTAATTGTTTCCGCATACTCAGTTAATAATCTTCATTTTAGAAATTATTTATTAAACTTCTAAATCATCATTTAAAATACTTAATTATTCTTTTAACATTCATAATTAATTCTAGGAAATATCGTTGTGTTTAAACCCGTATTCAAAAGGTTACAGAATTTGCAGCATAAAAGTGCAGTAAAAAATGCTATATAAGCATATTTGGTTTAAATAACTTTTTAAAATTCATATTTTCCATTTCAAATCACTTTTAAACCATTTTATTAGATTTATCAAATTTATTTCATATTTTTAATCATTTCATATTATTTAAGTTTATTAAGAGGCTACATAACTTCCGTACACACATTTATATGGATTTAATTCTCATTTAATGAACCATTTTAATTACTAATCACTTTTATTATCATTTATCGAACCAAATTATCATCCATATCACAAACATATAATCAACCATAATATCAACCAAGTTATCATCCACTAAATCATCCATTATATACTAAACTTTTAAATCATTATTCTTGAAACAATTTATGGATTTATTAGGAAATAAGAGTACTCAACTTTAACCAAATTGTTCACTTCCTACCAACATTCATATCATCCAACACTTTACTAAATCCTTTTATCTTCACCAAATCTTTTCCCTAGACTTTCCTTTTGATCCTAGCAGTACTTCCTTCTCTTTTTCCCGCTTCGAAGCTTCACGAATTGCTCCTTCTCTTACATATGGTCGGTGTTGCCTTAATCATCCCCTTCCTCTGTCATTTCTTCACTTATTAGATCGTAAACCATATTCTAATGGTATTCTAAGGTCTTTGGCAAAGTTTGGTGGCGTTTGGAGTTGATTAGATATGATTTTGAAAAAATTTATAAGCATTTGGACATGAAGAAGAAGCCATTAAAGCTCTAAAGAAGAAGAAAAAGAGAGTTTGGAAAAGAAAGAAAAAGAAGAATGAAAAGTGTGAAAAAAAAGTGAGAAAGTGGTTGGTATTTATAGAAAAAGAAATGAAGTGGTAAGTTACCAAAATATCTTTTTACCTTATTACCAAAATAACCTTACTTCTAAAGTAATCTTATTTTTTTTCAACACTTAACATCACATTTCAAATCATTATTTTATGTCATTTTCACTTAGATATTAAGTAAAGTAAGTAATAATTATGTTTTTTGATTTGATGTTTTACTTTTTGCTTTGAAATGACATTTTTTTTTCTTTGTGTGCTTACTTTTTCTTAATTGTTTTCTAGAAGTTTCGAATCTTGTTTAGTAAAAGTAAACTTGATTAGTGAATTAATTGATACTCAAACTATTTGAATATATGTTCCTATATAAGAAAATAAAAGTGCGACGACGTTGCGACAACTTTTACTCAACAAAACATCGTGTTTCGACAAAAAGTTCTACGGTCATATTCTAACGTTTTAGTTAAACTATTTATTCATGTAAATCAAATTTAAAAATGAACATTTAACTCCTTTTAAATAAATTAAAACTTGTCTCTTTATATTTTAAAATCATATTTAAGTAATATTAAAACCTCTAATTTTACGGTGTATGTAAAACTGACAAAATGCGACAAAATTTGGTTATTTTTGTCAAAAAATAATTAACATACTTTTAAATATTTTAATATACTTTTATTATCTTTAGATGTTTTCGATGATATTTATCTTTTTAAATAAACATTTAAACCTATTTATTTAAACATTTATTTATTTTTAACAAAACTTTACTTTTGTTGATTTGTTCTAAAATCCAAATTTTTACTCTTTAAATTATCAACTATAAGAATGAAAATTTCTCTATTATTATGTATTATATATAACTTGTTTATTTAAGTTTTAGACCTTTTTAAATTTAAAACAAACGAAATCTATCATTTTCGAATTAGCGAAATTAAGGGTCGTTACAAGATTCTTTGGTATCTATATGTTAATAAACAAATAATTCACTACAAAACAAATGATGGATGATAAATTGATAATTCTACTGAAGAACTAAAGATTTTATGGTATCCATGTATTAATAAATCTAATGATCTCCTACAAAATATATAATATATGAATGAAACTAATCCATGGTTATATTACCAAAACAAAATTCAAAAGAAAACATATGCTTTGTCACAAAGCCCAATGCAAAGATTTGAATTCAAAATTAGAATAAAAACAAAAAAACAACATTAAATTAAAATTAAAGCATATCCTAAATAGAAGTCAAATAATAAAATCTAGATCGATCAATCAAGTAAGATAAATTTTTCATACAAATCCAAACACTAAAAGCAACAGGTAGTAACTTGTTCACCATCAAGCTTGAATAATATCATAATATTGCGATGAACTTAAGAGTGAATAATTATTGGTGAATTCATTCAAGTTCTGAAATGTAAAAAAACAAAAGAGATTGAGTAAAGATTGCTTGAAAGAATCTTTAAGTTGGTTTAGATTGAGAACAGCAATTTTTTTTCAACTCTAATTCACATATGAAACTAGGAAATGGGAGCGAGAAAATTTGAGAAAACAAATTTTTTGGAGAAGAAAGTGAAAATAAGAGGTAATATAGAAAATAAATTTCTTTTATTGAAAGTGCAGAGAAGATGACGATATTGCAGTTTGTTTATAAACAGATAATGAATACAAAGAGTGTGGTGAATTGAAATAAGAATGTTGCAAGTGAAAATTCATGAATAAACACTACAACAAAAACATCTTTCCGCAACTGCCAAAAACAGTTGTAATAGGTCTATTACAATGGGCAGCCGTCCGTAGTGATATCCAGAGTTGTAATAGATCTATATTTTTTTACAACGATCTTCAGCGGTTGTAAAAAAGTCTTTTACAATTGCCAACGGCAGTTGCAAAAAAGGTCTTTTACAACTGTCAATCGCAGTTGTAAAAATATCTTTTATAACTGCTATTAATAGTTGTAAAAGACCCTTTAACAACTGCTATTGACAGTTGTGGTAAAATAATGTAAAATAAAAAAAATTCTACACATTTTGCAATGCAACAAGAAATATCAATAGATAATACTGCAATATCAGTAGATAATACTGCAGTATCCATAGATAATACTGTAGTGTCCATAGACAACATTGAAGTAAAACTAAATATCAATATAACAAAGTGAAATAAAACTAGCTGCAATATCAAATTTAGTCAATACACATCACATTGTTATTTGCTGAAAATAGAAAAACGAATTCAGGGTACAAATATGTCAAAGTCAAGAGCCTCTTAGGTTCTACAAACGCAAATAAAATAATTCTGGAATTATAGTGAATGTAAATACATCTAAAGGGAATACAAATGCAGTTAAAAAACAAATATGGACTAAAAGTAAAAAAGGAAATCATGCTTGCGGTATTTTTTCAAGAAGACACATTTGAGGTGCTTGAAAGAGAACAACCCAAACTTACTTCAAAATAGTGAGCACTCTCATATAGATCAGCAGCTTGCTTACTCAAGCTTACTTACCCAAAATATACAAATCACTTCACTGTTACATTCAAATCCCTATTCCCCACCATCAACAAAACTTCCACACTTGGTTCTTTTAGTCTATGTTAGCCGATTTTGTATGGATGTTGCTGGTAATGTTGTTGTAACATTGTCCAAGAGCTCCACAGCCAATTTACAAATATGACACCATTTTATATATACATGTACAAACAACATACACATACTTCAACACTATCAAAGTTTTCCAGTTCATCCTACCATACAGCTCGAGTCTTGTGACTCTTATAAACACATCACGACCAATATACACGCTTACACTTATATCGTTACTTAATTTTAAACATTTTCTATAATTGTTTAATAGTGTGTTGTTATATGTACCCTGACATAGCCAAAGTTTTCAACAAACCATCCTCTTCTTAACTCTGACTCTCATCCCATTCCTAGTACCCATAAAATCTGAATTTCAGGCACCACCTCCTCCACATTCACCATCTCCACTTTAAACTGTGGTATCAATTCAGCTGCCACCATCTTCAACTGAGTCAACCCTATCTCCTTCCCTATACAACTCCTCGGCCCTGCATTGAAAACTGGAAACTTGTAAGATGGGACATGTCTGACCTTCCCAGTTTCCCCGATCCATCTTTCTGGTTTAAACTCCAAGCAGTCTTTTCCCCATATAGACTCCATTCTTCCCATTACATGCATTCAAATCCCTATCCCCCACCGAATATCCCACGAAAATGAAATTGATTAGTTTACTATTTATAATCGATTGGCATGAAGATAGAAAATCTGCCTTAACCATTTTTGCCAAACACATATTGTCGTGGATAACATAAATTTGGATCTATGAAGAACTAATTATACAAAGTCTGAAAAATGTTACTGTAAATGAATACCCCTAGATAGTCATCTAAAATTCTGAACTAAAAAACCTTATGGTCAAAAATTCTTTTAAATTAAAATAAAATACCTGTTGTAACTTTTTGCTAATATATTCTGTAGCTATTCCTATCAACAAGCAACTCTGCAGCTTCAGTTATGTTTGTTTCACAACAGGCGCCGCAGGCATTGTTTTCTCCGCCTTCTACCTTCTAGTAACTTTTAATCTTCTACCTACACACACATGTATATCATATTGAAAAGTGTTATAGCTCTTGCTCTGATGCTTCCATTTTATATGTTTTAAACTACATTTTGTTTCAGAATAAATGAATAAAACAACCTTAATCCATTGACATAGGATTATTGATACTATAAATGAATTTTAGGTTTACTCGGCTAATTATCAAGTATACAATGTTTAGGAACTCCAGTCTTCTTTTAGCCTGATATAGCTTTTTGTTTACTCGGCTAATGATTTAGCTTTTTGTTTAGGATCTGGCGGTGATCCTGGGTTATATAGCCTGATATATTAAACTTGGCCAACTATTTCTTTCACACTTTACTATTTAAGATTAGCTGCCAACTGGTTCCTGCTAAGTCTACTTTTAGTCTTCTTACCCTATCTTAGATTTCACCCACTAAAATAAATATTCATTTAAAGACTGGATATTAAAGATAGAAATTTTTCAGTCTTTGTTCAAAGACGTATTAATCACTGCAAAGTTCAATACAGTCATTTAAAGGACAGTGTCATCACTGCCACTTTCACCTTTCTAACATCTATATATGGCTTCACATGCATTGTTGAATAATGGCAGTAAATTATGTAACAAAACTCTTATAAAATATGTGCAAATTTTAGTGAATCAAGTTTATATGATGTAATACTGTGATGTGCTAACTATGACATGAAAATTCCATTTCAAAACAGATCATTCTGGTATATTATTATAATTTTTTAGCATTTTTTACTTTTCTGTACAAGATTTTTGTAACCCGGTCCAACATTGTTTAACCCTACCCAACTCAACCTCATTTGTGCAACCCGACATTTGTGTAGGCTTAGAAATATCCTAGATATATTGCTCTTGATCCTAGTTGTTTTGCATTATGTTATTATCAGCTGTGGGAACAAGTTAATTGTTTACATTTAGAGACTGTCTTAATAGATCCAAAAGTAACATCTAAGAGGAAGGGGTAGGCATGTTGGTCTCATAATTTGATTGAGTAATCCGAAGCTTGAGAGCTCAAATATGTGTAGCAATGCAAAAACTAATAGCAAATATTTATATGGAAGGAAGACCTGACATAAAACAAGCAAACCACACTTACCCAAATGCAAAACACATATGAAGTGCTAAACACCTCAGTGCATACAAGGTCAACATCAGTCATTAACCCCAAACAATCCCAATTCTTCAAACACAATCACCACCCTAAACATCAATGGTCAATGACATTAATTAGACAGTAATTTTTATAGCTATTAATTCTTTAGTTTAACTTTTTTTTGCAAGCTATATGTGCTTAAATTTACAGTGATCAATGGAATCCTAATAAAAAATTTCCTCGATGCACTCAAATGTCAATTACAGTGATCAAATACTCAAATGTAATAACTTTGTTACGGAAATACCTGAGGCGTATTGCCACGAGAAGTCATTGGTTCTTCCGCTAATTTTGTTTACCATTGATGTTCTGTTAAAAAAAAGTTAGACATGCACTAATGAATTAAACGTATATCAATTACTCATTAATACATGATTTAGAGATGCAACCATTATGGAAAGCCAATATAATGATAAATGCACATCTGTAGGTCAATGTCAAAATATACAACTCCGGGCCTATGCTAACAATGGATAGCGAAAGCTTTAAGAATGCATCGATGTCACACAATTTTCATGGCACAAATAGTAAAATATGGATTTCAAAGTGTACAAATATTAAAAATGGATCTTTTTGAATTTACGATATTCTAGTTGTTAGTCTCAACTATTTATATCAAGTTAAGTAGCTAAATGGTTGAATTTAACAGCTATTTTGTACTCTAACTTTGGTGTATGAATTAAGCTGGTCACTAATTCTAGGTAAACGCAGCAGTAAGTAAAACTAAAAATTAATAAAATAACTTTCCAAGTAATAGACAAATAACTAATTATCTCACATCGGTTTCTATTTTCTTTACTAGTATATTTTTTTTCATTTAGCAAATGGACTTATTAGAGGTCGAATTGTAATACACACGCGTGCTTGCACACATTCATTCATCAAAGGGAAAGTATAGAACAGTAATGAGGAAATGTGGTAGTGTTGTATATTCCATTTTTGCACAAAATTAAATTAGCATTCATCATCATTTGACATAATTTTCATGCCTACCGCACTTCAACAGCTTTCATTTATTAGTCTGAGCTGTTTACATCAAGTTTAAGTAAAGGCTTAATTTTACAGCTATTTTGTACTCTAATTAGTTGTATGACTTATACCGATTAATTCTAGTAAAAGTAGTAACCAAATAGGGTAGACAATTAACTAGTTATCACACATCGATGGTTTACTGGTCTTTCTTTATTTTGGAAACGTCATATCTGTTTCTCTATCTTGATTAGATGCAAGCGTATTGAATTTCAGTTTGCTATTAAAAATCATAGAATCGCCTAATGCAAATGGGGGAGCTTATTTTCAAGCAAGTTCAGTGCATTTCAGTAATACTGAGAATATTCTGTACATCCAAACCATTAGAAACTCACTCTTACCTTCATATTGCGTTTGCGAAAATAAGAAAATGACTTTCTGTTTCAGGCAAACGACATAGTTTGCAAGAACAAGCAACGGTAGAAGATTGACAAATTCGTAATAGTGCAACAATCGTTGCATTAACACATGAATATTTCTTGCTATGATAATGGTGTTAAAATTTTGTATTAGCATTTTTTCATTGGAGAATTCTATTAAAACCCCATCTTTCACCTTACACAACCCACTGTGAAACCTAACCTTTTAAAAAGTAAATTACAAAACTAATCCTCAGTGCAAACTTATTTCACAAATAAATATTATCAGAAACATATTGTAAAAATATATTTTGTTTCCGATTTTTCTTTCAATGTTATACATTTTCAAAATAAAGACAAAAGTAAAACACTAACTATTCAGTTTTTGCATAGATTTTATTTCAGAGGTTTTTAGGCACAAGGAAAAAGTTAGAGAAAAATTTGGTTTCGGGGACAAGAAGTTTGTTTTTTAGGCTGAAGGACACTTTTTACTGTAAATCACAGAATGATAGTTGTAACTATCATTTTCAATTTACACTAAAAAGTGTCCTTCGAACTAAAAGGAAACTTCTTGTCCCTGCGACTAATTTTTTTTGCAATTTCTTCTTTGTGCCTATTTACCTGTTTATTTTATTGTATTGTGCGTATGTGTATGTTTTTGGAAGTGAGGATATCAGTAAAACTAATCGTGCAAGAAAGTAAGGGTATGGTGTTAAGTAGGGGTATTTAAGTGTTTAATGCGTTGTTTCATTCTTTTTTAAATTAGTGGGGTGACTAAATAAATAAGAAGGGAATGAATAGAATTAAATTTTTAGACCTCTTGCGGGATGCTTGCTAAGGATTAATACTTGTGTTGAAGCATTTGCGCCTTTGAAATTACCATGAAGGTACTTAAAAACTGTTTCATGTTTATCACCACTGTTTGGTTGGGATACTCAAAATTTAAATACCTTCACTGTTTCGTGTCCATACTCAAAATTTAAATAAATTTGGATAAAACTGGATAATTCAAATACCATCACTGTTGCATTTATCATCATTACCAAACTGGATAATTCAAATACCATCACTGTTGCATTTATCATCACAGTTTGTGTAACGAACCAGTATTTTCAACCACTCGCATCAGTACATGTCGGGCTTGAATTGCTCAAAATACCACGTTGTAAATAAAATTTGGAAAATCTCATAATATACAGTAAATAAAATCACAGATCACAGGCACAGAGTATATAATAATGCAGCGGAAGTAAAAGAGATAGTAGTTCATGAAGCTACTATATAAATATCTCAGAGTTAAACAAGGTACAACAAAAGAAATAAAGTACAACAGAAGTTTCAATATGATAACCAAGTACAAGCTGAATAGAACAACCGAACTGAAATAGATAAGGCTACATAAGAAGATAATCTCCAATGATTCCAATCTCCAGAAAGTGGAATCCAAATCTGTGAATACTCAGGCTGACCCGAGCGTAAATAAAAATACAAACACTCGAGTCAGGACATACATACTTATATAATGTAAACCAACTCAAGTGAACTGTAGTAAAAGTACAAGTAACTTAGAAGATGCTTGGGACCGCCCATCCTCTAAGGATCCATTAAACTATTTACTATGTAGTAATATTGCGCTATTATAATAACGTCTAATAGTAAAATAAAATACTTTTAAATAGCATTAAGGCTTTGCATTTGCCACCTTAACACGTAATAGTCCCAATAGTCTATCCAGTATCAGCATATCTCCAGATCGGGAGACTACCCTAACTACTCCACGGGCTACGGTAGAAATCCAAACTCATAGTAAAGGCTCGGTATGGTAGGTGACACGGCACACAAGGCAATGCCAGGGTAGATATACCATTTACGATACACTCGAGCCGGTGGTAACGCAGCAGCCACATACACCCACCGCAGAACACACTCCCAATCAAAATCGGAGGACGGCCGTCTAATCAATCACAAGTATGAGTATAGTATCGAAGAAATGAGTCCGCTGCGAGGTGCGACCTCAATTAGCCCGAGATCGCTCCTGTTTTAGCCACCTTATGCCAACTCACGGGAGTTGGGTCCACGTAGTATACCTCAAGAACGTCGCCACCATCCTACTTCATTATGGAATCTCCACCGCATACACAGTTGTCAAAATGGTTTCCGGTATCGACAGAGAGTATGCCAGATATCCGATCTCGGTCTCTTTGCCAACCAATCGTTATTATAACCCGTGTTTATAACTTTAAAATAATACTTTACTTTAAATAGAATATCATTTTCAGTTCAAATCTTTATCAAAATAAGGATCAAATCATTTACAAACCATTTTAATATATCAAAATATCATATCTTCTCAAAAATTCATTTCAAATCATTTCAATATATCAAAAATATCATATCTTTCCAAAACATCATTTCAAATTATTTTAATAGATCTAAAATATCATATCTTTCCAAAACTTCATTTCAAATCATTTTAGTATATCAAAATATGATTTCATTCAAACTTCATTTCAAATCATTTTAACATATTAAAATATCATTTCATTCAAAACTTTATTTCAAATCATTTTAATATATTAAAATATCATATCATTCAAAACTTTATTTCAAATCATTTTAATATATTAAAATATCACATCATTCAAAACTTCATTTCAAATCATTTCAATATATTAAAATATCATATCATTTGAGTTTAAATTCAAATATTCAACTTTAAATACCTCTTAAATTCAAAGATATCATTCATTTATTGTCATTTCAAATCACCTTTAAATGGTTTATATTTCCAGTTAAATTTATTCCTTTAAATCTTTTAAAAGTGTAATTATTATACTTTCAAATCAAATATTCAATTTCCAAAGTTTCAAACCATTCTGAATTCGTTTACTATGTCAAAAACCATAATTATTAAAATTTCAGCATTTCACAGCATATAGAAAAGACTATTATAAGTTATACTTGAAAACATTTAATTCAGCAAAGACAACATTTAAAAACTGCTGTTAAAACTCAGCTTTAGTTGAAATTTGGTTCAAAACAGAAAAGACAGCATTTCGGAAGTGCTGCGGTAACACAGATTTCAAAACAAAAGGTTTTATTTGATTTCAGCAAAAACTACAGACCACTATAGCATTTCCAGAGAATGCTATAACAGACCTGAGTTCAATATTAGCCTATAAGTTCAATTACAGCAACTACAGCATTTCAGAAATGCTGTAATAGCTCCTTTTACACAATTTTAGTTCAATTCAGAAAATATAGCATTTCTAAATGCTATTAAAAGTTAATTTCAGATTTTAGTGTACTTCCAGCAAATAATAAACTTCAATTTAAAACCAATAAACATTTAAAAAATCATATTTTAACATTTAAAATGTTCATTAACATATCATTTAAATATTATTTTTATACAATAAATTTCTTATAATTACATCCAATTTTCAACAATTTACTAAATAAATTCAAATGTAAAAGTTTCCAATTCTTCACATTTTTAAATAAGCGACTTAACACTTATATTTCCTCCATTTTCTCAAATAAACTAAATTTTTAATTTTATTTAATTAACTTAAACCTTTAATTAAAACCAAATTTACATTTCCAAGTCAAGATATACTTTTAAAAGATCACTTTTAAACATTCATTTATTTAACCACTTAAATTCATAGAAAAATCAATAATACTTTAATAAATCGCTTAAATTCAAACTTAATCAAATTATCATATTTACCAATTTCCAATAAAATTAAATTTCCATTTTATTCATATAACTTAAATATCATTTTTAACCAGAATTCCAAATTCCAAACTTAAGTTATATTTCAATAATCTAATTTAACCATTCATACATTACATTTTTAACTCATAAAAAATCATAATTTCTTTATTTTAAAACATTTAAAATCTATTTAAATCAAATTTCATAAATTTATATTGTTAAAATACTTAAAAATATCCAAAACACTTTATAAAATAACCATGGGTCTGTATATAGTTTTCTAACCTAGGTCAAGTGATATAGATATGTATCATTTCAATCCGCATTTTAAAAAGTAAAATTCGGGTTCTATCATTTCAAACCCGCAATCCCAGGTTAAAATAAATTAAATAAAAACCATTCAGGCCTATTATTTCAGCTCATAACGATTTTTCTCTATACTAAAGTCCGTTCGGGTATGTATCATTTTAACCCATAGTGATACTAATCTACATGGAACTGGCAATGGTGACAACTGATAAAAATAACCAGAATAACATCATATAATAGTAACAGATGATATAACATGTGTATAAATAGGGGTGAACATCATTTGATCGTAGCATAGGCATTTATAATATCACATAATAGTTCTACACATTCAAATGGTGTCAATTCACATTTGTATAAGTATAAATGTCTGATGAGATTTACTCACCTTTTTGGTGCTGGAGATTGCAATACAAATGACGCAACGGATTCTAGAAGGCATGATGACACAACAATAGGCTTAAGTGGGAAGAGATCTAAGCTTAGAACTTGTGATACAACCCAAAACAAAACAAAATATAACACATGAATTTCTAATACAAAACAACATTGAAACAGATTGAAATAAAAGCAACAATGTACAAGATGATTTTACCATGCCTCAATCACTTCAATGCTTGGCCTAAGGGACTATTTAGCTTGGCCATAATGATGCTTTGGTTCAGATATGGCATCATATAGGTCAGGTTTGGGCTCGGAAAGGCATGGCTACAATGGAAATGAGAAGGCGTATGGTAAGTTATAAGGCAAAGAATGTTAAAGGTCAAGGCAAAGTGGTTTTGGTACAACATAGGCTCGACCTATGGTCATGTTTGCGTTTGGCCCTCATTGCCACAGGTCTGGTCATGTCAGGTACAGGTCTGGAACTGATGTCAGAGGTGATGTGATGGCTAGAGGTGGTGGCTATGGGTTGGCCAAGGCAAGGTATGGAAGGGTAGTGATGAAACATGAGTTCGGCTAGCAGGTTTGTGGAGTTTTTTTTTGCAAAGTTTGTGGTGATGCTTCATCCAATGGTCATGTGATGCAGCTCAGACCTAAGTCAACGAATTGCAAGTTAGTGGCATGAGTCGTCTACGACCTAAGGGAAAGCTACGAGTTAATGAGGAAGTTTTAAGTCGTCTACGACTTAACAAAGCTTGGAGGAAAGAGCTACGGCTTAACAAGAATGAAGAGAAGGAGTTACGACTTAACAGGAGTTTGAGGTGTTCGAGTGTGATGAGTCATACACGACACAACGACTCATCCATAAGTCGTCTACGACTTAACATGAAGCAGGGGAAAGTTCCAGCTATTAAAGGCCTTGAGTTGGAGGAAGGGCACGACCTAGTTAAGTCGTTTGGGGTTGAGTCGCTCGGGGATAAGTTGTGGGAAGATATTGATATGTCACGAGCTACGACTCATGGTCGTATGGAGTTTCTGAAGGCATTCCTTAAGTCGCCCCCGACTTAAGCTAAGTCGTAAGTCGCAGGTCAATCTGTTTGTACTAAGTCATGAGTCGTTGTAAACTGTTAAGTCGTAATTGCCTTGAGTCGTATGTCGTGTACTATGTTCTAATGCATGTATGTGTTGTAATGCTCCCAAGTCGTGAGGCATGAGTCTGTTGAGTCGTGGATCCATTGAGTCGGTATTGTGGGTAAGTGATAAACCGTATGAGTTGAGTCGCCGCCGACTTATGTTGAGTCGTAAGTCGCATACGACTTAAGGGCCAGTTGGTGAAATACTATAAATAGGGAGTGAGTTGTAACTTTTTGGTGGTTGATTTTTGAATAAAATTTCTTGTTGATTGCTTTGTGCTTTCATCTTAAATTGGTAGTTGAGTGTAATCTCCTATCTCCACTTTCGGTTATTCGAGTGCGCTCGAATCAACGATTGTTGAAGCCGATTCGCGAAATCAAGTGCGCTTGATCAACGCTTGAAGAATTGAAGATCTTCTTTCACGGTATCGTGCGCGATCAACGTGTTAGAGATAGCTAGAATTCGGTATCTTCGGATCAACGAATTTGGGCATTTTGGTATTCATCAATCCACCGATTGCTACTTTCATCGTTATATCAATTTTCTGTTAATCCGCTGCGTCAGTTTGGTATCAGAGCTAGACTTAGCCAATCATAGCTAAGCCGAGACTTGGAGCCAATTTTTGAAGTTGAAGTTTGAAGTTGTTGTTCATCGTGTTCATCTTGAAGTTGCAACGAGTTGAAGATTTTGATCCATTTCATTTTGGATCAAACTTGGAAGAGTATTTGAGCTTGGTCGCGAGATCTTTGCGCGCCAAATTTTTGAAGTGTGCAAGCCGAGTCAAGTCGTGAAGTGTTAAGGCCGAGCTAAGTTGAGCCGACCTAACTTTGAGCCGTGGAAAACAAGCCTAGACAAGGAGTTTGTGCGAGTTAGTGGTGTTAGGCTGTGCATTGTTTGGCTTGTGTTGGAGAGTTTTGAAGATTTGTTGAAGTATTTGAGAAGTTTTGAAGAGATTGTGAAGATTTGAATCATGCCGCCAAGGAGAGCTAACCGTCATCAAAATGTTGAAGCGTTGTATAGAAGAGAAGAAGCCGAGCTTATGGAACAACGTATTAATGAGAAATTTGATGAAGGCATTGGAAAATTAGAGAAGTTGATGAATGACTTGAATCAAACTCAAAGGAGGAGATCACCAAACTCGAACCATGGAGGAAACAGAGTTTCGCCATCGGTTACGGAAGCGAGGAGGGTATCACCGCAATCTTTTAGAGAGAGAAGAGAAACATCAATTTCATCACGGAGAGATCATCATGACTATGGACATGAAGAGAGAAGAAGTCAACGTGAATTTGACAATGAGGCGTATAGAGATGAAGAGAGACATAGTCGAAGAAGCATGCATGAACGAAGGGATGATAATGGTCGAGATCGATATAGACGTACATTTGATTTTAATGAAGAGGGTGATAGAGCAAGCATTCATTATCGAGATCGAGACCAAGTTTGAAATTCTTATCAGGATGTTGAAGATGATCGTCGATGGGAGTCGGGAATGAAGATGGAAATTCCAGAATTTAAGGGTGGAATGGTAGCAGAAGAATTTCTTGATTGGTTATCTAATGTTGAAGAGATCTTAGATTTCAAGGAGGTTCCGGAGAATCGAAGGGTGAAGTTGGTTGCCACAAGGTTGAGGGGGAGAGCTTTGGCATGGTGGCAGCAAACTAAACTTACAAGGGAGAGAATGGGAAAGTCAAAGATTGAATCTTGGGATAAGATGAAGAAGTTGATGAGAGCTACATTTTTACCTTACAATTATCAATCACTTATGTACCAGAGGTTGCAGAATCTGAGGCAAGGGACAAAGTCAGTTAGTGATTATGCTGATGAATTTTACCAACTCATTGCAAGGAATGATATTATGGAAACAGAAGAACAGCTAACTGCTAGATTCATTGGGGGATTGAGAATGCAGATCCAGGATATGGTTAATATGTTTGATCATAGGTCTGTTACAGAGGCACATCAGAAAGCGTTGGCTTGGGAGAAGCAAGGAAGGCGTGGAGGTGGTGTGTTTACTAATTCCAATAATCAAGCGAATGGTGTTAGTAGGAGTTCTAATGTTCCTAAACCTGTCAGTAAGCCAGTGATGAAGGAGGCTGAGAAGGCGAAGGTTAGCAGTGGTTTCAAATGCTATAATTGTCAGGAGTTGGGTCACAAAAGCAATGAATGTCCGAAGCCAAAGAAGAGAACCATGGTTGCAGAAGTTGAGGAGGATGATGGTGAGGAGGCAGAATGTTCAAATACACCTTATGTCAAGAATGAAGAAGAATTGTCTGGAGATGAAGGTTGTAATCTTATGTTGAGGAGATTTTGTCTTACACCAAAACAAGAGGAAGATTCTAGTTGGTTGAGGAGCAATCTTTTTCAGTCGACATGCACTATTCTAGGGAAAGTTTGCAAGTTCGTTATTGATGCTGGGAGTTGTGACAATATTATCTCTACAGAGGCAGTAAGGAAGTTGAACTTGAAAACTGAGAAGCATCCTAAACCGTACAAGTTAGCATGGTTGAGGAAGGGTGGTGAAGTGAGGGTGTGTCGAAGAGCTTGTGTTAAATTTTCTATTGGGAAGAAGTACAAAGACGAAATTTGGTGTGATGTTGTAGACATGGATGTGTGTCATCTGTTGTTGGGAAGACCATGGCAGTTTGATAGAGCAGTGCAACATGATGGTCGTGCTAATAGCTACAGTTTCATGTTCGAGGGTACTAAAATCACTTTGGTTCCCAAGAAGCAACAACAGAAGGAGAGCAAGCTGGAGGAGATTGAAGAGCTGAAAACTTTGCTATCTTTGAAGGAGTTTGTTAAGGAAGTTGAAGAGGAGCCTGAAGTCTATTTGCTGATTGGGCGAGAGATTCATGAAGAGGTTGAAATTCCAGAAGAAGCTAAGCCAGTTTTGAAAGAATTTGAAGACGTATTTCCAGAAGAGTTGCCTAAGGAGTTACCGCCATTAAGAGACAATCAACATCAGATTGATCTTGTTCCGGGAGCAGTTTTACCACATCGACCACATTATCGAATGAGTCCGAGGGAACATGAAGAGTTACGAAGGCAAGTGGAAGAACTGTTAGAGCAGGGACGTGTTCAGGAAAGCTTAAGTCCTTGTGCAGTACCAACATTGTTGGTGCCGAAGAAGGATGGAACATGGAGAATGTGTACCGATAGTAGAGCTTTGAAAAACATTACTGTTCGCTACAGATTTCCTATGCCGAGGTTGGATGACTTGCTAGATCAGTTGAGTGGGCTACTATCTTTTCGAAGATTGATTTGAAGAGTGGTTATCATCAAATTCGAATTAGACCTGGAGATGAATGGAAGACCGGATTCAAGACGAGAGAGGGGTTATACGAATGGTTGGTTATGCCATTTGGTTTGTCAAATGCACCGAGTACATTCATGCGGGTGATGAATCAAATCTTTAGACCATTCATTGGGAAGTTCGTGGTGGTTTGTTTCGATGATATTCTGATATATAGCGGGAGTACGGAGGAGCATGTAGAGCATTTGAGAAAGGTGTTAATTATTCTTCATGAGGAACAATTTTATGCAGCTACGAAGAAATGTGTGTTCATGACAAGAAGTGTATTATTTTTGGGATATGTTGTATCTGAGAAGGGAATCCAGGTGGACCAGAGTAAAGTTGAAGCTATTAGAAATTGGCCACAGCCGAGAACTATAACTGAAGTTAGAGGTTTTCATGGATTGGCATCATTCTACCGAAGGTTTATTCCACACTTCAGTAGCGTGATGGCACCGGTTACTGATTGTATGAAAGGGAGGCAGTTTTCTTGGTCGAAGGAAGCAGGGGTTGCTTTTGAACGAATCAAAGAACTTTTGACGACAGCACCAATTCTTGTTTTACCAGATTTTTAGTTGTTGTTTGAGTTACACACTGATGCATCAAAGGTTGGGATTGGAGGAGTGTTGAGTCAGAGTGGAAGGCCAGTTGCTTATTTCAGTGAGAAGCTATCAGGGGCAAAGATGAGATACAGTACATACGATGTTGAGTTTTATGTTGTTGTGCAAGCTGTTAAACATTGGCATTATCTATTTCAGGAAGAGTTTGTTCTTTACACTGATCATGAGGCGTTGAAGCATTTGCAGGGGCAGGATAAAATTTCAGCGAGACATGCATCATGGATTGCTTATTTACAGCAGTTTACTTTTGTTGTCAAACATAAGTCTGGGGTAACGAATCGTGTGGCTGATGCTTTGAGTAGGAGAAGTCATTTGTTGACAACATTGAAGGTTGAAGTGACAGGATTTGAATTATTGCCAGAGTTGATTGACGAAGATCCTTACTTTGCAAAGTTCGTTGAAAAAGTTAAGGATGCAGATACTGATGAATTTATATTGGTTGATGGATTCTTGTTTAAAGGAAATCAGTTATGTATTCCAGAGAGCAGTTTGAGATTGAAGATTATCAAAGAGTTGCACGAGGAAGGACATGTGGGCCATGATCGTACATTACATTTGATTTCTCAATCTTACTTTTGGCCGTCGATGAGGAAAGAGGTTCAAAGGTTTGTGGAGAGATGTCATATATGTTAGGTTTCGATGGGAACTGCGACCAATGCAGGATTATATATGCCGTTACCTGTACCGTCTAAACCATGGGTTGATATCATCATGGATTTCGTTTTGGGTTTGCCTAGAACTCAAAGGGGGAATGATTCTATATTTGTTGTGGTGGACAGGTTTTCGAAAATGGCGCATTTTATTGCTTGTAAGAAGACGGCGGATGCTGTTCGTGTTGCTCAGTTATTTTTCAAGGAAATCTATCGTTTACATGGGTTGCCGGAGTCTATTGTTTCAGACAGGGATACCAGATTTTTGAGTCATTTTTGGCTTAGTTTGTGGAAGATGGTGGGAACAAAGTTGAACTTTAGCAGCGCTTATCATCCGCAAACAGATGGACAGATCGAAGTTGTTAACAGATCATTGGGAAATTTGTTACGATGTTTGGTGAAAGATAATCTGAAAAGTTGGGACATGAAGTTTTGCCAAGCAGAGTTTGCGCATAGTCATGCGGTTAATAGGAGTACGGTTACAGTACATTTCAAATTGGATATTCAAGTTTGCCAAGGGGACCGTTGGATTTGGCAGTAATACCACAACCGAAGGGGACGGTTAAACGGGCTGCTGACTTTGTTGAAAGTTTGACGGAATGTCATAGAATCGTTCAGGAACGATTGGAATAATAAAATAAGAAATATAAGAAATTTGCAGATTTGAAGCGACAAAATGTTGAATTTAATGAGGGTGATTTGGTGTATGCAGTGTTAACAAAGGAACGTTTTCCAGTAGGCGCTTATAACAAGTTAAAAGCCAGAAAAATTGGCCCAGTAGAAGTTGTGAAACGGATCAATGAGAATGCTTATAAGTTGAAGTTGCCGGAGGATGTATACACTTCTGACGTATTCAATGTTAAGCATCTTGTGCCTTATTATGGAGATGGACAATCTGATGGGGAAGAATTTACAAATTCGAGGACGAAATTTTCTCAACCAGGGGAGGATGATGCAGCTCAGACCCGGGTCAACGAATTGAAAGTTAGTGGCATGAGTCGTCTACGACCTAAGGGAAAGCTGCGAGTTAATGAGGAAGTTTTAAGTCGTCTACAACTTAACAAAGCTTGGAGGAAAGAGCTACGACTTAACAAGAATGAAGAGAAGGAGTTACGACTTAACAGGAGTTTGAGGTGTTCGAGTGTGATGAGTCGTACACGACACAACGACTCATCCATAAGTCGTCTACGACTTAACATGAAGCAGGGGAAAGTTCCAGCTATTAAAGGCCTTGAGTCGGAGGAAGGGCACAACCTAGTTAAGTCGTTTGGGGTTGAGTCGCTCGGGGATAAGTTGTGCGAAGATATTGATATGTCACGAGCTACGACTCATGATAAGTCGTATGGAGTTTTTGAAGGCATTCCTTAAGTCGCCGTCGACTTAAGCTAAGTCGTAAGTCGCAGGTCAATCTGTTTGTACTAAGTCATGAGTCGTTGTAAACTGTTAAGTCGTAATTGCCTTGAGTCGTATGTCGTGTACTATGTTCTAATGCATGTATGTGTTGTAATGCTCCCAAGTCGTGAGGCGTGAGTCTGTTGAGTCGTGGATTCATTGAGTCGGTATTGTGGGTAAGCGATAAACCGTATGAGTTGAGTCGCCGCCGACTTATGTTGAGTCGTAAGTCGCATATGACTTAAGGGCCAGTTGGTGAAATACTATAAATAGGGAGTGAGTTGTAACTTTTTGGTGGTTGATTTTTGAATAAAATTTCTTGTTGATTGCTGTGTGCTTTCATCTTAAATTGGTAGTTGAGTGTAATCTCCTATCTCCACTTTCGGTTATTCGACTGCGCTCGAATCAACGATTGTTGAAGCCGATTCGCGGAATCAAGTGCGCTTGATCAACGCTTGAAGAATTGAAGATCTTATTTCATGGTATCGTGTGCGATCAACGTGTTAGAGATAGCTAGAATTCGGTATATTCGGATCAACGAATTTGGGCATTTTGGTATTCATCAATCCACCGATTGCTACTTTCATCGTTATATCGATTTTCTGTTAATCCGCTGCGTCATCATGGCTTGGATTTTCTTGTCAGAGGAGGGGGTAATGGCTGCTGTAGATCAAGGAGGTGATGGTGAGTGGAGTTGAAGGGTGGAGAGGCTAGTGGCCGAGCAAGCAAGGTAGGAGTGGAAGCTTAAATCAATGGAAAAGAAGGAAAAAAAAAAATAAGAGAAGAAGAGGCTAAAGCTTGCAAAATTTTCTAAAAAGTAAAATGGCCGTGAATGATAAAAGTAAGGAGGAGTTTCTCACATGAAAATGGAGAAAAACTCATAGTAATAGGCTAAGAAATGTACGACTATCAATGAATGCAAGAGTTAGAAAATGAAAAAGCGGAAAATCAAGAGTCTTAAGCAAATCAAGAGTCACAAACCTTTCAAATTTCCATTATTTATTTAGTAATTTGTAAAACCTGATAAATAAAGATAAAAAATCAGAAATGAAAATAAATATATAAAATAAATAATTAAGTTTTAATTAAATAGGATTTAAATTAAGAAAATGGCTTAAAAATGCAAACTACGCCTTAAAATTGGAAAATAAATTCAACAAGCTATGGAAAAATTCAAACATCACTATAAAATATTATAAAAAAAATTGAAATATATTAATCTTTAAAACATATTCAAAGTGAAATAAATAATTATATTTAGAGAAAATAGAAAAAGAGTTAAAGAAATTGTTTAAAAATTCAAACAGGGCTTTACAAATTACAAATAGAGTATCACTAGCCTTATAAAATTCTATTTGACTTTAAAACAAATAAAAGTCAAATAAATAATAATTGAGAAACAAAATAAAGTAAGAATGAAAATAAGTTCTTAAGAAAATATAAAGATAAATAAAGAATTACTTTAATTATTTGAAACTAGGAATTACAATTTATAAACAGAATACAACTGACATTTGAAATGTCAATAGCACTTTTTAAAATGTTTAAAACCAAAATATCTTTAATAATAGTTGTAATAGTTTTGGTGTCACACTTTTTTGGTATCAATGTGAACTACCAAAAATGCCCCTTTGTATATTATACAATCTTAATTACTTAAAAATAGGATCTAATACTAAATTTCTTTTACAAATTCAAACGCCCATAAAAGTAGGATCTAATAACTGAACATGCTTTAAAATTCAAAATTTTTCTAAATATAGGAAATAAAATTAAACCTTCTTTACAGATTCAAAATACTTCTAAGAAATATCACTTTAAAATAAAAAATTATTTTTTTAACTGATTTAAACATATACAATTTATAAGAAAAACAATTCACGCGCGAAGCGCGTGCCATTACACTCGTATTCATAACATGTTATATAACTATATAAATATAATTTAGAACATTACATGACCAAATAAAATATTATTTATATAATTTAAAATAAACCATTTTGTTAAATACAACAAATTACACACAATAGTTAAAAGGGAATAACTTCCACATAATAAATCAGATTTCAACGAAACGAAAAGCAGTGTTCTTAAAATTTTATTTACATTCATAATAAAAGATAAAATTCAATTTTTAAACCTTTTAAATTTAAAATTTAAAAGTCAAAGTTTGACTATTTTAACCAAAATTCACTTTTTGGAAAATTATTCTATTTAGTCATATTTGGAATTCTAATCCACATCAAAATCAAAGTTTATATTTACAATAACAAAATTTATTCTTTTTCATAAATAAAGCTTTTAATTCTGGAAATTCAATTTAAAAATAACAGTAAAATACAGTTGTTACAATTTGGCTGGCATCACTGTTTCGTGGCCATACTAAATATTTAAATAAAACCTGATAAAACCGGATAATTCAAATACCATCGCTGTTGCATTTATCGTTATTACCAAACTTTTTTGTAACTTTACAAAATAAGCTCAAGGCTAAGAGGGGAGAATGGACTTAAAAATGGATAATTCAAATAAAACCAAACATTATCTTATAATTAATAGATGATCTGCTGGGTTGAAAAAGGGTTTGGATCCGACCGAACTAACACCTTACCTTATTCAAATAGGATTGAGAAAAAAAGTAAAAAAGTTGCATCAATCGGAGATAAACTAGTACAAAGGGAAACCATTCAGATGCCATAACTATGTCAGCGGCGGCAACAGTGAGAAAATCATATGGCAGATTTGTTGGTTAGCATTTGCAAGAGGGTTAGGGTTAGGGTTAGGGTTTGTGTCTTGCAAAGCACTGCGCGGTTTAGAGGAGAGTGGCCGAATATCGACGGCGAGCGGGCTAGACAAGGACAGCGAGCACAACGCGGTGGGTTTAGGGATTAGGTTTAGGAAATTTTGACAGTGAGTTTTTGTTTACTAATTTAACAAATTGAGCGGCCAACGAAACGATAGGAGAGAGATTGAAATTTTTTAAGAAGCTGGAAAGTGGTATTTTATCCGTGCAAAAGACAATTGGCACAAACGGTTGTTATAGTTAAACATTTACAACGGGCAAAAAAACAGTTGTTGTAGACGTATATTACAACTGTTGCACAAATAAAGTTGTTAAAAGTATCTTTGTTACAACTGCTGAAAATAAACAGTTGTTAAAAATAACTTATAACAACTATCAGTTTGTGCTAGTTGTAAAGTAAAAGTTGTAATATGGCTGTTTTGTTGTAGTGAAAGATTTAATATCCAAAAGTATAATTTTATTCTAATAATCATGAGAAAAAAGAATATGTATAATCAAATATTAAACTTCTTATTTGATAGAATAAAAGATAGATATATGCATAGAATATAGCAGAGTTGATGAAGGAGATTTAAATAAGGGATTGAGGGTGCTTTTGACATGTTTTGAATAAATTGATTTGATTTTTTTGATTTGTAAAAGTCAAGTGAGAATCGCGACTTAATATAGAGAGGACAAAATTTATGATAAGAAAATGCTGAAAGTAAATTTTGTGGTTTTGAATTGAATAGGCATTTTAGTATGGAATGATTTATGTATATAAGTTATCATAATGCTTGAAGTTACATAAAGTTGAGGAGAAAAGAGGAAATTCGTAGAATTTATTTTTTATTGGAGAAAGAGATTAAAACATGTATGACAATATGTGAGGGCATATTTTACAAATAAAGACGATAAGATAAACATTACATAAAATTTTAAAGAGGAAATGAACTTTAGTGTAGAATTTATGTTACAAACTATGAGAAATAATCATTTAGGATGAGGTTAATTTGTTAAAGAAGGTAAGAGATAGATATTGTCCTTATATTCAACACTTTTTGTATAAAAATTGGGATGAGGTTAAAGAAGGCAAGGGATAAATATTGCCTCTACGTTCAACCTTTTTATAAATAGAATAGAATATAGTTAATAAGTTAAAAACAATCAACAGGTAAACTTTTAATTGACTTAGCTTAAACAATAAATATCCCCTCATTTGAACATCTAGCTTTGAAATATACTTTGTTAAAACTCATAGTCAATAAAAAATCACGACTGGTAAATTAAATACATGGCAACGTATCTAATATTAAATCATGGAAGATTGTCAACCTTTTTTTATATAGAAATTAGGATGAGGTTAAGGAAGGTAAGAGACAATTATTGCCTATATATTCAACTTTTTATATATAGAATGGAACATAATATAAACAATAGATTAAAAATATTCAACATAAATAGTCAAATTGTAAACTTTAAATTGACTTAGCTTAATCGATAAGTATCCTCTTATTCGTAGTTTCAGCCTTGATATATACTTTGTTGAAACCCACATCGAATAAAATTCCGCCGTTGGTACATTTAATAAAGGCTATTTCTAATTAAACATAAAAAATTGCTAAGCAGCCCCCACGAAACTAAAAAACCAGTATACCCATGTTTTTGTTGAATATACCCATCTAATAATTAAACTTTTTTCTTTATACCCTTCTCTAATTAGAAAAAAATGAAAAATTCAAATTTTATCCCTTCTACGCTATGCATTTTCAAATTTAAAAAAAAAACAACATAAATTAAAATTTGTCATCTTTTGATTCCATAGGGTTTGTTATAATCATCATAATCCATCGATTTAAGCATAAAATTTGAGAAATTATCTAAAATTTGATTACTAGGGTTTTGTTCGATAAAAGAAATTGAAGAAGGAAAATATGATGCAAGATAAAAAGATGGGTGAATGAAAAAAAGACAATTTTGTCAAGATATTTTTGTTAATTTAAGGAAGGTTACAAAATAATATCAAATGCCTAAATAGAATTTCACCTTAAATAAATGATAATGTGTTTAATATTAGATCGTGGAAGATTGATAAATTACCGATCCAACCTCCCCTTTCCCACCCCACCCCCCCGGAGGACACTCTTATTGTTTCTTATTCTTGGAAAACGAATCTCGATTTTTGTTTGTTCTCAGGTAGTAAATATATATGACATCTACACAGATATATATAGAGTTGAACTATCTATTTTATACGACTATAAGAGCAGATGATGGTTATGTAGATCTCATTGATTCTTGTGATGGAATAATATGTTTGCACAATGGTTGGTTTGAGGATGTTGCTTTATGGAATCCTACATTGAAACAACTAAAGCTTTTACCCAAGTCATCAATTCCACATCAACGTTACAATCCAAGTGACACTGACGTGCAGTTGACTATTATTAATTTTGGTTTTGATGTGAAAGCTAGTGATTACAAGATTGTTAGGATTATTTGGCATTCTACTAGGCCAAAGGCACCAATCAAGTTGAGGTATACAGCTTAAAGACATCATTTTCATGGAGAATTATATATAAAAATGCTGCTTTGCCTTTCGTGAACCTTCATGATGGTTTAAATGATGCAACAAGAAAGAATGGAACATGTTTCTGGTTGGGTACTGACAATCATGATGGTATGCTTGTCGGAATTGACTTGAAAAATGAAGTATTTGAAGCAACGTCATTACCTAACATTAATGAACATAAATCTTCTTATGCTTTGGACTTTTTAAATGAAATGCTTGTTTATATTTGGGGCTTGGATGACGGCTATAGTTTCAATAACTATTTTGAAATTTGGGTGTTGCATGAATTTAGGTTGAAGGATTTCTAGAATAAAATGTATAACATTGGACACACATCATATATAGGAGACAGTCCACATCCAACTTGATTATCAATGAATGGGGAGTTCCTTTTAGTAAGAACAACTTTCATGTCTCATAGTATTGATGAACTGTATTTATACAACTTAGGTACTCCGGAAGCAACGCAAGAAAGTTATACCCCAATCCAAGAGCCTAATCCCTGCTATCTTAGATTCTTTTTGCACTACAATGCGAGCCTAGTTTCACTCAAAAGTTAAAGGTGAGGCCTTATAGTGTGAATTGTATGAACTGAGTTTTGTTTCTCTTCTTCTTAATTAGTAGAGTTGTACAAACAATGAGCTATCAAGAAGACTTATCTAACCATTTTCATTCAGATTAACATAAGCCAGATTGATTAGTTAAAGTGGAATCGATGAATATCTGTGCTTATTTCTCCGTTTCATAAGTTTTTGTTACAGCAGTTGTTATATGTAATGTCAAGTGTTGTTTTCTAGTTCTATTATTCAATGTTTTTATTACAAAATTTTCAGGTCTACACATTCATATACTTGGTACATATTTGCTTTTTAGCATTCAGCTAACTTCATATTATGGTTTGCTTCAAATTTTTGGGTTATTTGATAAACAACACCACCATTTTGGTACTATTTTTGCACAGGAAGTTTTGTTTCCCTTTGAGTTGACTGAGTGCCTTTTAGGTATTTATAGTCGTTTTACATAAGCACTTTTATTGATGGATGTTCTCTTTCTATAACATACTATTATATTTCAGCACAAAATTAGAATTGATGTATAGGTTTTCTAACATTTTAATAATATACTTAATGCGATGATAATCTACGAGCTACTCCCAAACCCAGGGTATAAGTGATTACTGATTAATTAATATCAATTAACTAGAAATTTTCTTTTATTTTAACTGATATAGCATGTAGTGATACTGTAATTATGTGAGAGCACAAATTACGGGGGCAATAATTTCAACTTTATGTGATTTTGTTTAAGCTGATTAGCACTAGCACATTTTATTTTTATCAATATTCAATTTTAAGCCTTTTAGTATTAATTTCATTATAAAGGAAGGAATATATGTATTAATAGTATAGGTAATTCAGATGCGTGCACTAAAGTACAAAGAACAGACTGCTGTCTATTGGGAAGAAAATGAATATATCTACGGAGTTTAATGGATATAATGATATCTAACGCATATATATATGTATTGTTAAAAACGAAAGTTGGAAGAAAGTAGCATTAATGAAGAACATTTGTGTTGTTATACTGCTAAACCAGGGTTTCATCACTTGGATTTGGCCTTAACATGCAAAAGGAAAATAGATTTTAATGTTTCACTTTCCAACTCCATGTAATTGTTTTCTGAAATGACGGAACTGGTGGTGGAAACAAAATTGAGTTACTACTGCAAACTCTTAATTGTATGTTATTTTATAGCCACCAATCGGTTTGTAACTTATATCATCCATCATTTGCTGAACAAATTGCTTGCAAGTTGGTTTTCTTTATTTGGATATCATATATATATTTATATGTATATATATGGTGTGTCTATATATATATATATATATATATATATATATATATATGTGTATGTATGTATGTATGTATGTATGTATGATTTAATTGTTTACAATTCGCTATTGTTGTGTTCAGTGTAGGTGAAGAGAACTTTTAGCTATCAAGAGTAAGTGTAGCAGTTTCTTCTTGAGCAGAAGTGTATTTCTAAAGAGCACTTGGAATTATTTGGACTATTCATATTCATGCTAAAAAACTGTTAAACACTTTGTATCCTACTAATTGTTTTTGTGAAAATGTTAGTACCTGATTTGCACTCATTTTCTTTGCTACTTGACTTTTTGTGTGTCTTGGTCTTGGTCTTTTGCTTTCAGTAGTTATGTACTATCTTCTATCAACCACTTTGTCGTCTTCGTAATTTTTTAACAATGTGATTTAATGAAAGATTGTTTTAAGGGTTCTTTGATATAAGGTTAACTGACAACACAGTTTAGTTATTTCAATCCTTAATTTGTTGTGCTTATTCGATACTGTCAAACAGAAAGAATCATTTTATTCGATACTGTCAAAATTTTGTATAGGTACAGGTGTCAAAATAAAAGAAAAAGCGGAGGCCGGTACCCGCACAATCTCCGGCCAGTACATGCAAAAAGCAAAAAGTGAAAATAAGGGGAAACATGGCCCGTTACTTCTTCTTGCCACCACCTTTAGAGCCTTCACCTGACCTAATAGGTAGTTTTTTGGGACGGCTTGGGAGAGTTCGGGAAGAAGGAGAGAGGGTTACTGCCGAACCAATCTTCGCTTCCTCTTCAGAAACAAGAATGTTTTTCCTTTTCTTGGAAGTGGCATGCTTCCTCCTCCTCCGTGAAGAAGACTCACTCCCCGGAGTGACAAGAGCAGACAATTTTATATTATCAGAAATGGTTCGCTCCGGGGACTCATTGCCTTCTCCCAAGTCCTTCTCCCCCGTGTTCCTGTGAAGCATTAGGATCATCTAAGTCTCGGAGAGCCTCTATTTGCTCCTCTTGCGACCCGGGTTGAGAGGCGGATGGAGGAGTAACCCGGAGAGGCGGGAGAGGAATAACTGGAGGAGGGGGAGTTTGAACGATGCTCGACGCTTTCTCTATAGAAGAAAAGAAGTTAAAGTCAGTAAAGAGAGGAGATAAAGGCTCGTTGAGATTCAGGAAATAGTCAAGAAGCTCATCAAACTCATAAGAAGCAAATGAGCAATCTATTTGAGCAAGATCGGCATTAGGATTACCCGGCGAAGAAGGATTTGCTACGTCAATTTCAAAACCCAGCGCTTCACCGCTCTCTTGGCCTTCGTCTCCGTTATGGACAGTTGCACCTTCTGTGATAGCTTTGGTAGAGGGTGGAGAATGAGAACCGAAACTTGTGATGTCAACATCGACCGAAACTGAAGGAGGGACGGGGGCAGATAATGGTGCTTCTTTCACAAAGTGCTGCTCCCCTGCTTCAGCTCATGCTTTGGCAAGCTGCTCTTTTCCCCGGGCTAGAGCAGCAACGGCGTCATCATCTAGAAAGTGTTCTGCAAGAGATGCTTCATCATAGCCGGCACCTGCACCTCCAAGCATGTCAAGAATTGACTCCCAAACCTCGGCCAGGGTAATCTCATACTTCGGTCCTAAGAATTAAAGGCTCCCGCGCCCCATAACGCTATGTACGTAGAAGTCAAATAAAGTGGAGCTGATATTGGCTTTAGTCGCCTCATGCGACTGTTCGGCAGCCTGCCTTCCAGCGATAGCTTCATCGCGTTCCTTCTCGGTCTTTAATAATTGGGCCTTTAGCCTCATAATCTCCAAATCCTGGGAGTTGACCTTCTCCCTTAACTCTGCAACGTCAGCACGATACCTTCCCATTGTTTTCTGCTCAGCCTCAAGTTGTGCCTCGGCATGTCGCTGAGCAGCGTGAGCATCGCGAACTTGCTTTAGAAGCACTTCTTTTTTTTGGGTATATGAGGTAGAAGAAGTAGCAAGCTCTTGCTTAAGTTTTTCAACTTCCGCATCAAGCTTCTCATTGTAATCGGCGATGTTCCTCGTTTCGGTATCATGCTGGCCTAAAATTTTCTGCCACTCGGCCTTATCATTTTCCATGGTTAGCATAGCCTCTATATTCACGCGGTTGACCCTCTGAAACTCATCAGCAAGCTTTTGCCACCCTGACATCCGCTCGATATCAAGCCTAACAGCATCAAGATTTTGCAGCATTGCTTGTTTGTCAATAGGGACCAAGTCAAGATCGAACCACACTCCCTTCAGGCACCAGTGCGGGAACCGTCTTTGCAGAGTGGCCGGGCCTGGTCCAATTTGGAATTTAGGCATGTTGACTATTGTCTAAATGTCTGTCTTCCCGAGAACAGGAGAGCCGGAGGGGATGTCAAGTGAGACGGGGGCAGCGGCCTTTTCAGGAGTTGAAGATGCATGCTTCTCACCGTGCCTGGCACGCTTGCTTGGGTCCTCAACTATATTAATTTTTCCCCGTCGTCATGCGGCTTTCTTTTGTGAGAGTCGTCACCTCTCTGGGAAGAATCATGGTGCTCCTCCCTTTCTTTCCTCTCGTAACGCTCTTCTTGAGCCCTCCACTCCTGAGCCTTTCGAGCGGCTCTCTCTTCGTCAGTTTCTCTGTGAACGGGAAGGTAGCGCCTATAGTCATATTGACTACGCCTCCCGTAGCGCTGAAAGTCGTCATAGTAAGAGCCGCTGCGTCCCATCGGAGAATCTTATTTTTTTTTTAAAAAGAGAGACAAGTCTTAAAAGTCTTTAGAGAAAAGAAGCGTAACTTTAGAATCTTCAAAGTACAAAGAGTTAGGTGCATGAAAGTGCCGAAAGGTTCTAAGCGTGTGTGATGTACAAACTACGCGCATCAAACTACGAACCACTCTTCGATTGTGGAGGAATCGTGGGAGTAGTAGTTAACGTCAACTCTTGGGTCGACGGAGCTTGTTGCAAAGAAGAAGTCGTTTCCACTACTGAAGAAGAAACCCTAGTAGTGACAGGGTCGTCTTTAAAGAGCTCCTGTGAGGTGACAAAGAGGTCGCTCAACCCTTCGAAAGTGTCGTCCCCGCTCTACTTGACAGGGCTTGTTTTCCCGACTTCTTCACCAGACTTCTGTGAATGTTGGGGAGATCCCTGAGGCTCTTCTTCCTCAATGACTGGAGCAAGTGCGAATTTTCCAGACGACCCCGCAACATCGACACTAGTAGAGCACTTCACCAGAGAAGCCTCGGAGGCAGGTTCTTTTGGTATGGATTCGTCAGTGGAAACTGGGGCATCTAATGCTTTAGATGGGGAGTCTGGAACCTCATAGGGGTGTGTAGAGCGAGAAGCGTGTAAAAGTCCATACTGATGCAAAAATTCGTCCCTCAACAAAAACTTTATACTTCTCTCTTTAGCAGTCACAGCACTTAATCTTTCAAAAATTTGCTTATGGCTTGGATCTCTAGAGGGGAGAGGAAGTGCTGAAAAGAGCAAAGAATGAAATTAGCAATTGGTAATTCGGATCACGAAAAAGTTTGAAAATGGAGAAAATAGAAACAGGTAATCTTACTTCCTACTCTCCAGATGGCATAAAACCCTGGGGGGCAGCGAGCAAATAAAAAATGGTTCAAAAATCCATTAACACTTTCGGTAAGAACAGAAATAAGCTTGCGGTTTCTAGCACTTCTCACAATAATAAGGGAAGGATGGTCTTTACTCTTTGCAAACGAGCATAAGTAGCGAATTTCTTCAAAACTTGGCAGGCGATCAAGAGTTCTCCTAAACAAAACACACAACCCCATCAAGATGGCATAGCCATTAGGATGAAGTTGGAACAGAGAGATTGTCAACCGGAGGAGAAGGGTTCGAAGGAAGTCGTTAAAGGGAGGAATCGCCCCGCTTAGGCACATTTGACGATTGACTGCGACAAAACCGTGGGGAGGACTGTCGGCAGTATCATTTGGCCCGGGAAGTAGGGCATCATTTTCAGCAAAACCAAATTGAGTACGTAGCTGAATAAACGCTCTCGTAGTTAGGATAGTTGAAGTTCTCTCTGGAGGATTCTCTATGGGAACAGCTATCTGAAAGGTCTCTCCCGCTTGAGCTACCACTTCTTCTTCTTGGAGGGAAGTCATTCTACACAAACAACTGGATATTCAAACATGAAGGTGCACGTTTCCTAAAGTGTGTGAAGTGTTGTGTAAAATCAACAAAGCAGTAAGAGAATATAACTGGAATAAAAACTAGCAAGCATTTGTCAGTTATAAAGTCCAGGGTTTGTTGTTTTAAATACGAAAGTGAAATGTAGATGCAAAGAAATAAGTTCAAGATAGCGATGCTTTGTATTGATATTTCACTTTAGTTGATTGGTTTACAGCATTTCATATAGTGTGTTTAAGTTGATTACTCTATGTCGACTAATCTGTCATTTGATGTGGGCAGTCAATGGCAGTATATTCGCCTTGGTTTTCTGTGATTATTGTTTTCAGCAGGTTGTTAGCCTATAAGTTAACATGATCTGTGAAATAAGGCAACAAAGTTAAAACAATCTAGGATTTAAGCAATTAAGTTCAGCAGATCAAGTTAAGTATTCAAGTTGGGATTATGCTTTTGAGTGAGAATTCAAGTTGAGCGTCTAAGTGTTAACTCGGCTGTGACCCAAGGAATCTCTCGCGGGTTAAGAATAAGTCTCTGGTTCCTTAAATCGTTGGTCTTTTAAGTCGTAGGAGGCTCGGTTCAAAGTGGTGTGAGTTTCCCCAAGTTCTAACTCGGCAACGATTTAAGCCTCTGGTTACATTAAATTAGGTCGGTAAGTTTCCCCAAGTCTCAGCTCGGCCGCGACTTAAGGTTTAGGTCGCATCGAATCAGATCGGCCAAAAGTTTGGTCACTCAAAGTTGTTGAGTCGCGTCTAAACCAATATCTCACTCCACCCAACCCGTTAACCCGTTAGCCACTCCCTCAACAAAAAAACCCTCATTTCATTCATGCTATTTCATTCCATCGGATCATCCATTAAACCAGTTCAAAACCCCCACGAATTCAACACCTCACAATCCTAACGTAAATCAAGATTGATTAGCGAAGCAATAACCCATCGGCATCATTTCATTAACCGTTCGAATCCGAATTGAGCTACCTCAGGATCATCAACTATCGGTATCATAAGATTCGTGATGAAGCATTGCGCGAGGAGGTGGGTGAAGTTTGAACGGGATTGATGAATCAATGACAGTAGGGGATCGAGAAGGAAGCAGGTTTACTTACGTAATGATTATCGGTGATTGATGGAATGAAATCGCCTTTGAGAGCTCAGGGAAATGTTAATGGCAGAATTGAATGAAGAGGAAGGAGAAGATGTATGACTTATACCTTGAAATGGAGGAACCTGAAGCGGCACAAATGGTCTAACTGTTAAGTCGCGTACGACCTGTCGACATAGAGGGGGACGGGTTAAATCATATCGAAGCACACGACCTAACCATTAGGCGTGTACTTAGAGGGGCAAATGTTAACCCCGCCTCGGCCATGACTCGACGACTTAAGAAAGATACCGACCTAACTGCCTAAAACAGGAATGCCGACCTAAGACTTAAAGGATACCGACCTAAGATAGCTACCGACCTAACATGGGTACCGGCCTAATGCCTTAAAGGTTGCCGACTTAACAAGGACGCCGACTAAAGATTTGAGGGGATACCGACTTAAGGCTTAGGTAGGTTACCGATCTAACATGGATGCTGGCCTAAGATAGATGCCGATCTAACTATCCAAGGAGGTTGCCGCCCTAACTGCTCAGGACAGGGACAAGATCATGAACTACACTTGAGTCGCGATCGACTTACGGCCTATGCTAGGTCGTTCACGACCCAGGCAAAGGAAGGCAAGTTCGATGCAGCTACTTAGCACGCGGCCTTTTAACTCGTACACGGTTCATGACTTATGATATATCCAGAGTTCAGCAAGGATGCCTTTCCGAAGTCTCGACCCAGCATTTAGGTCGCAGCCGACCCACGACTTAGTTTAAGTCGTCCGCGACCCAACTTAGGCCGGTTACGATTTAGGACTTGGTAATGTTTCCTGCCCAGAATTCTCTATAAATACATTGCCATCTCCAACTTTCAAGGGACTTTTGGGACAATCTCTTCAAGCACTGATACTCTGCCAGTTTCTAAACCAACTCCATACTTGAAGTTTCGAAGAACGCTACAAGCTACTTTGAAAGACTTTCACATATCCGACATGGATTCAAAGACTTTCATCTACATCGAAGCTTAAGCTACTTGCTCAAAATGTTTTGTAACTAAAGAGATTTGTACTTGAAGAGCATTGTATTGTTTTGTAACAAGATCAGTAATAAAGATACCTAAAGTGGACGTAGGCTACTCCTTAAGCCGAACCACTATAAAGTCGCTGTCTCTTACTGTATTTTCTGTTATCTTAGCTGATATTCTATTCCCGAACCATCGGGTGGTGCTTTCACACTCACATTTCACACACCGGGGTGTTAGAGTTCGATTTTTAGCGTTAGAATAGATAAATAAATTTTAGTTCATAGCTCAATCCACACAATTCATATCACAGAATGTCACATATCAGGAATATCACGCAATTCAAGGTATTAAATAGAATCCAAACATCCATAAGTAAGATCAATTAATCACCTGATCAATATAAACCAGATTAATTACTTATGAATAAATTACTAATCCTGGTTAATTAACATTAATTAATTATCCTTTGATCATTTATTAACTAACCTTTAATAATAATTTAATTAACCTTTAATTATTAATTAGTCAATCTTAATTAATAAATCAATCAACTTTGAATCATTAAACAATTAACCTTTAATTATTTAATCATTCTTTAATTAGTTATTCTCAATTAATTATACTAATTTATTAACCCTTAATTAATAAATCATCACTTAATCAATTAACCTTTAATTAATTAATATCCTCAAATTAATTACCTTAATTAATTTATCACATAAATTTAGTTATTCTATAATTAATTATTCTTTAATCACTTGATTTATCAACCTTTAATCATTAATTAATTATCCTCAATTACTTTCATTAAGTAATTATCTTTAAGTGATTAATTATCCTTAATTACTTACACTAATTAATCTTAATTAATTAATTATCCTTAAATGTAATTACACAAAGTAATTATCCCTTAATTACATTAAGTAATAATCTTTTACTAATTACATTCATTTCATTAAGTAATCATCCTTTAATTACTTACATTAGTAAACAACCTTTAGTTAATTACATTAAGTAATTGTCATTAATTAATTAATAATGATTCTTTAGTTAAGACCTTTAGTCAAGATAAATCCTTATCTTAATGGATCACTTAATTACAATATTTAGATCTCATTAAATAAAATAAATTATCATTAACAAATAATTTAAATTTAAGACCTTTAAGTTAATTAATAATCAAAATATTATTTAAGATAAACCATTTATCTTTGTTAATTACATAATTATGATTAACACATAAATTTAAAACATGTTTTCTTTTTATTTAACACTTAATCACATTCCTAAATTATGTTTTAAAATAACTTACAAATTTAAGTTAAACAAATCATATAACTTTCTTAACTCAAATGTTAAATAAAATATTTATTACATATAAATGAATTTTTTTTAAGAAAAAATTAAAATAGATTTATTTTAAATTTTAAAACTTGCCTTTACTTAAACTTAACGTTTTAAATATTTGCTTTGGGTTTAACCAAGTCATGACCCGAGTCACTCTAATTTTCTTTGTTTTGGTTTTGAATTTTTAAACTTGTTAAACATGAACGATCCGATTGGAGTTCGAAAAATTTTCGGATGAATAGAGCATGAAAATTTTCTATAAAAGGACCTCAGCATTTTCTTTTGCACTCAAACCCTAATCTTTTACACTAGAAGCTGGTTTGTGTTTAATGGCCGAATAATTCGAAACTTCTTCCCTATTTTTCTTCCAATCTATCCACTTATAGCAAAAACTATCAACTACAAAGACGAAGAGCATGTCGAGATCTAAAAATTTAACAGCTATGATTATCTAATTCTTCACGTGGAGGCCAAAATCGTGCCACAAAGTGCCAATATTCATTCTTGTTTTTCATGGTTGATGGGGAGTCGAGTATGACCGGTCTTCTGCTGAAAGTGGAGCTCATGACTCATGTTCAAATGGTGGTATATGATCGTCGTCGAAGTAAAGGAGCAGGGTGCGATAATTGGATGAAAAGCAATGGAATATGGGTTCTTGCCTATGTGATGCCTAGGGAGAAGAAGAAAGACGCGGCTAGATTTGCATTAGCGAAATCAAACGGTGCAGATGAGATTTAGGTTTGAAATAAAATTTGAACTTTGTAAATTATTATATAATTAATTCATATAAACTTTAAAATGTCATAACTTCTTCATACAAGTCCGTTTTTGACGAAACGAGTTGCGTTGGGTCTGTATTGGAGAGCACTACATTTTAGAGCCAATGAAAATTTTAGGTAAAATTGGACGCTTGTATAATTTTATTCGGAATAAAACACTACAACTGCTAATGGAACTAAAGTGAGTACAACTCACTCTTCCTGACCCATTGATATTTACATATAAGTGAATTTATTTTATGATGATTGATGATTGTTTGGATGATATATGATATATTATCTATATATTGATTGGTATTTGGATATATTCCTAGCTATTGGAGCAGATGAGACCCTATACATTCTCGTGTATGAGCGGATGACCCTTTGTATGCCTGTCTACCTCGAAGCAGACATTGTATATATTTTCTAATATGAATATTATTGCAGGTGATATGATGGAGGGATCCAACTACATTCCTCACCAGTATTGTTTTTGTTTACAAATATTGTGATAAATGTGGTTATCATATGATATTTGATGTTTGGATGCCGTGATTGATGTGAATCATATTATTTAGTGTTGTTACTGCATTGGGCCATATTTTAGAATTTCAAAACAATTAAAGTTATGATTTCAAATTAAAAAGGATTTTCAAAGTGATTTTGAAAATAAGTGTTTTATTAATTTTTGAATTATTAAGGAATGAATTTATTTTAAATAAATAAAAGTTATAATTTTGTGTTATAAAAATTAATTATGGTTTTTGTGAAATATATCAAAATGTGATTTTTGAAATATGGAGTTAATTATTTTATAGAAATAGTTTAAATTAAAATTTTTGAATTTATTATAAAAGGTATATATATAAGATTTATATAATTGAATTTTTATAAATCAAAGTGATGGAATTATAAAGGAATTTTGTAAACATTAAAATGAAGTTATAAACGAGTCTTATAAGTGAATAAGATTTATGAATTCGTGAAGTTATAAAAAGAATGAATTTGGAAATAAGAGATTTATAAGTAAATTAACTTATAATTTCATTTTGGCGTATAAATGAGATGTCAACGAGATTGGTTAATAAAGGATTTAATAAATAGAAGTTTTTATAAATATGGAATTTATAAACATTGTTTGACAACCCAAAATCAACTTATTTTGATAAGTAAATATGAAAATTTATTAAAGGAATTTCATCCACGATTTTGGACAGTGGATAATCCTTTAAATAATGTGTAGAAACATTGAATTTGGTAAAGGAATTATATTCATGATTTTGGACGGTGGATAATCCTTTAAATTAAATATGTAGAAGTAATGAATTTGGTTAGAGAATTATATTCACGATTTTGGACAGTGAATAATCTTTTGAAGTTAAATGTATGTTTTGAAAAGTGATCTTTTAAATAGAGTTAAATGATCTGAGGATGTTCTAAAATGTGTTAACTATCAAATACATTAGATTTCCACATTAATTATTGAAATAGACGTTTTCGAGAAGTAAGGAAAGTATGGACTATAACACTGTTGTTACAGTAAATGATTTTTGAAAGGAGATGTTTTGTATAGTATATGGGATTTATACATCTATATAATTATCGAATCCCTATACTAATGAATTGGTTTGTCATAACGATGTTTTACGTGAAATTCATTTTGACCCAAATATTTATGTTTAAGAGAATGTTTTCCTAAAACAATAAATATATACTTAATCATGATTTAAGTATATGTAATATTTTCTAAGTGTTGAAAATAAAGAGAATTGTGAATTACTTATTATTATATAAGTATATAGAAATGTTTTCAAATATAGAAAATTGAAATAGTTTTAAGAATATATCTTTTTAAGTTAATTTAAAGTGAATATTTGGCAAGTGATTTAATTAATAAAATATTAACTAAAGAGCCTAGTAATTGCTTATGGTGCTAAATATTGGTTTGTTTGCTTTGATAACTGACTATCAAATTTGGTCATTTTAGTTACTCGACTCGATGTGTGAACTATTTAGTCATACACTAAGTAGGTAGCCTGCTATGTAGGCTTGTTTATCGTTTGTGTTAAGGATGTTGATTCGTGTAGTGCAGAGTATTATCCCAATCTATTGAGTTTCATTCTTGGCCAAAGGATAGCAAGTTGAAAGTTGGAGATGTGATAAGTCTATGAGACTTAGTTTCTGTGTGAGGTTGAGAAAAGCTTTTGCGTTGGTGGTGCGAAGATACTAGGATAAAATTTACCTAAAAACCACTTCAAACCAACATTTATGCAACGATTGTGCAGCTTGGCTGTGATGAATCGATATTCAGGATTTTCATAGTAGAGCACTGCTTGTCGATCATTTGGGGTTAAAATCCTAATATACATATAATAGCTGTGGAATCTTCGTTATGAGATATCCAATGGAAGGACTATTCGCTGCAAATCCTAGGGATTTCTCGACAGGATGTGATAGGAAAGTGCCTTTAGTTTGTCCTGTTTCTGGACAACATGTATGGACGTTTGTCTAACATTTCATTTCTAAGATTACACACATTCATTTTTACAATAGTACATCAGCGGTGGCGGAGAAGGCAACCTCTCTTAGCTTAACACCCTCCTTGAGAAGTACGAGCTAAAAGCATTGAATTTTTGTGGAAGCAAATTAGCAGTCAATGGAAATGGCCGTGTGGCATTCAAAGTGATGTTATATGTGATATGTGAAAGAAAATCATTACCTCAAGCCTCATCAACCGAAAGTGATCGAAACAAGGTTAGATGCGGCATGGCTAAGTTGGTCATACCCAATTAGGATATGATGATCCTCTTCTAGATATTTTTCTTCTCGGTATGATGTTTGGTATGTAAATTAATGTGGTTTGTATTCTATGAGGGCCCTCGAAAAGGTCTGTAAAAACCAAGGGATGGTATATTCGGTACTATCTAGTTTCAGAGATAGGTCGGTCTTGTGTTGGTAGAGGTTCCTTTTTTATTTTCCTTGGTACATATCTCTAGAGATGTACCGCCGAAAGGTAATCCCTTCACTGGTCATTTGTACAGAAATCAAAACTCCGCTATGTGCCTGCCATTTTGATTGTATTACCCATTTGTGTTATATGCTGGAATTTAATCATTGTATCAATTTCGGCTACGATTAATATTTATTTTGCATTAGGCACTATTATAGTATAAGGTAATTTAATATGAAAAGTTTAAGTTATCGTTAGGTAAAACATGTCTGTGTTTTTATGTGGGCGTGTCTTACAAGATACTTTTGTTTCGAAAAGAAAAGGTTTAGTAATTTAATAAATTCAGTTGAGTGTGTTTCTCACGCTGGTTTACCAGACTGATCCGGGAGTTCTTCCCTTTCAATGCTTAGGTCAGACCGAGTATATTTACAGGTTCAGATTTGGAGCTTTTGGAGCTTCACCAGGAGAGTTGGAGATCTTCATTTTCATATACACATATATGTTTATTATCCGTTGCTTAGTTGTTTTATAATATCGCAATTGTGAGGATAGATTATTATAACAGTCTAGGCTTATGATTGGTGATTGACTGGTTAACTCTGATTGATATATGTATATACAATTTCTGTTTTGTAAATATCATTGATTTCCGCTGCGATGTGAGATTCTTATTGTTCTGTTTTGTTTCTCTTCTCTCTTTCTTCTCTTCACTTCTTCTCACTTCTTTTCTTTCTTTTTACTTTCCGCCAGTATGTACTTTTTGGGTCGGGCATTATGGTTTATTGTCGATACAAAGGGTATGGATTTGCAGGTCATCACAGGGTAATACCGAATAAGATCACCCCTAGGTTGTGATCAACAACCCAATGGATCCTAAAGCGTCCACAATCATTGATATCGAATCTTGATAGCATATGTCCATACCTTAATGGAAGCGACCCATATAGCCCCGAGCCTTGCCTTGCTTTAGGTTATGGGATTTGAGAGGCTATGCACTTACCATTTCCTCGTAGAAAACCATCCTGGAACGTTAACACTGCCCTCCACGTAGAAACGCAATTGCATTATTAACCCATAAAAGTTTGTTTCGGGTCTAAATGAAACCAAAGGCACTTCAAGGAGCACCATCTCAATCATCATCAAGTGTCTTCCATTTGAACACATATGTGGGTTCGAAGTGGGCCTTGGATGACATATCTAATCTCGGTCTCTTCGAACCAACAATGATAATTTTCAGTTGACTTATTCTCGATTCTTTTGGAATTATGCAACAAGTATTCGATTCCTCACCTAGGAACTCTAATATGTAATCATACTTTCTTAGTCGAAACCAGCCAAGATTTAATAATTGGTTATTTAGCTATCAAATAATCAAACGACAAAAATTCAGAGATTTAATTCCCGTAGAATCCACTAAGCCTCATCTAAATAAACCTTTCATTTATTAATCTCATTTCAAAATACTTATTAAAATATTCATAAAATTATCCCCTTAGTATAAGAATATTAACATAACATTTATGAAAGATTTCTTATTTCAAAGTCATATTAAAGGACCAAATAAAAAGTTATTTTAGAAAAATGGAGATAAGGATAAACCAAACACCATTCCTTCGATGTTAAGCATAGATAAATGTCCACATCAAAAAAATTAAGAAGGTCAACTTGGAAAACTCCAGTCTCAATTTCTTTATAAATTTCTTCAATAAGTCCTTTTGATAAATCCCTTTTGTTCATGAAAATCTCTTTTGTTATTCCAAATCCATTTACGAAACTTCTTTATAAATCTCCACATTATTTTATAAAACTTATTAACAAGAAATTTTGTCAACATCCACAAAGCGATATAGATAGCAAATTAGATTGTTTATACCATAATAGAAGACTATATAAAAGAGATTACTTCCCTCAAAGCCCCCTTTCGACCAGGTTGGCTTGGATAAATTGTTTTTTGAGGATAATTTATGAAAGTTTAATAGTGGTTTATTGAATAAATCAACCTTCTCCAGATGGCGATTAAGAGGAAAGTATCTCATTTGAAACCCATCTTTCGAATGAGCTAAAAGTAGTTATTCATGTCAAATATTCATCACTTTGAACCATGTTGAAAGGTCCACTCAACCCTCTCGACCATATCGGAAGGTATGCTTTACATTCAAAGAGAAGAAATAGCTTTTGACACAGTTTTACTCTTTATGGAGGAACTTCTACGAAGGGGTTGTACATGTATAAGGGTGTATGTACCTTTTGAAGGAATTCATCCTTATACGACCACTTTTTATTTATAAACTGGAATCTTTTCGAGACATACATATCGAGTGAGTAAAAAGAGGGTTTGTCTTTTTGAAATAAATCTAATTTGCAATTACGCAAGCTCTACTTATTATATTCAATAGTGGATCATCTCAGATAATTATAAGTTCTATGAACTTATCAATGTTGAAACCTCATCATCATCTTTATTTGTCATTATATAATGTTAATCATGATGATGATGTGTTTTGTATGCATTTTATCCACGTTGATCCCATGGCATTGCATAAGAACAAAAGAATTTAAGAAGGTAAGATAGAACCTTGTGGAATTGATCATTAATCTAGCTAATGATCGAAATGATATCCCCCGCGATCGATATTTTTATTGAGTCCATGCACTACTTCCTTTTAACATTAATCTAAATTGAGTTAAAAGTTTGAGAGCTTTTCTCTCAAATCAATTTAGGGTTACAAAGATTTGATATGAGCTCAGAAGTAGAAGAATGAGTTTTAGATTCCAAAATATTGTCCCAAAAATCGAAACTCCTAGAGTCTTATTTATAGATGCAGGTCCGCCCCTTTTCATGTCCATTCTTTCGACTCAATCGAAAGGTCCTCTTATCTTTCTCATCCATCCTTTTGACACGGTCGAAAGTCCCTCACTCATTTTTCGGTGTGCCTTCTTTCGATGCTCTCGAAAGGCTTTCCTTTCGAGTTCTCTCATTTATCCTCGTGCTTCCCATTTTCATATTCCAAACCTTCCAACCTAGTCAAAAAATTGTCCCTTGCCCATCTTTTTGCTGTTATTAAGGTCCAAGTGTCTCTTCTCTTTGCTTTCTCCTAGGTTGCTTTCGACTTTGTCAAATGAGTTAAAGATGCACCTTTTCACTTCATGTTGATTTATTTTCATAACAAGTTAAGGGTACGAGCTTCCGACTTTGTGATAGGTAGTTTACTAGGGTTCCGAAGGTGTTGAAGTGTTGATGGTTTTGACGCGATACATAGCTCCCGAATGAATGCTTGCGAACTGATGCAGGGCCTTCCCTTGATGTTATATAGCTTTCGATTAGTTCAAAAGGCTTGATTGTGCTTTCGAAAGGGTTGTTTTGATCAGGATATCATTCTGAGTAGTTTGAATGAAGGAAAAATATTTTGTTCCGAAAGATTTGGCGTGCATATAAATGGTTGCTGCTCATTGCCTTTGAAAGGGGTTTCGAACCCATTCCGACTTTTCTTATATATGCAAACCCATATGCATCGAAAGGTTTCAATAAGGAAGAAGGGTAGCCTTGCTTTCCTTTTTCATCTTTTCGAAAGCTTTTGCACCGTTTATCATTTATAATGACGAATGGTGCTTGCGACTCCTTCGAAGGCCTTCTCAATGCCTTTAAAACATCCTTTCGTGAACCTTGACGAAACTCATGTCTTGAATTTTAGTATAGCCTAGCATTTTTATTAACCTTCTTTTATACCTTTATTCTTAAGTGGATTTTATGATTAACATTTTGCCCCCTTGTATGAAAGAAGCTTTTGTTCTTTTCACAATGTCTTCATTCTTAATAACCTTGTTTTCCTAAAAAATTCAAAAAAAGTAGCATTTTATATTGTTAGCTCAACATTTATTTAAAGTCAATATAGAGTGCTTCGGAAATCAAATGATTAATTAGTCATAATCTTTAATAAACGATATGAAATCCTCAATTGTAAATGATTGAGAACTAAGGACTTTTGTCCATCAATATTATTAGTCTCACCATTTAACTTTTATGGTTAAAAAATTCATATTTGAACTCTCACGCAATTAATGGTTAACCCGGCAAATGATAATTAAAGTTTAAGAATTTCCTGTTGGAGACAACCAATGTTTGGAAGTGGGAGATCATAAGTTATCATCTCGAAATAAGTCATTGTGATCCATTGATCTTTATTTTAAAGAATAAATAATATGTACTTGGAAACTCTTCTAGGAGATAAGAATGAACCAAGAGCCTAAATTCAGTTGTTTATCGTTTAGAGTCGCAAACTAATAACCCTGATTTGGGTATTAAGAAGACCTACTCGAAGGTTTTGGTTGATGACTTAGGCGTCCATTGTAATTTTAATACCACTACTCAAAAACCTAGTTTTGAGAATTGATAAATAGAATCCAAAATTGATGATAGAAGTCCCGAAATTCAAATTTAGTTACTAGAAAGTTAAGATGTCTGAAACCCAGATTAGGGCATCAATAAGGGAATTTCGGAAGTTAATAGTAACATATGTAGAACCTAGATCTAGGTTTTAATAAGAATATAACTCCTAAATCTAGATTTAGGTGTTAATGGTAGATAACTTGAAATCCATAACAATTATCGTAATGACAGAAATCACAAGCCTAAATTAGGGGATTAATAGTGGATTATTAGAAATCCATCATAGTAAAATCTCATGCCCGAATTAGGGCATAATGTTGGATAATTAGAAATCCACAGTAATTATCTTCATAATAAAAATAATCAAGCCTGGATTAGCTAATTAATAAGTGAAGTCTGATAATAGTTTCGAAACCTATATTTGGGTATGAGGAAGACCACAAGTATTAGTAAAGACCCTAAACTGAGATTCGGGAATTAAAAGATGAAGTTTGAAAATGAGGGAACCCAAACCCAGATTTGGGTACTAATAAGTAGAGTTTTGTTCTATTCCTTAGATCCTATCTTCTTCAACATGTGTAAACCCTTTAGGACTTATATATTGTTGTGGATTGGTTGCATGCTTCTCAAGCTTGGATGTCTTGTTCCATTATTTGATACACCACTTCTCGTGCTCGAACGTCTTAGTCCATTTTCTGATATGCCACTTTTAGGGCTTGGACGTTATAGTCCGTTGTTTGATATGCTTCTTCTAGGGATTGGACAACTTAGCTTGGTTTTTGAGATGCCGCTTCTAGGGCTTGGGCATCGAAGCCCATTGTTGGATGAGCCGCTACTTGGGCTTGGACATCTTAGTTCATTGTTTTCTGGTGTGCTTAGCTTATTCTCAAGTTTGAACCAAATACTTACACAACCTCCTTCCAAGAAGCGCCTTGACGTAGCCATAGCATGGCGTGATCAAGGGCTTATTCTATGCCTTGGCTAGGATATAGCATGGTAGGACAAAGGGCTTACCCCATCCTCCCTCCAGGAGGCGCCTTGACTTGGCTAGAGTGTGACACGATCAATGGCTTGTTCAGTGCTTTATCCTGGCCATAGCATGGCACGAATAAAGCTTACTCCTCCTCCTTCTAGGAGGCACCTTGATCTGGCCATATTGTGTCGCGTTCAAGGTCTTGTCGATGCTTTAACCTGGCAAAAGTGTAGCATGATAAAGACTTACACTCCTCCCTCCAGGAGTTATTTCACCCTGGCCAACTTAGCATGGATAAAGACTTTGACCGTTAATGGAAGTTTCCAAATGCAAGGAGAATTCCATCCCAACCTTGTAGACTTCTCTTTTTTAGAAAAAGATGCATTATTCATTCACTGTAGGAAAATATGGTCTCAAAGGTTTTGTATTCGATGTTCTGGGAACCATATTGCCGTCTGTCGGCATAACTTGTAAGTTCCTAGGGGAATTGCTTTGCTTATTATTAAGGGTCCTTCCAAATTTGGACCCAGCGTTCCATCCGCAGGATTTCTCATGTTTCCTATTACTCTTTAGAGTGCTAGGTATCCTTCTTGAAATGATCTTGTTCTACTTTTGAGTTGTAATATTTTGAGATTCTTCTTTGATATTTTGTTGTTCGTATTGCTACTTCATCTATTAACTCATGTAATAAATCCAACGGTTCTCTCTTTTGCTCTTGGTTTAGATCGAACGCATATGCAATCCTTCATTGTGAGGGTATTTCAATTTCAGTCTATAACACCGTCTCACACTCGTATGTTAATGAATAGGGAGTATGTCCTATCACAGTTCTAGTAGATGTTCGATAATCCCACAGTATGAGTGGCAAGTATTTTTCCCAATTTCCTTTAGCTTTATTCATTCGTTTTTTCAGAATTGTCTTTATAATCTTATTTGCAGCCTCAATGGCCCAATTTTCCATCTGGTGCACAATGGAGAAAAGCACTTAATAATTTCTTTCTTATGACAAAATTGAGGGAATTCTTCATTTTCAAACCGCGTTCCATAGTCGAAAATAATCTTATGGGGAAGCCCGGTTATGGTGTTTTTAATGACAAATCTAAGTACTTTCCTAGAAGTGATTTTAGGGGGCAGTTCTGCTTTAACCCATTTAGCAAACTAGTCGACAACCGACATGTCTTGCCCCCTATTTAGAAATTGGCAATAAACTATTAAATCAATTCCTCATATATCAAAGGGACATAAACTTGAGGTTGGGGTTAGCTGACTTAGTGGTAATCGGGGAATCTTCAAATATTTTTGGCATTTCTCGCATCTCCTTACATATTCAATGGCTTGACTTGCCATATGAGGCAAATAAAAAGCCTGTCTCATTATCTTTTCTGCCAACTTTGTCTCATTAGAGTGGTCCCTACAGAATCATTCATGCTCTTCTGCTAACAATTTCACTCTATCTTCCAAGCTTACGCTCTTAAATGAGGTAGAGCATATCCTTTCTTGTAAACGATTCCACCTACTATTGTGAAAGTTAGAGCTTATCGCGTGATTTTTGCCTCACCCGTATTAGATAGCAATGTTCCTTTAGAAAGAGATTTAACAATATATGACATCAAAGTATTACCACACTGGTCATCTATTCTTGGTTGATTGACTCTCTCGTTTGGGTCCTCTACAAATTTTCTTCCTTCTTTCTCTTGTAACATGTCTCGAGACCTTATTAGGACTAATAGTTCCTTTTCTTGTTCAGATATTACCTCTTTAATGCTTGGAGGTTCGTGGTACCCTACTGGCACAACCCGTGTTTCTAAGGCTCCTCTTGAGCCAGCCAATTTGGCTAATGAATTTGCCTATCGGTTTTACCTGCTCGAAAATTGATGTATGGAAAAGTCTTAAAAAAAGCGAGGATTTTAATATCATCTTTACATATAGTGATAACTTGGAGTATATAGTTTAATACACTTGTTTTATTTGTTTTACCTTCAATTGGGCGTCCCTAAAGATTTGGATCCATGGGATTTTAAGCTTCAATGCCACAGTCAACCTTGCCACCGTTGACACATATTCGACCACATTGTTTTGTTGTGGAAAATCCAAACTCTGTCACATAATGTAGGCAGTGTCCGTCTGGGATTATTATCACATACCATGCACCAGCTTGTTGTTCGTTCGATGCACCATCGTCAAATAACTGCCACATAGGTTTTAGTTCCCTTTTTTCCGATTGTTCCTTAATGAAGTTAGTACACTAGTTTATAAAACCTACCAATGCCTGCCCTTTGAAAGTGGCTCATGGCCAAAACTCAATATTACACCGGCTAAGTACGATCCTCCATTTTACCAGCCTACCTGAAGTTTCTGGCTTACTGAAAACTTGCTTGAGGGGAAAATTGGCGAATGCCCTAATCAGATGTGCTTGAAAGTATGCTCTAAGTTTTCACGTTGTGAGTATCAGGTAATAAGCTAGATTTTCTATTACTAGGTACCTCACCTCTACATCTTTTAATCTCCTGCTTATGTAATATATAGGAAGTTGAATCCCGCTTCCTTCTCTTTTTAATGCCGAACTCAATGCATGCTCTGAGATTGCCATATATAGATACAAAATTTATCCATTCTCGAGACTAGATAGCATTAGCGACTTTTCCAAACGGCTTTTAACTCTTGAAAGTCTTTCTTACAATCTTCTCTCCGTTTTTAGTTTTTCTTGTTCTTGATTACATTGAAAAAGGGAATACACTTATCGGCCCCTTGGAAGTGAATCTGCTTAGAGAAGCTATACTTCCATTCAAACTTATTACCTCTTTACTAGTTTTGGGTTTAGCCATGTCCTTGGTAGCTTGAATTTTTTTTTGGGCTAGATTCAATCCCTTGAGCACTCACAAGGTAGCCAAAAGCTTTCCTGAATGGACTCTAGAGGAGTATTTCAGTGGATTCAATTTCATTTGATATTTCCATAGTATTTTGAACAACTCTTATATATCTTCATGATGATTTTTAGCCTTGTAAGACTTCATTAGCACGTCGCCAACATAAACTTCCATGTTTCGACCAATCTGTTCTTTAAACATCATGTTGACTAATCTTTGATATGTAGCCCCTGCATTCTTTCATCCGAAAGACATTGTCTTGTGGCTGTAGATTTCCTAATCAGTAAAGAAACTTGTATGTCCCTCTTCTGGATTAAACATGGCAATCTGATTGTATCCTGAATATGCATCCATGAGAGATAACAATCTATGTGCACTAGTTGCGTTGATTAACTGATCAATTTGTGGCATTTAAAATAGTCTTTCGGGCAAGCTTTCAAGTCAGTATAAGCGATACAAGCCTCCACTGTACATTCAACTTCTTTACCAACGTTGGGTTTGCTAGCCATTTTGAGTAGTAGATTTCTTGAATAAATCCATTTTCAAAGAGCAATTTCACTTCTTCTTTCAAGGCATCAGACCGCACTTTATCCAGTTACCTATTTTTCTGTCCAATAGGGGTTGCTTCAAGGTTGGTGTTTAGTGCATGACATATGATCGGCCGATCAATCCCCACCATATCAGAATGATACAAAGCAAATACGTCTTTATTAGTTTTTAAGAATCTAGATTAAATCCTTTTTCAAATTACTGTCTAATTCCTTTCCCACTTTGATTACTTTAGTTGAACCGTATGAACCACTGTATGCCTCCTCAATGTCTTTTAAGGGTTGTATTCTTTCCGCTTCCCTGGGCAGTCAAATTTTATAATGATTGGGCTTTCTTCAACAAATTTAGCATCAACCATCTTCCTTTTGCATCTAATGGGAATTTACCTTCCATACATAAGTTTTTTAGTCTTATTAGAACAAATTTTTGCTTCAAATGTAGGATGTAAAAATAAATCATCCAATGGCTAAAAAACATTAGAAGAATCAAAGTAAGCAGAAGATTTCCTTTTATATTGATCAATTGTAGCGAAATATATTTCACGAGAGCCGAACTACTCCCTACGGACTATGCCCCAGCCTCTCTTTGTCAAGAATTTCACTATTAGATACTTCAACGAGTCAATAGCATCTATCGCATTTAATGCAGGGTCTGCCAAGATAGCATTGTAGTTAGATGGTGGGTTGAGGATCACAAAGAGAGCCTCGAAAATTCGATAACAAGGTGGCATCCATATTTGCACTAGAAATTTTACTTGTCCCACTACGGTCGACCTTTTGTTATTAAATCCAAAGATTGGTTCAATGCTGGGTCCAAGCTTGCACTTATGGATGTTCATCTAATCAAAGACACGCTTAAATATGACATTGACTGCACTACCATCACCCACGATCATTTTGGACATGATAGAAAATCCAATTTGAGATGTGATCATTAAGCGATCATTGTGTGGATAATGAACTCTGCTTTTCAACTCTTGGTGATAACGACAAGATTTGGCATTGGGATATCGAGTCATGGAATTTTAAGCGGTTTCTTCTTGGATCGAGAAGACGCCCTCTGTGGCCTCATTAATATATCTTCTCCTTGCCCCTTTGCTGGTTCTTGCTGGATGTGGCCCTCCACAAATCACATCGACCCTATTCATTGGTGGACCAAAGCTCAAAGGATCCTCTTCCTCCAGGATATTAACATCACCGCTAGGGAGCTTCTGCACACCATCCTCCGTTCGTGGAACCTTCTGTTTGTCTTGGATGAACTCTTTTAAATGACCCTCGCGAACTAACTTTTGGATGATTCCCGCCAAAAATCTGCATTCATTAGCCTTGTGATCATTTTCTTTGTGCTACACATTGTAGTCGCCCTCTTTCCTCTGTCCTGGGTGATTCTTAATTTTGAAGGAAATTGGGAAATTAACTCTTTACTTTACTACATCAAGTATGTAAGCCAATGGATTGTTCATGTGATTGAATTAGCAATTGGCTCTTCCTATCTTGTTATTTTATGCCCTCGGTCCAATCCACATCTTACACCTTCCTTTTTAGAATCGCTTTCTTCTGAGCATAATATAGCTCATCTATTCGAATAAACTTGTCATTTGGAAATGGAAGTCTTGAAGATCCTTGCATCCATTAATAAATAGTTGTTTCTAGAATGAGGTATTCTCTGTTAATCCGGAATGAACTGTAATGAGCTTATCGTGGTCTTTCATGTCCTTTGCCTTTAGTGCTTCGATATTGAATCTTTTTAGGTAGTCTCCCAAAGCCCTTAGATCTGTTTAATGTTAGCCAGAACTATATATGGCTTACGGTTGGGTCCTTGCATATGCAAAATTGAGCAGACAACTCATAAGAAAATTTCTTCCACGAGTAGATAGTCTTTTCTTGGTATTGATGATACCATTTAGCTTCAGCCCTTGGAGAGTTACTAGAAATAATCTACATCAAATATCTCCTGATGCATTATACAGATCCATTTGGCTAACAAAAGCCACCAAGTGGTCGTCTTGATCTATAGTTCCATGGTAATTCATAGTTGAATCTGTACATAGAAGGGGATAGCTGCTTCCATGATTTCATCCACGAAAGGCGCTGCCCACTCGTTATCATTCACATTCTCATCCAAGGTCCTCTTCCCCTTTGCATTCAGCATGTATTTAATTGCTTTTTTTGCCGCATCTTTTGGATAAGCTTCGACATTATGATAATTTTTCATGTCTGGATAGCATTCTTTCGATGCAGAGCTACCAGACTGTTCAAGAGATTTAACAAGCACCCTTCCTTGATGATTGGATTTATCTTGACAACGCTCCTTCTTTTTTGAAGATTTTAAATCAATTTTTCTCTTGTCTTCGTTTGCATAAACCTTTGAATTTCTTCTCGGAGAGGTCACCTAATCTTTATTTATTGGCATTGTCGTCTTTGAAGATTTTTAGAACAATGCCATCTTCGTAAGTTCTCTCGATCAATTGCTGTTCAAAATGCTTATTTTGGTGGCATTATCATCTTGTTAAGCTAATGGTGATGGGTGTCCTGGCATAATCCTCTCCAAGTTGAAAGTTCAAGTGACATTTTCTTCTAAGGTTGTAATGTGAACAACCTCATCGTTCATTCTGCTAAGTCTCTTGGATTTCATTTTCCTATGCCATATTAAACAACCAATAATTGATCTATAAGATCAATAGAAGGTTGGAGGTTAGAGCCGTCTTTTTAGCACCAAAAATGCTAATAAGAAAACTTGTCAACATCCCCAAAGCTATGTAGATAGTAAATTAGATTGTTAAGCCAAAAAAGAAGACATTTTAAATGAAATTACTTCCCTCGAACCCCCCTTCGAACAGGTTGGCTTGGAAAAATTACTTTTGGAGGATAATTTAGGGAAATATTAATAGTGGTTCATTGGACAAATCAACCTTCGCATGGTGGGGATTAAGAGGAAAGCATCTTATTCGAAACCCCTCTTTTGAATCTGTCAAAAGTAGTTATTTATGTCAAATATTCATATCTTTCGACCATGTCGAAAGGTCCACTCAACCCTTTCGATAATGTTAGACGGTCTGCTTTTCATTTAAAAAGAAGAAATTGCTTTCGACACTATTTGTTTCGCTCTTTATGGACGACTCTTTCGAAATGGTTTTTGATATATTAGGGTGTATGTTCCATTCGAAGGAATTCATCCTTATATGATTGCTAGTTATTTATAACTGGATTCTTTCCGAGACTTCCCTTTCAACCAACTCAATAGGGAGGTTTGCCTTTTTCGAAACAAATCTAACTTACAACCGTGCAAGCTCCATTTAGTATATTCAGCGGTAGATCTTCTTAGATAATTATAAGTTCTATGAAGTTATCAGTGTCAAAACATCATCATCTTTATTATTCATTATATGATGCTAAACTTTATGATGATGTGTTTCATATGTATATTATAAACCTGATCCTATATCATTGCATAAGACAGAAAGAAATCAAGAAGGTAAGATAGCACCATGTGCAATTGATCATCAGTCTAGCTATGGTTAAAATGATCTCTTGTGTGATTGAAGTCTTTATTGAATCCATACGCTTCTTCCTTTAACATTAATCAAAAATAAGTTACAAATTTGAGAGCTTTTTCCCCAAATAAATTTAGGGTTACAATGATTTGATTTAACTAAGAAGTAGAAGAATGAGTTTTGGGTTCCAAAATCCCATCCCAAAAATCTGACACCTAGGGTCTTCTTTATAGTTGCAGGTCGGCCCCATTTTATGTCCATTGTTTTGACTCAGTCGAATGGTCCTCGTATCTTCTGCATCCATCCTTTTGACATGGTCGAAAGGCCTTTTATCTTTTTCCAGTGCGCTTACATTCGAAGTCATCGAAAGACTTTCCTTTTAAGTTCTCTCATTTAACCTTTGTTTCCCATTTTCTTATTCTAGACCTTTCGACCCAATCTAAAAAGGTCCCTTGTCCATCTTTTCATTGTTGATAAGGTCCAGGTGTCTTTTTTCTCTGCTTTCTTCTAGGTTGCTTTCGATTTCTTCGAAAGGGTGATAGATGCGGATTTTCTCTTCGTGTTGCTTTGTTGTCATATGAAGTAAGGGTACAAGCTTCCAACTCTGTCGATAGGTAGTTTATTATCGCTCCGAAGGTGATAAAGTGTTGATGGTTTTGACACGATAGGTAGCTCCCGAATGCATCCGTGCGAACTGATGCAGAACCATCTCTTGGTGCTATAGGCTTTGACAGGTTCGAAAGGCATGATTGTGCTTTCGAAAGGATTATTTTGATCATGGTATCTTTCCGAGTAGTTTGAAAGAAGGTGAAGCACTTGGTTTTGAAAAGTTTGGCATGCGTACGAAGGGTTGCTACTCACTGCCTTCGAAAGGGGTTTTGAACCCATTCCTGCTTTTCTTATATATGCAAATCCATCTGCTTCAAAAGGTTTTTATGAGGTAAAAGGGTTGCCTTAATTTCTTTTCCATCTTTTCCAAAGCTTTTACACTGTTTATTATCTACAATGATCCCCGTGCTTGCGACTCCTTCGATGGCCATCTCAATGCCTTCGAAACATCGTTTCGTGAACCTTGGCGGAACCCATGTCTTCAATTTTAGTAGAGCCTAGCACTTCCATTATCCTTCTTGCATACCTTTATTCTTAAGTGGATATGATGGTAAAAAAACTCATAAATATCCAAATCATTTATATAACTCATCATAAATCTCCAAAATCGTTCATAAAACTTCATTTATAATATCCCAAAACATTCATAAACCATCTTCCCAGATTTCAAGATATCTTTTTAATTTATAAACATGCATTTTATAAGCTTCCCTTATTTAAAACAATTCTTCTTTAATAAACTTTAATCAGTAAAGTTCCTTTGATAAACAATAAATTATTTTAGACACTTTTAAATAATAATTTATTATAAAATAATTTATTATTTAAAACATCCTTCATTCAATTTATCTTTTAGCCAACTTAAAAAAATAACGACTTCAAGTCATCAATAAAGAAGTATTAAATTACTTCAAAACACTTTAATAAAATAGTTGCTTAATTATCCGTTATATATTTTAAAATTAAATAAACTTTATACCATTATCAGAAAGGGTAAAACGAAATATTTTACTATAGAAAAAATCAGGAAGTGACTATAATGGTTTATTTATTTGACTTTAACTTATCCAAGTTATAATAAGGGTACATACAAAATAAGCAGATATGTAAAAGTAGTCATCCAATAACAATCAATCAACATATAGGTAAATGTCCAAGTTGCCATAACAGCAGAATTGAGTTTTTGTTGTGCTTAAATAGATGTCAACATAATCTACTTGGTGAATTGTGGCAAAATTTTAATTTATTCTACCAAATACATGTCCAATATAATTCAACTAGGAGATATGTATTTTATTCTGCTAAATAGATGTCATCAGATTTCATATTCAATTTGGTTTACTTAAGGTTAACCGATAAAGAATTCTTGTGTTCAAAACTATTCTTTATAAAAGAAAGTCGTCTTTTAAACAAATTAATCCTTGGTAAATAAAGATATTAAAATTTTAAGCCTGCTTTTAAATAATTAATTACAAGTTAAACCATATATTAAATCATAAATTAATCTTAATTAAGTCTTAACTTAACTTATCACTAATTAAGAATTAGTTAAACCTTTAACAAATAATTTACTTATAAACTAAAACCTTAATTAATTGATGATTAAAAATAATTAAACACTTACTTACTTAATAAATAATTAATAAATAATCCTATACTTAATTAATGATTAATTAAATACAAGTATTATACTTAACTCATAGTTATTAAAAATTTATCTTACTTAACCAATAATTAATTACAACTAATCACCCTTTAAAGAAAATTAATTAGTAACTAACCTTCGCTTAATTTTAGTTAATAAATCTCATTTAATATTTAATTAATTACCAAATATTAATTAATTAATAACTAATTAATAAATCTTTAATTAAATTTCCTTAATCGTCATTATTATGTTATAAAACATTTCTAAAGTTTTTAAGTATAAAAACTTAAACTTGCAAAAATTGGATTTTTATTGAAATTGCATCCAAAGTGACTCGCTATGGATACCATAACTATAACTAATTTTTTTTAATAGCTTTCACAATTTATCACTCTGAAAACACAACTACTTTTCTAAAACATAAATTAAGTATTTATAAAGTTAAACAAAGTTTGGAACATGAAATTTATTTTGATTTGGAACCAAAACATCTTAGTTTTTATACAAAGGTTCCATGTTGCCAAACCATACAAAGGTGATAACTTTTAGCATATATGACATAAGTACATATCATAACATCAAAACATGTCACCACCACAAACATAAGCAAGATCACAACCATATATGCATGCCATAGTCAACATAAACAAGCAAAGATCATAACTTGTAAAATAACTTGACATTTTCCCTTTGAATTCAAATCTATACATCATCAGATCCAAGCATTTATACATACATACAAACTAACATTTGTTTAGCTCCAATAAGCGTCAAATTTAAAATCCAAGTCAAGCAGTAATATAGGTTTAAAAATTTAGTTGCCTTACTTACAAAAGCTAAATAAAACACCCCGAGCTCCTTAAAATTTGAATTCAACCTAGATCTTAGATTTGCTCCTAGGAAAAATGAAATTTAGTGGCTTATACAAGAAAAAAGTGGTTGTCCATAAAGGGAAAGGGTTCGGATTAGATGATGGAGGTGGAGTTTGGGCTTGATATGGAAAGAGGAGATGTAGGAAAGGAAGAAGGAGGTTTAGACAATGTTTTGTGAATTTAAAGGTATATTTTTATTTTTAGACATTGGATAATGAAAGGAGAGCCCGTTAAAGTGAAAATGGAGCTTATTAAAGTGAAAACAAAGAAATGAAAATGAAATGAGCATGGAAAAAAATAAAAGCATATATATATAATGGTATAAATGAATTGCAAAAATAGCGGCGGGAGGTCTAGTAGGGACCTGGAAACCGTCATAATGTCAAAGAAGAACCTTAATTGCAATTTGGGAAAGTAGCTTAGTTAAGAGAGATTTTTGTCGAATGTATTCTGAGTTTGTAGATGTATTGTATATGATTAGCGGGTGTTGCTAAAGCTTTGGGCCGGATGGCCCAATTAACAAAATCATTAACTAATTTTCAAAAAAAATGAATTACTAAAATATCACTTTAAAAACTACCCTCCATTCGTACCTTACCGCCTTATTACCATTTTTCCTCCATCATGTTTCCATATGAAAATCATATCCCCCCTCTCTACCTTGAGATACCATGCAATCAATTTTCTTGTTCTTAATGTTTCCCTGTGTTTCACTTCACTTTTTCACTAAATATTATTTTATATTTTCATAAAATGGTCACATTTGTTTTATAAATATATATCCAAGTGTCTACATATACATACATATCTTACATAACCTAGTATGTGTATGATTATACAATAGAATGCATATTGTTTATGACTACTTTTAGTCGAGTAAAAGTCGAAAGTTCGAAAAACGTCTTCCGGTTACAATTTCGATTTTATTTCGAACTAAAAATTGTTGTAAAAAAAATTCTAAAACTAATTCACCATCACTGGTTAATATTTGAAAGAGGTCTAATTTAGTTATAAAATCTATTATTTGAATATTTAAAGTTACTTAAATATTCGTAAATTAAAGCGGTGAAATTTTGATTCCTTACATTCCTGATATGATATGGTTGGAAATTAATATGGTATCTATTGGTATATTGGTGATGTATATGATGACACATCATTTTCGAATAATGGTTGCGTAAAAAAGAAACCTGACCATATAACCCCAATAGAACGCACTATATTGCCAATATAACCAATATAACAGTAGACATAACTAATATAATACCATATATCATCAATATATAGAAAGATAACTCGCCAATATAACCAATAGCACAACATTACCATATCATAACATAACTAACATCAAAATTGAAAATAAGTCTAGAGTTAATCAATTCATACATAGAAAACAAGTCTAGAATTCATCAATTCATACATAGGAAATAACTAAACGAGCTCAATAATTTATACATAAGAAACAACTCAATGGGTGCAAGATTTATTTTTATGCCCTAAAGCGCCACATTTACTACATCTATTCTTCCCGAACAAAGATGGGGGATTCATGAAAACTTTCATTTAGGTTGATCAATGATGTTTGGAATTTCCACACACTAGTGGTGGATGTATAGTAGGACCTTCGTAGACATCCTAGTGACGTCTATTAGGCACAGGGTGGAATGAAGGTGCATAAGCAGTAGCGTACTTGGTCATGTGCACTAGGTTGAAATTAAGTCAAAATATGCACCGGTCGCACCGCCTAAGCCACTTGAACATGTTGTTAATACATGGGAGCACAACAAATGATCGATAGTTTGCATGTTGCACGAACACTTGGCAATATTATCATCTATGTTAACCGTATAATCAAGCATATAAACATCTTTCCCTGGCCATTCTGTTTCACTATATCTCTCTACAGACAAGATTCTTGATTCTTCCGTTCTACTTTTTGCTAATGCTTCCCACTTTGGTGTCAAATAGGATACCCATTCTACTCCTTGAGCTCGACATTCATAAAAGTATTGGTTTAAATGATGAAAAGACCATGCAATCAGTAATCTAATAGGTAAATTTCTTGTTCGTTTCAACATAACGTTAAAGCATTCAAAAACATTAGTTGTCATCATATCGAATCTTACACCACCATCATGGCAAAGAGTCCAACTTGATTCCTGGTCTTTCAAAACTTTTTTCAATCTATGAATCGCCTTGTGGATTTATAGTCTTCAATTGTTTTCTTAGTTCATTATATTTTACAACCACCGACGCCTTGGCACATGCATGTTGAAAATTTTAAAGCTCATCTAAACCAAATTCGGCTTTTTTGAAATTTGCTTTAATATGACGAATACAATAGCGATGATGATGTTTGATTGTCCAAGCTTCACTAAAAGCATGTGGAATTCCTTTCGTACAATCTGAGATGAAAGTAATATTTCGATTAACATAGAGAAGAATTATGATTCCACATGCAATGAACAAACCAATTCCATATCTACCAAGGCCCTTTCTACATAATAGCAAAGGCTAACAACAAAGACCTTAATTTGTATCTACATCAATAGAAAAAAGTAACGTGCCAAGAGACTTTCCATATAAATGAGTGCTATCAACAAAAGTACAAGGGGATAGTGTGTGAAACCATCGATTAAAGGTCCAAAAGCCCAAAGGCACTGTCATAAACACCATGAGTGTGAATAACATCATATACCATTCTAGGGTTGCGACTTTGTCCGGCTTTAAGATATTTTGACAGTTCTGCATATGATGATTCCTAATCTTTATAAATTATTACAACTGCTTTCTATAGTCTGTGTCAAGCTCTAGAATAACTTACTTTTATATGAAACATATTCAACACCGTCTCCTAAACTGTTCTTGCATTCATATTTGTTTCGGGTTTAATTAAGGGAAGCATTTTGCTACATATAAACTTTGAAGTTGGACGTCGATGGTTTGGGTTGCTGGTTTCATTTAATCAAGTGTGTCCCCATCATATATTTTATTTTCCACCAATTTTGAGTTTTTCTCACCGATAGACTAGCAAGCACTCTCTAAGGACATTTTCCATCCATATCACTTCAAACCGTATATTGATTTGCATGCAATTTCATTATTTGAACATAAAGTGAATATTAATGGCCCATTCACATAATTGTTCAATGAGTATCTACTTACTTGCAAAAATTAATCCAACGAGAGGTCCTTTTTCATCACATTATCTTCCTAGCATTTCCACTTCTAATTGAAAGTTATCCACAATTGATTTTTCCATCATTATTGTCGTACATAAATCATCGGCTAGGGAATCTTCATATGTGATTTTTTTTCATCGATATTTTGCATCATCAACTTGTTGATGCATTCATACATGATGCATTATTATTGATCCCCATGTTCTCGACCCAAATTCTATCTATATCATGCACATAAGCTGCTTACATGATATCAAATTGCATTTTGCTATTGTTTGCATTATCTACATAATCATCATCATCGTCATATGCAAGACCAATGAATGCTTCTTCCACTGGATTTGTTTGGAAACTATATGTATAAAAAATATTTATAAGAGTAAGGTTTGTGAAGGTAATTCAAAATAAAGCTACTAGGGTAAAATATTACACACTTTACGACTGTTTAAGACGGACTTGGATATATAAAGTTATGATCCATATGTTGTGTTTGACTAGACGATACTCTAACCATTCTATTATACCTGTGTAATAAACTTCTAAACTCCCCGCCGTGATGAGTTGTCATATAAGAAGGATGCATTGACCATTGTGTTTCATGAAACTATTTAGTAGGTACAGCATTTCGATTGAAATTGCATCCTAACGTGCTTCTACCACATGAATTTGTTCTGCCTTCATAAAAAAAAATTCTATCGCTCTCATTCCAACAGAAAACGTAAAATTCATATCATCGTCATCTCTCAAATCAATAGCGGATGAACCATCATCTCTAACCCATTTCACCCACTGATTTCAAATCATGCTCGAGCGAATTCACTTCTGTCACTTCAGATGAAGTAGTAAAATTTAACATCGCATATCAATTTTTGTTATGGAATGTAATTTTTGATCCAACATACTCAAGCAAAATGTTGGCAATCCATATTCACCACTATATACAACCAATATAACACATATCTTGCTAATGAACCAATATCACCATAGAACCAGTATAAGAACATAACCAATATATTTTACTAAACTAATCAGAACTAGAGTTCAACATTACATTTCAACCCAATATTTTTTCACTTTTTATCCAAACGATTAACTAATACATATTGCATTACTTCAATAAACAATAGGGAAATGCAACTACTACATTTAATCAAACAACAATCAAGGCGATGTTACATGATAATTCGATCGAAAACTACCAAATACATAAATAAATTACGATAACCAATACTATATATATATATATATATATTCAACAACACTTTAGTTTTTATCCAACACTTTCCTCGGGTATTAAAGGTTGGGGCAAAATGTTGGTTCAAACCAACTATTTCCCCTTAATTCATGATTTGCCTTTTCAAAATGACCGACTCTGGCTTGCATTTCAAGGGCATATTCAACTCCTCTATACATATTGGAGGATATCTAATCAAAATAATTACAACATTCAACTTGACGAAGGTTCATCTTGTGATTGTTATATGCATTACATTCGTAAAACCTACGTCCTACATTCTTTTTAGTCCTGCAAGTAACAACTTCATACGTGACTCCACGGTAACAAAATGGATATGCCGACTACACGCTTGCGATACCAAGAACAATATGTTGATGATTAACTACATTCTTACCAATGCAAATTTACTTACCTAGCCTTTGATTCCTTAAAACTTTGCATAAATGAGCCTCTAAGGTTGATGATTTAGAAGGGTAGTTATGCAGCATTGGGCTAACTTGTGTCTTTAGAACATAATCAACATCAATGTCAATGTGACTCTCATTCGCAATGCCTTTTTGCGCTTCAAATTCATCAGAATATTTCACCGACATTTCATAGTAGATCTCTTAACCATCCATGTCTTACATCAACAAAAAAACTATGCAACATTAAGCTACAAAATTTAACCAATAATCAAACTATGCTAAAAAAAACTTGAAGAATTTACTTGGATTAGCTATTTTACGTTGCAACGAAGAAGACACCTCAAACTATAGATTATTTTGATTTGAATTTGAAATCTGAAATTGGAATTGAAATTGGGCGAGGTAGGATTTGGGTTTTGATAAAATGGATAGGAAGAGAAGATATGGATGAGGAAACGGGGCTGATGTTTATTTCAGGTCCAAAATAGTATTTGTGGTTTTCATGTATACGCAAATACAAAATATATATTTGCGTATTTATGGAATGTGAAAGCTTAATTTTTTTGAAAAACAATCACAATTTGTACATTCCAAAAACATACAAGCTATAGCAAAATGAGGCATGTTTCTGCAATTACTATTCATTCATGCCTGTTCTTGCAATATGATTTTTCTACAAGCCCCTTTTAAAAATTTGTCCTTCTGGGGAAGTACATTGGCATTTTTGCTTCAGGATAGTCAATTCATGAAGGGATCAATTGTAATAAGGCATAGAGAGGATTAGCTGTAGAGTTGTTACTTATTCAATACGTAGTGACAAATGGAAGACAAGAGTAGAGCTGTTGGTCATGCACATTGAACTGTTTGATTCAACTTGTAAAAGCAGCAAGTGGTACATGCATCATTTCAAGGTTAGTTTGCATGCATGGAATCAAACTTCATCGGTTGATATTGCTTTAGAGGTTGGACATCACGTCATATTACTGCGGCATTGCTCGATGTAACACAAAATAAAATAAGCTTACACTGAAACAGTCTTGTATCCGGATTGATACTAAAGGAAAACAAATTTAACAATGAAAACATGCATGGAATTCTCCTCTTGCTGGAAAATCATCAAGAAACAATCATAATGATTTAGGCTCACATAACAAATTCATTTCAAGTACAAAAATAATTAAAGTGAAAATGCATGGAGTTATTATGCTTGAAAATCATTAAGAAAAAATCACAATGTTTCAGGCTTGCACACTAATTTTTTTAAGCATTTGCTGTATAGATTTAGGAAAGTTGGAATCTAGAAAATTCAACTATTATTTAGACTCCAGTATATCATGTAGAATTAGAGAATGCTTCACCTTGTTGTATTCATTTGAACATACCATTACACCAACTACAACCATTATTTTGGAAATAAAAATTTATAGCATGAGCAGACTCAATGTTTTATAGCAATTTACTAGTCGGTAACTAACTAGTAAGTAACACATGCATTTTACATGGTAATGCTGTTAAAAATAGTATTAAAACTTAATTACTATCAAACAAAGAATTTTTTATAGCAATATACGATAAATTTATCAAATAAATGGATTTATAATTTCGAATTACATGTGGCACTCATATTTAAGGTAAATGGTTTAATCCTTGCTAACCACACATGTTTTTTTCTATTTACTATGAACTTTTGTTTTTCTAATGCTATGGTTATTTAGTTTTCTGGTTGTACATGCTTTTATTTTATTTTTTACCAAGTGGACTTTAGAATGATTAAATCTTGACTATTGAAATGTATAATACAGGTCATAGTTACGGCCCTGCTTGTAGAGAGGGGATAATAACTGCGAATTACGGGTACCTTTGCCGGAGAGAGATAGGATGGACTCGAACATGGATCAATTCCTCGAGTGGGGATCGAGGCCGGAGTGGGATACCCTACTAATCATGTCCTCGACCAGGGATCGAGGCTGGAGTAGGAAACCCCTTGGACTAAGCCCTCGGCCGAAGAATAGAACAACAACAGATCATTGGTTATAGACAATGCCTGACAAGGGGTAAGCTGCTTCGGCAAAGAGCAACAGGATCGGCCTATTTAGATCGTCGAGTACAGGTTGTACTCAACATGGACCCAGAGCGGTCTCGAATTTTGGTTAAATGACGCAGAAAGGTTAGTGGATTTGGATAAGGACCTGGAACAGTCCTATTTGGATTAAATTACCTGAAGAAATCTGTGGATTCGAAAAATGACCCAAAGTGGTCTCAAATTTGGATTAAATGACCTGGAAAGGTCCGTAGGTTTGGATAGGACATGGAGCGGTCCCGAATTTTGATTGAATGACCCGGAGAGGTCTGTTGATTTCGATATGGGCCCGAAGCAGTCTTGGATTTGGATAAACGATCTAGAGAAATCGTGGGTTTGGTTAATGAATTTGGGATTGATTCGAAATTGGGTATTGACTCAAAACAACCATGGATTTCACTAATGAACTTGAGAGATCAAGGAAGTGAATTGGAAACGGATTGGATTCTGGATTAGAATATATAGCAATCAATGGATTATGAACTTAGGATTTTGGATTTAAGGCGATTTTAAATCATGCCTTCCTATCGCAAGGCATGTTTTGAGGGAAAAGTGTTAACCCGCCTTTTGTCAGGGAAGTATATGGCGAAGTTAAGTCAACAGTCTTCACAATTATCAAACGATGAGTGATGATTATGGGGTTTGGAGATTAGCTACAGATAATAACATGAAGTAGCGATTACATAAAGTTGGTAGAAAAATGTTGCAGAGTGCTTGAAATGCGGATATGTGCTTGAGAAAGAAGGATGGGCATAGGCTGGATCAATGTAAGAATGTATCTGCATATGAAAGGATCTGCATAATATGGATCAGTATGATATGGATCTGCGTTGGGTGGATCAACATAGCTCGGATCGGCTTTGATGCACAAAGCTTGGTTTGCTATAATATGGATCGATGTGGTATGGATCAGTATAGCTTGGTTCGATAAAGCATGGTTTGGCGTTGTTCATGATGGATGGATCGACCTTGATAGTAATATAAGGGGTTCGCATATTAGTGTTTGTGATATGGATCTATATGGCATACATTAGAAGGATTTGAATCGTCACAATACCCATAAGCATTAGGGATCGGCATAGCAACCTAAGTGCCACGGATCAGCATGCCTTAGAGGGATCAGATTACTTTCCAGACTATATCGGGAAGGATCGACATATTTTCATGGATCAAGAAGGCTCAGTGTAATTTCGTGTGGAAGGATGGACTGGCATGCTTCGTGGAGGATGGATCGGTATAGGATATTGGAGGGAGATAGATCAGCATAGCAATATGGAAAGGGAAGGATCGACATGGAGGACTCTTCAAAGACGCTCGTCCTTGAATTGGATGAAGAAAAAGGGACTGGTGTATACTAGCTAATCGATACTTATGGATGAATCATGCATGCCAATCTTTAGGGTGGGCCTGTGTAGGTGAGAAGATCTTGTAGCTGAAGTTTCACCTATAAATACAGTTGGCTTGGCTTTAGAAAGGTGACCTTCATTTTTTCTTCATCTTTCCTAGGATGCACTCTGCCATTTCTATTCTTGGATTTTGGACTGTAACTGTATCCAAATTTCAGTTTAGTAATGAGGATTATTCTTGAGTAGACATATGGCGGAGCTAGCCGAACCACAATAAATCTTTTCTCTTTTACATGCTTTTATTTTATTTTTTTATTCTTCATATTATATTTTCTAGATTATATACCATGTGTGATCTGTGACTGGATATTAGTGCTTTCATACAACTGGGTGTTGCTTGTTAATTTCGAAGCCAACCATCTTTCACTGGGAAAGCTTGCACCCACGGATTTGGAAATTAGGATCTTGAATTTTGAAAGCTTGGGAACTTGGATCTAGGAAGCAATGGCTAAGAAATCAACAATGGGAAAGAGAATGGAGAAGTGCCATCATGAAGGGAGTCAGAAGGCTTCCTCGGGAGCTAATCAAACCTCAGTCTTCGTTACTAGAGACGAGATAGAAATAATGATGGATGCTATGCAGGAAAGGATGCTAAAGAGACAGGAGGAAATGATGAAGTACCTATACTGATAGATTGAACAAGCTGGAATGCAAGGAAATGGAGTAGCGGGGAATACTGGAAATTTGGATCATGGATTAGAGTAGCAAGAATGGAGGAAGCCTAGATTTAGAACTAAGAAAATAAAGAAAACAAGGTATGAGGTAGAGTGCAATTACCGGGAGCGGCCCTCGACCATCCACTAACGATCGGTGGTACCTTAGCCGACCATTCTAACCAACCAAGAATGATCATACAATCGGTGGCACGTTTGTTGATCATTCTAGGGCGATTGGTGCTGATTGTTCCACACACAGGGTCGTGCCCCTCGATCTTGTTGGCTTTAGTCCAAGCAGGATACCAGGTGGTTCTATGATGTTTAGTGTTGATCGAAATATGAATGCTTCACTAGAAGAATAGATTTCAAGATTCCCTCGTGGACTCAGTGGGTAGGGTGGAGTAAATAGACGAAGACTACCACTTCGGACAACGACAAGTTGGCGGATATGATCAGACGGGACATGAGAGGAGGATTGGTGAATAGTGATTTGAAAGATACGAATAGGAGACCTTTCACTCGTAGAATCAAGCAAGCTAGGAATCCACCGGAGTTCAAACTATCAACGCTCGAGATATATGATGGAAAAATAGATCCTGTTGTTTATCTGATGAGATAAATGAGGTACATGGAAGCACTAGGGGCATCGAAGGAAGTCATAGCACGGTGCTTCCCTTTTTATTGGACGGATATAATTATGCTATGGTTTAGAAAGTTGGATAGAGGCTCTATTGGCACATGGATGGAATTGATCGAAGGGTTTATGAGGAAGTTTAGGGGTCACATCTCGAGATCCGAAAATGTGATGAGTTTGGAAACACTGAAAAAGGGGACCGGAGAGTTCTTAAGAAGTTTTCTAACAAGGTTTAATGGTGCGATGGCATGGGTGGATCATTCGGATCCATCCATTGCTTCAATGGCTGCTTTATCTGGAATTGCTGATGACATGGAATTCAAAGATTCCCTTGCATGAGAACCACCTATAGATCTAGGGGGTTTTACCATGAAGTAGAAAGGTTCCTGCGACAAGAAGACACACGAGCGAACAAACCAGAGGTGAATGCTATGCAAAGGGAAGGATCACTAAGAGAGGTGAACAAGAACGATAAGGGAAAACGAAGAATGATGATGGCAATAATATGTTGAAAATGAAATGGAGAGAACCGAAATTCTCTTCTTACACGGATTTGATCGAACCTTTTGAAAGGATTTATTTGGATATCTAAGGACGTCTTCAGTATCGAAGGCCGACAAAAAGGGAACCCTCTGAGCACGAGCGGGCACGGGAAGCATTGCCTATTCCATGAGCCGGATGGGAACAATACAAATGGCTATAGGCATTTGAAGGTTGTCATTAAGGAACATGTGAGGAATGGTCACTTACAATAATATATAAGGAATTAGGTTGTGGCGGTGGAACAGGAGTAGCCACCACGCAACTAGAATGAAGATGGCACTAGATCATTGCATCATCCCCAACTTATCATTAATTGATTGGATTCAGGCATGTAATAAGTAATAAAAACCCATTGTAACATGGCTAAGTCACTTACGCATGTACGGGGTCGAGGACGGTCCCTAGGCATGTTTTGAGATGACTATGAACTGTATTACTCGGGTCGATAAAATTTTTGTTTTCCCCTTTTACTATGGACTCTGGTCTTTCTGATGCTATGGTTATTTCAATTTTTTGTTGTACATGCTTTTATTTTATATTTTACCAACTGGACTTTGGAATGATTAAATATGGATTAGTGAAATAAATAATACAGGTCACGATGATGGTCCCGACCTGAGAGACGGGGCAATAACTATGAGTTACGAGTCCCTTCGCCTGAGTGAGTCAGGATTGACTCGAACAAGGATAAATCCTCGAACAAGGATTGAGGCTAGAGTAGGATACCCCATAAATCAAGTCCTCAACCGGGGATAGAGGACGAAGTAGGAAACCCCCATTGACTAAGCCCTCGGCCGGAGAGTCAGGGCCCGAGAATAGAACACAACCAATTGTCGGGTATGGATTATGCCTAGAAAAGGATAATGCGCTTCGCTGGAGAGCCACAGGATCAGCTTACTTAGATCGTTGAGTACGAGCTGTGCTTGGCATCGACCAGGAGCGGTCCCAAATTTGGATTAAATGACCCAAAAAGGTCTGTGGATTTGGATACGGACTCGGAGCGGTCCAAGACTTGGATTAAACGACCTTTGAAGTGGTTAGTGGATTTGGATAAGAAACCGAAGTGGTCCTAGACTTGGATTAAATGACCAAGAGAGGTCTATGGATTTGGAAATGGACCCGGAGCAGTCCTGAATTTGGATTAAATGACTTGAAGAAGTCCGAGGATTTGGATATGGACCCGAAGGTGCTGGATATAGATAAAATGTTCCGGAGAGATCGTGGATTTGGTTATAAAATTCGAGATGGATTTAGAATTGGGTATCGATTTAAAACAGCCATGGATTTTGCTAGCATCCGGGGAGATCAAGGAAGTGGATTGGCAATGGATTGGATTCTGGATTGGAATGTATGACAATCAATTGGTTATGTACTTCAGATTTTGGATTTAAGGCAATTCAAAACACATCTTCTTATAGCAGGGTATGTTTTGGGGGAGAAATGTTAGCCGCCTTTTATTAAGGTAGTATACATGCAGATTTAAACCAACAGACTTCATAATTATCTGACGAAGAGCGACGATTATCGGGTTTGGAGGTTAGCATAGATAATAACATGAAGCCAGGATTAAACGAAGTTGGTAGAAAAATGATGAAGGGTGCTTGAAATATGGATACATGATTGAGATGGAAGTATTAGCATAGTTCGGATTAGCATAAGTATGGATTGGCATGGGAAAGGATCATCATAATATGGATCAGTATGAAATGGATTGCCATAGTGAGGATCGACATAGCTCGTATCAGCTTGGATGGAAAAATCTTTGTTTGGCATAATATGGATCGGTAGGTATGGACCAGCATAGCTTGGTTCAACAAAGCATGGATCGGTATTGTTCATGATGGATGGATTGACACTGATAGTAACGTAAGGGGTCGACGTAATGGAGTTTCGTGATACGGATTTGTGTGGCATACTTGGAAGGAGTTGGATCGTCACAATATCCTAAAGCATTAGGGTTCGACGTAGCAACCTAAATGCCATGGATCGACATGCCTTAGAGGGATCGGCAAACTTTCTAGGCTACATCAGGAAGGGTCGACATATCTTAATAGATCGAGAATGCTCAGTATACACTTGTATGGGAGGATGGATCAACATATCTTCATGGAGGAGATAGTTCGGCACACTTTGTGGAGGATGGATCGGTATAGGATATTCGAAGGAGATGAAGCGATGTAGCAACATGGAAAGGGAAGGATAGGCATGAAGGAACCTTGAAAGACGCTTGGCCTTGAATTAGATAAAGGAAAAAGGATCGGTAGTATGATAGCCAATCGGTACTTATGGATGAATCATGCATGATGATCACTATGATGGGGCTATGTAGGTGAGAAGACCTTGTAGAAGAAGTTTCACTGTAAATACAGTAGGCTTGGCTTCAGAAAGGGGCCCTTCGTTCTATTTCTCTTCATCTTCTACCTAGGATACCTCTGCCATTCCTATTCTTTGATTTTGGATTGTAATTGTAATCAAATTTCAGTTAATAAAGGGGATTATTCTAAAGTGAACGTAGGCGGGGGTTAGCCGAACCACTTAAATCTTGTCTCTTTTACTTACTTTCATTTTAGTTTGTTTATTCTTTATATTATATTCTCTACATTATATACTATCTATGACTGAATATTAGTGCTTTCATGCAACTGGGTATTGATGGCCAATTTCGATGCCAATATCAAGTTTTTAATAAAAAAAGATAAAAGTGTATGTGAGACATAGTAAAAAAATCATCTTTATGAATCATTAAACGATAAAAAATATTTTTATGAACTTTTTTTTTGCAAAAAGATGAAAGAAAATTAACTAAAATTGGATTCTAACTGTTATTTCGGTAGAAATTAATTTTAATTATTATTTTCATAATAAAGAAAGAAAAGTTAAAGAAGTAAACTTGTGCATCAGGTAACTGTATTTATCGAAATTCTAGCTTCACAAACATGATATGTTTATATATGTCTGGCACAAAGGTTGGATTACTCTATGAGATTCACAACAAAAACATAAAAAAAGAAATACTTCTTCAAGAAGTTCACTTTCTTTGAAGGTAGTGGTGAAAATTTTAATTATATATGTGATTTTTAAGTTTATTTTGTAGTTAGTCTTACTATTGACTGCTTAAACATCCGTAAGCCTCAAAATTGATCAATCTTCTTTGAAACATTTGAACCTAAAATCATGGTAAAATGAACATCCAAAAGAAAATCGAGACCATAAGGAATAACTTAGCATCATGTCAATAATTGGTTCTAAATTATTTAGGTAAACATAAAATCAAGCACATTATAGTAAAAAACAACAATCCCGTAAAATTAGGATAGCTTTAAATCGATTCAAAACTCAAAATAAAAAGTGAAAAATGCAAAATTAATTACTTAGTTAGGTTTTAGTTGGACTATTGACATAATATCTTCAATGAAAGAATCTCAAGTTGGAATTTTTTAAGGATTTGAGCGAAGAAAACTAGTAAAATCCCTAAGTAGAAATTGAGCAAGGCAAATTCTAGAACCAATGATTTTTTGAGCTTCCCCTCCTCCATTTTAAAATTATTACAAGACTAGGATACTCTTCTTAGATATATAACCCATTTATTTCTCTTTTTTTACTTCTTCATTCCATTAAAACCAAACTTCATAAAATAACCTAAATCTCAAATATTTGAATTCTAGCAATGGACCTTGAAAGTGATAGTACAAATTTGCAGGATTGTGAAGTGGTAAATATAACAATTTTCAACTTGTTATGCAAAATTATAGTTTTTAAATTTCGCAGTTTGTAGAAGCCAAAGGGTGAGACTGATAGCACAATCTCGCAGAAACATTGCTTGACCTTTTGCTACAGCCTCGCAAAGGCAATGCATGTGCTCAATAAGACCGCACAAGGAAAATGCATCGTTTTGTGCTTTATTAGTAGTTAGTGTATGTGTTTTTTTTGATCATCCTACACAAGTTCCATATCATTTTGTATAAAATCTCGCTCGCTCACTACGTTGTATAGTATAACCGTTTTGTTTATTAATACAATTTCACTTCCATTTGTTTCGATTGTCATAGCTTGTAGAGTTTTTAGATCAAAGAAGACGATAGTAATGAAATTTTGTTGAATTATACTAACGAATTTACAACATATGATGCAAGTAATATATTTTTTATATGGTTTTTATTTATTAAACAATTGGGTAATATGATTTTTTTTCTTTACAACTATCAGTGATTGGTTGATTGGCTTTGTAACACCGGCAAAGACCATGATTTTCTAACCGTTATAATGAAATCGAATAATGGTATCTCGAGTAGGAAACCAAGAATAATGTTTGTGTATGAACGCAGTATTGTCTATAAAAGGAATAAAATTAAAGATCCTAGAGATGATAGATTGATGGGAGCTAAAAATGTTCCTTTAGACTTAAAGTCATGAAACTTCTTTCTTTGAACAATTGGCTTTTTATTGTGGGTAATGTGTCCATAATCATTCGGAGTTGAAGCATAACGAAGGTTATTCTTTGGGTGGAATATTATGTGAAGAAGGAATCAAAATAGTGATTGAAATGCACAAAAATATAGCTAAAGCTAAGGAAATTTTGTATACGTTAAAAAGAAGTGATCCTTCAAATTATATTACCACCAAACCTATATATAATGTAATTCAAGCTTATCAGTGAGTATTTTCATCCTAGAATATTCAACCTATTTATAAAGTACTCAAGGTTTTGATTACTTTGATGATTTAGGATTGACAATCTTAAGTGATATTATGTTTGCCTTTAAGAAGTAATTATATCGTTGTATGCTTACACAATTAAGAAGTTACACTTTAACTATTTATTAAAACGATTGCCTCAACTAGTATTTAATTCGATTACAAACAAGGAATAAAATCTAATACTGAAATATAGGTAAAAGCGGAAAAATGAAGAAAAGTAAAGTCACAAGGAGTTTATATGGTTTAGATAATAAGGAACCATACGCCCACGCGGGAAAGTCATTTTGTTCTTACTATTCCTTAGGACGGATTTTAATGGCAGATCATACAATGATTTCCCATTTTAAAACATTAAAAATATTGAAAAGATGGATACCTTTGTTCCTACATGCTAATTTTATTTATAGTATAATGATGCACGCGGATTGACACATCCTTTTTTCCGTTATTTGATCCCCGTCATTGGATCCTACCATGTGTCATTCATATGTGTTGCTCATCCGCTGTGCAAAGATTGCTGAAGTGATTTTATCGAGATATCTGAATTTGAGTGGTGAGATCTCAGGCTTTAGTGGAAGATTTGAATTTAAAGAAATAATGTTTGAATTTGAGGCAAGAGATTCCATATTCGACTAGAACCTATATTTATTCTTTCAAAGAGAGAGTGGTCACATTTATGAGGCTTGAATTATTGCTTTTGGTGCAACGGACTCATACGATACTGCCCCAATGAAGTTGTAGTCAATCTACACTACTTGATGGGACTCGTTAGGTCATTATTTTTGAAGATAGTTGATGTATGTGAACTAGTGATATATTTTTTTGAGCATCGGGCTACGCAAGCCATTAATAAAGGAGACTTGCATTTTTTACGGTTTACCAATAAGCGTGGATCCGCTTTGGTGCATTACATGAGTGTCCCTATGTAAAATTCTTCAAACACTTTTGACTCCATATGATGCTACTTAAGTAACCCCTAATAAGTGCAATGCAGATCTCAACTTGAAGGTTTGAGCTTTAGGAGCATTTTTTTAAGGTTCACCGAGTTGTTTGGTTTGTAAGTGTAGCTCTCATTCCATTGCTTTTTTCTTTTACAACTGTAGCTCTTTTGACTGGATTAAGTGTCACAATTGTAGGCAAGCTTCCATATTAGGTAATTTGTTTTAGTAGTAGAAATAAGGGTTCGATTAAATAGCTTAGCGTAGTTTTTTTTATGGCTTGTTGCAATCCTTAACTTTTTGCACATTGTCAATTGGATCGATTCAACTCCTCCTTTTAACTTGACTTTTATTGCAAGGGAATCTCTCTCGACTTTGCACCTTATTCAGCCACCCTTTAACATACCTTTAGGAATTCAGGTGTAACAAATCATAGAATGCAATTGAACGATTTGGATGTAATATTTGATTACAAACCAAAAGAGTTTGGCTAGTTTGAATGGCATTGAAAGACTTTAGATGGGAGCGATATTATTAAAGATAATTTTTTGGGCACGTTCCATTAGTTTGGATTTTCTATGAACATTTCCTCTAGTTGTCATATTAGATTGTATGTAAAAACTAATAGGTATAAGATGACATTATTGAAGATAGTTTTTTTCAATATACTTTAGGAGAACCTGGAAGACCAATAAACTCCTTAGGGGAATTAAGTTGTGCTTATTCGCTTTAACTCATGGAACCTATATCTATGGGTGATAATATTTGCGAGAAGTGTATACAAGGCAAGGCTCGAATCTAAGTTTGTTACCAGAGCAAGGCACCCATTTCCATTGCGTCACACCTGCAGATATTATGGAAGATAGTTGGTCTAACCTCCACGAATCCTACATTTTTTATTGCCATTTCTTACGTTGTTGCGAAGAGTGAGGAAAATAATATTTGGGTTTTGGAACGATTAAAGACTATTTTGATCGATTGTGACATTTAAATGCCTAATGTATTCATAAGTGATAGAGAATTTGCATTGGGTAATGCCATTCAGTTACTTTTTTCAAATTCTGCTCTTATATTATGTAAATGTTGTATTAAGAATAACATGCTTACTTTTATGGGAAATATGAGGAACATAAAAGACATGGATGTTTAAGAGAAGAAATCTTTCTTTGGTCATTGAAATGAACTTGCTTGCTCAAAAATAGTGTTGTGTACTATGAAAATTCATATTTTTTGCATGATAAGTATGGTCAATATTGTACGTTATTGAAATATGTTATATTTTGGTAATACAATATTCCATATTTAAGTAGATTTTGGAGATATTTGAGTGAGGTGAAAAAGTGACTCAAATGCATTACCTCTCATACAGATTTTGTTGATTTGGTAGAGTGATTAGTTGCCTTTTTTATTTCATTAAAGACTGCAACAAATTATGTAACGACCCGATTTTTTCGACGCCCGAAAGTCGACATCAATACGTTCACTATATCCAATGCCGCACAGTCGAATGCCGGAAAACATAACCGTTAGGGGTAAAGAATAAGAAGGTAGAAGAAGCAACAGAAACAATAACAGAATCTCATATTTCGCAGCGGAACAAATATAATAGATAAATGAATAATCTTTAAAACAAAGAACCATTTCTATTTATACACCACATTACATCATCAGAGTTTACAACAACACGATACAACTCTGGCATTTAACTTGACCACATGAAAACTGACTTGCACCAACTCCTATGCAGCGGACACTATATAATATAAGTGATACGTCTCGCCATCCAGCTTGCCACCAAATCTCCACAGCGTTTCTTTTCCGACTTCGCTCCAGAATAATGATACCTGACTCTAGGCTCCCGTGTTGAAAATTATAGGTAGCCAGAGTTTAGAAAGGGAACAATAAACACCAGGTCAGTCATGGGACTGGTGTGAGATCTTAAAAACAGTTATTTCACAAAGAAAATAAAAAGAAATCCGCTACGCTTTTGAAAAATAAAACTACCATAAGTACTCTCGCCACACAGACAATGCAACGCATAATTGGAGGAGATTTCTCTTTATGATAGTCAAAAATGCTTGATATGCAAAATCCTTTTAATATTATTATTAGTGCATAGTGCGAAAAACTTTTCGAAAGTATAATATTAATCTTAGCCAGCATAGACATTTTGAACTATGCCTACTATAGCTACCATCTAAACAGTGCTGACCACCATAATTAAATGGCAGGTTATACAACTAAAACTGTACAAGGCGCATTTGGAGATTGGATTTCCAACAAATGGTCAGGCTAAGGAACTTCCTATGCCACATGGGTACGGCTGTGGAGGGATGCCCCGAGAACCTAACCGGATCTCTGCCAACACAAAGCCTAGTTGCCTCTGTAACTAGGCAACTATTACACGAGTATGCCATCCCACGGTCGTTTGCGGCCTTTATCCGAGGATCCTCAACCACAAAACAACAACCACAAAGTAATAAATTGGCAGCAACAACATAGGCAAAATATCTAGGCTCTATACCATGACACTAGCCTTCTCCAGAAGGAAATGACATACCCTCAAGGGGCGCTACGCTCAAATAACCTTGCCGCATCCTTCCTATTTCAACCATTTCTGGCCTGTGAGGTCCGACGAAGTCTCTTCCAGAAAGCTACACTTTTCACAAAGCCATGCTTCGATCAACAAATGATCAGGAACACTTCGTATGCCACACTACCAAATTGGGAGTATATAGCTAATAACCCTCAACTACATAACCACTGAGCTCGTACATCTCAAAGAAGGGTGTTAAGCTAAGAGAATAAATTCTCCGCCACCAACAGAAATGTATTTGACAGAAATTAGCTTTATATCTCAAAGTGTAATGTCAGACACACATCCATACAAGTCCGTTCCGGGATCGAACGGAGTCGAAGGCACTTCAAAGAAGCACTTGCAATCCGGATATTCACTAATCACGTACGGAATCCCCATCACAAAGGGTGATAAAATCCCTATACTGGAGCAACCCAGTGCAGAGACATTCGACAGGTAATCCTTTCACTTTTGAAAATATCCAGTCTTCAACACCATCTTGAAATGCAGTCCCATTTTGTCGTATCATTATTTGGAATGGGTTTTATGACACAAATTCCTCTCCTTGTTAATCTGAATAACGAGCGATTATTTTAAAAAAAAGTGTTACATTCATATTTCAAGCAAATCACAACAGTTTCCACTTTGATCTTTTACATAAACGATCCATCACAAAGATTCGATGTGGTTTTTGAATATCCATTTTGAATTTGACCCCCGATCGCATCGAAATTCAAATGTCATTTAAAGGCCAATATTGATAGTTGGTTATTTAACTATAAATCAATATTCACAACAATCACCAAATTAAATAATTTTCCCAAATTATTTATTTTCAAAATATTTTTGCAAGATATATTTTCATACTTTAACCATTTGAAAACAAATTTTAGATCATTTTCCTCACGTGGGATAAATTTCCAAATACTTATTTAATTCTACTGAAAAATTTGCTGAGCTCAAATACTTCAAAATAATTTAAATTACTTATCCAAAATAAACTTGGAAACATTTCAAATAAAACTATTTTGAAAACACTTGCTTAAATATTAGTTATGAAAATATTGTGCTAAAATCTCATATAAACTTAAGTCCAAAATAATTTTAGAGTAAAATTATTAAATAGAGTATAATTATTTAAATAACCAATTTCTAATCAAATATCAATTAAAACTTCTAAATAATCACTTCTATAACTAATTGAATAAATATTTTACTTTAAAGATTTTCAAATAACTTAGGAAAATAATTTCTATAAAACATTCTTTTTAAAACCTACTTCAAAACTTTTAATTTTGAAAGATGCTTTAAGAACATACTCGGCTTTCCACGGAAAATACACCTTCCATTTTAAAATAGTTTATTAAAATCAGTTAATAAATCCTTCTTGATTTATTTTAAATTTACATTCCAAATCTGTAAATTTCTTTTCGCACTTTAAAAAAAATAAATTCACATTTATTTTTAAAACTATTTTCCCTTTCCTTTTTAAATTCCCATTGTTAATTAAAATTTTCGAAATATCTACGGATATATGATTTTAAAATTGATTTCAAAAATCATTTACAAACACCAAATCAATTTTCAAATTGATTTCAAATTTTATTTTAAACACCAAATCAATTTTCATATTGATTTCCCATATATTTATGTTTTGAACACCAAATCAATTTTCGAATTGATTTTTAAAATAAACCCCTTTATCTCTTCCAAAATATTTAATATCCATACTTTAAAATAAATTCTTCAACTTTTGAATTATATTACTTTAAAATAAATTCTTCAACTCTAAATTCTTTAAGGGGGGAATCTGTAACGATCCCAGACGTTTACCGTGTTTGAATTTATAATTGATTTAATTTTTGAATAAAGAATTGTGAAATAATTAGGAATTAATTGAAACTTAATTGGATATTTGAAAATAAATATATATGTTAAAATAAAAGATCATAAATATTTAAGTTAGAAATAAATATTTAAATTAGAAATAGAAGTTAATATATATACAGTAAATTATAAAAATATTGAGTACCACATTAGATAACATTTAGATATCTATGAAACAAACAAACAAAACTTCATATTCAAGTGCAAACAAATAAAAAGATAAGTGTGAACACTTATAAAAAGAAACAAAGATATATGTGAATGGGCTTGAAAAAGAAGATAACAAAAAGAAGACAAAGAAAATAGGCAACCTGTAGAGAAAGTAAATAAACAAATGAAGACAAGCATACAGGCTGTAGACAAAGTAAAGCTATGTACGAAATATTACAAAACAATAATATACATTAAGTTTAAAAGCAACCTGGCAAAAATAAAATAAACAATCCAACACAAAATCTTCTCAACACATACAAGAAATATATATCAGCCCCCAAAAATGAAAATATCTTTGCCTGTATTTGTACCAAACATAACATCACTTGTACAAAGAAAATAATCACCCTGTTGTACAATAACATGTTACCCTATAACCCATTCTATATATCAGAGCATTACCTAAATTCGTACATTCAAGCTAAGTAGCACCTGAAGTATATATGGTTTACAAAATTCAAACAACATATATGAGCTAACTTACAAAACAAGGCACAAGAATTAATGCAGCCACCACAACATGTCTATCAGCCACAATATGAAATATCATCAGCCTGCATAAAGTTAAACAAATCAAATTTTGATATGGAAAGGTATAAGAAAAAGTTCAAAGGACTTAAGCAATAAATGCTAGCCATGTTTTGGTCATTTGAAATGTACAAAAAAAGAAAAGAAAAATATCGTCCATGTTGTACAAACATGAATAATGTCACTAAACTTCATTTTCTCTATATATCAATAACAAGCTTCACATTCTCAGTTCGATCATCAAAGGCTGAGAAAAATTTGAAGTAAACATCATCTTCTATAAAACTCAAACAGAAAAATCAACTTAAAAACAACTTGAATCAATTCAAATCACAGATCAAGAGAGGAGCTTCAGCTAGTAAAAAAAAGTCAAGCCTGGTTTAACCTTTCAAACTCTACTCTATTCTTCATCTTAGGCCAATGTGAGTAACTCATTTTCTTAAATTTTAAAAATATAAGTTTGTTGTTTATTTATATCACTGTGAATAGGTTATATATGTATATATGGATACTCTGAATATGTAAACTAGAAGTGTTATTTCAGTTTATTGATTGCTCAAGACCTCTATTTGAGTTCCTCAATACAAATGTTTGATTTCAAAATAAATTTCTCTGGATATAAGTAATTGTTTGAGCTTAGTTTTAAGCCAATATAAGTTGTATATTCTATACTAATTTAAACATATATTAAGTTAAAACAGTTAGTTCATAATCTCTGAAAGAACTCCAAGAAACTGATTTAATTTATATTTTTTTTAACACAGGTTGTCCTGAGTTTTCTAAAAAAAATTTTTAAAATAAATACAGGTCACTGTTAAACTTAGGTTACTATTCCACTGATCCAATTCGTAGTGAAATCCGATCAGTGTGGTTGCGAAGATTGTTCAACCTGGTTTGTTCATTGTCTTGCATCATTGATTATACCTGCTGTTCCATTTAACCTGAGCATTGCCTTCATGTATTGTCTGTGCACTGTGTAGTCACGGATCATATATGTGTGACTGGGTATACTTGTGTGTTGGTCTTCATTTGCATTGTGTTGTAGTTTGTGCATTGAGCTTGTTGTATTGGTTATCTCACTTGACTGGTTGAGTTATCCCTGTTGCCACTCTGATCTGGTCTGCCCATTTGAAGTGTTCACTGACCTGAGTTGTATATTGGTTAGCCCCACTTGACTTTGTTTAGCATGTCTCTATTGTTCCCCTGATCTGGTGCCTGTAGTGATTCTACCAATGACTTGAGTTTGATTTGTATTTCATGTTAGAATTTTCTTCCCTCTGCATGTACTCAGTTTGGGACCGATTTTCAAGCTTGTTGTGATGATATGGCCTCTGTCTTGTGAAAAGTGGAGCCTGTTTGCACTGCCTGTTTTCTTTCTCTGTTGTTGTTTGGTAAAGGGTGTTGGCATAATAGTCTCAGGTAACTCGGGAATCTACTCGAAGCTTTGAAGTGTTTGGCCCGAAGTAATTTTGTTGCTAGCTGGAAAAATGTCGTGATGGTGTGCAGATGAACGTAGTGGAGGCCGAAGTTTCGAGTCGCCGAGAATGTGGCGTTGACAGGTTGTAGTGGATGGTTCCTATTTATTGTTTCCAAGTTTGGAGTTTAACCTTCGAATTCACTCGATTGTGATTTAGGCAAATTTATGTACATTGGGTCGTAGGAATTGATTTGGGTGGTCACCGACGACGCTTAGGTGGCTGCGGCGATGCAGGAAGTTGGTCGCGAAGTTCGCGCAAGTGAACGGTGATCTCGTGCACAGAGGTATTGTCTGGTGATTTGGGTTTTGTTCAGTTGTGTAGGGTTTGTATTTGGGTAGACAGTTTATACTTAATAAAAAAAACAAGAAGAAGAAGAAGGTTGCGTGAGTAACAGGGGAGAGACTCGGGGAAACTAGCGTACAACTCGAAGTAACACACGAGTTTTTATAAGGGAAGGCTCGGGTAAATGTTTTTTCCAGGTTTCAAAACCTGAACCTATCTGTTTTGTTTTAATCAGAACATGAATTCAAAACAAATTTTAATATAAGTTAAAAAAAATCAGAATTTGGAAGATGGAATTCAAATTTGCTTTTGACATAAATGAAGTTTTATAAAATTTAAAGTATTCAAACAACTTTAAAATGTTCAAGTATATTTTATACAATGATTATAATGTAAATGATTGGGTTTAAACTCTTGTAAATTTCTTTTATAAGAATAATATTATTTAACATGTTAGTTCAAAGGTTTTAAAAATTTAGTTTTAGACTTTATTAAAGATGAACTGGTATTTCATTTTGAATTTTAAAAAAAATGAAATTTAAAAGTAAAATTAGATGAAAAGTTAATAAATTAGTTTAACTTAAATTTGTAAGATAAATAAATCAATTTATCTTTAAAGCTGGAATGTAAAATTTTGATTTAAACTTAAATTCAAAATGGAACTAAATTGTAAATTTAAAAGTAAAATGTTTAACATATATATGTTAATGTTAATTAAGTCATTAATAAAGAAATGGATTATCTTAGAGATAATTAAGGTAATTAAAATGATTTAATTAATAAGGTAATTAAAGAATGATTTATTTTATTTATAAATTAATAAATTAAATTAATTAGAAACTAATGATTCAAATCTAAAAAATTTCCTTAAGTAAGTAATTAAAGAAATATTATTAGTTAATAAAGATAATTAACTAAGGATTATTAAATATTGATTAAAGTGATTAATGTTAATAATTAATTGGATAAAATTAATTTAGATAATCAATTATAAATTGTTTAAATGTAATTACTTAATGAAAGTAATTAAGGATTAATCACTTATTGTAATAAATTTTGGATATTTTGACTTATTAAGGTTAATTAATTATGAAATTGGTTTAAAGGCTAATTTAATTAATATGATTAATTAAGAATAAATTAATTAATTAAGATGATTTCTTAATTAATTTATATCAAATGATTTGTAATTAATTTATCAGGATTGGGTAATAATTCATAAGTAATTAATTTAATTGGAAATAAATTGAATTAATTAGGATTAAATAATTAATTAATCCTTTTTATAAATGATTATTGATTGCTTGACCTTACTTATGAATGATTGTCTTGTATGAGATGCCTTGATTGATTGACCTATCTGATCTGTGATATTTTGTTCTGTGGATTGAGCTGTGTGTAATTTGCTCATTTAATAACGATATTTTTTTTATTATTACCTGTGAATATGTGAATGAACGATAAGTATTATAGTTTATACCGCTTATCAACTATATTTCTGTGTTTTGATCTGTGATGATGATGTTGTTGCACTATTGTGTTAAACCCCTGGACCACACTATACACACACAAATATGGATTTCAAGAGGAAATCGATTAAGTCACAGATTTTTGAAATGATTTCAAAATAGACAATTTGAATTCAATGGTTTGGAAATGAAATCGGGTTAAATGTGAAAAGCTTTTGAAAAGGAATTTCAAAGCTAAAAATTTATTTTTGAATAACTTGATAACGCTTTGAAATTTAAATAATTTGAATTCAATATCCGAAACTGAATCCAATGATTTGAAACCAGGGATTAAAGATGTTGTACAAGTTATATATGGGTTTAACCATTTCAAAAATGTTGATTTGGGAATTTGAATTTAAATTCGAAGGCTTTAACTCATGAAAATATAATTGGATTCTTCTGAAACGAAAACTGTTTGTTTTCAAATAATTAAAGCTTTCACATAAGGAATGAACTTCCATATTGAGTTAACAGGATTTCTAGTTTAAAATGAAAATGATTTCCAAGTGGAAATGGTGTGAAAGCTATATGTTAAATCTTAAATTTAAAGATATTAAACGGGTTAATCCAATTGAAATGGGAATTGATTTGAAATCCGTAAATGGATCTTTGTGAAAATGGGTGAACTTAGTGAAAAGAATCTTTTTGTTTAAAGATTTGAAAATGGTAATTGGTTTAAACCATTTGAAAGAAAGTTTTGAATTATTAAGTTGTGACTTAATTGAAATCCAAATCCATACGTTTTAAATGTTACGCTCACTATTCGGTTTAGCCGAGAGAAGACCTTTGTGTCATATAACCCATTCCGAATATGTGATTCGACGTATGTGGATAGCATTTGAAGACTGGTGGTAAAGACCGGATATTTACGAGAACGATAGGATGACCGATCGATTGCCTCTGCACTGAGTTGCTCCGGTATAGAGATTCCCTAAGTGATGGGAAGTCCGATCGGGATTGTGAATACCCGGATTGCAAGGACTTCTTTAGAAGTGCCTTCGGTTCTGTTCGAAACCAGAACAGACTTGTATGGTTGTATGTCTGACACTACACCTTGAGATATAAAGCAGATTTCTTTCAAATACATATCTGTTGGTGGAGGAGAATTTATTCTCTTAGCTTAACACCCTTCTCTAAGACGTACGAGCTCAGAGGTTATGTAGTTGAAGGTTATGAGCGATATATTCCCAATTTGGTAGTGTGATATGCTGAGTGCTGTTGTGTGTTAATGATCATTTACTGATCATTTGTGATCAAAGCATGGCTTTAGTGTAAAGCGTAGCTTTGTGGATGAGATTGCATCAGGACCTCACAACCCGAAAATGGTCGAAACAGGAAAGATGCGGCAAGGTTACAAGGGTCGCGCCCTTTAGGGTGTGTCACTCCCTTTTGGTAAAGGGTGGTATCATGGTATGGTGCCTAGATATTTACCTATGTGGTGGCTCCAATCTCATTTACTGTGTGGTCGTTGCTTTAGAGGCACCTCGGATAAAGGTCCCAAAGGACTAGGGAGTGGCATGCTCGTGTAGTAGTTACCTAGTTACAGAGGTAACCCGGCCTTGTGTTGGCAGAGAGCTGGTTAAGTTCTCGGGACGTCCCGCGAGAGGCGTACCCATGGACAGTGGGAAGTTCCTTAGCCCGACCATTTGTTTGAAAATCCAAACGAAACAATACGAGCCCTTTTATGATTGCAGTTGTATAACCTGCCTCCTCCGGAGGTAGCTGTAGCGGGCATAATATAATGGTACCTATGCTGGCTAAGATTTATATTCTACTTTTGAAATGTTTTCCATTATACGAAAAATCAATATCTCTAAGATAATCCATTTCTTTGGATATGACTGACCTTGCTTATCTAGGTGAAACGTGATGGGGGGGTTCTCGCTTTTTGTTAGGTGGCGGGCTGGAGACTCTTACCCCCACACGTCCTCTTTATGAGGTTGATTAGGTATAAGCTGTGACAGTCGAAAGGCTGGCCGTAAAAGCAAGTTTGGGATACCAGTGTATGTCATGGCGGGGCTAGGATGGTTGAAAAGCCTACCAGTCGAGAGAGGCCACATTTGTTACATTTGGTATCAGAGCTAAGGTTAAACTTTAGCTCAGGAGTATAACACGTTAAGTAGCTCATTATAGATAGGGTGAAGTATGCCCTAGAATGAGTGTATCCCTAAGATATCCGTTCGTATGCCTCAGTAAATTCTCTTACTATTCACTGATGATAAGTATGAGTGCAAGAAGAGGACAAGATAGAGGATAGGGAAGTACCAGTATTAATGATCGATACCCTTCAATAGTGGAAATAACTTCTCTATCAATCTCCCTTGATTCGATTCCGAATTCTTCGATATCTTCGTGATAGTTCCAGAAGAAGTTTCGGTGTAGTGGTGGCCCTACGAATCATTGTAGGAAAATTTTTACTTCGTATCTTCATCGGTTTCTAATCAGATTTCGATTTAAACTTTAATAAAAATGAATAAATTTGAAATTGAAAATTTTGAATAAATTGGAAATTTTAAATTGAGTAAATTGGTTAATAGAATATAAAGCTAAATTTGAATTGAATTGATAAAACGATTTCGTTCAAAACCAAATTTGAAATTCTATGTAGTTTCTTGGGTTGATCGAAGTCTGAAGGGGGACAAATTGGTATATACTTTGAGTATTCCGACCTTAGTTTGGAATCCATATCTTGTGTTTGAGAAATTGTGGAAGATTGAATCCATCTATCAATCTCTTTTGTTCAGCATCTCTTTTCAATTCTTCGATGGTTCCTGGTAGATCCAGGAAGATGATTTGATATATTTGCATGGGAATAAACTCCAAATAGATCAGAATTGTTTGTTTGGATGAATTGATTGTTCTGGTTGCTATGGTTAATAGGTATACTTCAGTTCTAAACTAAAACTTTTGAAATTGTATCCATATATCTGCCTATTTTTGGGTCCGGACATGTTCTACAAATGGTTAGTTATCCCTTCGAACTAACCAATGCTCCTGCATATTTCTTAAATCCGGATAACCTGAATATCTTGTGGGAATTTTTTTTAAAAAAAGATTCGTTCTCATATCTATTATTGATATTTTGATTTGGTGAGCCAAATACAGGATAGATACCCATTTTGACCTGGAAAACTATGTCCATATCTTTGTGTATGTATCTTTGTTGTTTTCGTGCTTGCAAATTTGGGGGACGAAATTTCTTTATAGGGGGAGTCTGTAACGATCCCAGATTTTTACTGAGTTTGAATTTATAATAAATTTAATTTTTGAATAAAAATTGTGAAATTAATTCGTAAATTGATTTGAAAGTTTCCAAATTCAAATAAAATAGGTTAATAAATTATGTAAATTTTAAAGTAACACATTAATGAATTTAAAACAACAAATATACTTAACTCAAATATATATATATATATATATATATATATATATGAAATAGCTTGTTTACAAATTATAAAGAATATAAAGTAAAACACAACTTAATTTAAACAACATATTAACTATAGAAATTTATTTATATTTTAGAGCCATAATGCAAAGCAAGATAGTAAATCAAAATACAACCAGGCTATACTTACATAATAAGTAAGATAAAACACAAATAAAATGTACTTACAAAATACATCAGAAAAATAAATATAAAATATAAACTATTGAAATAACTATATGGAAAAATACAAATTAATTTGTATGTAAGATAAAATAAATACTTAAGTTTGAAATAGAAATTAGATATACATAAGACAAATTATATAGTTATGTAATAATACAAGTAAACACATGAATAAATTTAAACAACATGTTAATAATAGGATTTCATTTAAATTCCAAAGCAAAGACAAAAGAAATGATAAAAGTATATTCAAGTATTAACAAATAACATTGGATAAGTATGTAGACATAAGGAGAAAAAACTGTGTAAACAAGAAAAAATAATAAGCATTAGCTTATGATACAAGACAACAACAATTAATGCAAGCCACCACAATCATCTTCTCAGCCGAAAATGATATGCATAAGCTTTTGGAAAAAAACAAGACTAAAGACAGAGAAGAATAAATATATTCAAGTTAGAATTTACAAATATCAATTAAAGTTTGAATCTCTGGTACTTAGCATTAAATGCAAGATCATCTCAGCCACCGAAGGAAAATGTTTGCAGCCACCAAAGCAAAGAAATCACTGATCCTGTATTATGCAAGATAAAATAATCACCTGTTGTACAAATATATGATACACTATAAACTCTCCTATATTTTCACCATCCTTACTTAGTTTCATCCATCATAACTGAGAAAAGAAATCTAAAGTAAAATCATGCAAACTAAAACAAAAATCAATAACACAATCAACTTCAATACCAGAGGTTAAAGGAAGATTACAGGAAAAACAAAAATTGCAGTTTTGTAAAATCAAAAAGGAGGCTCTGTTCTTCTTCTCAAATCACGGTGAGTAACTTTATTTTAAAATTTAAAGGATGAAATTGTTGTGAATACACTTGTGAATAGTTATGGTTGTATCTACCTATATACGAATGCTCTGTGAATGATGGTAGTATCTGTGAGCAAGCTGTAGTTATATTTGTTCACTGTTTCAAGTTTAACAACAACGTCCCTGGTTTCAATAAAACCGTTCTCTCCCGATCTATTTAATTTCTGGACATGGAGTTAAAACAAGAAGTGATTGTTATAGCCTATACTTAGGATTAAAATTTTATTCAATCCCAAACAAACTATTTTTGGCTCGGGAACGTAAGAAATCTGATAATATCTTTCAATGGGTCAAATTTCAAACTTCATGATTTTCAAATTTAGGTATGCGAATGTAATCTTTATACCAAAACATGATTTTTAAAGCTTAAATCGTGATTTTTAGATGTGTGATGAGAGAGCGGTTCAGGTGGCTCGAATTTTCATTCTTTTGTGGAGTTCAAGTGATCACACCGATGAGGGAGGTCGGGCTTCCGGGGGGGGGGGGGGGATAGTCGAGTGACCAGTGGTTCATGGAAAAATAGTGGAACGGTGGTCAGCCGAACGTGGCGACGGTGGAGAGTATTTTAAATTTGTATACCTAGTTTTGTTCGAGGCTAAGAATTTGTTCCGTTCGTCGTCATCAATTGGTCGAGTGCCAGAAACCGTGGGTGATGGAAGAGGGGAGGTTGACGATTGCGTGACCGGAGTTGCACGAACTCCGATGGTCAAAGTCGTCGGCATGGTGTTGATTCAGGCAACTCGTATGGGTTCTAGGTAGAGCTCGATAGCTTTTTTTCATTTCATGGTGGATGTGGAGATGCTGGGTAGTCCATTGGGTTGAGGTGGTCGATGGTAACTTGAAGGTGGTAGCGGAATCGATCGGAGGGAGGCCGATCATTGGTACACGTGCACCTGTGCACTCGTATGTCTAGAAGATTTTGCTTGGGAAGGAGTTTACTGGGTATTTTGGTTAGTTTGGGTGAGGGCAGGGTTTTCGCGTGTGCGACTCGGGTGATTGCTCGACGCAATATGGGTTAGTCTCGAAGCAGGAACAGGGGCATCTCGGGTAGAAATGTTGTACAGGTTTTAACAGAACCTGTTCCTCTTTTTATTTTGAATAATAAAACAGAATTTTAAAGTTCAAAAGCAAAAGTTTAACTGTGTTAAAAATCAAAGTATAACATAACTCAAGTTCAGGTTTGAAACTTAGTTTAAAAATTTAAATTTAAAAGAGTTTAACCAATTAAAGTATGTTTTAAAGAATTTGAATTTAAAATGGAATTTTGAAAATTATAAAAAAATGAATTCTAACAAAGATTTAATCAAGGTTTAAATCTGGAATTCAATCTAAATTTGAATCTTAGTTTGTAATAAAAGAAGTTTTTGAATTTTAAATTATTCTAAATAACATGAATAATTAAGTTTACTTTTAAATTAATTTGAATTTAAAATTTAAAGTGTAATGATAGAAATACACTTAAATATTAATGAAGTCATTAATAAAGAAATTAATTATCTTAGAGATAATTAAGGTAATTAAAATGATTTAATTAATAAGGTAATTAAAGAATGATTTATTTTAATAAATTAAATTAATTAGAAATGATTAATAATGATTTTAATCTAAGAAATTTCCTTAAGCAAGTAATTAAAGAAATATTATTAGTTAATAAAGATAATTAACTAAGGATCATTAAGTATTGACTAAGGTGATAAATTTTAATAATTAATTGGATTAATTAATTTAGATAATCAATTATAATTTGTTTAAATGTAATTACTAAATGAAAGTAATTAAGGATCAATCACTTACTATAATAAATTTTGGATATTTTGATTAATTAAAATTAATTAATTATGTAATTGGATTAAAAGGTTGATTTAATTAATATGATTAATTAAGAACAATTTAATTAATTAAAGTGATTGATTAATTAATTTATATCAAATGATTTGTAATTAATAAATTAGGTTTGGATAATAAATTCATAAGTAATTAATTTACTTGGAAATAAATTGAATCAATTAGGATTAATCAATTTATTTAATTCTACTTATAAATGACCATTGAATGCTTGACCTTACTTTTGAATGATTGTACTGTATGAGATACCGTGAATTGATTGTCCTATCTGATCTGTGATATTTTTCTCTGTGGATTGAGATGTGTATAATGTATTCATTTATTTACTTTTGTAGATTATCTGTGAATTTGTGAATAGACGATAAGCATTATAGCTCATATCGCTTATCAACTATATTTCCGTGCTTTGATCAGTGGTGATGATGTTGTTGCACTATTGTGTTTAACCCCTAGACCACATTATACACACGCAAATATGGATTTCACGAGGAAATCGATTAAGTCACAGATTTTTGAAATGAATTTTTAAATAGACAATTTGAATTGAAATGGTTTGGAAATAGAATCAGGTTAAATGTGAAAAGCTTTTGAAATGAAATTTCAAGATAAAATTTATTTTTGAATAACTTGATTACACCTTAAAATTTAAATATTTTGATTTAATTTTGAATTCAATATTTGAAACTGAATTCTATGATTTGAAACTAGGGATTAAAAGATGTTATACAAGTTATCTCTGGGTTAAGCCATTTTAAAGGCATTAATTTGGGAATTGGAATTTACACTCAAAGGTTTTAACTCGTGCAAATATAATTGGATTCTTTTAAAACAAAAACTCTTTATTTTTAAATAATTAAAGCTTTCACATAAGGAATGAACTTCCAAATTGAGTTAAAAGGATTTCTAGTTAAAAATGAAAATGTTTTCCAGATTGTTGAAACGTTTTGAAAGCTATAAGTTAAATCTTTAATTTAAGGATTTAATGAGTGAATCCAATTGAAATGGGAGTTGTTTTGAAACCCGTATATTTATCTTTGTGAAACTGTATGAACTTAGTGAAATGAATCTTTTTGTTTAAAGATTTGGAAATGTTAATTGGTTTAAACCATTTGAAAGAAAGTTTTGAATTATTAAGTTGTGGCTTAAATTGAAATCCCATATCCATATGTTTTAAATGTTGCGCTCACTATTCGGTTTAGCCGGGAGAAGACCATTGTGTCGTATAACCCATTCTGAATATGTGATTCGACGTTATGGATAGCATTTGAAGACCGGTGGTAAAGACCAGGTATTTGCGAGAACGATAGGATAACCAATCGGTTGTCTCTGCACCGAGTAGCTATGGTATAGCTATTTCCTAAGTGATGAGAAGTCCGGTCGGGATTGGGAATACCCAGATTTGCAAGGGCTTCTTATGAAGTGCCTTTGGTTCTGTTCGACCCTGGAACAGACCTGTATGGTTGTATGTCTGACACTACACTTTGAGATATAAAGCAGATTTTTTTCAAATACATATCTGCTGGTGGCGGAGAATTTATTCTCTTAGCTTAACACCCTTCTCTGAGACGTACGAGCTCAGAGGTTATGTAGTTGAAAGTTATCAGCGATATATTCCCAATTTGGTAGTGTGACGTGTTGGGTGATGCTGTGTGTTAATGATCATTTGTTGATCATTTGTGATCAAGGCATGACTTTAGTGTAAAGCATAGCTTTGTGGACGAAACTGCATCGGGACCTCACAGCCCGGAATGGTCAAAACAGGAAAGAAGCGGCAAGGTTATGAGGGTCATGCCCTTTAGGGTGTGTCATTCCCTTCTGGTAAAGGGTGGTTATCATGGTATGGAGCTCGGATATTTACCTATGTGGTGGGCTTCAATCTTATTTTCTATGTGGTTGTTGCTTTGTGGTTTAGAGGCTCCTCGGATAAAAGTCCCAACGGACCGGGGAGTGGCATGCTCGAGAAGTAGTTACCTAGTTACAGAGGAAACCCGGCCATGTGTTGCCAGAGATCCTGTTAGGTTCTCGGGAAGTCCCACCAGAGGCGTACCCATGGACAGTGGGAAGTTCCTTAGCTCGACCATTTGTTAGAAAATCCAAACGAAAAAATACGAGCCCTTTTACGATTGCAGTTGTATAACCTGCCTCCTCAGGAGGTATCTATAGCGGGAATAATATAATGGTACCTATGCTGGCTAAGATTTACATTATACTTTAGAAATGTTTTCCACTATGCACCTATAATAATAATATCAAGAAATATTCACGTATCAAGCATATTTGACTATCATGAGGAGAAATTTCCTCCAATTCTGCGTTTGCATGGTGTGTGTGGCGGGAGGCCTTATGGTAGTTTCATTTTCTAAAAAGCATTACGGAATTATTTTAAATTCTTTTGTTGTTTGTTTAAAAGAATAAACTGTTTTTGTTGCTCACATCAGTCACCATGACTGACTCGGAGTTTATTGTTCCTTTCCTAAACTCTGGGTGCCCACTATTTTCCACACGGGCAGTCTAGATTTGGGTTTTTCATATATTCAGGTTTAGTAGATTATCTTGAGTTGGTCCAGTCTTGGATCAGGACGAGACTTTCTTATTTTGGTGACTTATGATGTTGGGGTTCGAGCTAGCTTTGGATTGGAGCAAAGGACTTGGGGATGCATTCTATTGAAGATATTCTTTCCGCTGCTGGTGTTACCTATTCTTTTCGTTGTGTCTTGTATCTCTGATAGTGTTGATAACCATTGTACCATTCTGTTGTATCATATTATATCGGATGTTGTATCTGTCATTATATCAATATTGTATATATATTGATATTTATTTCTTCCGCTGTGTTGTACTTAATGGTGTTATAAGCTCTGGCGACTCGGATTTGAATGATCGAATCCGCGGCATTCGAGTACGATGTAAAGTATGGATGTCGATTTTTGAATGCGAGAAATTCGTATCGTCACATTTGGTATCAGAGCTAAGTTTAAATTTTAGCTCGGGAGTACAACACGTTAAGTAGCTCATTATAGATAGGGTGAAGTATGCCCTAGAATGAGTATATCTCTAAGATATCTGTTTGTATGCCTCAGTAAATTCTCTTACTATCCACTGATAGTAAGTATGAGTGCGAGAAGAGGACGAGATAGAGGACATGTAAGTACCACTATAAATGGTCAATACCCTGCAACAGTGGAAATAAATTTCTCTATCAATCTCCTTTGATTCGTGTTTCCAAATTCTTCTGATTGCTTCGTGGCAGCTCTAGAAAAAGGTTTCGATGTGGTGGTGGCTCTGCGAATCATTGTAGAAAATTCTTACTTCGTATCTTCATCGGTTTCTTATCAGTTTTTCGATTTAAACTTTAATAAAATTGGAAATTTTAAATTAAGTAAATTGGTTAATAGAATATAAAGCTAAATTTGAATTGAATCGATAAAACGATTTCATTTAAAACCAAATTTGAAATTTTGTTATAATTGCTTAGGAATATCGAAGTCCGAAGAGGAACAAATTATATATATATACTTTGGGATGCTCCGACTTGAAATTCGGAATCCATATCTTGTGTTTGAAAAATTGTAGAAGATTGAATCTACCTACCAATCTCTTTTGTTTAGCATCTCTTTTCAATTCTTCGATGGTTCCTGATAGATCCAGGAAGAAGATTTGATATATTTGCATGGGACATAAACTCCAAATAGGCCGGAATTGTTTGTTTAGATAAATTGGTTGCTTTGATTGCTATGGTTAATAGGTATACTTCAGTTCTAAACTAAAAGTTTTGAAATTGTATCCATATATCTGTCTATTTTTGGGTCCAAATATATGCTACGAATGGTTAGTTATTCCTTCGGACTAACAAGTGCCTTGCATATTTCGTAGATTTGATGACCCGAGTATCCTATGTAGTATTGAATGAGTTCGTTCTCATATTGTTGATATTCTGATTTGGTGAGCCAAATACAGGATAGATACCCATTTTGACCTGGAAAACTATGTCTCTATCTTTGTGTATGTATCTTTGTTGTTTTCGTGCCTGCAAATTTTGGGGACGAAATTTCTTTAAGGGGGGAATCTGTAATGATCCCAGACTTTTACCGTGTTTGAATTTATAATTAATTTAATTTTTGAATAAAGAATTGTGAAATAATTAGGAATTAATTGAAACTTAATTAGATATTTGAAAATAAATATATATATGTGTTAAAATACAAGATCGTAAATATTGAAGTTAGAATAAATATTTAAATTAGAAATAGAAGTTAATATATATAGAGTAAATTATAAAAATATTGAGTACCACATTAGATAACATCTAGATATCTATGAAACAAATAAAAAAAACTTTATATTCAAGTGTAAACAAATAAAAAGATAAGTGTGAACACTTATAAAAAGAAACAAAGATATATGTGAATGGGCTTGTAAAAGAAGAAAACAAAACGAAGATGAAGAAAATAGGCAGCATGTAGAGTAAGTAAATAAACAAATGAAGACAAGCATGTAGGCTGTAGACAAAGTAAACCTATGTATGAAATATTAAAAAACAATAATATACATTAAGTTTAAAAGCAACCTGGCAAAAATAAAATAAACAATCCACCACAAAATCTTCTCAACACATACAAGAAATGTATATCAGCCCCCAAAAATGAAAATATCTCTGCCTGTATTTGTACCAAACATAACATCACTTATACAAAGAAAATAATCACCCTGTTGTTCAAAGATATGATACCCTGTAACCCATTTCTATATATCAGAGCATTATCTAAATTCGTTCATTTAAGCTAAGTAGCACCTGAAGTATATATGGTTTACAAAATTCAAACAGCATATATGAGCTAACTTACAAAACAAGACAGAAGAATTAATGCAGCCACCACAATATGTCTATCAGCCACAGTATGAAATATCATCAGCCTGCATAAAGTTAAACAAATCAAATTTTGATATGGAAAGGTATAAGAAAAAGCTCAAAGGACTTAAGCAATAAATGCTAGCCATGTTTTGGTCATTCGAAATGTACAAAAAAAAGAAAATAAAAATATCGTCCCTGTTGTAAAACATGAATAATGTCACACGGTAAACTTCATTTCCTCTATATATCAATAACAAGCTTCACATTTTCGGTTCGATCATCAAAGGCTGAGAAAAATTTGAAGTAAACATCATCATCTATAAAACTCAAACAGAAACATCAACTTAAAAACAGCTTGAATCAATTCAAATCAGAGATCAAGAGAGGAGCTTCAGCTAGTAAAAAAAGCCAAGCCTGGTTTAACCTTTCAAACTCTACTCTGTTCTTCTTCTCAGACCAATGTGAGTAACTCATTTTCTTAAATTTTAAAATATAAGCTTGTTGTTTATTTATATCTCTGTTAATAGGTTATATATGTATATATGGATACTCTGAATATTTAAACTGGAAGTGCTATTTCAGTTTATTGATTGCTCAAGACCTTTGTTTGAGTTCCTTAATACAAATGTTTGATTTCAAAATAAATTTCTCTGGATATAAGTAACTGTTTGAGCTTAGTGTTAAGCCAATATAAGTTGTATATTCTCAACTAAAGATTTAAACATATACTAAGTTAAAACAGTTAGTTCATAATCTCTGAAAGAACTCCAAGAAACTGATTTAATTTATATATTTTTTTAACACAGGTTGACCTGAGTTTTCTAAAACAATTTTTTTTAAATAAATACAGGTCACTGTTAAACATAGGTTACTATTCCACCGATCCAATTCTTAGTGAAATCTGATCCGTGTGGTTGTGAAGATTGTTCAACCTAATTTGTTCATTGTCTTGCATCATTGATTCTACCTGCTGTTCCATTTAACCTGAGCATTGCCTTCATGTATTGTCTGTGGACTGTGTATCCACTGATCATATATGTGTGACTGGGTATACTTATGTGTTGGTTTTCATTTGCATTGTGTAGTAGTTTGAGCATTGAGCTTGTTGTATTGGTTATCTCACTTGACTGGTTGAGTTAACCCTATTGCCACTCTGATCTGGTCTGCCAATTTGAAGTTTTCACTGACCTGAGTTGTATATTGGTTAGCCCCACTTGACTTTGTTTAGCATGTCTCTGTTGTTCCCCTGATCTGGTGCCTGCAGTGATTCTACGATTAACTTGATTTTGATTTGTATTTCATGTTAGCATTTTCTTCCCTCAGCCTATACTCAGTTTGGGACTGATTTTCAAGTCTGTTGTGATGCTATGGCCTCTGCCTTGTGAAATGTTGAGCCTGTTTGCACCGCCTGTTTTCTTTCTCTGTTGTTGTTTGGTAAAGGGTGTTGGCATAATAGTCTCGGGTAACTCGAGAATCTACTCGAAGCTTTGAAGTGTTTGGACCAAAGTAATTTTGTTGCTAGCTGGAAAAATGTCATGATGGGGTGCAGATGAACATAGTGAAGGCCGAAGTTTCGAGTCGCCTAGTGGTCGGAGCGCCGAGAATGTGGCGTTGACAGGTTGTAGTGGGCGGTTCCTGTTTGTTGTTTCCAGGTTGGGAGTTTACCCTCGAATTCACTCGATTGTGATTTAGGCAAATTTATGTATATTGGGTCGTACGAATTGATTTAGGTGGTCACCGACGACAGTTAGGTGGCTGCGGCGATGCCGGAAGTTGGTCGCGAAGTTCGTTCAAGTGCACGGTGATCTCGTGCACAGAGGAATTGTCTGGTGATTTGGGTTTTGTTCAGTTGTGTAGGGTTTGTATTTAGGTAGACAGTTTATACTTAATAGAAAAAAAACAAGAAGAAGAAGGTTGCGTGGGTAACAGGGGAGAGACTCGGGGAAACTAGCGTATAACTTGAAGTAACACTCGAGTTTTTATAGGAGAAGGCTCGAGTAAATGTTTGTTCTAGGTTTTAAAACCTGAACCTATCTGTTTTGTTTTAATCAGAACTTGAATTCAAAAAAGATTTTAATATAAGTTAAAAAAACCTGAATGTGGAAGATGGAATTCAAATTTACTTTTGACATAAATGAAGTTTTATAAAAATTTAAAGTATTCAAACGACCTTCAAATGTTCAAGTATACTTTATACAATGATTTGAATTTAAATGATTGGGATTAAACTCTTGTAAATTTCTTTTATAAGACTAATATTATTTAACATGTGAGTTCAAAGGTTTTAAAAATTTAGTGGTAGACTTTATTAAAGATAAACTGGTATTTCATTTTGAATTTAAAAAAAATGAAATTTAAATGTAAAATTGGATGAAAAATTAATAAGTTAGTTTAACTTGAATTTGTAAGTTAAATAAATGAATTTATCTTTAAAGCTGGAATGAAAATAATTTGATTTAAACTTAAATTCGAAATGGAACTAAATTGTAAATTTAAAAGTAAACTGTTTAAAATATACATGTTAATGTTAATTAAGTCATTAATAAAGAAATGGATTACCTTAGAGATAATTAAGGTAATTAAAATGATTTAATTAATAAGGTAATTAGAGAATGATTTATATTATATATCAATTAATAAATTAAATTAATTAGAAATGATTAATAATTATTTAAATCTATGAAATTTCCTTAAGTAAGTAATTAAAGAAATATTATTAGTTAATAAAGATAATTAACTAAAGATTATTAAATATTGATTAATGTTAATAATTGATTAGATAAATTAATTTAGATAATCAATTATAAATTGTTTAAATGTGATTACTTAATGAAAGTAATTAAGGATTAATCACTTATTGCAATAAATTTTGGATATTTTGATTTATTAAGGTTAATTAATTATGAAATTGGTTTAAAGGCTAATTTAATTAATATGATTAATTAATAATAATTTAATTAATTAAGATGATTGCTTAATTAATTTGTATCAAATGATTTGTAATTAATTTATCAGGATTGGGTAATAAATTCATAAGTAATTAATTTAATTGGAAATAAATTGAATTAATTAGCATTAAAAAATTAATTAATCATGTTTATAAATGATTATTGATTGCTTGACCTTACTTATGAATGACTGTATTGTATGAGATGCCTTCATTGATTGACCTATCTGATCTGTGATATTCTGTATTGTGGATTGAGCTGTGTGTAATTTATTCATTTAATTACAATATTTTTTATTATTACCTGTGAATCTGTGAATGAGTGATAAGCGTTATAGTTTATACCGCTTATCACTATATTTCTGTGTTTTGATCTGTGATGATGATGTTGTTGCACTATTGTGTTAAACCCCTGGACCATACTATACACACACGAATACGGATTTCTCGAGGAAATCGATTAAGTCGCAAATTTTTTAAATGATTTCAAAATAGACAATTTGAATTCAATGGTATGGAAATGAAATCGGGTTAATTGTGAAAAGCTTTTGAAAAGGAATTTCAAAGGTAAAAATTTATTTTTGAATAACTTGATAACGCTTTGAAATTTAAATAATTTGAATTCAATATTCGAAACTGAATCCTATGATTTGAAACCAGGGATTAAAGATGTTGTACAAGTTATATATGGGTTTAACCATTTCAAATATATTGATTTGGGAATTTGAATTTAAATTCAAAGGCTTTAACTCGTGCAAATATAATTGGATTCTTCTGAAACGAAAACTGTTTGTTTTCAAATAATTAAAGCTTTCACATAAGGAATGAACTTCCAAATTGAGTTAACAGGATTTCTAGTGTAACAGCCCGCAAATCCGTACCCCTTGAGTCAACACTCTTCTACAACAATCAACTCAAGTTGCACAGAAATACGAACCATTTGGGTTAAAGAAGAAGAGGTAGAAGAAGAAAATAGAAATCAGCAAAAGAATCTAATCATCGCAGCAGAATAAAATATAATAGATAATAAATGGTCTTTACTAAAATCAAATATATTTGTTTATATATATATATATATATATTACATCATCAGAGTACATCAATCATAATTCAACATCAATAGCATACAATGGATACACAACGACTCAATACAGCGGGATATATATATATATATATATACAAGTACGGAAACACGTATCGTCATCCAGCTCGTCTCCTGTGCTCCACAACATCAAATATTGTATCATATAATACTCGGTCTAACCCAAGCATTACAGTTAAATAACACCCGAGTCAGTCTGGAATACCAGAGTGAGAAAATCGCACCCAATTGATTATTAAAGTTTTAAAAATCCTTTGAAAACAAAAGCATCTCGTAAGACCACGCCACAAATAAACATGTCGGGTTTTTACCTTACGATAGCTAAAACACCTTTTATAGAAATCCTGTGATATTACAATAGGGTCTATATACAAATACTTATAAAATAGCCAAAATTGTTACATCTATTAAATTCCAGCTACTAGCCACAGAGTGGGTAATACAAACAAAACTCGTACAAGGCTCGTAGGGAGAATGGATTTCCAACCAATGACTAGGCACTGGGGTACCACCTGTCACAATACGGGGCCTAGATCATCGTACTAAGGAGTACGCCCGCTCTCCTGCAACACAAGGCCGGGACTACCCCTTATTGGATAATCCCAAGTGAGATCACCCCGCGGTTGGGATCAACAACCGCCCACTAAGCCAAAAATAAAAAGGGACATCTAGACTGGAATGACCTCAACCTGCTTGGGTGCTACCCACCTAGCCTTGCTGCATAACCCCTGATTTTCAGTCATTCCCATTTGATGAGGCTTGAGGCTAAGCGTTACCTTTTTAGAACATATCCCTTAGAATGCCCATCGTCTACCTGACGATGTTTCGCAAGCATTCATCCATACAAGTCCGTCCCGGGTTCGAACGGAACCGAAGGTACTATTCCTACTACATCCATTTTGGAAATATCCTCAGGATTAGTAGCGACTAGCCCTTGCACTTCACTACTCCATCTTCAAATCCAAAATCGTTTCTCACGAAAACGTACAAACCGGATCGAAGTGGTTTTCGAGAAATAAATCTCGATCCCGGTCTCTTCGAAATGATTAACGTATTTGTCCAATATTGATAGTCGGTGATTTAACTATCAATTAATATTCACAACAACCATCCAACATAAATATTTTTTTTCCAAATTATTCATTTATCTCAAAAATATCCTCAAGAGATATATTTTCACTTTTCAAATTCCTTTGAAAATAGTTTCAAAACTATCTATCTTTCTCAGAATAAATTCCAAGTATTTCTATTCTCCACTGAATTACAAGCACAAAACTAGATTTTCTAAATTAATTTAAAACACTTTACTTTTAAAAATATACTTTAAACATTCAAATTAAAATTTCTTTAAGAATTTGTTTAAAATACATACTATACGAATATTTGAAAATATGGTTACTTAATAAAATATAACACCAGATTTACACTTTTAGAAACAAATACTGAATCACTCTTTAAATAATTATTGCTATAATATATTAAAAAGGAAATACTTGCTTTAGGAATTAAATATTGGAAATAATAAATTTTACAAAACTTGCTGTTAACTCCTATGTTCGGAGACTCGGTGACACAGAAGAATTGGCGACTTAACACATGAAGCGGGTTGAGCGACTTAACTTCTGGAGTGAAGCACCGACTCAAAGGGTAAGCGACCTAACAAGGACAGCGACTTAGAGAGTTGGATGACTTAAGGGCTTAACGGCTTAAGAGGGTGAGCAACTTAAGGGGAGCAGCGACTTAACTAGTAAGCGACTCATGGAGTTATCGACCTAACGGCCTAAACACTCTGCGACCTAAAGTGCTAAAGCAACAGCGACCTAGCATCTTCTGCAAAAACCGGGGTCCCACAACCACTAAGTCGCTCGCGACTTAAGTCGGCCATGACCTAAGTTATAACAAGCTTATCCCTAAGTCGCCTAACTCCTTAGTTCATTTGAGAAAGGATCAGGAGCTACGCTACCCTGTTCTACTGTGACCTTAAGTCGCGCCCAACCTACCGACCTATGACCTGACTTAAGTCGCTCACGACCTAATACTTATAGAATTAATAGAGCCGCTTTCCCTGAGGCAGGGGAGATCTACCAAATGATTAGGTACGATCCTGTTGAGTCGTGACTCGTATCTTCCTAACTCACGAACGAGTTATGGTATACCCTAGGTCGCGCGCGACCTAAAGCTCCATCCAAAACTCCCTATAAATACGGCATGTGCTCCATCATGAAGGGGACTTTTTGGATCATTTTCTTCAAAGCATCGAGACTCTGCCATCTTCAAACCAAGCCTTACTCCAACACTTAAACTCACAAGAAGCTTCAATCAACTTCAAATAAGATTCAACACATTCAACCATGAATTCGGAGAATTCTCTTGCATCGAAATTTTTCTAGCTACTTGTCTTTTGAAGTGAATTGTAATTGAAGGAAATTGTAAAGGATTGTAATCATATTAGCAATAAAGAAGGATTGGAGTGGACGTAGGCTTGATCATAAGCCAAACCACTATAAACTCTGTGTCTCTTACTGCTTTTTCAGTGAATTACTGCTTTTTCTGTTTCCCGTGTTAACGGGTGGTGCTTTCATTCAAATCTCTATTTGCATCAGAGTGTTAGCGTATGACTTTTTACGTTAACATTTTTGGTGCTTTCACTGAGAAACCAACTCAGGATACTGTCATCATAGCTTCACAGAAATTTGTAGAAAAGATCTCTCTAAAAACCAGGAGTTTATCTGAAATAATGGCTCCAGGAAGGAAGCGCAAGTCTGTTAGATCTGACAATGTTCGCGAGACTACTGCAACCTCTCCTCCTTTAAGTCAAACAACTCCAATTATCGGAGTTACACGAGCAGAGCTAGACGTCGTTGTATCCGGGCTACATCGGCAAATGGAAGCTCAAAATAACCTAATGATGGAAAGGTTGAATGCTTTATTTGAGGCAAACCGTCAACCAGTGTCTAAAGAGGGAAATCTTGCTGATGAAGTGCAGAATGTGGAAGGCCCTCAAAGGACGGCTGATCCAGTGGAAAGGACACCTCCCCAAGCCGGAGGATCGGGGCCGCAACCAACTCTCCGTGAGCGACTATCGAGGCAAAATTCGAAGAGAATGGCTGATGTTTGTCCCACTGAGCCTTAGAATGATGAAGAGTATTTCTCAGGCATGGTTCGTCAGATTATGAAAGAAAGTATGCAGAGAAATGAAGATGAGAAAGAATGGGGTTTCGCTCCGAGCAAGACTCCATTCACGGAAAAAATCCCGAAGGCAGAATTCCCAAGGAAGTTTGTCCCTCCAACTATTCCTGCTTACAAGGGAACGAGCGATCCTAATGAGTTTCTGTATAAGTATGACAGGCACATGACGGGTGCCAGAGCCTCTGATGAAATCAAATGCCGGTATTTTCAGGTATACCTGGAAGGAGTTGCTTTACTTTGGTTCACAAAGCTGTCGGTCCGATCGATAGACCGATTTTCTGATTTGACCCGGAAATTCAAGGAACAGTTTCGATTATATGAGTCAAAGGCGAAGGATATAATGTCGTTATCCAGCTTGGAGCAGAATCCTGGAGAATCCATTAGAGCTTTCCTGAATCGCTTCAATATAGCTCTGGCTGAAGTGGACAATGCGGAGCCGAGAATGATTTTGACGTACCTGATGAAGGCTATTGATAAGACAAGTGAGTTCGGGAGATGGTTGAAAATGAAGGAACCAAATTCACTTGACAAGTTTTATAAGAAAGCCGATGAATTCATGCGTCTGGAGAGCCTCCAAGCACCGACTAAGGTGGTATCGACAGGGGCTGGAAATAGTAATGCCGCTCCGAATAGGAAGGAATCTGGCAATCAGAAGAGGGGGAACGACGCCCAGAAGAAGCAAGGAGATGCAAAGAAAGGGCGTCCCTTCAACTTTACCCCTCTGGCTGATACCCCGGAAAACATCTACTTTGCAAACAAAGACACGGTCGAATTCCCCGCACCAGCTAAGCAAAGAGTTAATGGAAGAGCTGAGAAGAATGGAAGGTTTTGCTGGTTCCATAACCAGCCCGGGCATGATACAAACGAGTGCCGTCACTTAAAGGAGGTAATTGAGGAACTATTGAAGAAAAACAAGCTCCAACAATATGTAAGAAGGAACAAGAATGGCCCAACCTCGTCAACTCAAGGACAACAAGTTCCTGTTCATTGTCCTGGCTCAAGTGAGAAGGTAGCAGCTCATGAATCAGATAGGCCTGTTATAAATGTGGTTACAGGAGGCCCTCACCCAGCTGGCAGGAGTTGGGGCGAGATGGAAAGATACGCCCGTGCTTTGACGTATGCGCCGGAAGATGAAAGTGTTTTTGTGTTAGAAGATGCTGCGCCCCTGAAGCAGCAGAAAACCTTTAATGATGACATTATATTCAGTACTAGGGATTCGATGGGTGTTGAAGCTCCTACCATGGATCCTTTGGTCATCACCGCTGGCATTGGGCCAGCTACTGTTAAAAAAGTTCTGGTTGATTGTGGAGCTTCATGCAACATTCTCTTCAAGAAGACTTTTGATCAGATGAAGATTCCAATGGCTGACGTTCAAGCTTCGTCACTAAAGATTGCTGGCTTTACCGGGGAGCCGAAACAGCCAATTGGAACTAGTGATTTGTTCGTAGAGCTTGGAGAGGGGCAGAGAAAAGTCGCTCGAAAACAGACCTTTGTGATTGTTGAAGAAGTTTCTGCCTACAATGCCTTCTTAGGCCGACCAACTCTGGCAGCATTTAAAGCTATTCTTGCCACGTGTTGTCTGACCATAAAATTCCCCACAGATAATGGAGTTGGTGTGGTGAAAGGGGATCAGAATGCTGGATTTACAGAGTTACGTTAATCCAGGAAGAGAGAAATGGGAAAAGATGCGGCAGCCCCATTCCGCGTCAAAGAATCAACCTTATAGCAATTACAGGGTGGACCCTGCACAGGCGAACATAGCGGTGCACGAAAAGAGATGGATCGAAGAAAAGCCAGTGTAGGGGAAAATAAAGTGGTACCAGTTGAAGTGACAGTGCCGATACCTGTTGACACTAAAGACCCGAACAAAGTGTTGAATGTGGGTTCACAGCTTAATGCAACGGTTCAAAATGTTTTGATATCATTTTTGAAAATGAATCTGGATGTATTCGCCTGGACTCATGCCGATATGTGTGGAATATCTCCAGAAATCTCGGTGCATACCTTGAATATTGATCCGAAGTTTACACCGGTAAAGCAGAAAAGAAGAACTCAAGGTCCTGAAAGGTCAGCGGCATTGAAAGAAGAAGTTGATCGGCTCATGGAGAATGGTTTTATCAGGGAATCTACTTATCCGAATTGGGTCTCAAATCCAGTACTGGTTAAAAAAAGATAATGGGAAATGTAGAGTGTGCATTGACTTTTCATATCTAAACAAAGCCTGCCCCAAAGACTGCTTCCCGTTACCCAGGATTGACCAGTTAGTGGATGGAATGGCAGGGCATGAATTGTTATCTTTTATGGATGCCTATTCCGGATATAACCATATCATGATGCATGAGCCAGATCAGGAGGACACGAGCTTTATCACCGATGTTGGTCTCTACTGCTACAAAGTCATGCCTTTCGGACTTAAGAATGCAGGGGCAACTTACCAAAGACTTGTGAATGCCATGTTTAAACCACAGATTGGCAAGACTATGGAAGTCTATGTCGATGACATGTTGGTAAAGTCAAAGAAAGTAGTGGACCACATGGATCACTTGGCAGAAATGTTCTCAACCCTCCGAAAGTATGGTATGAAGCTAAACCCTTTGAATTGTTCATTTGGAGTAGAATCTGGAAAGTTCTGGGTTTCATTGTGAGTGCAAGGGGCATTGAAGCTAATCCTGCTCAGATAACTGCCTTAAGAGAAGTCAAAGCTCCTAGAACGAAGAAGGAATTGCAAAGTCTCAATGGAAAAGTTGCTGCCTTGAGTCGGTTCATTTCCAAAGCTACTGATAAATGCATTCCATTCTTCGATGCTCTAAAGAAAGGAAGAAAAACCTTTGACTGGACTCCTAAATGCCAGAAAGCTTTCGATGTGCTGATTCGTCATATGGAAACGCCTTCTATACTTTCTAAGCCTGACAATGGTGAAGATCTTTTTGTATATTTGGCAATCTCGTCTCATGCCCTCAGCGCAGCTTTGATACGGGAGGATGCGAAAATTCAGCGCCTGGTCTACTCCATCAGCAAGAGATTCACTGGGGCACAATTGAACTATTCAAATTTGGAAAAGCTCGCCTATTGTCTATTAATTGCATCAAGAAAATTGAGGCCATATTTCCAAGCTCATCCCATCAAAATCCTCACCGATCAGCCCTTGAAGCAAGTCTTGTTCGTCCTGAAACTTCGGGTCGTCTTTTGAAATGGAATATCGAACTCAGCCAATATGACATCACTTATCACCCTCGGAGAGAAATCAATGGACAAGCTTTAGCAGACTTCATTGCAGAGTGTACAGACAAAGGCGATAGTGAGGATGTAGTGACCGATAATCCTTCAATCCGGTGGAAATTGTATGTTGATGGCGCAAGAAACGATTACTGTTCTGGTGCCGGGGTTGTACTAGAAACCCCTGAAGGATGGTCACTGTGTTATGCTTTAAGATTGGAATTCCCTTCGACAAACAATGAAGCAGAATATGAAGCTCTTATTCCCGGTTTAAGAATTGCTAAAGAACTGAACATCAAGGCATTACAGATCTTCAGTGATTCACAGCTTATCGTGTGTCAAGTCAAGAAAGAGTTTCAAGAAAAAGGGGGGAACCTACCCACATATTTGTCCAAGGCCTGGGAGCTTCTTGATGATTTTGACCATTACCCAATAAGCCATATTCCCCGGGAAGAGAATAAGAAGGCAGACTCCCTCGCAAAATATGCAAGCACCGAGGAAGCTCAATTATTGGGATTAGTTCTTGTAGGAGTCCTGTCAGCTCCAAGCATTGATGAAATGGATATTGACTGGATCATGACTATATCACAGGTGCGAGAATCATGGATGACTCTGATAATGGAATACCTGCGCGACGGCACTCTACCAGAAAACCCAAAAGAACGGCAGGAGTGGTTAAGAAAAGCATTCAGATTTGGAATTCAAGATGGCCGATTGTATAGGCGGGGATTCTCAATGCCATTACTCCGATGTGTGACCAAGGAAGAAGCTGAAACAATTCTAACTGAGGTACACGGAGGAGAGTGTGGAGACCATTCAGGGAGTCAAACTTTAGCGAAGAAAATTCTCCGTTATGGATATTTTTGGCCGGATATTAATCGTGATGCCGCGAGTTACGCCCGAAAATGTGACCGATGATAGAGATTTGCAAAAATCCCAAGAGAACCTTCCACTGAGGTAACGCGGATGGTCAGTCCGTGGCCATTTGCTATTTGGGGAATGGATCTCATCGGGCCTTTGCCAACTGCAAAATACGGAATCAGATATGCTATTGTTGCGGTGGATTATTTTACTAAATGGGCTGAATCTGAACCCTTAGCTACTACTACCTCTAAGAAAATGATAAACTTTGTAACTACGAATATCATTTGCAGGTATGGAGTGCCTCAAAAGATAATCACGGACAATGGAACCCAATTTGAAAGTGGAGAGTTCTAAGATTTTTGCAAAAAATTCAAGATTCAGAAAAGTTTCTCAACAGTGGCTCATCCGCAGGCAAACGGGCAAGTGGAAGCAGTAAACAAAATTATCAAATCAACCATCAAAAAACTACTGGAAAAGGCGAAAGGTGGTTGGGTCGAGAAACTCCCGCTAGCACTTTGGCATATAGAAATATGCATAAAACTGCGATGGGGCACACTCCATTTTTATTGGCATATGGATCAGAGGCAATGATTCCGGTAGAAATAGAGGTCCCTTTACATAGAAGAATCCATTTCAATCAAGCCGAAAATGAAAAACTGCAACTTGAAGCCCTTGACTTCCTTGATGAGAAAAGGGAAGAAACTGAACTCAGAACTGCAGCTCACCAGCAAGGAATAGCCAGTCACTTCAATTCCAAAGTTCGTCGGCGCAGCTTTGAAGTGGGGGATCTAATCTTAAAAAGAATTATGACACCTACAGGCGTGCTTGGACCAAACTGGGAAGGGCCGTATGTTATAGGCCAAAAACTTCTTGATGGCACATTCAAACTTGTAACGGTCGAAGGAGACCCAATTCCAAGAGCTTGGAACAGCAATCATTTGCGCCCGCCATCAAAACAAAGCTTACCCGTCATAAGACCGAGCAATCCTCGACATCACCCAATAAGCAAACGCTAAGCCGTTCAAAATTTCCGCACTCAAATCCTACGAAAGAAGTGCTTCAAACAAAAGTTAGCGATTCGGCTGGAAGTAAGCCATTGCTAACTAACTGTGAATGTTTGTACAAACGAGCATCCAGTTAAAAAGCCTGTGTCTACCACCACCAACTCACTTAACTATGAAATACATTTCTTAGGATAAGGGAAATTGCTGGCAACTAAAAGGGAAGGGTATTTGAAAAAGATAACGGGGATCGCCGATATGAATAGATGGAAAAGAGACATGGGCGGGCAAGCATCAAACATCAAAAGACCTCTTCGGAAGCACAAGCCCTCTTCGGAGGCACAACTCTTTGGAGGATAAAGACCTCAAACGGGGCATGCCAGAAGACTTTCTCAACATGGTATGGAATGATCGGAAGCACCTTCCCAACAGGAAGGCAAAGCGCTTGTTTGCTAGTTGAGATAGTTTGCGTAGACAAGCGTCCAAGCAACTTGCGTCCGCCCCGTGAGTCTATGAGATGACCGGAGGCATCTTCCCAAGTGGAAGGCAAGGCGCTCGTTCACTAGTTGAGACAAGCTACATAAACAAACGTCCAAGTAACTTGCGCTCGCCCCGTGAATCCAACCAACCATGAGGAAGAAACTTCCAGGCATCCTCGGAAGCACACATCTCACCGGGATCTGAAATAAAACTTCACAAGTGCTGAGATGTGAAAAGCCCTCTTCGGAGGCCAATTTCACCACAGTTGAAATGCCAAAAGACCTCGAGCGGGCTGCACCAGAAAAAGAGAGTTCTTTCTCGACATAAAGTTGCGGACTGATCGGTGGCACAGGACACTTGTGTCCGCCCCGTGAATCCATCCAACTAAGAGAAAGAAACTCCAAACTTCCAGGTAAACGCCCTACTCAGAGGCACACATTTCACCGTGATCTGAAATAAAACTTCACACGAGTCGAAATGTGAAAAGCCCTCTTCGGAGGTTCGCTTCCCAGCGAACAGGGAAAAGATAAAAGCCTCTCCCAAGAGGTAGAAACAAAAAGCCCTCTTCCCAGGGGGACAATCAAACAAAAAGCCCTCTTCCCAGAGGCACAATCAAACAAAAAGCCCTCTTACCAGAGGCATAAGCAAGTCAAAGCCCACTTTACCGCAAAAGAAAATTCACTCAAAATAAAAGTGATTTTCTCCAAAAAAAAAAGCGAAGTGTAAAAACTTCGCAACAAAAAAGAGAAGAGAAAAAACTCCTCCAAAATGAGGCACATCCTACTAAATACGAAAAATATTTCCTTAAAATGGAAATATTATCCTATAAAGTACAGATGCAAGCCTCCTTCAAATGGAAAAGCTGTTCTCTAAAGAAAGAGTATAAGTCTTCTCAAAATAGAGGAATTGTTCTCTAAAAAACTTTGCCAATGTGAAAGAGATTGCAATAAACCATGGTACGGGGGGCAGCACATTATAGGTACAAGAATGAAAACAATGTTCAAACAACATACCGTAGGTTCATTGCAATATCACACAGAGAAAACAAGGAACTTGTGTAAAGATAAAGAATAAATGTATTCTCAAGTACATACAGAAGTTTGTATAAGTAAAAGGAACATTTTATTCAATATTACGAAAATTTTATACAGGTACAGGTTTCAGAATAAAGAAAAGCGGGGGCCGGTACCCGCACAATCTCCGGCCAGTACATGCAAAAAGCAAAAAGTAAAGCAAAGTAGGGAAAGCGGGGCTCATCACTTCTTTCTCCCACCACCTTTAGAGCCTTCACCTGGTTTAATAGGCAATTTTTCAAGCCGACTTGGGAGAGTTGGGGGAGAAGGAGAGAGAGCTAGTGCTGGATCAACTTCCGTTTCCTTTTCAGTAACAGAAATGCTTCTCCCTTTCTTCTTTGAAGTTGTACGCTTCCTCCTCCTCCTTGAAGAAGACTCACTCCCCGGAGTGACAAGAGCAGACAATTTTATGTCATCAGAAAGGGTTCGCTCCAGAGATACTTCGCCTCCTTCAAGTCCTTCGGCCTTCTGCTCCTGCGAAGCGGTTGGATCGTCCAAGTCTTGAAGGGCTCCTATTAATTCTTCCTGCGATACCGGCTGGGAAGTAGGAGTAATTTGAAAGGTTGGAGGAGGAACAGCTGGAGGAGGAAAAGTTTCTATGACACTGGGCGTTTTCACTATAGAAGAGAAGCAAAAAATATTAGTATCCCCCATAAAGAGAGGAGATAATGGCTCATCGAGTCTTAAGTAACAAGCAATGAGTTCATCAAGCTCGGCCGAAGCAAATGAGTAATCCGCTTGACCTGGTTCGACGTTAATATTACCTGGAGAAGTCGGCTTCCTAATGAGAACTTCATAAGCTTGTGCTTCTGTGCTCTCTTCGCCTTCATCTCCACCCTGCCGACTTGTAATCTCAGTTGTGACTTTAGCAGGGGATGGAGAATGAGAACTGGAGACTGTGATGTCAACGTCGGCCGAAATTGAAGGAGGGACAGGGGCAATTGATGGTGCTTCTTTCTCTTGATGCTCCTCTCTCATCGTCCCAGCACGCTCTCTAGCGAGTTGCTCTTTTCCTCTGGCAAGGGCTGCACGAGCTCCGTCATCCAGATAATGTGCCTCGAGTTCTTCTTCGGCATACCCAGCACCTTTAAGCATATCAAGCGCAGCTTCCCATACTTCAGCCAAAGTGATTTCATATTTGGGGCCCAGAAATGCGAGACTGCCACGCCCTAAGACACTTTGCAAGTAGAAGTCGAATAATGTCGAACTGACATCGGCTTTGGTGGCTTGATGAGCTTCTTCAGCTGCAATTTTACCGACAACAGCCTCATTGCGCTCTTTCTCAACTGTAGCAAGTCGAGTTTTTAATGTCTCAAATTCGAGGTTCTGAGAGCTGGTCTGTTGTCGCAACTGTGCAACTTCAGCGCGATAATCTTCTACAACCTTTTCCTGCCACTTGAGTTTATCTTCGGCCTCTCGTTGGCTAGCATGAGCATCCCGCACTTGTTGCAGAAGCACACTTTCCCTTTGAGAATAGGAAATGGAGAAAGTAGCAAGCTCTTCTTTAAGTTTTCCGACTTCCGCTTCAAGCTTTTCATTATAAGCGGCAATGCTCCTCATTTCTGCGTCATGTTGATAAAGAGTCTTTTGCCATTCGGATTTATCATTCTCCATGGTCAACATAGCCTTAAGGTTTGCGCGGTTCACTCTCTGGAGTTCGTCAACAAGTTTCTGCCAATTCAACATTCTCTCAATATCAAGCTTGATAGCATCAAGATTTCGTAGCATGGCTAGTTTGTCGATTGGAACCAGATCAAGATCAAAGCGAACTCCCTTCAAGCACCAGTTTGGAAATCAACTTTGAAGAGTAGCTGGGTTTGGTCCGACCTGATATGAGGGCCTGCCAATGATCGTCTGAATGTCGGTACGAGCGAGAGCGGGAGATTGAGGAGGCACCGAAGCAATGGGCTCTTTAGGAGTGTCAGATGATGACTTTTCATCGTGCTTGGTCCGTTGGCTCGAACCTTCGGTGGCGTGGCTTTTCCCTTTGTCGTCATGGGATTTCCGTTTAAGGGAATCATCCTCTCTGTAGGAAGAGTCACGACGTTCTTCCCCTCTCCCGTACCGTTCTTCGTATGCTCTTCTCTCCTGAGCTTTTCGAGCAGCCCTCTCCTCATCAGTTTCCCTATGAAGGGAAGATAGCCCTGTAATCATATTGACTGCGCCTACCATACTACTTAAAGTCATCATAATACGAGCCACTTCGCCCCATTGAAGAACCTGAAATTGAAAAAGAAGAATAGCTTGAGAATCTTCAAATTGCAAGGAGTGAAGTGCATATTAGTGCCAATAAATCCTAAGTATGTGTGGTGTGTGCAAACTACACGCGCCGAACTACGAACTGCTCCTCAGTTGGGGAGTGGTGACAGATTTTATAGCCAATGTTGATTCTTGAGCTGGAGGAGTTTGTTGAAGAGCAGATGTCGCTTCAACCACTGGAGATACAATTTTAGCAGCGGACAGATCATCTTTAAAGAGTTCTTGAGACGTAACCATAAAGTCGCTCAACCCTTCGAAAGTGTCATTACCACTGTGTTCAACAGGGCTCTTCACCTTAACTCCTTCATCAGTAGTCTTCCCGGTTTGTTGAAGATCTTCTTCTTCTTCGATAACTGGGGCAAGAACAAGTTTACAGGATGGTCCCGCAATGACAGTTGGAGTAGAACATTTTACCAACAAAGCCTCAAATGTAAGTTCCTTCGGTTTGGGTTCGTCGGTAGAAACTGGGGCATCTAATGCCTTAGCTGGGGAATCAAGGACTACGTGAGGTTGTCTAGAGCGGGAAGAATGTAGAAGTCCAAGCTGATGTAGAAACTCATCCTTCAACAGAAATTTTATACTCCTTTCCTCAACAGCCACGACATTCAGTCTTTCAAAAAATTTCTTGTGGCCTGGATTTCTAGAGGGGGGAGGAAGTGCTGAAAAAGGAAAGAGTAAAATTAGCACTTAGCAACTCAGATCTCGAAAAGCTCAAGGATGGAAAAAATAAGAAGCAGGTAACCTTACTTCCTACTCTACAGATAGCATAAAACCCTGGGGGGCAGCGAACAAAGAAAAACTGATTCAAGAAGCCATGTGCTCTTTCGGAAAGATCGGTAATGAGTTTACGATTCCTAGCGCTTCTTACAACAGTAATGGAGGGATGATCTTTATTCTTAGCAAATGAGCATAAGTAGCAAATTTCTTCGAAGCTCGGTAAACGATCAAGAGTTCTCCTAAATAAAACACATAACCCCATCAGGATAGCATAGCCATTGGGATGTAGTTGAAACGGAGAGATGGTCAACCGAAGGAGAAGCGTTCGAAGAAAATCGTTAAAAGGAGGAATTGCTCCATTTAGGCACATCTGGTGATTGACTGCGACAAAACCGTGAGGTGGATTATCGGCAGTATCATTCGGCTCGGGAAGTAGAGCATCACTCTCAGCAAGGCCAAATTGAATGCGTAGCTGGTTAAATGCTCTCTGAGATAAGGTAGTCGGAGATCTTTCTGGAGGATTCACTATGGGAATAACTATCGGAAAGATCTCTTCAGCTTGAGCTACCACTTCTTCTTTATGTGAAGCCATTCTACATAAACAACTGGATATTCAAACATGAAGGTGCACGTTTCCTAAATGTGTGTAGTGCTGTGTAAAGCTAACAAAGCAACAAGCAAATATAATTGAAATTAAACATGTGTCAATTGCAATATTTCAAGACTTGTCGCTTTAAGTCCAAATACAAGTGCAATATTAATGCAAACAAATCGACTTTAGTTGGTTAATATTGTTTTAATGCTTCACTTGAGTTTGTTGATTCGTGGCATTTTATACAATTTCTTTAAAGTTAATTATCCTTTATCGACTAACCTGTCATTTGATGTGGGCAATCAGCAGCAATATATTCGCCCTAGTTTTCTGCAAATGTTGTATTTAACAGGTTATTAGCATCAAATTTGGTATAATCTATTAAGAAAGCATAGCAAAGTCATGCAAGTTATTTCGGCAGTTCAAAGTTCGAAATGGGAGTACAATCAAGTTCTATCAACGTCTCGAAGTTTTCAAGTTTTGTTCAAGCCATGTAGTCACAGTCCAAAAGTTCTCTAAGTCCTAAGTCGTTCACGACCTAACAGGATGAGATGAAATTGGCTTAGGCTGAGGGAAACAGTTCGGCGGTGGAAAATTGTCCAAGTGCTAGCTCGTTCACGACCCAAAGGTTAAGTCGTTCGCGACCTAAAGGGAAAGCCGTGTTAAGGACCTAAAGGCTAGGTCGCTCACACGACCTAAAAGTTAGGTCACAAGAATGGTGCTGCTGGAATTTAGGTCACGAATCTGAAGGTCGTTCAGTATCTGTTAGGTTGCAAGAATTTTTAGGTCGTCCACTTTCAGAATCCTTAGGTTGACTCTGGCGTTATTCAGCGATTTCAGGTTATCTCCTTAATCCACTAACTCCTCTCCAACCCGATAACTCGTTATCTTCCATTAACAACAGAATCCACCATCTTCTCAAGAAAAACCCAAAAACTGATCTAAATCACCACAAATTCTATGCCCTGTCACTCTAACGCAAATCGAAGATCAATTAGCTTGAAGCATTGAAGCCCATCAATCAAACGTTTAAAACCAAAATCCACTAATCCGTTAACCCAGTACCTCTCCGCCTCCTCCAAATTTCCAGAAACCATTGCCAACTACATGAATTCAAACGCTTGCCAAATAACTCCTTTAGATCCTAAGCCGATTCATTTTTTAGGGCAGTTGTCAACGGTTGACAATGGTCAGGGGACGAATCGGGGTGTAATCTCACAATATGGAAACAAAAACTGTAATGAAATGGTTATGGAGGAGCTGGTGGCAAACAAAATGGATAGATGATCGAAATTACCCAAATCTGTTGTTGAAATAGCGATCAAGGATGCAAAGAGGAGGATTTCGTGTTAACTTTTGAGTTCGGATACAGCAATGGGGACAAAGTGATAAGCAGTAAGGTAAGGAGGAAGAAGCGACTTAACGACTTATATAGGAAATAGAGGAAAAGATGGATGGACGCGCAAGTTAACAAGCTTCTTCAGTCGCCCACGACGGGACTAGATCGAAGCACATGACCTACGACCTAGGCATGTACTTCGAGGGGCAAATGTTAACTCCTTTATTCGGTGACTCAGTGACACAGAGGAATTGGCGACTTAACACATGAAGCAGGTTGAACGACTTAACTTCTGAAGTGAAGCAGCGACTCAAAGGGTAAGCGACCTAACAAGGACAGCGACTTAGAGAGTTGGACGACTTAAGGGTTTAACGGCTTAAGAGGGGTGAGCGACTTAAGGGGAGCAGCGACTTAACTAGTAAGCGACTCATGGAGTTATCGACCTAACGGCCTAAACACTCTGCGACCTAAAGTGCTAAAGCAATAGCGACCTAGCATCTTCTGCAAAAACCGGGGTCCCACAACCACTAAGTCGCTCGCGACTTAAGTCGGCCACGACCTAAGTTATAACAGGCTTATCCCTAAGTCGCCTAACTCCTTAGTTCATTTGAGAAAGGATCAGGAGCTACGCTACCCTGTTCTACTGTGACCTTAAGTCGCGCCCAACCTATCGGCCTATGACCTGACTTAAGTCGCTCACGACCTAATACTTAGAGAATAAATAGAGCTTCTTTCCATGAGGCAGGGAAGCTCTACCAAATGATTAGGTACAAGCCTGTTGAGTCGTGACCCGTATCTTCCTAACTCGTGAACGAGTTATGGTATACCCTAGGTCGCGTGCGACCTATAGCTCCATCCAAAACACCCTATAAATACGGCGTGTGCTCCAACATGAAGGGGACTTTTCGGATCATTTTCTTCAAAGCATCGAGACTCTGCCATCTTCAAACCAAGCCTTACTCCAACACTTGAAACTCACAAGAAGCTTCAATCAACTTCAAATAAGATTCAACACGTTCAACCATGAATTCGGAGAATTCTCTTGCATCGAAGTTTTTCTAGCTACTTGTTTTTTGAAGTGAATTGTAATTGAAGGAAATTGTAAAGGATTGTAATCATATTAGCAATAAAGAAGGATTGGAGTGGACGTAGGCTTGATCATAAGCCGAACCACTATAAACTCTGTGTCTCTTACTGCTTTTTCAGTGAATTACTACTTTTTATGTTTCCCGTGTTGACGGGTGGTGCTTTCATTCAAATCTCTATTTGCATCGGCGTGTTAGCGTCTGACTTTTTACGTTAACACTTGCTTTCTTTAAAAACAACTTTAAAGCATTTAATTTATATTTACAAATTTACTTTTAAAAACGTGTACTTGGCCATGCAGAGAGAATTCCATCTTCAAGTACTTAAATCAATTTCCCGAATTGATTTCCAATTCATTCTATTTGAAATAAATTTCTTTACTTGCTCGGTTCATTTCAAAATTCATTAATTATGAACTTTATTTTTTTTATTATTATTATTTGCTGTTTGATTTTAAATCTTTTAGCTGAAATATACAAATTTTAGGCTTTTCCTATTTTCTTCTTTGTTCCTTTCAAAATTTAAAATCTTGAATTTAAAATAATGTTCTATTCTTTTAGATATTAGCCTTTGGAGTTTCCAAGTCATTAACATTCTATTAATTCAAAAATCTCCCTTCTACATTCAAGATTTATTAATTAGAGTTCTTATGTCACTTTATTTTATTTTTATTTCATTCTTAAATTTATTCGAATTTCCATATTTATTTTACTTACAAATTCACTTCTTTTCTTTTCTTTCCAACATCCAAGTTATATATTTTTGTGGAAATTCATTATAGCCAATTATCCAATCAAACCATAGCATTCAATATTTCAACACAATCCATCATAAAATATCAAATAATCATAACAGGGAAATTTAAATAATTTAAATAATTGTTGAGGGAACAGGTTGGATCCCTCCAACCTGTTTTCCCTACATCCACAGACGTTAGCATTACATAATATGCCAAATTCAAATTATACTATACTCTATCACATCAATCAATCCAACCATACAATCAATTATTTAAATTTAATCATTTAAATTTAGATTTCAACTGAGTGAGATTAACTCACCTTCGATTTTATTTGCACTCCACTTCAACATTGGCTTGGTTTCTCGATTTTTAACCTTAAATAAACATTGATATGGTTTATCAATATTCGAGTTAATCTAAAAATCAATTTTCCATTTAACAATTAACTTAACTAATCATTTGGTTTTAAACCAATTATTTAATTTTACCAACTTCCCCTTTTGATAAATTTACATAACTAATCAACAATTTATTACCATTTAAATAAACTTATTTTAAACCAACAATTTGGTCTTAACTAGTAACTTGTTTTTTTTATTCCTTTTCTTTTCAGCAAGTACAACAGTAAATTAATTATTGTAAATAATTTTTTTTCTGTTTTCTGTTAACATAAATATACGTATTGAATTTTTTTAAAAACAATACCTCACTGCTGCTCTACACCAAACACCACCGCCTTACGAATCCACGCGCCACCATGCGGTTCCAACACCCGACGCGACCTCAAATTCACGACCCCAGGCTCGATTCTTCGAGACTCCTAAACCAATAATTCGCGACTCCCTTCAACCCATCACCCAGTCTCAAGCATCGCGATGCTACCCACGCGACGACACTGAACCCCAAAACGCAGCCCCTGACCCGCGACTCCCCCATCGCACTCGCCAAGTTCGCGAGCTAAATCGTTCGCATCGCCAACCTCCTCTGCTCGATACCGTACGAGGTTGAACTCCTCCCACCAATGACGTGGAGCTCTCGAATGAAAGCAGCTACAATTTCTACAAGTAACACGAAGAGGAGAAGGCGAAGGCCATAAGTTCGTTTCGAATAAGATGAAGATGCCGGCAACAGAAGAATTTAATAGGATTTTGAAGGGAGGCGTTTTCTCCTTTTTTTCTTTTTTTTTAGGTCAAAGCTTCGTTGATTTGGGAATAAGGGTTCGACCCTTAATTTTATTTCTCTATGAAAAGCTTCAAAAAGACGACATTGCACGAGCCTGCAGAAAGAATAGAGGGAAGGGGAAAGTTATTCGCGCGTACGATGGTTCATCATGTCGGCTTAACAGAGACAGGATGGATGATGATTTAAAAAAAAATATTTTTATATTCAAAAATATCTCGTTTAGGTACATAGTTATGAAATTGAATTCAATATAGATTCCAGCGCATTTATATAACGTACACTCACACCACAACCCCAAACACTACGAAATTTGAAATCCGGTAATAATTCAATATTACGGATCCAATGGAACTGGTTTCGTCGAAATCCGAGACCGTACTTCGTAAGGCTGTTTTAAATTCAATTTAAACTATAAAATTCCAAAACTGAACAAAGCACTGTTAATTTCAATTTTAACGCTTCTATTGTCTTCAATATTATCAATATAAATTTTATAAGCCTTCAACTTATTTATAATCAGCTTAAAATTCTAGATTCAATAATTTTCCCAACTTCAAATTATTTAATTCAATAATTAAATCATCAAACAAATTGTGATATTTGAATTCAAGTTAAAATTACTCTACTGAATATTTAAAATCAATTAAATATTCTGATTTTAAATGCTTGAAAATTCCGGGTCGTCACCGAAATTACAGTTAGGAAGAATGATCCATAACCCATTAACAATCTTCTCATCCCCAACTAGTTTTTAACAACTATCTCAAATAAATCTTTTTATCAAAGACACACTAACCCTCTTCTAACCTTTCAACAACTTATCCATAAGTCCCGAACAATATTACTTACTTATCAATTCAAATTTAAATTTAAATTCAAATTTTAAATTATCAAAATTTCTCAAAAATTTTCTAACTCCTAAAATTTCCGAAAATTTTTGCCAGTCTCCTTTACGCGGCTGACTCGATACAACTACAAAATGGCTCTACGGCCTCCCAAATCCAAAAAGAAAACAAAAGGCCAAGTGGCTCAATCCAAATCCCAATCAAATTCCATATAGAAACTTAAACACATACCTTTTTGTCGAGCATTTCAAATTTATCTTTTTGAAATCACGATCAATTCTTCTTTTCCCTTTAAAATACCTGCATATCATGCTTAGCACTAATATCCAATCACAATATCCCAAAATTATCTTATCGACTTTCTCACAAAAAGCTAATATTCAAATGTTGACTTAGAATATATTAGTAATATTAATTTCCAATTAAGAATTCACCATTTCTTCTTAAGTTTAGTATAAGCATTATATATGTTTCCTATACTTACTTTCATCTTACCACATCAGTTTATATCTATTGCTAATTAAATTGATTCTATTATTCCCATATGAATTTAATTTATCTTCCACTCTGAATATTGGAATTTTATTTTCCATTTATAACTAATTCATATTATTATTTTAAATTGGTTTCATTTACTAGTTTATTTTAGTTTTCAAATTAAATTCGTGAGTTGTTAACACAATTTTCCAAAATTTTCTAAAATTTTCTAACTCCCAAAATTTCTGAATTTTTTTGGCAGAGTCTCCTTTGTACGGAGGAGCTTTTGCAATTTGACAAAAAAGATAAATATATATACATCGACCCACACGGTCGGAAAAACCAAAAACAGTTCATATTTCCTATTTTTATTGCGTAGGCGTACCTTGTTTAGCATTTTAAGCAAGCGGCTTATTATTTTTAGCAAATAGCACAACCAAATCCAGCCTCACGGCTTCCAGGTACCTGTACTTACTCAAATTTAAACATGTAAGTGCCAAATATATGCAGTTTAACTATATCTCACTTAGTTACAATGGTTAAAACATATAAATTCTAAAGAAATGCACATCCCACATTTCCGTAAGCAATTTTTATAGTTTCCATGCTAATTCAACTGTTTCGGTTTATTCATAAACCATTTTCATTCAAATTTGAATGGTTTAAAACTCAATCGCTTACATTTAATTTATTCTTAAGCAAAACCAATTCATATTTAATTCCATTGCTTTCAAAATCAATTTATTTCACTCCTATTAATCCATAAAATTTTAATTACCTCCATTTACATCCAATGATATTTATTCTATGCAAATTTGACAAGATCTATGTGAACAAACAAATATTTATGTTTTATAATCAATTTAAATGGATTTCAACTCGATTTATACTTAATTCTATTTAATTTTCAAATTTATTCACAATCTATATATTCTCATTTCATTGCATATCAAATTTGAATACATTCACTTGCATTTCATTTTATTAACCAAACTAGTTTATTCAAAACCATTAACAACTTTGGTTCATCTTCATTTCCAATTAAATTTCCTTTTTATTTTAATTCACTCACACCCATTTATTTAGCTTGACACATTCTAATTAAATTTTATTCTCAACTCAATCATTAGCGTTTCATTTAAAACTATTCTACTAAACTTGAAAACATTCAATTATTAATATTGTCTCCAAGTTATTTCAATTCCTCAACATTTTAAATGGTTTACAATTATTTATTTAAGAATTTTCCTTCCATTAAATATTATCGACAACTCACCGAATTTTTATTTCGATTAAAAATTTATTTTCACTTGATTTAAAACCAATCCAATATTATTAAACTTTGTTTAAGTCGAATTCAAATCAACCCTTCTTCATTCATCTAGCATAAGTCAATTTTCTTCAATTTATTCAAATTTTACACTTAAGCTCATTCTCATTTTGCAAACAAAGTTCTCTTTTCAATTTAACTTGATTCTATTTTAATCCAATCCCATTTCAAACTACAAATTTATTTGATCAATTATTATACATTTTAACTTTCTAGATTCAGCTCATTCAATTTATTACCAGGCTATTTTCCCAGTTATCTTCACTTATTTGGATTTTATTTGCACATTTAAGCCATTTCTATTTTAAATCCATTTCCATTTTTTTTCTTTCGATGCTTTCCTAATTATATTTAATTTGTTAACACTTCAAGTTAAATTTTCAAATAATAACTCAAGTTCTGGATCCATTATCCATTTCCAAATTACCATCCAATTTTCCTGACTCTTAATTCAAATCGAATTAATTTATTACTTGAGTTTTAATTCCAAACTTCATCATAATTTCACAATTTAGCTTCAATTAAACAACATTACGTTCCCATTTACACATTTTATTAACTAATTTATTATAAAATTAGTTCTCTCCTATTTATAGTTCAATACTTGATTTTATTTCCAAATATCACTTCATTTGATCTTTATAAGTTCTAATTTATTTTATAATGCAAGTTTGGATTTTCTTTTCATTCTTCAATTCATCAAAATATTGATTTTGGGCTTTGTATTCCATTCTCAATTTAATAAGTCACAACTTATTGTTTTATACAATTCCATTCATCAAAAGCTTGAATATATTCTTCTTTTATTTTAACTCAAGCCGTATGCTTCTTTATAACCTAAGCATAGTTTATTCATGCATTTTAATTCTTTTACAAGTTATTCTGGTTTATTTATTTCAATCCCAATCCTTATCCAATTTATTTTTCCCTTTATTCAGGTAATAATCTAATTCCATTCAATAACTTAATTGAATTCTTATTCCAATTCAATTTTATTTTAACTCAAATTTATTTACCTCAATTCAATTTCAACTTAATTTGAGTACAGCTGGATATTATTTTCAGCCTATTTAATTAATTTTTATCCAGTTAAATTTTAGTTCCCAATCCAAGTTAATTCCATTTTTAACCTTTCACTTTAAATTTAAATTCCAACATTCAAAGCTTATATTTCCTTCCTGATTTAAAAATCATTTCCATTTATAAGCTTACAACTTATCTTATCAGGATTTTTAAACACCCCGCTTTGGTTTCGAATTTTTTTGAAATCTCCAACATCTCAAATCACATTTCTCAAAAGTCAAACCAGTCCTGGCTTTTATTTCAACAAATTCCCTTTTTGAAATTTTCAAAAACAACTTGTTTTTCTAAACAAATCAAATTTTGGCAGCAATCCGTCACTTAGAAATTCGAAGATGAATACTGATGATGCGGCCGTCATCATCAGAATTATTTTCCAATAATCCAAGTGATTCAATGCTATTACACTTCCAAAATCCATCCAAAACAATTTCCTTTCAGAAATACCCCCAAAACAATAATGCTATCATTTATCATCAAATACTTCCAAATTTCCGGGATTTTAAATTTCCAAATTCTGTTTTAATTCAAATTTTAAGTATAATGCATTTGTATAATTTATGCTTATACAAATTCTCATTTGATTGTATTTCAATTTATAAATTCATTCATAATTCATATTTATAAATTTTATTCTATAATGAATTTATTCCCTTAAACTTTGTTTATATCTTCAATTTCTCGTTAAATTTCCACTTAACAATGATAATAATTTAATATCATCATTTCTAACATCCAAGCAACCATGTATTAGCTAAATAGTTTACAAAAACTAGTCTTTACATCAAAATATGTTTTGGGTAAAATTATTTCATTTACTCATATTTAAAACAATACCGTGTCGATTGCTTTATTCAAATGTTTAGGAACCCCTTCGATACAGTTGCGCAGACTGTGTCGACGAAGGTTCGTATGCCACTCAATAAATCAATCAACGCAATATTAGAACAATTTATATTCACTAAAAATACGCGCTCGTATTTATTAATACGCTCAAACTCATTATAGAGTACTACGGACTCTAATTTAAATGAGTAATTCCCACCATAGCCAAGGTTATCTACAACCTAAGCTCTGATACCAACTGTAACAGCTCGCAAATCCGTACCCCTTGAGTCAACACTATTCTACAATAATCAACTCAAATTGCACAGAAATACGAACCATCTGGGTTAAAGAAGAAGAGGTAGAAGAAGAAAATAGAAATCAACAACAGAATCTAACCATCGCAGCAGAATAAAATATAATAGATAATAAATGGCCTTTACTCAAAATCAAATATTTTTGTTTATATATATATTACATCATCAGAGTACATCAATCATAATTCAACATCAATAGCATACAATGGATAAACAACTACTCAACACAGTTGGATATATATATATATATACAAGTACGGAAATACGTATCGTCATCCAGCTCGTCTCCTGAGCTCCACAGCATCAAATCCTGTATCCTATAATACTCGGTCTGACCCGAGCATTACAGTTAAATAACACCCGAGTCAGTCTGGAATACCTGAGTGAGAAAATCGCACCCAATTGATTATTAAAGTTTCAAAAATCCTTTGAAAACAAAAGCATCTCGTAAGACCACGCCACAAATAAACATGTCGGGTTTTTACCATACGATAGCTAAAACACTTTTTATAGAAATCCTGTGATATTATAATAGGGTCTATATACAAATACTTATAAAGTAGCCGAAATTGTTACATCTATTAAATTCCAGCTACTAGCCATAGAGTAGGTAATACAAACAAAATTCATACAAGGCTCGTAGGGAGAATGGATTTCCAACCAATGACTAGGCACTGGGGTACCACCTGTCACAGTACGGGGCCTAGATCACCGTACCGAGGAGTACGCCTACTCCCCTGCAACACAAGGCCGGGACTACCCCTTACTGGATAATCCCGAGTGAGATCACCCCGCGGTTGGGATCAGCAACCGCCCACTAAGCCGAAAATAAAAAGGGACATCTAGACTGGAATGACCTCACCCTGCTTGGGTGCTACCCACCTAGCCTTGCTGCATAACCCCTGATTTTCTGTCATTCCCATTTGATTAGGCTTGAGGCTAAGCGTTACCTTTTTAGAAAATATCCCTTAGAATGCACATCGTCTACCTGACGATGTTTCGCAAGCATTCATCCATACAAGTCTGTCCCGGGTTCGAACGGAACCGAAGGTACTGTTCCTACTACATCCATTTTGGAAATATCCTCAGGATTAGTAGCGACTAACCCTTGCACTTCACTGCTCCATCTTCAAATCCAAAATCATTTTTCACGAAAACGTACAAACCGGATCGAAGTGGTTTTCGAGAAATAAATCTCAATCCCGGTCTCTTCGAAACGATTAACGTATTTGTCCAATATTGATAGTCGGTGATTTAACTATCTATTAATATTCACAACAACCATCCAACATAAATAATTTTTTTTCCAAATTATTCATTTATCTCAAAAATATCCTCAAGAGATATATTTTCACTTCTCAAATTCCTTTAAAAATAGTTTCAAAACTATCTATCTTTCAGAATAAATTCCAAGTATTTCTATTCTCCACTGGAATTACCAAGCACAAAACTAGATTTTCTAAATTAATTTAAAACACTTTACTTTTAAAAATATACTTTAAACATTCAAATTAAATTTTTTTTAAGAATTTGTTAAAAATACATACTATACGAATATTTGAAAATAAGGTTACTTAATAAAATATAACACCAGATTTACACTTTTAGAAACAAATACTGAATCACTCTTTAAATAATTATTGCTATAATATATTAAAAAGGAAATACTTGCTTTAGGAATTAAATATTGGAAATAATAAATTTTACAAAACCTGCTTTCTTTAAAAACAACTTTAAAGCATTTAATTTATATTTACAAATTTACTTTTAAAAACGTGTACTTGGCCATCCAGAGAGAATTCCAACTTCAAGTACTTAAATCAATTTCCCGAATTGATTTCCAATTCATTCTATTAGAAATAAATTTCTTTACTTGCTCGGTTCATTTCAAAATTCATTAATTATGGACTTTATTTTTATTATTATTATTATTTGCTGTTTGATTTTAAATCTTTTAACTGAAATATACAAATTTCAGGCTTTTCCCATTTTCTTCTTTGTTCCTTTCAAAATTTAAAATCTTGAATTTAAAATAATGATCTATTCTTTTAGATATTAGCCTTTGGAGTTTCCAATTCATTAACTTTCTATTAATTCAAAAATCTCCTTTCTATATTCAAGATTTATTAATTAGAGTTCTTATGTCACTTTATTTTATTTTTATTTCATTCTTAAATTTATTCGAATTTCCATATTTATTTTACTTACAAATTCACTTCTTTTCTTTTCTTTCCAACATCCAAGTTATATATTTTTCTGGAAATTCATTATACCCAATTATCCAATCAAACCATAACATTCAATATTTCAACACAATCCATCATAAAATATCAAATCATTATAACAGGGAAATTAAATAATTTAAATAAATGTTGAGGGATCCAGTTGGATTCCTCCAACCTGTTTTTCCTGCATCCACAGACGTTAGCATTACAAATATGCCAAATTCAAATTATACTATACTCTATCACATCAATCAATCCAACCATACAATCAATTATTTAAATTTAATCATTTAAATGTAGATTTCAACTGAGTGATATTAACTCACCTTTGATTTTATTTGCACTCCACTTCAACATTGGCTTGGTTTCTCGATTTTTGACCTTAAATAAACATTGATATGGTTTATCAATATTCGAGTTAATCTAAAAATCAATTTTCCATTTAACAATTAACTTAACTAATCATTTGGTTTTAAACCAATTATTTAATTTTACCAACTTCCCCTTTTGATTAATTTACATAACTAATCAACAATTTATTACCATTTAAATAAACTTATTTTAAATCAACAATTTGGTCTTAACTAGTAACTTGATTTATTTATTTTTTATTTTTTTCCTTTTCTTTTCAGCAAGTACAATAGTAAATTAATTTACTGTCAATAAATTTTTTCTGTTTTCTGTTAACATAAATATATATATTGAATTTTTTTAAAAACAATACCTCACTGCTGCTCGACACCAAACACCACCGCCTTGCGAATCCACGCGCCACAATGCGGTTCCAACACCCGACACGACCTCAAATTCGCGACCCCAGGCTCGAGTCTTCGAGACTCTTAAACCCTCAATTCGCGACTCCCTTCAACCCATCACCCAGTCTCGAGCATCGCGACGCTACCCATGCGACGACACTGAACCCCAAAACGCAGCCCCTGACCCGCGAATCCCCCCATCGCACTCGCTAAGTTTGCGAGCTAAATCGTTCGCATCGCCAACCTCCTCTGCTCGATACCGTACAAGGTTGAACTCCTCCCACCAATGATATGGAGCTCTCGAATGAAAGCAGCTACAATTTCTACAAGTAGCACGAAGAGGAGAAGGCGAAGGCCATAAGTTCGTTTCGAATAAGATGAAGAAGCCGGCAACAGAAGAATTTAATAGGATTTTGAAGCGAGGCATTTTCTCCTTTTTTTTAGGTCAAAGCTTCGTTGATTTAGGAATAAGGGTTCGACCCTTAATTTTATTTCTCTATGAAAAGCTTCAACAAGATGATATTGCACGAGCCTGCAGAAAGAATAGAGTGAACATGAAAGTTATTCGCGCGTACGATGGTTCATCATGTCGGCTTCACAGAGACAGGATGGCTGCTGATTTAAAAAATTATTATATTTTTATATTCAAAAATATCTCGTTTAGGTACATAGTTATGAAATTGAATTCAATATAGATTCCAACGCTTTTATATAACGTACACTCACAACACAATCCCAAACACTATGAAAATTAAAATCCGGTAATAATTCAATATTACGAATCCAATGGAACTGGTTTCGTCGAAATCCGAGACTGTGCCTCGTAAGGCCGTTTTAAATTCAATTTAAACTATAAAATTCCAAAACTGAACAAAGCACTGTTAATTTCAATTTTAACGCTTCTCTTGTCTTCAGTATTATCAATATAAATTTTATAAGCCTTCAAATTATTTTTAATCAGCTTAAAATTCTAGATTCAATAATTTTCCCAACTTTAAATTATTTAATTCAATAATTAAATCATCAAATAAATTGTGATATTTTAATTCAATTTAAATAACTCTATTGGATATTTAAAATCAATTAAATATTCATATTTTAAATGCTTGAAAATTCCGGGTCGTCACATCTAGTTTAAAATGAAAATGATTTCCAAGCTATGGAAACGGTGTGAAAGCTATATGTTAAATCTTAAATTTAAAGATTTTAAATAAGTTAATCCAATTGAAATTGGAATTGATTTTAAATCCCTAAATGGATCTTTATGAAAATGGGTGAACTTAGTGAAAAGAATCTTTTTGTTTAAAAATTTGAAAATGGTAATTGGTTTAAACCATTTGAAAGAAAGTTTTGAATTATTAAGTTGTGACTTAATTGAAATCCAATATCCATACGTTTTAAATGTCATGCTCACTATTCGGTTTAGCCGGGAGAAGACCTTTGTGTCGTATAACCCATTCCGAATAAGTGATTCGACGTATATGGATAGCATTTGAAGACCGGCGGCAAAGACCGGGTATTTGCGAGAACGATAAGATGACCTATCGATTGTCTCTACACTGAGTTACTCCTGTATAGAGATTTCCTAAGTGATGGAAAGTCCAATCGGGTTTGTGAATACCCGGATTGCAAGGACTTCTTTAGAAGTGCCTTCGGTTCTGTTCGAACCTAGAACAGACTTGTATGGTTGTATGTCTGACACTACACCTTGAGATATAAAGCAGATTTCTTTCAAATACATATCTGTTGGTGGTGGAGAATTTATTCTCTTAGCTTAACACCCTTCTCTGAGACGTACGAGCTCAAAAGTTTTATAGTTGAAGGTTATTAGCGATATATTATATTTGGTAGTGTGATATGCTACGTGCTGCTGTGTGTTAATGATCATTTCTTGATCATTTGTGATCAAAGCATGGCTTTAGTGTAAAGCATAGCTTTGTGGACAAGACTGCATCAGGACCTCACAACCGGAAATGGTTAAAACAGGAAAAATGCAGCAAGGTTATGAGGGTCGCGCCCTTTAGGGTGTGTCAAATCCCTTCTAGTAAAGGGTGGTATCATGGTATGGAGCCCAGATATTTACCTATGTGGTGGCTCCAATCTCATTTACTGTGTGTTTGTTGCTTTAGAGGCGCCTCGGATGAAGGTCCCAAAGGACTGGGAGTGGCATGCTCGTGTAGTAGTTACCTAGTTATAGAGGTAACCCGGCCTTGTGTTGGCAGAGAGCTGGTTAAGTTCTCGGGACGTCCCACCAGAGGCGTATCCATGTACAGTGGGAAGTTCCTTAGCCCGACCATTTGATGGAAAATCCAAACGAAACAATACGAGCCCTTTTACGATTGCAGTTGTATAACATGCCTCCTCAGGAGGTAGCTATAGTGGGCATAATACAATGGTACCTATACTGGCTAAGATTTATATTCTACTTTCGAAATGTTTTCCACTGTGCACCTATAATAAAAATATCAAGAAATATTCATGTATCAAGCATATTTGACTATCATAAGGCGAAATCTCCTCCAATTCTGCGTTTGCATGGTGTGTGTGGCGGGAGGCCTTATGGTAGTTTCATTTTCTAAAAAGCATTGCGGATTTATTTTAAATTCTTTTGTTGTTTGTTTAAAAGAATAAACTGTTTTTGTTTCTCACACCAGTCACCATGACTGACTCGGAGTTTATTGTTCCTTTCGTAAACTCTGGGTGCCCACTATTTTCCACACGGGCAGTCTAGAGTTGGGTTTTTCATATAGTCAGGTTTAGTAGATTATCTTGAGTTGGTCCAGTCTTTGGATCAGGACGAGAATTGCTTATCTTAGTGACTCATGATGTTGGGGTTCGAGCTAGCTTTGGATTGGAGCAAAGGACTTGGGGATGCATTCTATTGAAGATATTCTTTCCGCTGCTGGTGTTACCTATTCTTTTCGTTATGTCTTGTATCTCTGATAGTGTTAATATCCATTGTATCATTCCGTTGTATCATATTATATCGAATGTTGTATCTGTCATTATATCAATATTGTATATATATATTGATATTTATTTCTTTCGCTGTGTTGTACTTAATGGTGTTATAAGCTCCGGCGACTCGTATTTGAACGGTCGAATCTGCGGCATTCGAGTACGATGTAAAGTATGAATGTCCATTTTTTAACGCGAAAAATTCGTATCGTCGCAAATTTTAATTTTAACTAATGATTTTCCTTTTTCTAAATAAAAATCCTTTAGTAACTAAAAAATAATTAAGTTAATAAAACAATTAATCTCCATATTACATTATTCTTTAAATTTAAACAAATAATTTGATTTTTTTTTTAAACTAAATTTTCCTTTAATGTTTTCTTTAATTGTTTAAATTCATTTTTCAAATTTAAATTAAACTGATAAATTGCATATACTTTCTCGAACTCAGCCTGATTCTTACGATTGAGACCCTACTGCTCTGGCCGATCTTCTTCACCATTACGAAGTCGTTCGCGAACCCCCACCATTGCCAAAACATCCCACTTCGTCACCGACAACACCACAGCCCAAACCTTACTATAATCTTGCTCACGTGCATGCTAGTCCTCACTTGCCTTCCTTCACTTTCAATTCGTTTGCTAGCAACTCACCTACTAACTCGAGAAACCCTAGCCGCCATGAACGATCACAACCTACCACTTCCATCACTGCCGCGGCCGACCTACGTTCGCGTTGTCGTGACCCAAGTCGATTCGAACAACTGCTCGACCCCTTGCTAACATAGCTATGATCTGTTACTTTATTTTAATGAATGGGCCTTAGGTTTTGAATTTAAAATAAAGGGGATTATTTTTTATCGGCCATTGATTTATTTTGAAGCTTTGTTTTTTTAGTGGGAAGGAAAATAATTTTAGTTTGTTCATTTTTTCTTTTTCTATTTTGAACTAGAAGAAAGAAAAAGAATTTCAACACGTGTTAATTTGAACTGAGTAAAGGGAACACGTGTTTGAAAATCCAATACGTGTAATTGCCTTATGAAATATTATTAAAATACTCGTATATATTATATTTAAATTCAAATTCAAATTTAAATCGTTCAACGTCGCAACTCTCAATCTCGATCTCCATTCGTGGCGTGCCACCAGGCGTCTATAAGGTTATACCCTTATTCTAAGCACAATGGAAAAGGTTTCTAGTCCAAATTCGATCGTATGGAGAAAATAGTTTTTTGAAACAGTTATCAGATTAAATTTCGATAAAATTTTCAATGCGTTTGTCTACCGTACAGCCACACGATAACTCCAAATGTTACGAAAATAAAAATTCGATAATAAAACAATATTATGGATCCAACGAAACTGATTCAGTTGAATTCCGAGACTGTTCCTCGGAAGGCAATTTTTTAAATATCTATTTAAACGATAAATTTTCAAAATTAAACAAATCTCTTTCAAGTCCTATTCTGAAGCTACCATTTTCTTCAGTATTATCAATATGAATTTCCTAAGCCTTCAAAATATTTTTAATCAGCTTACAACTGAAGATTCAAATTTTTATCCAACTTCAATAAATTACATTCAATAATTAAATTGCCAAATTCATTCTGATATTTGAAATTCAAGTTAAACTAACATTCAAATATTTAAAATCAATTAAATATTTCAATTTAAAATGTTCAAAATTCTGGGTCGTCACATTCTTCCCCTCTTAAAAGAATTTTGTCCTGAAATTACTAGTTAAGAAGAATGATCCTTTACCCGTTTATCATTTTCCCAAAACAAACGGTTTTAATTTTTCAAAACAATCATTTTATTTAAAACCAATTACCGATTCAACTAATTTCCAACCTTAACCATAAACTCCAAACAATATTTTTTTCTTAACCAATTCAAATTTAAATTTAAATTCAAATTTTAAGTTTTCAAAATTTTCTCCAAATTTTTCTAACTCTCTAAATTTTTGAAAAATTTCGCTAGCATCTCCTTTGCGCGGCTAGCTCGGTACGACTACAAAATGCCACAATGGGCCCCTAGATTTCAATAAGAAAACAAAATGCTAAGCGGCAAGACAAGAAAGTCATCAAATTTAATAGAAATTCAAATACATACATTATTCGAGCATTTCAAATTTATCTTCGAAATCAAATCCCAAATCCATTTGCATTTAAATCAACTCTATGACTTAATTGAAGTAATATCCAATTTCAATATTTAATTGATTCAAATTCGTACAATATACTTATATCATTCGTACGCAATATTAAATTCGATCGCTTACTTGATCATGCAATTTCACTTTCGAACTAGTATTGTCCACCCGACTTCCTAGTGCGGACTCAGATATGGTTTCTTGACCACAAACCGTCATTCTCCTGACATTGTTCTAAACTAAGATAGAGAATTTCCATAATCAACCAAAAATCCATATGTTACACCCCACTACGAGACTCACATTAGCAAAGAGTATTACAAGGTAATACCGTCCGCTAAAATGGAGAATAAAGCTGGATAAGAGCGACCATCATAGCCTTGTATTAACTATCTATTAAATACGTCGATAAATGTAGCATATATATTATTTAGGTGGATTGACATATCCAATAGAAATTTAATACAAAACTATAATGGCTATAAGATCTAACAGAATAAAATATAACAACTCAAAGGTAAAACACATCACAGAACAGTAGATCATCACATACATATACACATATACTGATACATCACAGAGTATACAAAATGAAACATGTCAAGTGTTGTAACAACCACAATATACAGGCGAGTTAAAAGAATATATATATCAGAGTTACGACCAAAAAGGACTACACAAAAAGCTATAAAAAAGGAGCTAGCAGAATAGCCCATGCGAAAGCAATATAGGCTAAGTCCAAATGTACTTAACCTGAAACACCTCGGTCTGACCCTAGTATAAAATATACGGGTCAGTCTATCTAAACAAATCAGTTAGACAAGCTAAATGATAACGAATATGCAAGGTCATAAAGTACCACAAATATCCCTAAAAGAGATTACTCGATCATCTAGCAAAAAATGAATCATAACAAGCCTCATTTCATCGACAACTCAAATAATTAGAGGATATGAATATCCCAAATCAAGCCAAAAAGGTAAATAATAAATACCAACAAAGGTAACACAAGTTTCCACAAGGTAATCGCTATGTGTCGTGTGGTTCAATGGTCCTACACCGAAAGGCGATACTCTAGGGAATATAAATATTAAAGAAACAAAAGTTGCACGTGCTCAGCACTGTATAAACAAGGATCCACAAGCCCGATGGTGACAAACCTAAGTATCTCTCGAGCGATGGCGAAGGACCAACTCCAAAATCGATACTATAGGGCAAGAAACCAGAAGGCAACAAACTCGAAGGCAACAAACCCGAAGGCAACAAACCGTAGTGGCGAAGGTGCGAAGGCCCGGTACTGGACACCACTAACTGGCAATATGTGTCACAAACTCTCGGAAAGAAAGCCGAAAAGTGTTAACATGTGTCCCATACCACACGCTCGCACTAAACAATTTACTAACCGTTAGTCACTTCCACACTCAAAGCAGCACAAAGTTTACCTCATCTTATTAGTAAACCAGACACGAAGGTCAAAACGATCAAACGAATAGGTTAGGAATTAACTGAAAAGATAAACACATGTGTTCATAGCATGCATTTTATGTAATAATTTAATTCTCCTCCCTCTTCGCTCGAAGTGCAAAATTATGTATTTTGTATAGAAATGAAGTTGAAGAAAACGAGTTTTAGGAACGTTTCGAAATCCCTTTAGAAATTGCCTTTGAAATTCTCTTATTACAGAGTACATAATTTTTACACTAAGAAAAAATAATATACAATAATACTTTCAATAGCCCATTTATTTGAAAAAAAATTAAAACACATTATAATAACTCTGTATTAAATTCAGAAAGAAATATCAAGAAAACATCGAACTAACGGAAATTTCACAAGTATTATCTGTTTAAAACATGGTGCGACTCAATATTTGACAGCGAGTTTGAATAAGTTAGTAGTTTCAAAATGACTTGAAATTTTCAGGAATGTAGTTCAATATTCCTACTTCATTCTGCAAAAAGAATCAGTCAAATCCAATTTGAAACGAAGAATCTACGTCGTTTCAAAGTAGGACCAAAGCAAGGTTTTAAACACTGAATTACAGTAAGTTGCGAGTACAAGTTCGACAGTAGTTTCGAAATAGCAAACCAATCTAGATTTTAATGAAATTTTACAGGAATGTAAATCAACGCTCTTACTTTAATTTAAAAAAAGAATCACTCAAATATGATTTGAAACGAATGAGTTATTCTATCTCAAAAATGGACTCGGGCCATGTTTGCAACAGTTCAAACATAAAAAATGTACAGGCCTGAAACCATCTTGGGTTTAACTTTCAGGCCTAAAACAGAGGAATAAATGACATTGGATTGAGCTCAAAATTGGTATACCTATACTAGAAAACTTCATATTTCAAACAAAAAAGAACCATTGAATTTTAATAAGAAATAAATGAGTTATTCTATCCCAAACATGGACTGAGGCCATGTTTGCAACAACTAAAAACAACTACAGGCAAAAATCATAGCCTGAGTCGATTTTGCAGCAATGTTTTGAACATTCAAACGATAATATCTTTCAACCAAATTTTAGAGAAATGAAGTTCTACATGTAAGATAACAAATACAAGGAATCCGGTAGCATTTCATTGCCGGAATCAAAAGATACATGCCTCTAAAAAGGCACCACAGAACAGTTTTGAACAACATAGAAGCAAGCTAAAAATATATCTACATAAGCCAAACTATTTACCCTTTTTGTAATTAAAAGCATTATTTTTCTAGTCTATATGAGTTTATTCAACTCACCTTGCTGATTAGATGCTAAAACTTGGATTATAGCATCAAAGTTGAAGCTTTTGGCAAGATTAGAGCTTCCAAGGACTTGTAGAAAGCAAATGAAGAACGTGCAAAACAAAGAAGAGATTGATACATAAAAACCCAACATAAAAATTTTGATTTTTATGAAATATTCGGTTTTGGAATGGCTCACCTTTAGATTTATGCCTTAGATTGAAGAATTTACAGTTTGCATGAATCAACTTTTGAGTTTGGAAGCATTGATTTTGCAAAGTGGTGGAGTTTGGTTTCTTACAGCTTGAAGATGAAGAAGACGAGGCTTTGAACGTACTGTAAAATATTTTTCTCAGTTCCTCTATCTGATTAAAAGCACTATTAGGCCTTGGACCTAATAATTAAGGGAGAATTAATTGGGCTAAATGAATTTATTTAACACTTAAAAGCCAAATATGTACATTTTTACACTATATTATCAAATAAATGTTATTTTCTTCAAATTTTCACACAATTAAAATATGTAAACGTACGTACATATGAAATAAAATATTTTACACTATATAAAAAGATTAATTTTTTAATTTTTATTAAATCCTTTATTTTTTAAAAATACACAATTTTCACAGCTAAATGCAAAAGTCTACATTTCTAACTTCTAAAATTCAACAAAAATATTTTTCTTGCTTAGAAAATATAGCTAACCATTCTAGACTCAAATTTATAATTAAAATACATTTTAAACCAATTTCCACCTTTTTATTTAATCCTTCTCTTAAATATTATTAAAAGAAGTAAATGGGCAACAATTAATGTAATTATTGCATTTTCTCTAGAATAAAAATCATTTTCTATTTGTAAAGCCCATATTCCAATTAGTATCAACCTAAAAAAATAAAATAAAGTTATAAACTTTATTTTCACAATTTTAATTCCAATTTCGTTGTTTATTCCAAATAAACAGTTTAAAATTTCCAATTTTAATAAAATTTACAATATCAAACTATAATTACCATTATAATTTAGTATTGATAGGTAATCTCCAAACCAGGGTTGTTACAGGCTCCCCACTTAACAAAATTGCATTTACGCAATTTCTATAGGAGGGTTTATATTCAACCTATTAATTTAGTCAATCAAAAGAAAGATAAACAATTCAAGCTTAAAATTTCTTTCACTCTCAGAATAGAATGGTAGAAAACCAAGATAAGACTTGCTTGAATAATTCTATTGTTTCCAAAGGGCTAATATTGGAATTAGCGATCCCTTGAATTTTCTGAGCAACACACAAGATTTCGAAGGCGTCTCACCTTCGAATGAGAACATAAAAAGATGCTACACAAAGGATCAATCGAATGAGATTGATTTCTCATCAGCTCCTCGATTAGGGTTGGGATTTAGCACAATTCCAACCCGGACTTTAACCAACAAAAAGACTAGCGATATGATTATTTGTATGACATTACGGAAGAAACCACACCGATATAAGATAGATACAAAAGTGGCAACAAAAGGTGGTTTCTTCAAAGGCCACCATACTCAAACGACCGCATAAATGCCCGTCGTTAAAAATTAACATGAGAGTAATATAAACACAAGAAACTAAAATATGTATGAACTCTCAATCAAAATTTTTAGAATTTCAACATTAGTATTTTTATAATGATAACCACAATTTTCAACACTTGAAATTTTTCAAAACTTCTTATTTAATTTTGAAGTCAAGTTCATTGCTCTTCGTTAGAGTAAATAAAGTTTAAGTTGTTCATACTCTAATTCTTCCATAGGTATTCTTTCTTTTTCTTCAAATTTTCAATGTGTTAGAAATTTTTGGAAAAATCGATGGAATCTCCTTTGTATAGAGGGCCGTATACAATATATAAAAATGATTTATATAATATACATCGACCATTAGTTCGGAAACAAAATATATATAATCATTTTACACTTTTAAAATTTAATCCGTATACATACCTTACTTTTTGGCCTTTTTAAAGCGAGCTTTCATAAACTTATATATTCTTTTTGCTTAAAATATATTCCAACTATCCTCTTTCACCTGTATTTAACTCAAATAGATTGTATTAGTTCATGTTCATAAATAAGAAGTGCTGCATTTAATTATTAAGAGGAAAATGATCAATTTTATTTCAAACATGCTGTAAAGAAGACATGTTTTGATCCTACAAACAACCAAATCTGAAATTTTATAATAGGAAACCTGTTCTACTTAGTCTAAGCTTTCCAACGATACAAAGATAATAAAAATTGGATTCACAATTTGAAAGTAATGCTAAATTTATTTTTAGCTTAAATCTTAGTAAATCTCATATAGGACAGAAGTGGCCATCAACTTTCAAACCAATTTTAGACTCACTAAAATGCAAAATATTTTAAAGTGGTGAAATGAAACATTATAGCTTACTAAAAGTTATTTATTTACAAAAGATCGAACTCATTTGGGGTTATAAATCTCAAGTTATCACTGTTTAAGTATAGCATTTTTCTAACCAAAATTTCAGCTATTAAATCGATTTCAAATTTGAAATTTTCCCGAAACTTTTTAATCTCAAACTACATTTTCAAACAAGTTTTCTGCTATGTCATCTATTAAATGATCTTCTTCTTCCTTGGAAAGTTAAGACATACAAAATTATGATTGACTTTATGTAATCATCAGAAAACATTTTATTACGTGGAAACATTTTCATTGCTTTCCAAAATCTACTTAAAACAATTAACTTGAAAACTCATTTTGTAAGAGATGACTAATTTCTTTCATTATCAAGAGATGATTATTGATTATCCACCAAAATAAATTTTTGGGTTATGTATAAAGTTTAAAATTATTCTTACAATTTAAAATGATTTACTACATGAATTGTTCATTTATCAAAACAATCAAAATTCACATTTCCACTTGTCATAAAAATTAATTTTCCATCTAATTATCAACATAAAACTAATTAAAGTTGATAATTAAATCAAACTTGTTTCAAAAAGAATTTCGCAGTTTAAAACCCACAAGTTTTAATACCATTTAAGTTTAAAACAAAAGCTAGCTCATAAATTTTACCAAGTGTTCCAAACTAACATTCTTTATTTTCTCTTAATATTTTATATCCATCGTCTACTATAACTGAAATAACTAAGTGATAAAACAAATTTTTATAATCATCATTAATAACTTATATTAAACTATTCATTTAATATTTTAATTTTTTTTTCAAACCAAAGTATTCCTTTGCGTTACATAGAACATTTTATTAATCAATGCATCGAATGGTATTTTCTTCTAATTAAGATATCCCCTTAATTAGAATTATTCACTTTTACTTACCCAAATTATCATATTCAATTTCTCAAATTTTGAATAATGTAAGGGTATTTCCTCGCCATTAATTTATAGTGAATGACCCCATCGATTGGCTGCAAATTTGATCAAATGATCAAAAATGCCTTGCCACTCATCCAACACTCACTATGGCTCAATGGTTTCATTAATCATTTAAAATTAAAATTAACACTCCCCCATATTAATTATTTTCAAACTTTACTTATTGAAACTCAATTTATCGTGTTTGACTGTCTCATCACAGCGTTTAGGAAATTCTATTGGTAACGTTGGCCAAACACATCGACCAGAATTCTTAAAGCACTAGACGGACAAGCCAACACAAAAATTCATTTTCTTTAAAAAGAAATATCTCGTTTATAATACTGAAAATATTCTTTGTTTTTTAAAAAAACATAACACAATTTATCTTGGAAATATATCTTCAATTTTTGAAAAGAAATTGAAAGCACAATTTATTACTTATTCTCAAAATCAAAGACACAAGAATAAATCTTCGAGATATTGCAAGAATACTCGATTCACAAGACTGAAGGTATAGTCTGGAGTGTTCATTATTCCGAACCGTATAACGAACCACTCACAAGACTCATAACAGTGCGCAATGTGGTAAGAGTAACACTATCCTTCGCGACTCGTAGCTCATGAAAAAATCGGGGTAAGCTCAAGATGAGGAATGACCCTAGCACCACTCAATATACTAAAAAAGATAGAGAAATGAGATATAAGAGTAATGCTAACATATCTTCTCTATTGACAAGAAGAACATTAACTATATATCATTACTTCGAGTGAAGTAATTTTACAAAGTATATCAACAATTGAGTATCCAAAGAGGATATCTCAAAAGGAGGCAAGAACGACAACATCAAATAAATTCAATGAATCACCTCATTTCCCTAGTGGATATCCTCGTGGGAGGATGACCAAGAGGCTAATAACCGAGAATGAAGTCAATACAATATTCAACTGCCCAATTGGGTGGCATACCCGAAATAAACTCACAGAAATCAACAAAGCCACAATGATTGGAATTCGAGATATATCATAAAGATCTCGAAACACAAGTGTGAATACAAATACTTCAGAATCATTATTAACATTACTGGAGAAAAAGAAAAAATGGATCAGCCAAATTAGGATAACTAAATATAGGATCCTTCAAATTACATAATGTGGCATGATAATATGCAAGCCACTCCATCTAAAACTATTCCAAGTTCTAGATAGAAAAACAACATGCTAATTCGCACTAAAAGAAAAGCTACAAGGAACAATTCGAAAATCCTCAAACATCATACCTAATGTTGTGGATCCCCTCAATAGGATTCACAATCCTCAAAGACATTACACGATAAGAACATCAAAAAGCATCAACAAATTCCTCCGATACGGATGAGTGCCATGCACCCGTATTTAAGAGGACTCGAATAGAACAATCACAATTAGGATACTCCTAAGATAAGATATTAAAAATTCTATTATGGAATACTATGGAATAAAATATATTCCTAGACATATCCAAAACTTCTATCTCAAAAAACACGATAAAGTATAGGACACGATGATAAAGGGATTCATAACACTTGTATAACACTTAGATGTACCGTAATATGTGTTTCTATTCTGTGTTTATCATATTTTGTTTTGAACTCAGCTCTGGTACCAAGTTGTAACACCCCACTCCGAGACCCACATTGGCAAAGAGTATTGCAATGTAATACCGTTTGCTAATACGGAGAATAGGGCTGGATCGAAGCGACCATCTATAGCCTTGTCTTAACTATCTACTGGATATGTCGATAAATGTAGCATATATATTTTTTAGGTGGATCGACATATCCAATAGATATTTAATACAAAACTATAATTGCTATAAGATCTAACAGAACAAAATATAACAACTCAAATGTAAAACACCTCATAGAATAGTAGATCATCACATACGTATACACATATACAGATACATCATAGAATACACCAAATGATACATGTCAAGTGGTGTAACAACCATAATATATAAGCAAGTCAAAAGAATATACATATCAGAGTTACGAACAAAAAGGAATACACAAAAAGCTATAAAAAAAGGAGCTAGCAGAATATTCCATACGGAAGTAGAATAGGCTAAGTCCAAATGTACCTAACCTGAAACACCTCGGTCTGACCCGAGTATAAAATACACGAGTTAGTCAAGATAAACAAATCATTTAGACAAGCTAAATGATAATGAAAATGTGAGGTCATAAAGTACCACAAATTTCTCTAAAAGTGATTACTCGATCATCTAACAAAAGATGAATCATAACAAGCCTCATTTCATCGGCAACTCAAATAAACCAAGGATACGAATACCCCAAGTCAAGCCAAAAAGGCAAATAACAAATACCAATAAAGATAACACAAGTTTCCACAAGGTAATCGCTATATGTCGTGTGGTTCAAAGGACCTACATTGAAAGGAGATACTTTAGGGAAATATAAATATCAAAGAAACAAAGGATGCACGTGCTCAGTACTGCATAAACAAGGATCCACAAGCTCGAAGGCGACAAACCCAAGTATCTCTCGAGCGATGACGAAGGACCAACTCTAAAAGCAATATTATAGGGCAACAAACATGTAGTCAACAAACCCGAAGGCAACAAAGTCGAAGGCACAAACCCAAAGGCACAAACCCGAAGGCAACAAACCGTAGTGGCGAAGGTATGGAGGCCCAGTACTGGACACCACTAACTGGCAATATGTGTCACAAACTCTCGGAAAAAACCCGAAAAGTGTTAACGTGTGTCCCATAACACACGTTCACACTAAACGGTTTACTAACCGTTAGTCAATTCCACACTCAAAGCGGTACAAAGTTTACCGCATCCCATTGGTAAACCAGACCCGAAGGTCAAAAGGATCAAACAAATAGATTAGGAATTAACTGAAAAGATAAACGCGCGTGTTCATAGCACGCGTTTTATCTAGTCATTTAATTCTCCTCCCTCTTCGCTCGAAGTGTAAAATTGTGTATTTTATATAGAAATTAAGTTGAAGAAAATGAGTTTTAGGAACGTTTCGAAATCGCTTTAGAAATTGCCTTTGAAATTTTCTTATTATAGAGTATATAATTTTTATACTAAGAAAAAACAATATATAATAATACTTTCAAAAGCCCATTTTTTGAAAAATATTTTTAAAACACAATATAATAACTGTGTATGAAATCTAGAAAGAAATATCAAGAAAACATCGAAATAACAGAAATTTCACCAAGTATTATCCGCTTAAAACAAGCCGTGACTCAATATTCGACAGTAGGTTTGAATAAGTTAGTTGTTTCAAAATGACTTGAAAATATTCTGGAATGTAGTTCAACATTCCTCCTTCAATCGGCAAGATGAATCATTCAAATCCGATTTGAAATGAAGAATCTACGTCATTTCAAAGTAGGACTAAAACAAGGTTTTAAACACCGAATTACAACAAGCTGCGAGTACAAGTTCGACAGTAGTTTCAAAATAGCAAACCAACCCAGATTGTTACGAAATTTTACAGAAATGTAAATCAACACTCTTACTTCAATCTACAAAAAGAATCACCCAAATCTGATTTGAAATGAGTGAGTTATACTGTCTCAAACATGGAGAGACCATGTTTGCAACAGTTCAAAAATCAAAAATGTACAGGACTGAAACCATCTTGGGTTCAAATTTTAGGCATAAAATAGAGGAACAAATGACATCTGGTTGAGCTCAAAATTGGCTTGCATATACTAGAAAAATTCATCTTTCAAATAAAAGAAGAATCAATGAATTCCCATAGTAAATGAATGAGTTATTCTATCTCAAACATGGACTCGGGCCAAGTTTGCAGCAACTCAAAACAACTACAGGCAAAAAACTATGTCTGAGTCGATTTTGAAACAATGTTTTGAACATTCAAACGATAATATCTTTAAACAAAAATTTGTAGAAATGAATTTCAACATGCAACCTACACAATACAATAAATCTGGCAGCATTTCGTTGTTGGAATCAAAAGATACGTGCCTCTAAAGAAGCACTACAGAACAGTTTTGAACAATAGAAGCAAGCTCAAAATGTTTCTACACATGCAAAACTATTTACCTTTTTGCAATTAAAAGCATTATTTTGCTAGATTATATGAGTTTATTCAACTCACCTTGTAACGTCAACGATTTTCGTTCTTCGAAAATTCAACATCGACACTCCCTTTATCGACTGCCGAGAAATCGAAGGCCGAAAACCGAGAAGTTATGGGGTTTTTAAAAAAAGAATTTAAGAAAAGAAAGAAGAGAGAAAGATAGAGGAGATAGAAAATAGAGGAATTTTTAAAAATAGAAAAAGAGAATAGAAAATAGAGAATTTGAAAATAGACAGAAGATAGAACATTTTAAAATAGAACGGGACAGAAAGGAAACAACAGAACAACAACAGAATCTCACAATTCGCAGCGGAACAACATATAATAATAAATGAATAATCTTTAAATAAAGAACTATATCAGTTATTACATCACATTATATTTCATTACATCATATCATATCATCAGAGTATACAACATCAACAACATCAAACAGTGCAGCGGAAAAAGAAATACTATATAAGTAATATGCCATGCCATCCATCTTGCCTCCAGCAACTCCAGAATATCCTGATAAACCTTAACTCTTAACTGCCCGTGTGGAAATTTGTGGGCACCCAGAGTTTAGGAAGGAAAACAATAAACTCCAAGTCAGTCATGTGACTGGTGTGAGAACTCAAAACAGTTTATTTATCTTTAAAATCAAATAGAGGAATATTTTCAAATTCAATTCGCAATGCTTTTAAAAATGAGACTACCATAAGGCCTCCCGCACACACACACATGCAAACGCAGAATCGGAGGAGATTTCTCCTTATGATAGCCAAAGATGCTTGATACGCATTAAAAGAACATTTGATATTATTATTAGTGTATAGTGTAGGGAAAATTCATTTCGAAAGTAGAATATAAATCTTAGCCAACATAGACATTTCGAACTATGCCTACTATAGCTACCATCCAAACAGTGGTGACCACCATAAGTGAATGGCAGGTTCTACAACTAATACCGTACAAGTTTCGTATTGGGAATTGGATTTCCAACGAATGATCAGGCCAAGGAACTTCCCATTGCCACATGAGAATGCCTCTGGATGGACATCCTCGAGAACCAAACCGGATCTCTACCAACACAAGGCCGGGTTACTCCTAACTGAGTAACAACTGACCGAATATGCCATCCCCCGGTCCTTTGGGACCTTTATCAACCGAGCGCTCGTAATCAATTCACACAATCATAAAGTGTTTTCAACATGAGTAAGTATCTGGGCTCCATACCATGACACCACCCTTTTCCAGAAGGAAATGGACACATCCTAAAGGGTGCTACCCCTCATAACCTTGCTGCTTCTTTCCTGTTTTGACCATTCACGGGGTGTGAGGCTCGACGAAGTCACGTCCACAAAAACATACTTTATACAAAAGCCATGCTTTGGGTCAACAAATGATCAACACAATGATCACTAAGATAGACGATCAAATAAATGATCCTATCACAAATAATCAACACAATGATCATTTCAGCATCACTCAGCATGTCACATTACCAAACTGGGAATATATCGCTGATGACTTCAACTATATAACCTTTGAGCACATACGTCTCAAAGAAGGGTGTTAAGCAAAGAATAAATTCTCCGCCACCAACAGAAATATATTTGAAAGAAATCGGCTTTATATCTCAAATTGTAATGTCAGACATACAATCCATACAAGTCTGTTCCGGGCTCGAACAGAACCGAAGGCACTTACAAAGAAGTCCTTGCAATCCGGATATTCACAATCCTGATCGGATTCACCATCACATATGGAGAACTCAATACCGTAGCTACTCGGTGCAGAGTCAATCGATAGTTCATCCTATCACTCTCGCAAATACCGGTCTTCAACACCGATCTTCAAATGCGATTCACAACGACGTATCACATATTCGGAGTGGGTTATACGACCCCATGGTCCTTTCCCGGTTAACCCGAATAGTGAGCGCTTATTCAAAAATAAGTGTGCATTCAAATTCAATCAATTCACATCAAATACCCATTCAAAGGGAAATACTGATAGTCGGTTATTGAACTATCACTGGATATGCACACATCACCAGATTCCAAATAATTTTCCAAATTATTTATTTTCCAAAATATCTTTACAAGATATATATAATTTCAACACTTCAAAAATAAATCAATATTTATTTTTAACAAGTTTCACTTTCACATATAAATTCCAAAATGAATTTATATTTCAAGATATCCATGCATATGCGATTTCAATAATTCATTTTCAATTTATCTTCAGAAAAAGATAAATTCTAATTATTCACTTCATATTGGAAAACATTTCCATACTTATTTATTCATAAGTAATTCACAAATTCCTTTTATTTTCAACACTTAGAAAATATTCAATATACTTAAATCGAATTAAGTATATAATTCATTCTTTAAGGAAATCATTCTCTTAAACATATTTATTTGGGCCAAAACGAATGTTACGTAAAACATCGTTACGACAACCCAAAATCACTAGTATAGGGATTCGAAATTAAAATAGATATATAAATCCCAATACTATACAAAACATTTCCTTTCGGAAATCATTTACTATAACAACAGTGTTATAGTCCACATTTCCTTTTATTTCTCGAAAACGTCTATTTCAACAATAAATGTTGAAATCTATGGTTTCGAATCTCAACACATTTTAAAACATCGTTAGATCGTTTTAATTCTATCTAAACATCCAAATCCAAAACATTTTCTTTAACGTGTTATTCACTATTCAAAAACATGAATATACTACCTTAACAAATTTCATCATTTCTATTCACTTTAACTTAAAGGATTATTCACTGTTCAAAATGTGAATATAACTCTATCTCTAAGTTATAAAAATTAACTTATCAAAATAAGTCATTTGCGGATTTATAGAACAACGTTTATAAATTCCGTTTCTATTTATTTATAAAAACTTCCTTTTTATAAATTCCTTTATTAACCTATTCCAGTTTATAACTCAATTATAAACTACAAGTTCATATAATAAGTTAATTACTTATAAAACGATTATTTTACAAAATCGTTCCTTTAAAAGCTTTCCAAATCATAAATCTTATAACTTATAAGATTCCTATTTAACCAATCTATTCTTCAAATAATTTCACCAAATTTATAAATCTTACTATTTATAAATTTCTTTTATAACTTCACAGTTTATAATTCCATAAATTTCATTTATTTATGAAATTCATTTTCACTTCATTCAAACACTTATAAAAACTCGTTTTATAATGTCAATATTTCAATTTATAAACATCCATTTATAAATCTCTTAATATAAATCAGTTTATATTATTATTCTAAAACGTCTTTAAATTCCTTTATAATTTCATCATTTCGATTTATAAAATAATCAAATTTTATAAATCCTATATTTAAACTTTTATCATATTTTCAAAAATCCAATCTAAATTATTTTATAAAATCATTAGTTCATATTTCTCAAAAATCGACTTTTAATCGTATTTCTAAAAATCAGCTTTTTTAACTATATTTCACAAAAACCATAATTTTTATAACTTTAAAAATTATAACGTTTATTTATTTATAATGGATCAATTCCAAAAATATAGTATATTTTCAAAATCACTTTTAAAATCATTTTAAAATCCCAAAATCTGGGTCCAATGATGCTACACACCAAATAGTCAATCACGACTACAACGATATCATATATGAATATGATAATCCATCAAATATCAAAATATCTGAAATCAAATAAAAACTGTTGAGGAATCCAGTTGGATCCCTCC